>OU342430.1:4455000-5705000 GCA_910589575.2 Carcina quercana
TTTGAAACATACATTCGTTCGAAGATTTAAAGAACTACAAAACCTTACTCACGGCGTAAAACTGTGGGAGATTTACCAGTTCCATTAAAATCCAAATGTAGAAAATAATTTGTGAGGGCGGTTCTAAAATAGAGATTCATTGCAAATTGTAGTAGTATTCTACCCCTAATTGATTTCGGTATACAAAAGTAATTAGCGGAATGGAATATCCATAGAACGCTATCGGAAAATGGACAAATAGCAGGGCTGGGTGGAAATGTGAAATAATTTATTGCACATTGTAATTTACAGGTGGAGACTAGAGAAGTAAGTAGACCGAGCAAATGTAATCATTGAAATATATATTTGTTCGTGCCGTTCAGCCATAAGGAACATAACTGCTACCTAAGGTTGTTGCCCGCTTAGCGCCGACCTCGGAACCTTCCCTAATTATACCCACAGTTTTCGACGCGGACCCAGTGCTAACTGGTAGATTTAGTAAATTTTTTTCACATATAAGTTTTCTTAGTAGATAGATTCTTAGAGTAGGTAGATGGAGGCCTATGTCCAGCATTGTACGTTTCCCGACTGATGATGATGAACACGGCAGATTTTAGCTAAACCAGGTAGTTGCAAACTCCGCCTATCATCATCTAAATCGAAACATGTTTTTCTACATCTATGGTTGTTATATTCTCAGATTCCTTTAACCTGGCACCAGACGCTTTGCAGTGGTGCCAAAGTCTTGATATTGATTTATAAAACCTAGCCTTAACTTATTAGTTATTATTATTATATTAAATAATATCACCATACGAATAATAACAACAGTACGCAAGTTGAAAACTGCTCCGTTTAGTTTTTTTATGTAGTCTATTTTGGGAACGAGATTGCGTGACAGGCAGATATTGGAGTTGTAACTACTAACTGCTGTAACGGTATTTAACCATGAAATATTACCTCAAATGATCCTAACCATTGTTACTCCTACACAGGGAGGTTTACTGCCCTGAAAGGTACGTTTATTAATTTATGATTGATAACGTTCAAATTACTTACAGTAATCGAGGTGTTACATAAGCATGCTGCAATTTCAAAGCCTTTTTAACCGACTTCAAAAAAGGAGGAGGTTATCAATTCGACGGTTATGTTTTTTAAATGTTTATTGCCTCAGATCTTTTGACTGGGTGAACCGATTCTTTTTTAAAAAAAGTGGTGCTTTCCGTGTGGTCTCATTTCAATCTGGTCCAGTTCAGATAACGGCATCCATGAGAAAACAATATAAATCTTAAATTTTCCTTAGTAAAAGTAAACTTTTAGGGCAATTGAAGTCGGTTTCCAGTTCTTTTTGAAAGCATTTACTTATTTACATTTAAAAAAGGAGAGTATTTCTGGGGTTCCGTAGTAAAGAACCCATATAAACGCAGTGTCAGAAAATTGTAATTCTTTTTTTACAGAAAAACAAAACAAGCGGGGTTTATTACAACCATATGCCCAGTGCCGTAATGAGCCTTTTATACGGCCGGCAGGAGTTTCTTTAACTCTGCACCCATGCATGAACTAAAACTTAGCCTGGTCATTTTGGCACTGCTGGCACCGCCCTATTTTCGGCACTGTATAACGTACCATACAAATATGTAGATTGCTGTACACTAAAGCCTGGCGAGTGCTTCAGATTTTACAGCTCGTAAATAAAACGTAAATCGCGTTACGACGTCTGTCTACGAGGCTGACGATATCCGTGAGCGCGTTGGATTACGTTACCGATTATAAAAACTGTTGTGCGTGGCAGGGATGTACTCGTGGTGAGATACGCGTGACGGACGTGACTAGTGCAATGCAGAATATTTCAACAAAGACAACATCATCACCATCATCATCAACAGCCTATATAAGTCCCCACTGCAGGGGCTCAGGCCTACTCTCCTACAGAGAGTGTATGGACCGTAGTCCACCACGCGGGCCCAGTGCGGAACGGCGGACTTCACATGCCTGTTCAAGACATGCAGATTTCCTCACGATGTTTTCCTTCACCGTTAAGCAATCGGATAATGTACTTAAATTGAAAAACAACTCATAGGTACACGGCTGGATTCGAACCCGGAACCCTCCGATTGAGAGTCCGCGCCTTATCCACTGCGCCACCGACGCACATAGCTCGACTTTTTTTCTTTTAAGTGACCGAACTTCTTTCTAGATAGAGCCTTGTCAACTCTTGCCACCAGCAACGCTATTCTATAGGTCAAGCGATTGCAATAAACGAATACTACCGGTAATGCAGCTCGGTCGAAATATGAGTGCAGTGCGAGTATAAGGACCGAGCTAACGATAGCGAGTATCGCCAGCGTTAACTCGTTAACACAAAACTAATCTATACACCACTACAGTTTTCACAGAATATCATAATGTTGCGATCGGTACAAGATTACTGTTTTATTCTGTGTTATACATACATTAACATTACGATAAAATTCCACTAAAAGAAATTGAAAACTTATCGCCGACTTACTAATGAGTTATCGCTTTGTACGAACATACGAAATAGCACTGTTGGCGATTTCAAACTCACCCCTAAAGTGGAAATAATTAAATACTGTGGCCCCACTTTTGCGCCTAAATGCGGGAATGGTAAATAGGCATTAAAAGCGTATCGTGATCGCTCAGGCGTCGAACCGCACCTGTTGCGGACTTTTACATAGGGAAAAATAATGTGTGTGCATCAGTATTTTCAGTAATAAAACTCTTAGTCGATTCAATCCATCAGGCATGTATAATTGTATATTCCTCAATATATTCTCATGTTCTCAACACACAGTCGGGCAGAGTAACGTTTACTAGTACTATTTCAACAAAATTCACAACAGGAATGGTTTACAAAATGAGTGTTCATCAGTTTTATAATACGATCTTCATAGCTCCCACCATCGTCAGTTCCTACTTCGAAAACTACAACTTCCGTGAATCAAAACAGGCACAGTTATATAATATTAATTAATCCCTATAACCAATTACATTAATACTGAAATTCCAGAATGGATAATTATATTCGATATTTGTTACTAAAGGCTCACATTATTTAAATACATGATTGTTCCTATAAATTAGATAAACAGAGCTGGTTGAGGCAGCGTGCATCGCCTTCTGACCGGAAGTAATTGACGACGACATATTATACAATATCTTTCTCGCTAATAAATCATAGAATCGCATATAAAATATCAAAATACTAAAGCAGTTATTGTTTAAACATTTATAACTAGATATAAATATCGCTCAGTCACGTATCCGAGTAACTTGTGGTAACTTCATTTGATGTGAAGTCGTTCCGGGCACTTGATGGAGATGCTTGTCATGCCTCTTCATATAGATGTCGCTGTTAGCTCTTGCACCGGATGTTATTGCCGGTAACACTCGGCCATCCTGCATGAGCCGTGTCCCACGGCTCTCACCACCCTTGAGCTCTGCAGCACCACCAGGATGATCCTGAAGCAAAACATATTTCGCAAAGTAAACTGTTACAGGAACATTTGATACACTTATTATGAACATAACAGAACAAACACTCCTTCAGTCAGACTTTGTACAGAATAGAATTAGCTATGCAGGGACTTGCCGGAAATAGATATATTTTCTAACTCATTACCCAAACTCAAGCGGACTTTAAACACTCAGCTTACGTTATACAATAACTTTCTGTGAATTTCAATTTTATATGTAATTCTATTTAATCTAATCTCTATTTTTCCTTGTTTCTAATATGTAACATACTACATTAATGTTGTGTGCATCTGTAATTGGTTCTCGTATCAGATTAAAAACTTTAATGTATAAATTTACGAGTGACTGTTGATGCTCCTTATTTAATAATAAAATAAACACAAAGTACAGTTTTATAAATTACAAAGTGGTGTTGTTTACTAATTACACAAATGTATAATTTCTTAATTTAAATCGGTTTCGGTGTCGCATCGGAAAATAAAATTGGTGAAAACATTTCTGAAAATCTTTAGTTTATGCAATGGGCAACCGCACCAACTAAACGTATCAGAGAACCCTCACCGGGAATCGAACCCGCATACCTTTTTAACATTGTACAGTCTCTTTACGTGGCACTGGCAGTATCATCACTTTCATGATTCAGCCATAATTTTGAAGTTGAAGTCATTCAGGACAGAAGCAACTTAGGAAGCACTGAGCAAGCAATCACTAGCCAAAACTCCATTTTTGGAAGCTTCATGATCAGTATTAACGATTTTATAAAATAGTTGAAAAATAATCGTAAAAAGTTACAAGAGAAACAAAAACGACTTTCGTAATGAGAAACAAGAAGAAAAAAAATGTTTCTTATGGAATATCACTACAGGAAGTAGTCATTCGTAGTTGACGAACACACAGCTTTTTATTTTAGTCATACAGTTACATTCTTCCTTTTTATATAGCGCACAATGACTTGATCATACAGCTGTAATTTAAAACACACAGTTCTATTCACTTTTACTTACTTGTTCGATGTCTTGATAACGCAGCCGTCATTTTAGTCACACAGTCCTATTTTCATATTTTTCTACAGCGTAAAATGACTTGGATCACTTAGCCGTCATTTTAGCCACACGTTCAATGACTTGATCACACAGCTATCATTTTGTTCACAAGTTCTATGTCTTGATCACACAGCCGTCATTTTGTTCACACAGTTCTATGACTTGATCACACAGCCGTCATTTTGTTCACACAGATCTATGACTTGATCACACAGCCGTCATTTTGTTCACACAGTTCTATGACTTGATCACACAGCCGTCATTTTGTTCACACAGTTCTATGACTTGATCACACAGCCGTCATTTTGCTCACACAGTTCAATGACTTGATCACACAGCCGTCATTTTGTTCACATAGTTCTCTATTCACTTTTGTCTGCAAATACTTTTCAAGTCTAATGACTGGATCACAGATATATTGATTATAATCATAACAAGTTGTTCTCGTTTGTTATTGAAATTTCAGTTGACGTACAACAAATGTAGAAATGTTCCTTATTATCATCACCTGTGATTGGGAATTTTTGAAATCAGTAGTGTACATCGATTTCTTAAGCTGTAGTTCTCATCTTAAATTGCACGTAGGTAAAATAACCCACAGGCCTCAGTAGTCGCCTGATATTGTTCTAACTTTATAATCTCAAAATGTAGTTGCGATGTAATCAGTGAATGCCAGCAGTCGCAGCGCTGCTGCAGCCTGCACTCTTTCGCCTCGTGCCTCAGACGTGCCAGCGAGACGCGCAGTGGATCATGCGAGTAGTTTTTACGTGTCTGTAGTTTCCGAGCGATGATATCTCTATTCATGTGTACTCTTCTACATAATCTGTTAAAACTGTAAACCACATCTTCTAGAGAACCACGGACAGTTTTTCTTGTGCACAGTATCAACTCGTCGTCAGATTTGATAGAAAAACAAGTAGTCGTTTCCCTTTTGTCTGTATGCAGTTCATTGCGTTTTCTCGTATTTTCTCTTCGTAATGTTTCCTCTTATGTCGTCACAGTACTCAGGACGTATAGGTCAGACATCTTCTCTCATCCCACTTCTGAGATTTTACATAGGGAAAAATAATGTGTGTGCATCAGTATTTTCAGTAATAAAACTCTTAGTCGATTCAATCCATCAGGCATGTATAATTGTATATTCCTCAATATATTCTCATGTTCTCAACACACAGTCGGGCAGAGTAACGTTTACTAGTACTATTTCAACAAAATTCACAACAGGAATGGTTTACAAAATGAGTGTTCATCAGTTTTATAATACGATCTTCATAGCTCCCACCATCGTCAGTTCCTACTTCGAAAACTACAACTTCCGTGAATCAAAACAGGCACAGTTATATAATATTAATTAATCCCTATAACCAATTACATTAATACTGAAATTCCAGAATGGATAATTATATTCGATATTTGTTACTAAAGGCTCACATTATTTAAATACATGATTGTTCCTATAAATTAGATAAACAGAGCTGGTTGAGGCAGCGTGCATCGCCTTCTGACCGGAAGTAATTGACGACGACATATTATACAATATCTTTCTCGCTAATAAATCATAGAATCGCATATAAAATATCAAAATACTAAAGCAGTTATTGTTTAAACATTTATAACTAGATATAAATATCGCTCAGTCACGTATCCGAGTAACTTGTGGTAACTTCATTTGATGTGAAGTCGTTCCGGGCACTTGATGGAGATGCTTGTCATGCCTCTTCATATAGATGTCGCTGTTAGCTCTTGCACCGGATGTTATTGCCGGTAACAGGACGCATTATGTATCGATCTGTTAGCCCATAGCAAATATGTACGTATAGATGTTATGTAGATAGACCAATGATTAAAGAGTATTGGCAACATGGCACATGGAGCAGTCCTGAGACGCGATAAATAGGTGGTCGTGAATACAAAGCTCATTGCATCGGAGGGCTTACGTGCGATAAATAAATTGATTACCCACTGTCAGTAATTTAAAGACTGATATACTTTATGTCGTAGGTATTTAGTCAGTTATATGCTCATCTACATCTATACGCTAAGAAGCTTAATTTTATCACAATTTTAACTAATTCATTTATGTTCCATGTTTATCTGGTACTTGAAACAATAACATAAGTTACAAGTGAGAACTATTTGTAACAAAGTAAGGACCAGTTGTTACAAAGTGAGGACTAGTTGTTAAAAAGTGAAGACTAATTGTTAAAAAATGAAGACTATTTGTTAAAAAGTGAGGATAAGTTGTTAAAAAGTGAGGGCTATTTGTCACAAAGTTAGGACTAGTTGTTAAAAAGTGAGGAATAGTTGTTAAAAAGTGAGGACTAGTTCTTACAGGGCTTTTTCTGGAATCTTCATTCCACGTACAGTGACGGTTCTGTAATTTTATAAAGTCACTTGAATAGAAGTCTGTGAATGTATGACAGTCGGGTGACAGGGTTATTCTAACCAAGATGATGTCATATTGGCGATTATTGGGGAAAGACTACGGGTCCATGAGGCTAAATCACCCTGGTGTGATTGCATACTCGTATTTTATACTGCTGTCTGTGTTTCCTTACATTATAAGGTTTATTTGAGTTGAAATAGTCAATAGAAATTAGAAAGTAATGGGTTATTTCTTCAGGACTCTAATAGCGTAGGTCCTCAGGGGCCCATTTATATAAACATATTACAGACACAAGTCTTGCGCAGCATTAATTCCACAAACGTCATTTTATTAATGCTACTCGTAATATAAATAATCATGTGTCTTAAATTTTTGTATTTTATTTATCAAATAACATAAAAATCTAAATTATACACATCAAATTATTTTTGTGTAAAAAATAAACTGTACCTACGAGTATCTGTGCATAATGGCTTTCCAAAAGTACAATATATTATGTTGGAGCTAATTTTTTTTGTTAAATTTGATTTTGATGGTGATTTATTAAATAATTTTTTTTATTCATTTTTTCATTTTATTTTTTTCATTTTATACAAATACCTTTTAATATTCAACAGCTACCAAAACCATTTAGTTTAACACATAACAGGTGTTGGGTCTTTTAATAGTATAACGTGCTCGATTAATCCCGTCTGTCCTGTTTCGTCAGTAAACACCTACACGGCCGACACAACCGACGACTCTCCACAAAAGCCTCCCTGTGGACTTGCGGCTATTACTGGATTAGGTTTTCAGAATTCAATCCAAAAGTAACTATACTCGTAGTAAACAATCTGTATATCGATTACTCGACAATAACGCTGTTATTAATCTAACAATAAAAATAGAATTCAGACCAATTAGTAAATTCTATTAAAATCTATTTGTTATCTTTACCTCAGACTACTTGATAGTACCAAATTTTGCGATCACGTTGCGTGTATTTACCTGTAAAATAATAAAAAAGTATGTTTAGAAATTATTATGTAAAACATTCCAATTCCAAAATCATATATTAGTCAAATATTGTCAAAACGATTCATACGGATTGTAAAATATCAATATTTAATACACATGACACTTTTAAAGGGTTGTAGCATGTGCAATAACCGGCAGTCGTTTAGTCTAGTAGGGGGTTCCAGGACCAGTGCCGAAAATAAGGCGGCGCCAGCAGTGCAGATTTACATAAGCTCGCGCCGGGGGCATAAAAGGTTGATTACGGCACTGGCCAAGGACAGTACATTTTTCAACTAGTTCCCAAAGACAACAAAAGATGTAGTGACAATCAAAACACATAAAAAATTAAAAATGTTTTAGGATGCCTGTGGCTGAAAATATTTTTTTAAACTTATAATGACAAAGGTCATAAGGGATTTACTGGCTAACAGCGCTGCACTAACCAATGTAAACATCGGTGCAAAATAACCAGCATTACTGTCTCTGTACTGCTTTGTGCCGTTAAACCTGTTTCGTCATCGAACTGTGACTGAATTGCCGACTCGTATCGACCCTCCCCAGAAGCCTCCCAGTGGACCTTCGGCTTTTACTGGATTATGTTATCAGTACTGAGGTCTGTAGCTAGTATAGAATGAGAATCGTAAATGTCTGCAGATTAGCCGTAATTTAAGTCAATATTTTTTTTTTGCCAAATCATATAAAAAATACGTGACTATGGCAATGAATGATCTCCGTATTTAGTGGGAATTTGCTCAGAATTCTTGCATACAATTTTTTAGATAAGTAATAACCTGAAAATATGACATCGGATTAAAATTACGGGATATGAAAACTGTACAAGAAACTGATTTTCTTACTGTTTAATTTGTATCTATCTGTGGAGATATTTTATTGGCTTCCTGTTTTTATGATTTATTTATATTTTGTCTGTTTAGCTGTTGATCTTCCTAAAATAAATAATATTAATAATAATAACCGTTAAGCAGCTAATGATCCCTACATTTTAAACATTAATAGAATAATATAAAACGAATTGTGATTCAATGTGAAGTTGGGTGTTAAGAATACTGCTTTCCCGACATTATAATAAACTTAGAGCAAGTTAACACTGTTAGCTAGTTAGCTCTACCACCAACTAAACCGAGTATCGTCTGAACATATGAACCTATCGCAGATGCGTCCCTCTGGACTTAGGGCTTTTTCTGGATATTTTTTTCAAAAATAATGGCAAAATCAAGGATGTAAATTGAACTTTTTATTTTTTATTAATATTTTAGAGGACTTCTTTCGTATTTTTAAATAATAATGTTGGTCGTTTACCAGTACCCTAAACTTTTCTCTAGCCTGCTATGAAACGAGCAGAGAGAAATGAAAACATACAAAAAGTAGATGGGTTTACAATAACTTTATAGCTTTAAATAGATTTAAACATTAGTCATTTAACAAATCACTTCGAATAATTACAAGGTTAAAAAAATACATCTCAAACTGGCCTATCTTTCATGTCACAACAAGTGTATATATTAGCCCTAGTGACCGTGGAGAATTGTGGGCTGAGAGGAGAAATAGGTATATCTGAGGCCATGGTGCAATAACTCTGAGGCGATGCTTGGGGCACGCACTAAGGAGATATTATTAGCTATTCTTATGGTAACACTTTATGCCTACTATAAGCCACCATGTTGAGTTTTTATGTGACGTCAAATATAGATACACATATTAACGGCCTATATATGTCCCCAATGAAGGGGCTCAGTCTTACTCTCCTACAGAGAGTGTATGGGTCATATGGGTCACATGTACCAGTGCGGATCGGTAGACTTTACACACACCTTTGAATTTCTTCCCACGATGTTTTTCTTCACTGAAAAGCCAATGGTAATGATTTTTATCGTTCATACATAAATTCCAAATAACAAATTGGAACTCATTTGTATACCACAGCTCCTTATATACATAACTCGTGAAAGTACAATAAGGCTTCCAATGATATCATAGTTGTCAAAGTGCGTCGCAGTTGTTTCACACACTAAGGAAATATGAGAGAACAGTTGAACGCAAACAAAGCCCGATAAAACGATAAAATTCCTTGCGGCTTTGCTGTAGTTTTAAAAAAAAGAACATTTGCGTTCAATAGAAGTTCAAAGGTCACATATAAACTTCAAACTCCAACAAACTTCTTCCATTTTCGTCACTACATCACTCGCCACGACGCTAATATACGAGTGTATCTCGAGAGACGTAATACAGACAAGAATGTATAAAAAGTGCCTTTCTACCTGTGTAGATGGGAATTACGGCTAAAATATGCGCCGAGGTAAACTCTTGCACAATCCAGAGATAACGGGAGATATTTTTAATCCGCCTGCACGTGTATCAGACGTTTATCAAGGGAGACTCTGAGAGGGATTTAATCTTGTGCTCCTAAGAAATGATTCCGGTTTTTCCTTCAGTTATTTGAAATTTTTGATTATTTTTCTGCAAAGATTATCTAAATTATGTAAAATAAAATTTTAATCACAAATTACTGTTTCTAGCTGTACTTAAGTTTATATTGTGATAATCCTAAAAACCGTTAGTCATGTATATTTATATTTTCTTTCAATACAATAAACTATCCTCAATAAAGGTTAAATTTCAACTAAATAGGTATTAAGAAAAGCATTACTTCATTCTACGTCTTTGAATTCGGAATTCAACCTCATGTCACGATTTCATTTTCTATTATTTTCAACTGACTTTAAAAAATTCGTCTGTATGTTTTTTTTAATGTATGTTACACGATAACTCCGCCAATTATCGATATTGATGATTCCTTTTTTATTTAGTAGATTATACTCCAGATATGGTGGAAATTTCTTTGGCGCTTTTTGAGAATATTAACAAAAACCAAATGTATATCTATCCAGATAATTATAACAGGGTACACATTTTAGGACCGGTCGATGTGGCGTACCATGAGGGAGGCCTATGTCCAGCAGTGGACGTTTCCCGGCTGATGATGATGATGACACATTTTAGATGACGAATGCTGTAGTCTTTTACGGCAGTTCAAGTCGGTTTCTTAGTTCTTTTTGAACGCGTGAATTGTTTCAGATGTAGTTGGTATACTTATTTGAATCGACCTCTAAGTTTGACTTTTTTTCAGAGTCAGAATTTTACAATTGGGTATGTAAAGATTTTTATAAGGCACGAAAATAAAAAATCCATTTGGAGATATTTTGATTTTACATTATATTTTCTCATATACTTTTCGAATAAGTTGAAGTTTATGTTATAATGTCTTAAAAAGCACAATTATATTCATTTGACCCCACATTCATACATTTCGTAATGAAACAGATTTCTTAATACTCAAAACTTGCAAATAGGATTGACATTGATAGTTAACACTTTTTTTGACATACTAAGGACACCATTTCATGGTTTTTATTATTTTTAATCAAACCGACACAGGGGTGGTTCGTTGGTTCGTTTGTTCACAGTGTACGAACTTATGACGTCATAAGTTCACGCGGTGTCGTGATCAAGGTAGATCTAAAACCAATGAATAAATCTTATATCTAGTGATCTTAGAAGCAAAATATTCAAAATATGTCATAATATAAATGCGAATAATTTTTTGGGCATACCCAATTGAACGAGGACTTTTATTGTTATGTCACAATAACAAACAAATTTATGAATTGTAACAGAATAACAACATCACCACACATTGAGAATTACAAAGTTTATTTCCCTTCTCTGAGGCACTTTGATCTTTTCCTGCACTCATGTAATATTTTATTTGGGGCAGTGGCAGTAATATTTCGTCGCCCATTCCACTGGGTTTCAGACAGGCCTATAAATCCTCCACGGCTCATCATGCCCGCTGTATTTTCTTTTCAAAGAAATTCGCATCATTTTGTGTCTGCAGATCAACTATTAGACATCTAATTTGATATTTGGAATGAAGCGAGATTTCTTCAGCTTTTTAAACATAGCAATAATGAAATATTTATACCTTCCATAAACTTTGACGTAAAATAGGAACATATACCAACCAATGCTCGATCACAATTTAACCTGATTTACGATTTTGGCCAATTTAACAAATTCACATAGTTTTAACAATTTCTAGAATCTATGAACATAAGATTCAGTTGTTTATTTATTAATAACTTATACACTTGACTACGTTCGCATCCTGACTGCTTCAACACAATTTAACTAGTTATTTATGATAGCACTAGCTTCTGCGCGCAACTTCGTCTGCGTGGACTTTAGAATTTTTCCCTTGGGAACTACTCGGTCGACCAGCGTAAAAAGTAGCCTATGTCCTTTTCCAGCCTTTTAAATATCAAGGCATTCTAACTTTCTATTAGGAATTTGATGGTTTTAAGGCCAGAGTTAATACTTCCAGACTATCGTGCATCCTCGACAACAATATTCTGGCCAATGGTGGTAAAAAATAACCTCTTGGGTTCAAGTGGTTTTATTTTATTTTATTTGGGAAGCTCACAGCTATTTTTACAATATAAGCAATCTTATACGCCAATATTCGACAATTACAAGCTTCCACATATAGAATACGCTATAAATAAATATTAAACAATATAAGACAAATCAGATATAAATAATAATAAGCAAGCAAAATTAAAAAAAAAACCAAATACACCATAACATAACTACGAACCAAATGTTAGACATCTTAAAACTAATTATACTATCATGAAAAATATCTACGTTACTGTTCTGGTAAAGTACATTAAGGAACTTACAAATCCTTGGCAGACAACTATGGTGCTGGAACTATAGAAGACTTTATTATTGTTAGTTATTTAGACATTTCACTCGTGATTACCTCGTGGTGAAAGCTAATTTGACAAAGTGTTTTTTACAATATATTTCCAGCTAAGAAGAAACTAAAGCGAACGCAATGCAAATTCATCATGATAATGAATATTAAGAATCGCATAAACCGCAATGAATGCATATTATTATTGCTAGAGTGTATATTAGTTATCTGAACTGTAATTATAGTATCCAATCACCTATCACCAATAATTCAGTAGACCGTTAATTATTACCAGATAGGATTATGATTGATTCAACCCTTTGAATGTAATTCGAAATCAATTGGATCAGCCATGTTGATTCACGTTCGTAGAATATTGGCGATATCAGGCTAACGAGTGAAATCAATAGTCGGGTGCAGGTTGGCGATGGAGCTGTTGGAGAAATACTGATGAAGTGTGTGATGATGACATATGTGAGTCAAAATTCGAATATTAATGTTAGACAGGGTTTTTGCTGTTTTCTGCAATTGGTCCTTTCTCCTTTTTGACCTTGTTTTAAGCTGTTAGTTTTTTCCAAAAAAATGCTTGAGTGTCGTGGAACACTCGGTTGGAACGAAGTTCCTGCCTGTGTACAGCCAATATCATACACGCTATGGATAACCATCTCCACTAAACATAGGGCCGTGACGGAAACTAGTGACGGAAAACTCTTACACTTTTTTTCGCCTAGCCATCCGCCCAGTCCTTACCGTGCGATAAGGTACTTCGCTAGAAAATGGCCAAGTGCGAGTTGGACTCACGCATCGTTGGTTCTGAATCGATACACTGGGTGGACAAACTTAGCTTCTGGGTGGACAAACGTCTACCGGGCCGTCCCCCAACTAGGTGGACTGACGACATGGTTACGCGGGGAGTCGCTGGATGCAGGTGGCTAGGGACCGGTCGGTGTGGCGTACCATTTAGGAGGCCTTATGTCCAGCAGTGGACGTTTTCTGGCTGATGATGATAAGTCCTTTCAGTGTATTAACTAATTCAGAAACTTCGTGCAGTACCTTCTTTTTCAACGGTAAAGCCACACTGCGGGTCCTTACTTCGCGCTGTAATTTAGCCTGAAATATTTCCGCCTCAAAGAGTTCGGTGGAGTTGAATCGAGTTAACGTCGAAGCAGTAGGCACTAGGCACCGGATAATTTTAATTAACAAGTTCATATTAATAAACTTTTGATGTCTAACTTATAAGGTCAAAGGAAATATAGTTTGCTAAGTGAAAAGTTCAGTGAATTTGTTGCTTGTTTCAATTAAGATAAGTGAAGATTTTCGTACTTAATAATATTTCATAGACTTCAGAGTTCAATAGTTTCTATGGGAATCTAATATTTATTGTAAAATTATGTGAACATATAAATATTATAAAAACATAACAATAAGTATAATTGATATTATCAAAGGCTATTAGGAGAGCAGGCGCCAAATGTTTTGTTATGCGTAATTGTAAGATTTAATAACGTATTAGAGATTTGAGAAGGTACAGCATGAAATTTTGTAAATTAAAGTCTACTACTATGCGCTAAATTAGTTAAATACATTAAAATTACTTATTTAGTTTAAACCGATCCTTGAACACACGCTCTTGTAGAAATTTGATTTGATGCAATAATCATACGATTACCAAATATAGCTAAGAACCACCGCAAAGAAACATGCTTTCACGTAAAAAAACTCATTAAAATTACTCCATCCGTTCGAGAGCTACGATGCCACAGACCGACAGACAGATATGGCATCAAACGTAGAACACCCCTCTTTGCATCGGGGGTTAAAAAGTACTAATCACGAATAAAGATAGGTGTGTGTGGATGAAGAAGTCAATGACCAGCAATATACTTATGTAACTGATGATAAAACGGATTAAATACAAAAACTTGTCACGTTATTGACTAGTTAAGGTTGCGGGGAGTCGCTGGATACAAGTGGTTCCGGCAATGTGGCATACCATGGAGGCTTATGTCCATTGAGGATTTTTCCCGGCAGAAGAATCTATTTTAAACAATCTCTTTGCCCGTGACTTTATCTGCGCCTTTCCATGCCAAATGTATGAGAAATATTTCTTGTATGAATTTATCCCTACAGTACAATGTTCGCTTCGCACCAAAATACATGAAAAAAATATCATGCCTCACATTGCTAAACAAAATATATAACAATGCATATTCAAGAGCCAAGATAATTATAGTCCAGCACAGAGACTCACCAAAAATTCAAGTAATTAGCGCCTACCAACGACAAAACAACCCATAAATCAACGGATCAAAAAGCCGTCTGGATTTAATAACAGACTATGTTTATGTCAGTACCTTTGTAACGCAAGTTGGGTAGTTAGCCACAAGACAAGGAATTCAGTTTTTGTTTACGCTCGGACGAAAATAGAGTTTGAGTCTGCAGATCATTTCGGAAGATCGTAAAATAAAAACTATATTTTTTTTATATTTATAGAGACCTTGGATTGTTCCTAATTGAGGTTCTTTTTATCTATCCGCAATGAGGCTAATGTATAGCCGTGGGAGCTCAGTTGGGTAGAGCGTCAATCCTTGAACAATCGAGGTCTGGGTTCGATCCTAACTCGTACCAATGCGTTCCAATTTGTTATTTGGAATTTATGTACGAATGATAAACATAATTACCATTAGCTTTTCGATGAAGGAACATCGTGAGGACACCTGCACACTCCTGAGAAGAAATACAAAGGTGAAGTCTACCTCACGTGGTGGACTATGGGCCATACACTCTCTGTAGGAGAGTAGGCCTAAACCCCTGCTGTGGGGTTAAATATAGGCTGTTGATGATGAACAATGAAGCATATTATGTTGTTCCAGCTTCACATTTGAATTACTTCATACTGTACTGTTCAGTAAAAGACGAATATGTATAAATGTAGATGGACTGCAATTGCATAACATCAACTGTCGCAGTGTACACAGACTCACAACACAGAGGCCCTGGGTTCGATTCCCAGTGACTCAAGGTTTACGGGCGGTGAACGAAACCGCATTCCTGCTGTGCGTTTAATTTTTTTGGTCGCATAGTAAATGCAAGAAGCGTGCAGCAATATCGATTCTTTGGCGCAGGCTTAATATATTATTCCTAACTCCTAACAAAATGCTGAAAATATTTTTGAAGGACCAGGCTATTATAAACCTCAGAAGATTTAATTTGACTCACGTAACATGTTCCGCATGGCTTTTTTGAAATGAGAACGCGTGACTTCTGTGTTTAAAGTCTACTTAGATTAAACTCCGCTCCGCTCCACTTTATTTTACTGACAAAGGCATGTGTTTAGTTTTTTAAACTATGATTTATTAACCAACAACTGAACTATTAGATTGGAAAACTATCGCGTCGTGTAACTACGGCTTGTAACGTTTGTTCATTCAGCGTTATCTGCAGCGTTGGTAACACGTACCACAGTGGTAGTCAATTCCCAGCGCGCTCAGTCGTGCACTGAGAGGCTTGCCTTGTTCAAACAACCGTGCGTAATGCGATTATGCCCACACGAAAAGGTGTATTTGTCAGAGATAACAAGCCTCTACTGAAAAACAGATTTTAGCTGGCATTCCAGAGGTTGAACGCGAAACTGTAGCAAAAAAGCTACGTTTACTTACACTTACTGTAAATTCTACTCTGCCTCTAGTTTTCGTGACTGAAAATTGATAACCCCGAAACCTCATAATCAGTGTTTTCATCAAATTCGTTAAAGCCGTTTGATGAACCGATATATCAAACCTAAAATCTCCAAAATGTCGCCCCTGAATCACTCAACTTTGACTTCTAAATTCAAACTGATACTTCAAAGTGAGACGAGTTCAGTATATTTTGAAATCTCATGAGAATACTATAATTTAGTCAAAAGATAAAGTGCGACTAAGCTTTATGTTGGCAATGTTGCCATCAAAAGCTTACTGCGAAGTTGACTCGGTAAAGATTTGTACCAGCGAGTATTTATGGTCGAGGAAGCAGAATTAATACGATCATTCCTTACATTACTCGTAACTTTGAAATACAAGTAGGTAGGAGAATTAAATCGAATCAAATAAACTTTATTCATAAATCTTTTTTGATTTAAACGAATATACTACTACATTACTACGAGTACTACCCTTTCGGAACAGCCTTCTCCAGAGAAGAAAGAGCGAAAGAAACTATACTGATGTCGAATCTTTGAAAGAAAAATATATATTGAAAACATCATCGGAATATGTGTGTAGACCTCGAGTAAAATAGTCTGTACATACTCTTACCGAGCTAGCTGTCACGATGTCACAGAATCAATATATTATGACTCATGTTATCCAAGTCTGCCGCCAATTGTGTTTCGGTGATGAGCACGCTTTACATCACAAAATTGCAATATCGTCAGTAATGATCAGGAGAGATGAAGGCCAAATGCGTACCCATTCCATACACACACACAAAAGAATTTTAAAGGAGTTCGAAGATTTTTGTTCGAAGCCTGGCCTAAGTGACCGGCTGCCATCTTGTTTTTCCAACTCGGTCGCGCAAAATTATGCTGATGTATATCAGCTATTGTATGAACAAACATGTAATGAAATTTAGTGGCCTAAAGCGGCACGTTTCCCAGATATTTCGCAGTAAATATGGACATTTAGATATAGTAAGTACTACAAAAATTATTAAAAATGATTTTCGCGTGTTTTTTCGCATCAATTTATGTTTACATACAGTACTCTAGTTATGGCTATCTGACTGTGCTGCCAACTTGAAAACAAAAACAAAATGGCGGCCGGTCGCTAAGGCCATAATCTTCGGACCCCTTTCTTTGAAGGATTTTCAAACGTTAATCCAACATTGATTTGCAATAACCGAATTATTTTATCAAATAAATCCAAGTATTACGAAACAAACATTAACCTATTTTTTCTTCTTCAAATTGTGTTAAATTCATTTTGTAACAACAGAACGTGACGGGGGCATTGATAAAGTGTTTGCGTCAGCCTCTCTGAAAATATTTGAGCACGAGGCGTTGTAAACCTTCCTAGATATCTTTTATTTACTCGCCGATAGTACATGTAAACGTATCTGTTAATAGTAAATATTGATAGACAGCTAAATATTTTCTAGTGACATTATAAAACGCCTACATTTATATACAAACTAGCTTTTGCCCGCAAATTCTTTTTTAATATTCACTTGGACTGACATACTCCTTGGTGCGCGTCATACGTACTGGCCATTTTCTGCGCCATTATCTTGCGGGGAAATTGAGGTATCACGGATCGGCAAAAAGCGGTGAACGTCTATTATAGTACTTTCTGCGACTAGGGTTTGTGAAGTCGGCCATTGACCTTACAACCTACACGATAAGAGGAAGAAGTCGCCAAACGTCCTTGCATTCAATTATATATAAAAAGTATATCATAAACATCTGGTCAAGCCGTGTAATCTCAGTATTCCGTGGGCATTAACTGCTCAGGATTGGACAGGAAAATGCTCAGGATTTGGCCATCATCGTCTACCTTTGGAATAATAACATCTTACTGTTATCACTAAACCGCCTAACGAGCGTGGTAATTATGGTGAATCTGTAAATACAAAATATTTAATCTCCTACGTACGAAGGAACCACATATAACATAGAACCTAGGGCAGCCTAGGGTTACTAGAAAAGTATTTCATGTGTCGTGGTAAACAGATCGTTTATTGTCTCAAACAACAGCATAAAAGGGAAAGCAAACAACAGCGTCTTATTTATGTACAGCGTTCTGTATGTAGAAATAAGTATTAATTCTGTACTATTATTGTGCCTTCGTAATAAGATAGTATATACGGATGTGTTGAACTGTTGATGCGTGGGTATTATATTCGAGGGCGTCACGGTTGACTTGTATTTCACAAGGAAGAGAAACAAATGCTTACTCTTACAAAACACGCAAATACACAATGTATGATACTGTGATATGCAAATATACAGTTCCTTAAGATAGATTATATCTAGTTTATTTATTTAGATTTTTTACACATGCTTAACTTATTTACAGGATTTACCCAAAGCACAAGTTAGCTCAACCATTAATAAGATTAGAATTGGATAACATTACATTACAAAGTATAAATTATAAATTCACATTGAAATATAAATACGCCTTAGCGATGGTAGCTAGCAAAGAGTTTTACTAGTAGCTAGAGTGTCATTAAAAATGTCAACATGCGGAGTTGAACAATTTTATCGATAGTAGATACTCGTCACTTTAATGACGGGAATTCGTGTGTTAAAAAGAAATGACAATAGCCTCATTTGCATGTGTTGTAATTCATCGCCCTGGTTTCTGAAATATTTGTTATTTGTCCTGTACGTTAACTAATGCTTATTAACCCAAATGGCGCCATTCGCTTAATTTTGACACAAAATTTGCGACAGAGAATGTATATTTATCTCATTCTGACGTATGTCAATTCAACGATGTTAGAAAAGCTAAAATATAGTTAATATGTATTTGGATCAGATTCATGTAGTCTCGGGTGACACAATATGGAACATTATTGCGGTAAGTCCATTTGGAGTGTGTGCATGATGTCATCTACGTTGATTACACCCTCTTATATTTCGATTCTAGTTTGAAGTATCGGTCTAGCAGACTACAGGTCTAACTGAGTCTGTTCCTCCGGTATGAGAGCGGTACGAGAGGGTGTGTTTACGGAACGTGTAACGTCGCATAACTTCAGTCGGGTGTCACATGACACCCCACTTGTCACCCCTCCCTTACCGCTCCCATACCTCAGGAACAGTCTCAGTTATGAGTTTACGCAGGCGGTAACGTATATCGAATACTATAGAAAATGCTGCTCAGTCGAGATGCGGGTTGTCACCCGTTACAGACAGGACAGAACGCTAGTTAACGATATACGTTACCGCCTGCGTAAACTCATGGCAGATGCACTGTAGAGTGCCAGACAACCGGGGATTGGAACGCACTACCGGTGGTCTGTGTTTCCCTAAAGCTTAATGTGTTCGAATCAAAGATGATAGATTGTTCGTTTTTCTATTTTACGACACCCACGGTATGATATTTGTGCTATCTGGGATTTAGTTTTATCCAGTGTATAGACTACTTATATTCACATCTTGACCTAGTCATTGTGGCAGGGAAATGAAAAAGGAAAACACATACAATATACAACGTGTACAAAAAAGGAGTGATAAAACTTAAGTGCGGTATATGTTAGGTAAGGTTTTACCTTTGGAGCGGTAGTAGACCGTAGATCTGTAAACCGTACGAATCTGGAGAAAAACGAATTTAAAATATTGACTAAAATTTTTGAATTTCATCCCAATCTTAGTTCTACATGTGTCAATAACCCCTAAAACCAAAGATAAGATCATTCATCATTGACCCCAGTGCTCGCGTTGGTAAACAAACATTTAGGGTTGTCAAAAATTACGACGTTACACCTATGAAATAAAAATGCATGGAAATTTAAACTAACCTTTACAACGCTGCTACTTTCACAGTGTATTCTATACAAGGGATATATACCCTTTAAGTATTACCACTCCTTTTTTGTACACGTTGTATGGACAAATAATTAAATACACAGTAAAAGGCAAAACGTCAATATTATAAGCGTTAAGAGGCCAATGAAGCAAAGTCTCCGTAGAATATTAGGTATTTGAATATGTTATTGCTGTCGCGATTCGGTACGCACACATACAGCCTTTCACATGCTTTCACTCACACAAATAACGCTGCATAACATCCCAAAGAGGCCCCTGCGCGCCGCGCATAGTCGCTACCCCTCCGCCTGGGCTAGAGTGTATTTTTCAAAATTATAATAAACTTGACGTGAGCGTGCGTCAACCCTTGTTTTACGTTTTGAGAAATTATTGTTCGCATATTGGTTTAGTCTCGACATACTGTGGTTGTATTTGATATAATTGACTAGTAAGTACCTATCACATATAAATACAATATAAATTATGGCGTTGCTATTTTAGGGTTCTACGGTCAACAAAGAAACCTTTTAGTTTCACCATATCCGAACGTTCGTCTTCCAACGATACTTTAGGTGACCTAGAGGTGTTTTAGTACCTAGAGTGCTAGAGTCTAAGGACTAACAAGTTAAAGCGTTCTAAAAGAACTAGAAACCGACTTCAACTGCCCTAAAAGTCTACTTTTATTAAGGAAAATTTAAGATGTATATTGTTTTCTCATGGATTCCATTCTAAGAACCGGACCAAATTGAAATGGGACCACATGGAAAGCATCAGCTTTCAAATAATAAAGAATCATCCAAATCGGTTCACCCAGTGAAAAGCTCTGAGGTAACAAACATTTAACTAATAGAATAGAATAGAAATAATTTATTCGGCATACAGATTACAGTACAGTTAAAACATTAATTTTTAATTTGCTCTGCTGCACTGCAACGCCGAAATACACACTTAACATTCCCAGTCTCAAAAACTACTGAACCGATTTTGATGAAACTTGCAGTCTTCCCTAAGTTTTACAATACCTAGGTAAACAAAAAAGGGATAATTTAAATCGAACTTGTAGTTCCGGATATATAAAAAATAAATTAAATAAAATAGCCTTTATTGCTGAACTAATTTTTTGTTACAATTTTCTTAAAAATATGCTTACTTTATACGTTACTTATCTTTTTATATTAAGTATCAGTAACCGGTCGTTCCTACATTTCAGCTTGTCTTTCGACATAGGCCTCCTCTAAGGATTTCCACTCTATTCTATCTTTCGCTATGCGGGTCCATGTTGGACCCGCCACTTGTCTGATGTCGTCCTCCCATCTTCTAGTCTGTCTGCCTCTTTTTCTTTTGCTATCTCGTGGTTGCCATTCAGTTATTAGTCTTGTCCATTTCTACATACTCTATTTCTCCATTATTTACTGTTATGGGCTCTGTTTGTGAGGAATTTGACATTACTTTTGTTTTCGTTAAGTTCGTTGACAGGCCTGCTTTCTCGCTCTCTTCCGCTAACTGTTGGAACATTGTCTGTAGGGTTTTCGGGTTTTCCGAAAGTAAGATCAGGTTGTCTGCAAAGCGTAGGTGACTCAGCTTTTTGCCATTTATATTTAGTCCTTTATTCGTCCAATCCAGATTTGTGAATATCATTTCCAGGATAGCTGAAAATATTTTTGGTAAAATTGGGTCTCCCTGGCGTACCCCTCTCTCAATCGAAAATTCTTCGCCTGTAGATTCTAGCTTCACTTGTGCGGTGCTTTTTGTGTATATGTTTTTCAGTATTCTTATGTATTTTGCATGTACGCCTTGTTTTTCCAGTGCGTCCCAGATAAATCTATGTTCGAGTGTGTCGAATGCTTTGTTGAAATCCACGAACCCTACGTGTGTTTTTCTTTTGTGTGTGTGTTCCGGATATATGCGAGGACAAATAAACATACACTTTAGAAATTTGGCACACTTCTTTAGAAGCTGGTATAGACTAACATATATGAAAACTGGGCAGTTCTGGAAATATTACATACATACAGGTCGCATTGATAACCTCTTTTTTTGAAGTCGGTTAAAAAACTGTAATTTCACGACACCTCACACAATAGAATAGACGAGTTAAAAATCCCGTCTTAAGTGTATGAGATGTATAACTGGGAAAAAATATTTCAAGTTTTTATTTGTCGACATGAATAATAATATCGTCGAAATCTATCGTATTTCCTACTGTCATACTTCATATTATACTATTATATTTTAAGTACCTCAAAAGGAAAAAAGGAATCCTTATAGGATCACTGTGATATCGAATACTCCAGTCTGCTGTCCCTTAGATCTGTCAAATAATGAAACTTATAGGTCAACGCAATAAAAAGATATAGCTGTATTTTAGACCATTTCCGTACAAAATGCAATGAACCCAAAATCTATACGGTATTTCCCGTTGACCTAATGTCTTGAAATTTGGCAAGAAGAAAGGTTTTACAGCACAACCATAGGAATAAATCTGAATTTTTTAATTGTAACACAGTAAAATTGATTTTTTAATGTTTACAAACTTAACTTCGTAATATGTAATTTAGCTTAGAATTTCATTTTCGGTAGAGCATTGTTGGGTGCATATTACCGTACCTATTATTTATGATTTTCAGTATGTCATTAATTCATATTCTGTACGGAATCCTCGGTGCACGAGTCCGACTTGCTCTTGACCGGTTTTTGAGTTGTTGGAGAGCCATTTCAAGCTCTTGCTGGCTGATCTCCGGGATATCTGTGTCGGGTCATATAGTCTCCGTAGCGATTTGTACATGCGATGTCCATATAACTTCTCGTTCTCTCTCAAGACTTTCAATAATAATAAATAACAAAAAATAATATAAAAAAGCTTTTAAAAAAGTTATAAATAAACGTATGTCCATGCAATAAATGTTATGTTTTTTCTGTGTTTTTTTTCTGTTTAGATATTTTACAGTGTTACGGAACCCTTTGTATGCGAGTCCGACTCGAACTTTAACATTAAAAAAATATTTGAAACATAAGTCACTTATTCATAAATCATATTTAATTATTTACACGTAACAAAACGTAACAACAACTAAGAATTTCAGGGAAAATGTTCTGTTCTAGAGATAAAATAAATTTCCTTAGAATTATTTGTCTTTATATTTGTTTATTTAGATCAATCTAAACATTAAAACTAACAGGTAAAACCATTATAGCTCGAGAAAGGGTATCTATCGATATATTTTTCCCACCACTATTAGTCGAAAAAATCGATAAAGCTTATTGACATCACTAATGCATGCTTACTTTATTTTTATACATATAATACACAGTATATAGTTGTGATATAGTGTACCCTGCCTCCCGAACCGAACTGTGCGAGAAGGACAGTTGAAGCTTTTTTTGGTATTTGCCTAGTTTTGCCGTGAAATTAAGGGTTTGGGATATAGCTGTTTTCTCAACGAAACGTTAGCCAAATTCAATCATTTTGATCTTATTCTCTTTATCAAAGAATAATCTAGGCCCGTTGGTTTTGCTTTTTCTGAAAATGTTACGTTTACTCTAAATAATGAGTACCATAAGTTGAAAGAATTTTTTTCTGAAATTTTGAGTTTTGAGATGCCCATAATTCTAATTGTAGACAAAATATTGAAAAAAGCAAAACCAACGGGCCTAGATTATTCTTTGATAAAGAGAATAAGATCAAAATGATTGAATTTGGCTAACGTTTCGTTGAGAAAACAGCTATATCCCAAACCCTTAATTTCATATGAAATTTTTTATCTGCTGTTCCCTCTTAAGGCGACCTTCTGAAATAAACTGGTTAGGGCCCCTGACTCTTTGGTATAATGATATAGGTCGCTGAAAGATCCTTAAAATCTCAAAGTAGCAATATCATTTCTTATTATCTTTATCTTGACTCGTCAAGAACCAGAAACGTGATTCGATGATTTCGCCTCGATTGATTTGAATTTCGAAATAACCCCTTAAAATTAAAAATTTATTATTATATTAAACTGCAATATATAAGCAAGTCGAAATTAATTTAATAAAGAGATACTCGTAAATACAATATTCACAATCGTAAATAAACATTTTTTTCTAATTGTCACGGCTCAAAGTAACCAACTGTCACGGCTATTTTTAAAAAGAATTAAATGGTTTTTTTTTCGCGTTTCTAAACGCAGGACTCACGCGGAGCGAAATACATTATCGACCCTATGCTCTAATATTAGATCTTAGTTCCAGATTCTAACACAAGCCACGCCCATTTGGATTTCAATATAGCGCCTTAATTATGATGTATATTTTGTATTACAATACAACCATACCATGGTATTCTCAACAGAAGAATTTAAAAAAAAACTCTAAAAGCGCTCATGGATTAGTCTCACGTCGTTAAGCACCCCTTATTGAGCTGTCATGTGATTTTCGTTATACTACGCTATTTTCTACGTGACACGAGCTTTCCGAACAATTTAACACAAATTGAATGTTCATGTACCTTTCATTCAAAAGTTTGTCGTGCGCAATATACGAGTAACTTGGGGATAAAACAGCTTTGCAGTAGGACTTTGTAATCTGATTTCCATGTAGCAAAATACGTGGATATAACTTTTATACTTACGACAAGGTAACAGCAGCATAAGTGAATCAAATACTGACGTATGTAAATTTACAGTCCTCTGTGGTAAATTAGTGAAAAATGAAAATCTTTATTTGGTTTTACATAAACATATTTAGAGTGGTATCCCCAATAGGAATCGAACCCGGGACCTAGCCTTTACGCTGCGGAAGTAGTTATCCACAATTTCTTACTAGGCACCTTCAAAACCAACGCGTAACATCGTCGACCTCATGGTCACTTAACATCAGGTGAGATTGAGGACAAGCGTTGGTCTTTTGTTTAAAAAAATTCTTACTGCATCGGCAACGTTTATTTATCTCTAGTGTAACTTCAAACGCAAGGCAGAACCTCCTATATTAGATTTTTATCCAGATCAATCAAGTAAACAATCAACTTCGGGCCCAGGGCTGGGTCTCCGTCAAACCTAATTGGGTCAATGTGGTGTAGTTTGTCTCGATCCTGGCAGTTAATGAAGGCCCCAAACGATTTGGGTAAATAAGGTAAGTATCATTAGATCTATATTGATGGGAGCAAGGAACGTACATGAAAGTACTGATGGTAAAAGTACAGGGTTATCTGTAAAATTATTCGGGGTACACTGCTTTTCAAAATATAACAATACAGCATTTGCAGACCAGCTATAACAAGATGACGGCACTTTTGTTCGGATTTTTGCCACGTGTCAAATATTCTTGTCGGTGTGCGTAGTACACAAAGGGTTCCGTAACTCAAAAGGAAAAAATATAGTTTAAAAAAACTAAAAAACACGCTTTTAAAGAATATAGAACTAAAAAGTTTAAAATAATTTTTAAAATAAAATAAGCTTAAAACAATAATGAACGAACAATAAATACTAGTATTATTGTGAAAAAAGCGTTGGGCGCTCGATATACGAAAAATGTGGCACAAAGCGCCCACGCTTTTTTCACAATAATACTAGTATTTATTGTTCATTCATTATTGTTTTAAGCTTATTTTATTTTAAAAATTATTTTAAACTTTTTAGTTCGATATTCTTTAAAAGCGTGTTTTTTAGTTTTTTTAAACTTTATTTATTTTTCACTTTTTAGTTTAATATGCTATCAAAGCGTGTTCTTTAGTTTTGTTTCCAATTTTTTATTTACTATGGATTATCAACTATTTGATGGACAAACGAAGACACTCGATATAATTTCTATGGACGGTGACGGGTCTTGTTCGTTGGCCGGCTATCGACGATCGTGAGCAATTTCGCCTTCCGTCCAGATAACGAGGATCTCCCTCCAGTCGAACACTCAGAACTATGTCTGTCCTATTTGCACCAATTATTAATTATGGGTGGTTGACAAGGAAGGCAGCAGGCGCGCGAAGGAGAATTACAAACTCACAAACCCACAAACTCACAAACCCACAAACATACAGGTGAAGCTAATAAAAGCGTGTTAAAAATGAACCCTTATAGGATCGTTTTGTTATCCATCCGTCTGTATTGTATGTCTGGGAAGACAATTGTTCTCAGGAACGCGTATAGGTGTGAAGTTCAAATTAATACGTAATACTCTAATAGTATTGGATCTGTGACAAAATCAAACTTCTAAGTCAACAAAATACAAAGATACGGCTGTTAAAGCCACATTTTAGACCATTCCGTAGAGAATCCAAGGAATAAAAAACTTATACGATACTTCCCTCTGACCTAGAGTCCTGGAAGTATTACAGCACAACTTTAGGAATAAATATGAAACCAGAATTTTTGAATAATAACACAGTAAAAATTGTTTCAAAAATATTTACAAACATAAGTTTGCAGTTAAAAGCCATACATCGGGTATGTAATGTAACTGCAAAGTAAAGTTCGTTTTCCAATTATTGCACTTACATTTTTGTGACAGGCGGACAGTGGAGTCTTAGTAATAGCGTGGCGTTGGTTACCCCTTGGGTACGAAACCCTAAAAGGATGAGTGAACTGGGCGAACAATGCAAATCAGTCAAAAACGGCAGGACACTGTTTGTAAAATGGAATAGAAAGATCCGCTGGAAAAGTCTCACTTATTATTCCCTATGTTAATTGAAAATGTACGTACTTATAAATCAAGGTAGCTCTATGTTCTGCGCTGATTACCTAACTCATTAATCCCCGAGAGGCTTAGGTTTCTAGCATACACTACCACTAACTGTACATAACTATAGCCTAGTACATATAGAGAGACACATTAGCTCCAAAGTGACGTAATTTATGAGATTATAGGCGTGTATTCTATCTATCTATAGTCGGTTTATGTGGAAGAGATAAGACCAGCAACTAGTTAGAAGATCGCGCTAAGTATCAAAGTTTACCCTTCTAGTTGAATGAGAATCGTTCTGTAGGGTTTCCTTAATTATACTTGAGGACAGTTTACAGGAACTCATAAAATTCATACTATTGCTAATGGAGGGTACCATACCACTATTAGGTACTTCATCGAATCTTTAAAAAAGTTAATAGACCGCCTTATAAATTTGATTGCTAAGAATCGTCAACATTATGTGATAGCCAATTGTCATTTTTAGAAGTCCGTACCTCAATAGCTAAGTGTGTCTGTCTGTCAAGACCCTTTCAATCACGACCACGAGCAGGTATTAAGTTGAAATTAATATCGAATACTGAAATCTGCAACCCCTTGGGTCTATGAAAAAATCAAACTTATAAGTCAACATAGTAAAAAGATGCCGCTGTGTATGCCGCATTTTAGACAATTCCGTCGTTATCGTTGGTTTCCGTTTACCTGCTATGATCCTGAATTATGGCAAAAAGCAAGGTCTTATGGCACGAGTAAAGTAATAAATCTTAAAATGGTTTTAAGTTAAAACCATAATTTTTAGGTACATCACAATAAAATAACTTTTTGATTGTGACGTAGACGGATGAATGGGATATTTTTTATCTGCAAATTTAAGTTTTTCCATCAATCGGACTTACATTTTCGTTAGAGCATTGTTAATTTAACGTTAACGTTACAACAACTTTAATTAACCATATTATGTACGGAGTCCTTTTGCTTCAGTCCAACTTACACTTGGCTGGTTTGGGTCATTCAACTGATTTGGTGTAATTTGATTGTATGAATTGTCATTTTTTACAAAATTAAGAAAATAAATAAATTTAGCACCAATTTTTTTTATCGGATTTAAATGGCATACAAAAGCTATAATAGTGTCACGAAGCTTCAAGAAAAGAGAAAGGCGTATCCATCTATCCCTTTCGTGTCGGATATTGACAAAAGACTACCGTAGAAAGCTCTCGAATACTCGCATAAGGATTGTCAAGTGCGAAAGTGACACCAATTAATCTATCTCCTTCACGGAAGATGTTCCTGAAGATTCTAGACTATAGGATCTAGAAACAATACGGGGTATATATAGGCGCGAGCCGAGCTTCGAGGACAGTTCAGTTTGAGTTGAGTTCACAGCGATAAAAAGTGAAGAAACGGAAACCGGAAGAAATTGTAAAGCGAAAGTACAGTCGAGGTGGAAAAGTGTTAGTGTACTAGTGTGTCACGTGGTGTCAGTATCGACAGATCGGCGTCAGTAGTGTTCAAGGACTCTGTACGTGGAATCCAAGGACGGACTCAATGCAGATAACTCGGAACTAGTGACTAGTAGACCCGTGAATTTGAAGATTGGTTTGTGGACTTGTGTTACCAATAAATTCCGGAACTTTGGACTTTCTTTCTCTTCAATCTACGAACCCTACAAGCTCGTAACAATATATACAAAAGGTATACATAGGTATACGATTTTCGTAAAGATTGTTGTAGCACCAATTCTGGACAAACCACAGTTTGTAATAATATAGTTGTAAATTAACTTTATTCACCAAAGTGTTTGTTAATAACAACCGAATCGATGTTTCGTAGATGATTGATGCCGGTTCTAAATTGTTGTTTCTATTGTGGAAGAGTCATAAAAACTAATTTACATCTTCCAACTTTAATAGATGTTACATTAAGTCTAATTTCGTTATTAAACTGGTAGCCTAGACTAGTCTGCGTAAAGCAGGCCTATTTATTCTAGAATAAATTAACAAATAAATGAAAACACATTTTCATTGGCAACGCTTTTAGATAAACCCATTTCAGTTTAGATAAAATAAAGTTTAACGGTCGGTGAATACAATATTATGTAAGCAGGTGGATAAGTAGGTAATATCATACTTTACACATATTTTTCCATTAAATATGTAACTATGCCATTTAACTATTCGACGAAACTCCACTCGTCTTTCATATAATTTTGATGTTAGCTTCGAATGCCGCTTTTTAAAGTTATTAAAATTTCAATTTGGCGTTCCGTTATTTTTGCAAGCAACTGTATTGAACTTGTGCAAAGTTGTGAAAGGCAAGGAACGTGACCGTTAATGATAAATCACGCGGAAAGGGGTGAGCCAAAGGAATTGTTAACAACTCCGATTCTCTCGAAATACTGAAGGGAACTTATAATTGTACCCGCTGGGTGAACGAATGTACCTGTCGACGAAAAAATTCTATTTTTTATTTATTTTATGTGAGATTTATATTAGAAACGCATAGTTAAGTGTGTGTTTCTGTTTGTTCGGTGACATAGAGTTCTTTAATTTCTGAAATCCAACAACAATTTATATCCTAAAGTACGTTTTTTTCCTTTCCTTCAAGTCATAACGTCAGTCAATGTGGCTTACCATGAAGGAGACCTATGTCCAGCAGTGGACGTTTCCCAACAGATGATGATGGTTTACATTTTTCGTTGAAGGGTCTGGTATAATTTCCGAAGTTCAATCAGGCGAAGTCAAGTGCAAAATCTGTTCTCAATGTAATAAATTACATAAAATCGCTGACCTTTAGAAAGAAAATATGCGTCTTTCACCTGCTTCCCCATTATTCTTTCGAAAAAGATTTTCACAAATTCCCATTGTCGTTTGACGGATAAATCGGAAACCTTTTGGTGAGTCTTTCATTTCCCTTCTGCCATTGTCGTTTGAAATCAAGTAGGGAATAAACGATGAGTTTGGTATGAAGTTCTGATTAATATTTCCACTTCGATTGGAACGGAACGGGGCTATGAGGAAAATTAAAATTTGATGGTATCAGCGAGTCGCTCTTTACGGGGAAATAAATTCTTATAATTGAATCTGTGGGGTCTTTATTCCCTGACAAAGCTGAGGAGCGATAAATTCACCCGTATTAATGTGATTTCGATTAGATTTGAAATGGATTATCGTATTCGTGGTCGATGTGGTGTACCATGAAGGAGGCCTATGTCCAGCAGTGGACGTTTCCTGGCTGATGATGATGACGATTCGAATGGTACTCTACGCAGCTAAATAAGGGCTTAAATTTTAAATTTTTGTTTGTATGTAAGTCTGTCGTTTTTGAAGATAACTGCATGAAATTTTGTATTTGGCTTTCTGGTTAAGAATAGTGAATTATGTGTTTCAAAGATTTTGGATATAGATCTCCTAAAGGGGTGAAAAGAGAGAGTAAAGTTTGTATGCGAACTCCTTTGTTTTAATAGTGTACAGCATCGTTCAGCGTTTCTTGAAAATCATCCCCTAAGAGGGGAAAATCGGTGATACAATATTTTGTAAAATTTTAAAATAATGAAATAAAGCAAGAAAAATACGACCTCGCTTTTTAGTTTGAAATAATGAAACACATATTTCGCAGATTTTGGATATTAATCCTCTAAGAGGGTGAAAAGGGGGATCAAAGTTTATGTGGGAACTTCTTTGTTTTGATAGCGAATAGCATAAAATTGATATTTAGCATCACGGTTTAAAATAAAGAATTACGTGTTACAACGTTATTTGTAAATCATCTCCTAAGTGGTTGAAATCAGTGATAGGATTGAAATAATTATGTGGTGCATTATTTTGAAATAGTTCGTAATTTTAGAAAAATTTCACTATAAGTTTATTTTTGAACAATAATTACCCAATAAGAACGAATTTTCGGCATTTCTACCTTTAAGTGGATAAAATAATGGACTCACTTGATATTGAAAACAGTGTGCAATTCACACGTGATAGAAGAGAAACCTTCAAGCTTTGTACAACGCATGCGCGCACAAACACACACACGTACGTCGTACCACGCTGAGACCCAAGCAAACTCCTACTATGCCTTGGTAAACACGAGTGGAGAGGGTACGAAGCAGAGCACAAAGAGAACCACGAACAGAGGAAACACTTCCTATCTCATTTTCTCCCACGTTAAATCTTATGAATTAATGTGTCTGTCTCTTTTTACTGTCGCTTTTCCGTTTCATCGACTTTCAAATCACAACGATGCTAAAGAAGTTTTCACTTCAAAAATGACAAAAGATAACGATTGAAAGTGAACAGTCTATGTACATATGTATTACGAGGATAAAACAGTGACATAAGCTCAGTTAAGAAATTGAGACATTCAATATATGGATTGTGGTGATCAAAGAGGAAAGCCAATACTCGTGGTAAACGAAGGCACCTATTAGCCAAACTCTGAAGATTTGTCATAGTTACTTCCTTTACCAATAATGGGGAGTTATGAGTTTACGTAATATAAACTCATTATCAAGTATTTAAAACATAGTTGTAATTTAGTTCAATTTTTATCATACAGATGATTATAATGTCAAACTTTTGTTGAGTTGGGTACAGTATAAACAACCTTGCGATAATAACGTCAGTTCCTCACGGAAATAGGGCACGGCACGTTTTGTCTACACAACACGCGATAAGCATTAAAAGTAGACATTTCCCCGAAAATACGTTCACTTGTCTATCATTAAATTACATGAAAACTCTAGCATGCTGCCCTACAAAATACATTGAAGACACCGTCGTCTTTATCGTCAGAAAACATTATTTGGGAAATGTGCGGCGATTCGGTCTGCACAAGTTAAACTAAATACAATAGTTGTTAGGAGGCATTGAAATTAGCGGTTCGAAAAAGGTCATTATGCCCCTTCATGGAAGAAAGACAATTCAGCAGTAGACATTTTGCTAGTTGGAGTCATCGTCATCACCTAGAAATCCCAACTATAGAGGTGTACGAATTGATTTTAAGGCTAGTAATGACAAGTAAATTTACTTGACTGATATTATTTTGTGTACACACATAATTGATAGCATTGTAGTGTATGTCCCATAGCTGTCTCGTGTGTCTAAGAGTTGGTTTGATAAACGTCAGTGTCAAAGTAGCTATGACTGTCAGTGTTACGAGAGCCGTGGGAGAGTGTGGAAGTTTAGTAGTACCGAACACGTGGGCATTGCCGAGCCAGTAAAGTACCAGTACTTTGCACATCCTAGAAAGCGTTAACCAAATTGTGGGCGTGTGTGGCCTACATACTATATCAGTAATTAATTTCGGTTGGCCAATTATTTCTCACTTAATCATTTTTAGTTTGATAGTTATCTTATCTGTTACGTTGCTCAGGTACAATATTTTACTAACAGCCACTCTGACATTTAGATTCCAGACCATGAAGAGTGTTTGCTGGTAGCTGAGGAAAAATAGATTAGGATTAATTTTTCATATTTCGGTTCTGCCTATTTCGACCGACCTGGTTAAGGTCGCGGGGAGTCGTTGAATGCAAGTGGCTCGGGACCGGTCACTGCCACAGTGAAGGAGACCTATGTCCAGCAGTGGACGTTTCCTGGCTGATGATTATGTATTTATAATATCAAGTCGATGATGCTGAGATGATTACCTGTGACAGATGGTTACAAAAACACGAGAGTGATTCGGTAAGAGATCGGATGATCATGAATAAATAAAACCACTATTTCCTTAACGTTGTTGTCTCTTAGCTGTGTCGTTGTATCGACTGATTTCAACGGAAATAGCCGGATCTCCAATGTTTAGGTATTCAGTTAATAAATAATTAATCTGTTAGCGGCCAGCCCGTCCCAACTCCCTTACTTATTTACCTACGCTGGGCCTATCTCCAACCACTTTTTCAACTTTTCCCCTGCTTATAAATTATATCGGACACCGTATCTACTATTTATGGAGTGTTAATTTAACATCCATGGAAAAGCTTTTTTGGAACGGTCATGAAAGCTTTTTTATCGAGAGTTTCTTTAGGCGTTTTATATTATGCGAAACGGTATTTTCTTGGAACAAAATACTTTACGGAAAGATTGTAATCGATTCCAGATTCGTGGGATTTCAAAGATATGAAATTGTTTTGTTATATTCGAGAAAAACAATCATTTAATTATTATTATTTCGTTCAGTCGATTTCGTAGACTAACAAGGAGACCCTGAATAGTTTGTAGGGCATACTGAGTTTTTAAAACTTTCTGACATTGATCATACAATGTAATTTACTATGTAATATATGATATTATTTTAATTAATAAATTAGTTTATTTTTAAATTCGTCAAAATATGTTTACGTTTAATAAACCATTTAAACCACAAGTTTGTTTAATTTGAAAAACAATAAAAATAAATGAATCAGTTTTTTTATGAATAATTATTGTCATTTATAGATTAAGTCATTTTAAAACCAAAAAATCAACATAATTTTCAAAGAAATTGATACTCTGATATACAACTCACATTTTAAGAACCATCCACTCATCAAGGGAAGCTTGGATATGTGAAGAATTTTAATGATACTCGTACACTCGTATACGCTTTTAAAACAAAAATAAACAAAGAATTAGGGTTATGTAACACGACACACGAGGGTACCTTAATTATAATGCAACCCTTTTTCAATTAGGATTGTATCGGGTTGGAAATTAAAAGTAGGTCTTCATGTGTTGAATTTTCATAACATTAGATGTTTTCCTAAATTATATGTACATAATAAGCACGTTTATAGTAGGAGTTTTATAACCATAATGCATTGCCTTTTTTGTGTCTATACCCAAAGAGTACCCTATCACTATGCTGTTCGCTGTCCTTTCGTCCGTCTGTCTGTCACTTGTCTGTTTCTGAACCGTAATATGTAGATACTTGAAATTTTGTGTGTCTTATTATAGAAATAATTATAGAAAAGGACAAATAAAAAGAGGTCCCCGTACAATAAACGTCACTTTATATTGTGCTCGACCTTTTGTTATGTATCGCATAGTGCGTTCCTTACACCCTTCGTGTGCCTTCCAAACTCGAGTGGTTTACTAGTACCCATTGAAGAGTTCCACTTTCTTCTTACTGGCTTCACGATCAGACCCTTATCACCAAGCGCATCCCTATTGATGGACCAAACCAAATAGTATGAGCCCAAATTCGAGGGGTTTACCAGTACCGATTGAAGAGTTTTTCTATTAACTTTTTGACTCCTGAGTCAGACTAGCTCGATGGTGCCAAATTATTGTATTGTCATCCGACTTACATACAATTACAAAGTTTCAACTTGATACGACAATTAGAAGTAGGTTAAAATTGACTTGATGGATTTGTTTACATACATAGATAGTTATATAGTTTTTTTTAAATACAAAAATATTTATTAACTAAAACAATTGAATTAATATGCTGTAGCCATACAGTCTGTCATAGGGGAGCCCTGTGTGGAAGTTAGTTACATATGAGTGAACTTAATATTGTTACGAGCTTTCGTGGTTCGTTTATTGAAGAGAAAGAAAGTCCAAAGTTCCGGAATTTATTGGTAACACGAGTCCACAAACCAATCTTCAAAATCACGGGTCCCCCCAAACAGAGTACGTCCCTGTCTCACTAGTTCCGAGTTGTCTGCACTGAGTCCGTCCCTGGATTCCACGCACAGAGTCCTTGAACACTACTGACGCCGATCTGTCGATACTGACACCACGTGATACACTAGTACACTAACACTTTTCCACCTCGATTGTACTTTCGCTTTACAATTTCTTCCAGTTTTCGTTTCTTCACTTTTCTTCGCTGTGAACTTAACTCAAACTGAACTGTCTCCGACGCTCGGCTCGCGCCTATATATACCCCGTAGTGTTTCTAGATCCTATAGTCTAGAATCTTCTGGAACATTGTAGAGTATTCGACACGAAGGAGATAGATGAATTGCTCTCCCTTTCGCACATGACAATCCTTATGCGAGTATTCGAGAGCTTTCTACGTCATTTGTCAATATCTGACACGAAGGGGATCGATGGATACACCTCTCTCTTTTCTTTATCTCTGGACTTTTCGAACTCCGTGACACTGCCCTCCTCTTAAGAATGCTCGTCCCGAGCATCATTACTGCCATGATAACGCGCCAGCCGATCTACGTGCACAACTTTCAGTGGGCTTCTTGGTGTCCTCCGAATCCGGTAGGTGACGTCATTGATTTTTGTCACCACCTCGTATGGGCCCTCCCAACTTGCTTGCAGTTTCGGTGACTTCCCTTTTCTTCGAACTGGATTGTGTAACCAAACCAATGCTCCTTCGTCAAAACCAGCATAGTTAGTTCTTCGGTCATAACGTGTCTTCGAGCGTTCACTAGCTTGTAATCCAGTTTCACGCACTTGTTCATAAATTTCAATCATCCTTGTTCGCAAGTCACTGACATATTCCTTTATGTCCCTGGAAACATCTGGTGGGCAGCCGCACAATAGATCTGCCGGAAGCCTTAACTCTCTTCCAAAATTCACCAACGCTGGAGTTGAAGCCGTACTTTCATGAACAGCCGTCCGGTAAGCCAACAAGAAGAGAGGTATGTACTCGTCCCAGTTGTCCTGATGATTATCCACCACCTTAGCCAGGTGGTGCTCCAGAGTCTGATTGAAACGTTCCACCATACCGTCGGACTGAGGATGATAAGGTGTAGTTCGAGTCTTGTGGATCCCTAAGATTTTACAGACTTCCTTGAATAATTGTGACTCGAAATTCCTTCCTTGGTCACTGTGCATTTCCAGTGGTATTCCGAAGCGGCAGAAAACCTCATTGACTAGTTTTGTGGCAACAGTGGTCGCTTCTTGATTGGGTATAGCGAAAACTTCGGGCCATTTTGTGAAGTAATCCATCACAACGAGTATATAACGATTGCCGGTTTTTGTCACTGGAAAAGGCCCTGCAATGTCCAAAGCGATGCGTTCCCAAGGCATTCCAACGTTGTAGGTCTTCATAGCTGCCCGGCTTCTTGTTTGAGGTCCCTTTACAGCTGCACAGCTAGTACATCTCCGGCACCAATCTTCCACATCGTCTCTACAATGCAGCCAATAAAATCTCTCCCTAATTTTAACCAATGTCCTCTTGATGCCTAGATGTCCTCCGGAAACACCGTCATGAAAGGCCCGTAGTACATCCTTTACTTTGGTTCTGGGCACTACTAACTGGAGATGGGAATTTTTGCCATCCGTCTCCTCCCATTTCCTGCATAAGAGTCCATTTTGTAGGGTCAGACTCTTCCACTGCGCCCAAAGCCCTTTCGTGTTTACTCCATATTTAGCAATATCTCTCCATTGCGGCTTAGTACTGCTGATTTTCATCCACTCCAGGATTGGTTTCAAGTCAGGATCACTTTCTTGCTCCTTGCGCATTTCGTTATTTCCCCATTCTCCATCGATGGCATCTGTTCTGATAATCCTAATTGGGACAGTCTCCTTTTCTTCCAGACGGCTACAGTGTCTGCAATCTGCTAGGCATGGTCTTCTTGAAAGTGCATCCGCGTTACTATGAGATTTCCCTTTCCGATGTTCAACTTCAAAGTTAAATTCTTGCAGTTGTTCCAGCCATCTTGCAACCTGTCCCTCCGGATTCTTGAACTGCAGCAACCATTTTAATGCAGCATGATCGGTTCTGACTAAAAATTTGCGACCCAATAGGAATTTCTTGAAGTGTTGCAAAGTCTTCACAATTGCTAGCAGTTCCCGACGAGTAACGCAATAGTTTTTCTCCGGCTTCGATAAGGACTTGCTATAGTAGGCGATGACAGTTTCTTGGTCTCCTTTTTGTTGTGACAGTACACCTCCAATACCAATATTGCTGGCGTCTGCATCTACCACAAATTTTCCTTCAACTCCAGGGTATCCAAGAATCGGTGTGTTGCATAAACGATCTTTCAGTTCCCTGAATGATTCTTCACAATCCGCATCCCAAGTAAACTCCCTCTTCTCCTCTGTGAGCCGATGTAAAGGTTTGGCGATATCTGAGAATTTTTCCACGAACCGACGGTAGTAAGAGCATAGACCAAGAAATGCCCTGACTTGGGTTTTATCCGTAGGTGTCGGCCACTCCTTGACTGCTGAAGTCTTTGCAGGATCCGTCTCGACTCCTTTCTCCGAAATCACGTGGCCCAGGTAGTTAACTTGCCGTTTGAAGAAAGAACATTTCTTAGGACTTAACTTCAAGTTTGCTCCACGTAGGCGGTCGAAAACGTTTTCCAGCTTCTTAAGATGGTCATCAAAGTCTCTTCCAACAATTATTATGTCGTCCAGGTAGACCAAACATGTTTCTCCAAGTAGTCCTGCCAAGACCTGCTCCATCAATCGTTCAAAAGTAGCCGGTGCGTTACATAATCCGAACGGCATTACTTTGAACTGCCACAGTCCCTTTCCAGTTGAGAAGGCTGTCTTCTCCTTGTCCTTGGAATCGATGTCCACTTGCCAATACCCACTTTTCAGGTCCAGGGTTGTAAACCATTTCATCCCATTTAAAGTGTCCAAAGTGTCGTCGATTCTAGGCAATGGATAACTGTCCTTCGTTGTAACTTCGTTGAGCCGTCGATAATCCACACAAAATCTTGTCGAACCATCCTTCTTCTTAACGAGTACGACAGGTGAACACCAAGGGCTTGCTGAAGGTTCAATGACGTCATTCTTCCTCATGTCTTCAATCATTTCTTCCACCTCCTTTTCCTTGGCGAACGGTATTCGTCTTGGCCTTTGTCGAATCGGTGGTACATTTCCCGTATTAATTTTGTGCTTCACTAAACTTGTTCTTCCAATGTCTCCATCATGTTTGGGAAATAAGTCGGAATAGCGCAGCAATAAATTCCTTGCCTTCATGGCTTGCAGTTTTGTCATATCCCTGCTTGAATCTTCCAAAATTTTTACGACGGTCTCTGCTTCCACCTTGTTCTTATTTGGATATTTCTCCGTGCAGTTCCTTATCCATAGAAGGTCTTCCATAACGCCGATGATCTCCCCTTTCTCAATTGAAAGCTCCTCTTCTCCGACGTTTAAAACAGGAATTGAAGTTGTCCCCGATGATCCAACAACAGTCCTTGCTGGAATCCATGGTGATTCTGTATTTGCTTTCTCCACTACGGCACATCTTCGAGGTAATCTTCCGATGGCATTTCCTGGTAAAACAACAGGAACGAGGGTTTGAGTCTTCGGTTTGAGGATAGTTCTCTTCAAACAGTAAACCTTCCCTGATGTACCGCCCTTAAGTGGAATCTCCTCGGTATTGTATCGTAGTACTCCCCCTTTCATGTCTATGCTGCACTGATGATTTTGAAGGAAGTCCAAACCAATGATGCAATCATCCAAAATTTCAGCAACGATAACTTCATGTGGAAACAGTGTTTCTCCGATTTTAATTACTACTCTCAACTCCCCTTTGATCGGTATGTGCTGGCCGGTAGCTGTCGTCAACTGCAAATTGTTTCTTCGCTGTAAGTGTTCTCGATTTGATCCATTGAAGCGTCTTAGAACTCGTCCATTGATTACTGTTCTTGTGGCTCCTGTATCGAGTGTTAGCTGACAAATCCGGCCGTTGATCTCTCCTTCTACCACCAGGCTATTCCCATCTGTAGTTTGGTTCACTTTAACTGTTGGGGTTGCAACATTTCCAGCCAGCACCCACCCCGCAGCACTGGCTGATTCTAGTTTTCCTGCGGCTCGGAGGTTGAGACCGCCACGTCGCAGCGGTTTCTACGCTTTGGGCAGGAGTATCGGATATGCCCTCGCTCGCCGCACTCGTAGCACATGAAGTTCCGTCGTAGCGGTGGACGCTCCACAGTTGCCGTGACCTCCCGAAGACGAGCGACACGGGAATCTTGGCGCACAGCTTCTACCTCTAATGCGTGGGCCACGGCATCCTTGAGGTTGACGTGATGCATTAAGCGCACCGCTGCTCGTACCTCCAGGTCCCGTATTCCATCGACGAACGTCTGCATCAGCATTTGTTCCACGGCTGCAGGGGACGACTGGAACGCCTTGCGTACTAGCTTCTCCACTTCAACGGACCACTCCTGTAGGCTTTCGTTGGCGCGTTGTGTTCTTTCTTTCAGCCGTGCTCGATAGACGTGCTCTAGGTGACCGTCTCCAAATCTGGACTCCAGAGCATCGAATAGAGCTTCGAATGTCAAATTTTCTTTTGCTCCCACGGCTTCCAGGACAGTTAAAGCTTTATCGCGTAACGCCAGGGTAAGTGCGGACTGAGCTTCCTCTTTAGCCCAGCCGTTGGCTTTCATCGCAGTCTCGAATTGTAGCTTGAAGGCAGTCCAGGAGGTCGTTCCATCGTAGTTCGGCACCTTGACCCCTTTTACAGGCACCACAGGGGAGTCGAAGACGGCGGCGATGCGGCTACGGGATTTACACTGCTCCACCTCCTTGTGCATCTTTGATATCGCCTTCTCTGTGTTTTCTTCCACTTTACTAATCTTCTGAGCCAAAGTGCCGACCTCCTCTTCCACCTGGTTAACTCTTACTTCCACAGCTGCTACCCTCTCCACTGTTATCTTCAGACCCTTCGCAAAGTCTTTATGGAGGGTCTCAATGCGTTGAGCTTGATCTTGCTGCAACGCACGCAGCTGGTCTTCCTGACGGCGGGCTTGCTCTTCCTGGCGGCGGGCTTGCTCTTCTTGGCGACGGGCTTGCTCCTCTTGAAGTTCACGTAACTGGTTTTCCTGACGGCGGGCTTGCTCCTCTTGCAGTTCACGTAACTGGTTTTCCTGACGGCGGGCTTGCTCTTCTTGGCGACGGGCTTGCTCCTCTTGCAGTTCACGTAACTGGTTTTCCTGACGGCGGGCTTGCTCTTCTTGGCGACGGGCTTGCTCCTCTTGCAGTTCACGTAACTGGTTTTCCTGACGGCGAGCTTGCTCTTCCTGCAACGCACGCAGCTGGTCTTCTTGGCGTCGAGCTTGCTCACGCAGCTGATCTTCCATCATGCGTTGTATTTGTTGGAGAATGCTGCCTGGATTCTGCTCCGGGGTGCGCTGAACGCTACTCCTGTCAGATGTTCTTTCAGGAGTGCGCTGAACCCCGCTTCCGCTTGCTTCGTCGCGCCGAGCCTCCGACATGGATCTGGTGGTTACCCCTTCTTTTCCGTCCTTCGGTACAATCGGCATCTTCAATCCCACTTCTGACACCAAATGTTACGAGCTTTCGTGGTTCGTTTATTGAAGAGAAAGAAAGTCCAAAGTTCCGGAATTTATTGGTAACACGAGTCCACAAACCAATCTTCAAAATCACGGGTCCCCCCAAACAGAGTACGTCCCTGTCTCACTAGTTCCGAGTTGTCTGCACTGAGTCCGTCCCTGGATTCCACGCACAGAGTCCTTGAACACTACTGACGCCGATCTGTCGATACTGACACCACGTGATACACTAGTACACTAACACTTTTCCACCTCGATTGTACTTTCGCTTTACAATTTCTTCCAGTTTTCGTTTCTTCACTTTTCTTCGCTGTGAACTTAACTCAAACTGAACTGTCTCCGACGCTCGGCTCGCGCCTATATATACCCCGTAGTGTTTCTAGATCCTATAGTCTAGAATCTTCTGGAACATTGTAGAGTATTCGACACGAAGGAGATAGATGAATTGCTCTCCCTTTCGCACATGACAATCCTTATGCGAGTATTCGAGAGCTTTCTACGTCATTTGTCAATATCTGACACGAAGGGGATCGATGGATACACCTCTCTCTTTTCTTTATCTCTGGACTTTTCGAACTCCGTGACAATATAAAGCATGTAAAAAAGACAGGACAGTGTACGACATAAGTTCTCTTAAACAAATTTTAAAATACAACAGTCATGCTCAATATCTAGTTTTGGCAATATTACAGAGACAAAGACGGTCGTTTCTATGTTTCTGATGAGATGCTGACATGGCCTTTGAGAATACAAATACGTCACAGAGTTTATATAAAAACACAATAGAAGTGGTATATACTTTAACTGAGCAAACAAACAAAAAACTATCTTGCATTGTTAGCACGATTATAAAAACACTGTCATGTTCTTATATATTTGTGCTCCAGTTCTGGGTCATATACTGTATAAACTGCTTTGCACCCGAATGCATTGAGTTTGGTATTACAACTTTGTTTAGCAGACCTTAATATTGTTGTCGCGAACGACCAGTTGGAAATCACTGGTGTAAATCAATGAACGCGCTCGACGAGTGAAGCATTTTTATTGGTACCACTGTGTATCTGTTTTCTATGGCACCAACCGATACTTCCATACGTATACGCAGCACTAGGATCTTCGCACGGATTGTCAGTATACAGATGCAAATTGCGTCGTGTAGATAATCAGATTCAGCTGAAGAGAGGCCGAGTGAGCCCTGGGATCAGATTAGTACCCGCTCAATACAGTACTGCGCAATCAACGGGCGCCAGACCACGACTTCATGTAAAGACATGCTATTACATCACGTGACAATGAGCGACGAACCGTTTTGCATATCAATCAATGTGAAGCCTTTCGCTTTATAATGACTAATTTCATATGTAAATACTAGTACAAATATATGTAGAACCCTGAGACCGCGTGGTCCGACTGTCGGAGTACGAGAACTTCTTCCCTGTTGGTTAAACTAAATAATCCAACGAATAACGTGATGAAGACAAGAATAAAATGATATTTAATTGAGAACAAAATTCCGCGTGGTCCGAGTAATCAAACTGAGCAGTCGGACCACGCGGTCTCAGGGATGTAGAAAGCTTCCCTAATTGACATATTAATGCCCATCCCAAACCGGTTCAGCTAGAAACTATGGACCCTCTATTTTGACCCACTGATGAATCCACGAGGTAAACTTATTTTTCTTAGACTATCTGAGTATGCCACATCTTGTGCAGTGTCTATAGTTCTTATGTAAGTCAGTTCCAGGACCAATTGGATTTCAGTCTGAAAAGCGCTGAAATTTAGATTCGGATTAGAATTTGTTTCGTTCCATTTATTAGCAAATGCTTTTATGCTTTTAAAGGGAGCGTTATCTAAAGGATGAAGCCCTTTTGTATCAGAACTGTATAATAGCCTTCCCATGTTTCTTTAAATAATCGTATACGTACTTTTTACAGTACTTTATGAGTTCGGGATTTTTATTTACTATCATAAGTCCTAATTTCATGATGAGGACTGACTCCAGGTAGGGAAAAGCAAAGGGATTCATTGCTTCATAAGTCATGATAAAACATTTGATTACGCCTTCCTCATTATATTGTGTCTATAGGGCGAGTATGCGTCTATTCCATTTATAGCCTTATCGTCATTTTGAATTATTAATCACCAATTTATTATACTAATATAGGTATGTGAATCATCGTCATATATATATTTTCGTCGACAGGTCACCATTGACTTGTATCATACCGGTAGCGACATCTAGCAGTGGCAGATAGCAGTGAGTTTTTTTAAAGAATTTTTAGTCATTCTAGGTCAACGAGTTTTATAGGTTTTGGTTCCCTTTCACTCGCAAGAGGAAATCGTCAAAATATTTGGCATAAATGGCCATTTTTTTATTGCGTTGAAGTCTGATTTAATTACAGACTTGATATTAATTTGAGCTTGATAGTTCTACGTGTTCCATAGAAAAAGAGTTTCGACAGACTGACAGACAAACGAACCACGAAGTGATCTTTTCGAAGTGGGTGGTTCCTTTATAGGTAAGGAACCCTTAAAAGACCTACCCAAATCGAATCACATAAGACGGAGATATCCATTAGCCCCCTTTTTACCCCTTTATGAAGGATGTACCCCTATAATAATAAAAAACAACGGCAAAAAATCTAAAAAGTTTTATATCTTATATACCAAGTTTCGTACAGATCGGCTGTAAAATACGACCCTTATGAACGGATTACTAACAGATAAAACTGCAAAAAATTTAGCTGAATGTCTTCACTCGCTTCGCTCACTCAGTCAATTAATACGAAGTAACCTCGACAGGTTACTACATAATCTTCATTTTATCGTGTAAGTTGTAAGATCGATTCGATGATTGACAAACCCTAGTTGTCAGAGTTGTTGAGCCGCCATAGTCCTCTGACATGGCTCATGTAGTTACTACCTGTCATAGATAGTAACCGGGGCCAACGTCTTAGCGTGCTGTCTGAAGCACGGAATCATCTTACTTTTCAGAGAATCAGGAGATTGATCCTGTAGTGACCTAACCAAACTAGGAAAAATCTCGCAAGGTTATATTTAAACCAATTAAACCATTTATTTGCCACAGACAAATTACACATACAAACACACACACATATATGAAACTAATTCAAACATTTACAACATTACGATAAATACACATTAAAATGAGAAGGTTCTGTGCAGGAGCTGTCTCAGTACCCGTCATGCTGTACAACACTGATTTTCAGCCAGCCCCTATTTTAACCAGATTTTAACAACTTGCACGCAGCGCTACACAAATATAATATTTGACAATGTCCCCACCGGAAATCGTACCCGGGACCTGCGTGAGTTGTGTGACTAAGTCCAATGCTTAGTTAACTGCGCCACGGCGGCCACATAATAGTATTATACCACGAACCAAACCAAGTAGATATATACTCGTACATCTAGGGGTTGAACACTACTATCACCATTCTTAATTGGCAATGGCAAGAGGTGAATTAAGAGACTTTGTTGGTTAGTTTTTTACATTTTTTTAATACAGTATACGAATGAAATTTCAGATGTCGGTGGTTTTTCCAAATTGTTCTAAATTGATTCATACTCTTGTAAATCAGGCTCAAAGTTGGGGCTTTTTATTACCGTAAAATACAATTCTTTGACGCCCTATAACTCTAGAAGTATATATTTAAACGAAAATCTGACTCACCACCGACACAGATATTTGTTTCTAGATTGTGTCTTGAAAATTTCATAGATTTTCATACCTTAATACTCAAAATATGACTGGACTACGTTTGTATGGGCGCTTTGACACCAGCATACCCTCTTAAAGTAATGTAAACTAATATTTCACGTGAAAAAAGGACATAAGCTTTTAAAAAGCGCTTAAAACAATAGGAAATTGTCATGGAACAAACAACTCAAACAAATTCACCACTTCAACACGTCACGCATTCGGAAACCAACGAAGCAAACGCATTCGTCTATAAAAGCACTCGAAGTACCAGTATGTACTCATTGAGCTAGTGATCTCCGTCTATTTGTTTAGGACCTCCTAATCCCGACTTTTTGACCGAACGGCTTCGCTTTTACTTCATTGAACAACAGCTGGTTTTAAATGCTGGGGGACCGTTGACATATGAAAGTGATACTGTAGTAATTTTATATCTACGGTGTATAGATATAGAAGTGTTATTAAGACTTATGAATAGAATTTCTCGTCTACTAATAATGTATGTGTTAAACTTTTAAAATTTCTAGTTATCGTAACTAAAATATACGTATATTCTTCTCATAAAACAGTAAAGTTCTCGTATAATACGCATGTATCCATTAATAACAAATGGGATGGATTGAAGTGTCTAAAAATTAATTATGATATGTAGATAAACAAAAATCAATTACTGCTGTTCATTCTGAAATTCAGCAAGCGAAGCAACGGGAACTTTCTATTCGTTTTCCCATGAAATGTATTATTTCAAACGCGTCAATCCCACAAAATGATATTGATCGGCAATGAATCAACTGTATTCAGTCCGCAGAACCTAATTTCCATGCCACAAAAGAGGTTATTCATATCTAGAAATATGCAGTATCATGCGGGCATCATTATTTATTATATATACATGCTGAACAAAATGTTCTCCATCTATGAGTGAGTACGTTATCAGCCGGGGATTCTTGATTGATATGGGTCAGAGGAGTGAGACCTCGTTTGAGAGGAGATTATTATATTTACAGTGGATGATTCTGGGATCTTTTACAATCACAAAAATACAGTTTTTACATACATGATGGGTTGAATCCTCTGATGCTAAGTGACGGTAAGGCTGGATTTTAAGTGTGCACACACAGAAGCCTCAATCATGAGGCCCTATCTTTCATACCGGGACAGCAGTGCTATTAACACTGCAGTTTGGTGGCAGGCTTAGGTAACATGCTGGTAGCTAGCTAGTCGGATATATTAATGCCCTGCCACCAACCAAACTGAGTACCAATTGGTACCCCAGCTGGGAATCGAAACCTAGACCTCCGGATCGTAATTCCAGACGTGTAGCCATTGTGGCAAGGAGGTGAGTCGAATCTTTACAAATTATAAAAAATTCTTGATTTTAAGTCATTGTTTTCAGTATTAAATCAAATGTTTTGTTTGTTTCTATTTCAACACCTGCTCAACGAGAAGTACAACACACATTATGCTTGTTCTAATGTTGTTGAATCTACTCAGACAATTTTAATAATAAGTGTTTTCAACTACTAACTTTTTTGTAAATCTTCTTTTTAGTTACTTGTTTAACAAGTTAAGTAACGTGCATGTCCAAACAGGAATACGACGTATCAGAAGATCAAAAGAAATTCGAACAGGAATGCCGACTTTCGGATGATGACCGAAGGCGGTTCTTATAATGGTGAGTTTCGATCCATGTGGCATATATCCGATAGCTTTGTTGTTAAACAACTGCGCGTGAGCAATAAATAAAAAAAACTATTAATTTGTATTTATCTATTAGATAAACCTTAATATTCCGGATTAAAATTACTGAAAACTCAGTTAAAATATTGAGCTTCAGTGTTGTTTTCTTTCGACACTATCTGCAACCAATTGTGCGTCAGGTCCGCAGCAAGGTGAGTAATAAAATTTATTTTTAGCAGAATCACTAGAGATGTGGTTCACCGCATTAGAAAATAAAGTAAACAACTGTTCTATTTCTGGATGGCCGCTTTATATCCTGAACGTATTGACTCACAAAAACTATGGACACACGAGTTCGTATACACGTACCTAGACGTTGTGGTTCGAATATATTTGACGTTAAAATGACTATAGATTTACCAAGCTTTACTTCGCGTCTTTGTCTGCATGGTCCAGAAATTATCATAAGGTATCGAAATGGACGAAATATAGTTTGTGTTTATTATCGACCTACGATTCTTTGCCCAAAAATGGTTTTGGTTTGGTTATTTTAATAAAATTAACATAATTAAACAAGTACAAAAGATTAGTTCCAAATTCATTAAAGTTTAGTCTTTCACGTCAACCTGTCGCAACAACCAATACCTTTCATTCGAGTACTGGTCATAAAGAAATCCACCATCAAAGAGATCGCTGCAGTATTCTGAATTAAAATAAATGTGCTTTTCCGGATACAATTACGATCAGCTGTTTATTTGTATCTGAGCTTTGATTTCCAGAAGCGAAAAAAGTAATAAATTAAGAACAAACTAACTGTAAAGGAACGCTGAAATGTGTAAAATTGTGTTTATATTATTTTGAAACTGAAATCCCGCCCGCCGCGTCGTGCCGTCGCGTCGCCTTATTTTGTTTTGGGTATATTTTGAACAAATTTTAATCCAGTTTTCACTGTTGCATGCATGGTCTGTGATTTGTTGAATGTTTTAGTGTAAAGTATATTTCCTTGTATACGTTCGACTTATTAAACTGGGGGTCGTCAGCTAGACTCAATTATAAAGTGAAAGTAACTGTGTCTATTTTAAGCTTTTCAAATGCGGTTCGCTATTTGAAAATGGCAGATGTAGGTTACTATTGATTCTGATAAAGTATTCTCGTAGGATAATTTCTAAGCTTCCTCAGACGAAACTGCGGGAAGAAGTAATACTGATTTATGACAATTTCACATATACCTAAGTACATAATACATCCGAACTTTTTGAATTTCGATTCTTTTGATATATTGGGATGCATAGTCTCAGCAGTAATCAGCAATAATCAACATCGTTGTCAAGGTTGCCAGCTTCCCCGCTACGCGAAAGAAAAAATCTAATTTGGCATAAAACTGCGTCTGTAAGTTTATCCTGCCTTCCAAGATGTAATCCGCCGAATTAAAAACACGACTACAACATAAGTACGTCGATTTATACTTCGTTACTATACAATCTGTCAACTATCGGACGTAAAAAAGAAGCCGAGGACAAATTAGTTTCAGAGAACAAATTCAGGTAAAATTTCAGATAGTACCACGGTTGGACGTCTTATGAATTGGTCTTTCTATAATCTATGGTTGGCAGTGTCAATAATTAGTTCTAAAGGAAATTCTTGGCGCGAACTTGAATAATGGTGGTTGATTGAAATTTTTCGTAATTCGTTAATAATACTGTTATGTGTGTTTTTTGTGTGATATAGTGCAAAAAATGAAATGAACGGTGTTATAGTATCAATTACGCAAAATTGCGAGGGTTTCGACGCGATCGGAAGGGTTTACCATGTCGAGTACATTCGGCATATGGATTCTTTCGAATTATGTGGAAACCAAGGCTGGCCTTTGAAATTCTCGTCAAGAATCGTCAAAACAAGCGATAAAATGTACACATTATACATTTTATTGAGAAACTGAAGAAAAGATTTGTTCAGAGTAGGCTGTATGGCTTTGTTCCATTGCCTTCCCGTTCGGGAGAATTAAACTACTACTACTTAGTTCTAAGGAAATTCCGCAACAACGCCCTCAGCTAATTTATTATTTGGCATGTGTTTGCCACATTCCATTTACTTCTACTACTTAAATCAAAATTTTTATAATTTATAAGAAATTCACGTCATTAAATACAGAAAATCATAATCCTACTAATATTATAAGTGTGAAAGTTTGGATGTTTGGATGTTTAGATGTTTAGATGTTTAGATGTTTAGATGTTTAGATGTTTAGATGTTTAGATGTTTAGATGTTTAGATGTTTAGATGTTTAGATGTTTAGATGTTTAGATGTTTAGATGTTTAGATGTTTAGATGTTTAGATGTTTAGATGTTTAGATGTTTAGATGTTTAGATGTTTGGATGTTTAGATGTTTGGATGTTTGGTTGTTTGGATGTTTGTGACGCTTTCACGAAAAACTACTGAATGGATTTGAATGAAACTTTACAATAATATAGCTTATACATCAGAATAACATATAGGCTATAATTTATAAAGACATATTGTGTAAATTGTCCAAAATCACACTTATAATATTAGTGGGATTACATGGGCAATTTTGGCATAACAAAAACGCGTTGCCTAGCAACGACCATAGAATATGTAAATTCGTATATACAAACTTTCGCGTTTATAATATTACCGTGAAGACTATTTAAATGTACTACGTCAGTTATTGAAATTTATTTTGTTTCTTTAAACTATTAGACTACGTAACAGAATAAACACTATTTTGTACCTTATGCTGTGTAATAATTTGTCATATACGTCACCTGTGCTTATCGAACACATCCTGAAGTACACGCGGACAAAGTCGCGGGCGGAAGCTAGTTAATAATAATGTCTTTGTGTTCTAAAATGTATTAAAGTAATGTATAGGCAAAGAATAACAGTCCGAACAGTTCTTTTTAGAGGTCACTCAATTAAGGTCACTCAGATTGTTTACAGTTATTGTACGCAAATAAATGTGTTTTGTTTCTTACAATTTATACGCGAATAATAGAAATATACAGTTATCAATTTTCCGTATGCGGGTGAAATTACTTCTATGAAGTGATTATTCTCAACTTGTACGAACGTTGAAGTACAAACTTGTAATATGTTCTTAAAATATTATGTTAGGTATCTCTTGGTGGGTTGCTTGCGATTTTTCCGCGTGGTAATTTATTTCATAGTGTTTTTCTAAATCACACACCGAATTGACTTCGCAAATGCTTACAAGACATATATAATTGAAATCGCGGGATTATATAAGAAAAAGAAAAGTAACCAAATTGGAAAGAAGATACATCACCCAACAATTTAAAGAAATGGAACAATAGAGTAATTTAGTCGGTTCATCTCGTCTCCCGTCGGTATTATTTTCGTAATATTGAATCTACGCAGTGATTCTTTTAGGTTTATCAGCCAAAAGCGACTTATATTAATTTATTTTATTAACACCAAAGATTCAAACGGTATATAACAGTGATACTGATATTATATTTCGACATACCGTGTATTACTTTTTGAAATAGACTACACCTGCATTTTGATAACAAATACATTTTGTAATGGTATATATAAAAAAGCAGCCAAGTGCGTGTCAGGACATGCGCAGTGTAGGGTTCCATAGATGAACTGGTTCTATAATAATTAACTCGTTCAAAAAGAAATATAAACCGACTTCAACTGCCCAAAAAATGTTCACCCTCAGCGGTAGAATTATCTGGGTACATATTTGTTTTTGGGTGATTTTCTCAAAAAGAGCTCAATCAATTACGATAAAATTTATATGAGACCACCTGTAAAGTATACTCTACCAAACAAAAAAGAAGAAAAAAGGAAGAAAAAACATACAGTTGAATTGAGAACCTCCTTTTTTGAAGTCGTCTGAAAAATAATTTTGAATGACATTTGGAATATTTTTTTAGCTCCAATATTAGACATATTGTGAATTGAATGAAGACACTACTGTGAATTTTTTTTCAGATTTTTAATCGCGATAGTTTAGCGGATATGGGGGGGGGGGGGGGGGGGGGGAGGCTCGACTTGGACAAGAAATATTATTTTTTAAAAGCTTAATATTTCGCAAACATCGCTGAATCGAAAAGTGATGTACCTGGACCCTCAAAAAATAATTTTTTTCAACCCAATACCTCTTTATATACATACCCTTACCAAATTACAGCTTTCTAGTATTAAAAGTCTCTGAGCTAAGCCGTGGATGGACAGACAGACGGACGGCCAGAGCGAAAGTGTTAGGGTTCCTTGTTTGAATACGGAACCCTAAAAATAGGTACATTGATAGGAACATGTAATTTAGCTAAGTCTATATCTATAGCAGATATGGCCCGGGAATGATTCCGCTAAGTAGGGCGCGGGCGGGCGGGGCACCCCGGGAGCTCCGCACGTGGTACTGTCAGCAACAATACGCATTACCATATCAAAACATTGCAGAGATTTATGGAAGGTGCCTATTATGATAAATTACACATTTATTTAGTTGCGTAGAATGTTACACAGATGTATGGTTGAGATACCTATGAGTATGTTACAGGATGTTTAGTTTGAATGAACGGAGTAAATCAATTTTCACGTTATTTTTTAAGGTTCCGTAGCTCAAAAGGAAAACAGGAACCCTTGTAGAATCATTTTGTTGTATGTCTGTCTGTCAAAACCCTTTTTGAAAAAATAAATAATAAAATCAATATCTAATTCTTAAGTGTGGGATTGATAAGAGATTGCTATTTAATTTGTGAAAAAGTTAAGCGATTAAAATTAAACTACTGGTATTGATGTCGCATGTTAGACGATTTTCTTTGCGAATGCAAGGGAATCAAAACTATACTTAGGGTACTTCCCGTTCACCTAGAATCCTGAAATTTGGTAAGAAGCAAGGTCTTACAGCATAAATATAAGAATGTATATGAATAGAACATTATATATATCACATTAAAGTCACTTTTTTGCTATTAAAAATTAGAAACACTAATCGGTTCAGTTAAGTCCTATCTTAGCTATTATGAATGTTTTTAAGTATGTTAATTATTCTTCTGTACGGAACCCTCGGAACGCGTGTCTGACCCTCACTTGATCGGGTTTTTATCAGGCAGAGCTTGGTGTTAGGCAAACGGTCATATGAAAATGGTTGCTCCCTGGAGGCCCATCTACAAGGGTGTTTAGGCCCGATAACAAGAGGGATGGTCACGCGGATTTTTTTATTTAATTCTATTGGGGGTAAATTCGTCGTTGCACAAACTTCAAACGTCAATAGTTTCATTTTAAAGTTAGAAAACTGTTTTTTCTTTCTGTCTTTTTTTTCTTCAATTTTAATATAATTGTCTAATCTTATAATATTCCTATTTTTTGCAGTTGATTGCTAGAAAATTAAGTACGGGATCTTAAACTTCAAACACATTTTAATAATAAATGCCTGATTTTGAACTGTGGTTAAAAAAACTGTGATAGAGCAGTTCTGATTCTAGAAAAAGATCGATGGTTTCAATCCCGTTATAACTTTCAATTTCAACGAAACATTCTTCCCCTGAGTAACTTTATTTGGCTTAGCCAGGAAGTCATCCAATGATCATATTCCAAAATCGGAAGCACACGATAAACCTTATGTATAAATTAATCATAATTTGAAATTGCTAAAACAGCAAACAAGCTTTTCGTGCTGACTATATTTAACGGATAAACAAACAATATGATAAATTACCTTGGAAGCAGGCGCCAGATGCGCAAATCTTTTACTTGAAAGACGTTTTGTGACATTAATTACAAGTTTGGTATTGTGGAATGGCCATGAAATAAATCCACAGACTGAATATTTAAATAAGGGCCTGGGGAATAGACAAGAAGCCTAGCGGGTACACTGCGATGTTACAGTAATTTAAACGGTATACACGTAGTAACAACTTCAGTTGTGCTTATTTTGTTTTCATGCTTTACTTTTGGAGTCCTTTAATTTGACTATAATAATGGTATCCATTAAATAATTATACTATACTACAATTATTAACGTGAAAGCGACTTTGTTTGTTTGTCTTTACTTTAGGCCGTAACAGAGTGCAAGTAGTTGAAGATCCGGGAAAGGACATATGCTGCTTTTTATCCCGATCAATAAAAAATTCTGAAGTAAAAGCAACGGCTAGTAATTAGATAATCAGGGAGAAAATTAGATTTTGTTATCCTTCTCCTATATGAAATATCCATTGTTTTTAACTGACTTCAAAAAAAGAGGAGGTTATCAATTCGACGGGTATGTTTTTTTGTTTTGTTACCTCAGAACTTTTGACTGAGTGAACCGATTTGGATAATTCTTTTTTTATTTGAAAGGTCGTGCTTTTCGTGTGGTCCCATTTCAATTTGGTCCAGTTCTAACAACGGGATCCATGAGAAAACGATATAAATCTTGAATTTGCTTTAGTAAAAGTAGACTTTTAGGGCAATTGAAGTCGGTTTCCAGTTCTTTTTGAACGCATTCACTTGTTTATCACCACGACTTACGTTAATTTTTGTATATATGTATGTGTCGGAAAATGATATAAGCTTTTTTTATACGGATAGAACTAGTAGTTCCAGTAGGATTATTCCTTTCCACGCGCACGAAATCGCGGGCAAAATCGAGTTAGTAAAATTAGTGAACATACACAACTGTAATCCGAAGCCTCGAATTGATCCTGAATTGTATTTCATGAGACCCATCAAATTCTTATTGTATTTGCATGTGAACGACAACGATTGAAAGCCACTAAATAGCATATGATAACCGTGTGTCTAGACTAGTGTAAGGTCCTTCGAAGTCTTGTCCAGCTGTGGACTAATACAGCTGTTGTTTCCAAAATAGTAAAAATAAATTCACTATCAAAGCTATTTTTTTAAAATTATTATTTAAACAGTTTATTGTACACGGAAAATATTTACAAAACACAAAAACAGAAAAAATATATACAAAAGTAACAGCTTATTTCTAAAAGAAATTTCTTCCAGCAGACCTAGGTCAAGGAGAAATATTGAAGAAAGGAGGGCAGTTAGGCGTGCACGATATAATAAATACAATAAACGATTACATGAATAAGAGATACAACTAATATATATCAATAATAATACATACATACTTTACATACTATAAATATATATAATCTTATAGTTATAGTGATAGTGAGCTATCATTTCAAACAATAAATATGCCATAGAAACAGAAAACATATACTCGTAACAGTCTTTCAAATGAAAAATGTCAGATTCCTCTCATTAGTTTGTGACCCTTCGAACTTTGGCCTCGCTCAAGCCTTTGTTTCCTTTCATTTGTTTAGTTGAACTGGCACTGGCGAATCTAATTACTTGAATACAGGCCTTGCTCACTCCATCTAAGAGCTTTATTCCGTTGTGTCACACTGTATTGTAAACGAAGGAGTATTTACTTTTAACGTTGGTTTAGATCGCAGTTAACATTATATATAGATGTATACAAATATAGTAGTAGTAGGGAGTATATTAGTTTTAGGATTTCAAACTTGTTTCAAACGGTGGGAATACAATGCGCAGTTCTAATGTTGTTTATAACCGACTCCAAAAAAGGAGGTTATCAATTCGACTTGTATGTATGTAATATTTCCAGAACTGCTCAGTTTACGTATATCTTAGTCTATATAAGCTTCTAAACAAGTGTGCCAAATTTCAAAAAAGTGTATGTATGTATATTTGTATGTTTGTCCTCGCATATCTCCGGAACTACAAGTTCCTTTTAAATAATCCTTGTTTGTTGAACTAGGTATGGTTCAAATTAGGAAAGACTGCACGTATCATTAAAATCGGTTCAGTAGTTTGTGGAATGTTAAGTGTGTATTAGTTAAATGTTTGTTAACTCAGAACTTTCGACTGGGTGAACCGAATTGGATGATTTTTATTTATTTAAAAGCTGGTGCTTCCCATGTGGTCCCATTTCAATTTGGTCTAGTTCTGAGAATGGTATCCATGAGAAAAATATACACTTCTTAAAATTTGCCTCAGTAAAAGTAGACTTTTAAGGCAGCTGAAGACGGTTTCTAATTCTTTTTGAACGCGTTAATTTATTTGTGTGAGTAAACTGGTCGGTATTTCTTTTTTTAAATAAAAAAATTCTAATTAATATTCTATTTAAAAAAATAGTTTTATACGGAAAGTAAACGAACCGATCCAGTTTTGACAAAATAGAACGAGTTCAACCTTCTTCACCATATATTATATACAGAACGCCCAATCAATATATCAACGTAATGGGACAGGCAATGCTGCCGTTATGTTTCATATCATTTCATAACATGAGATTTATAGAACATACTGCTCTTAAAGCACTTTGATGTTTCTCTTCGTGTATTTTGCAATCTATTAACTAATTTAGCTTCACTTAAATTACATTGATATATTGATTGTGAAACGGATTTTTTTGTTTGTTATAAATATTGGTAAATGCTGTTAAAACAATCAAAATGTAAAGACATTTGCAAAAGTATTCAGTCAGAGTCGAAAAGAAAAACGATCGAAGATAAAAAAATTCTAATAAGTGCCAATGTAATAAATGTGAGAGTTAGTTTATTTGTTTTATTTACCACTAGCTTAAAAGCATACCTTCCTACTTTCTGAAGTCGGTTGACAAAATAAAATAGTTCTCTTGAACCTCAAGCTAAGTTGCGCAAATTTTCTAATAATAAGAATTATTCAAAAGAATTACAAACCGACTTCAATTTATGTCCACGACCACGAAGTCTTTTATGAGTAGACTACATATTTAGAACTCTTAAAATGAAATCATTGGAAAAAATGAAGCTTGGGAAAATTATTTTCTTCAATCTTAAATGGGTCTCCTAAGATTATGAGAAGCCTATCGAATAAAAATAAAAAAGAATTATAAAAATCAAAGGTTCAAAATCGGCGGAGATATGAGATAACATACACAAAAAAACATCGGGCCCAATTAAGAAACTCTTACTTTTTGAAGTCGGATGAAAAGATGTAACAATGGCTAATGAATACACACAATGCATTGTGTTCATGTAATAAAGGGCAAGAGTTTTATAAATAATATTCCTATTTCTCGACAATAGTTTGACGAGTCAGTGAGCTGAAGTTGAAATAAGCAGGCCGTATCGCTCGAAGGGATAACCGACGGGGTTCTCAAGTGCTACCACATACTCTACGTGAGTCCAACTTCGAAAAAGAGGTCAACCGAAGAATAAACTCGATTGGGCAACGTTTGGAAAACTACGGCACACCGTCCAAAATACCTCAACGTTTAAAGACAAGTCTTTAATTAGTGTGTGTTGCCAGTAAACAGCATACAGTACCGAAACGTGGTCTTTTCACTATTGGTCGAATAAGCTCAAAGTCACTCAGCGAGCTGGAACGAGCAATGCTCAGAATTTCTCTACGTGATCAAATCCGTAATGAGGAAATCCTTAGACAAACTAAGAGAAATAGCTCGACGAGTCAGTGAGCTGAAGAGGGAGTTATCGTTCTCGAGAGTCGACCACATACATACCATGGGAGAGCCCTGTGATAATCATGATTTATGTTGTCATATCACTTAGGGGTAAGTAAAGACAGTAAAATGTATGGATGCTTATGATAACTCTCAATAGTTGATTCATCATCAACGGCCTATATACGTCCCCACTGCAGAGGCTCAGGCCTACTCTCCTACAGAGAGTGTATATTTGATTAATATAACACAATATCTCTTATCAATAGTTTCTAATAGAGATTTAGATGCCAAATGAAAGTTTAACATTTTGGACGTCCCTAAGTCTAATCCCACTTTTGAAAAGCTGTATTGTAGGTTGCATGGGGGCATGCAATAGCTATTTATATAGACCACCATGATAATGAGTAACAATATACTCCGCCGGGATACACATATGACCACCAGTTCACCAAACCTACGGTACAGAGATCAAAGAGGCTGGCAGATAAAGTATCTGTTAAATTATAGTATAAATATTCTTTTTTTAAAACGTTTTTCAAAAATTCCTGAACTAGTATACAACTAGGTAAAGTCTGCTTTTCTTCAACATGATCCAAGTAATATCATAGATTAATATGGTACCATTATAAATTCGCAGTTGAGATTCGTCAGAATCAGCGCTTTCAACTTGCTGAAACGAAATCATTAAAACAAAATACGGCATAATCTAGATAATAGATTTCCTTTGTTCCTTTTTGTTTTAAAATATATATTTGCCTTTCACTGCGCATTTTTCTATATTTTGTGTGTATATTTAGTACAATAAATGTTGCTCTGTTCAAACATTCACAAGAAGAAGAAGACTCACTCTTCCTATAACTGACAAGCAACAAAATTCTCACCAAAATAACCCTATAAAAATTCACAGCAGAAATCGAGGTTTAATAGTTTATCAGCACCGTTATTATTCATAAGCAAAACAATCAATCAAATTCCAACTTACCTCAAACAATCAGAGCTTATTAAAAAACCAGATTTTTATTCACAACAATGCCGACTAACACAAACGATTTATCACGAGAAAAACAAACTATTTCAACACTACACTTCGAGAAACTTAGCGAGCACTTGTGAGGGATAGTTTTGTGTAAAGCGTTGAATTTTAATTCATGTTTTTTGTTTTAAAACAGCGGTTTTCGCGTTGAGAGGCCGCTAGAGGACACGTCCGTATCTGAACGCGAGCTGTGCGAGACTGCGGGGCGGGCGGAAAACCGAGCGGGGGAACTGGGAACGCTGAGATACGAGGAAAACGCCCTCGGGAAAACTCGTAGCTGCATACTTGTGATTCCTATACAACCTGTGGCCTACCAGTAATTGGGGTTGTACAATTTCCACAACCCTTCTTGAGCTATTGAGTAGTTTTTAGAGTAAGAGTATCTATTAGTTGTACAGTTCATTATGACGTCCCAGAGTGGTGGAAAGTAAGTATAATCAGCAGTGTCCGTTATCCATCTGGTGTGGTGACGAGTTTGCTTCAAAACCTTTATCTTTATTCATCTGTTGTGTTTACATGACTAAGTATAATTAGTTGCACATTATATAAATATATATATTTTAATTTTTAAGCTTTTATTTAATTTACTTAAAACTGAGGTTACAAAACTTGCATATTTTGCTTAACTTCGATTGTATGGTTTATGTTATGACTGGTAACAATAAAATCTGTGGTAAAATACATCTACATATCGTAATTTATTTTTCGATTTACGAAGATTTTGTTTTTCTAAACGCACTACAGAAACTAGATTTCATTGCATATTAAATAATACCACCTTATGTTATCCTGAAATGGGAAACAGCGCGTTGATTACATATGTATCATAGTAACAACATCTTTCTGCGATCATCAGTCGTCTTGTCAAGCGTGGTGATCATGTCATGGACAGTCCAACTGCTGATTTATGCCAAGTCCTATGAACTTTTGCCACCAATTGTGACGATACAGCATAAAAATACATATTTAAAAAACATTCTGACCATGTCAGCTTAGGACGGCTTATAAATATTTAGGCAGTCCAAAATTTGTGCATGGCCGATACCTTTTGTTTAGTAAACGTTTGTAGCTTTAAAATAATTGGGTTTGTTTAATGTTCAGATAAAAAGCAACTGTACGGAAGAGATAATATGCAAAGGTCGTAACACTTTTTGTGATAATTTTAATGCGGGCGATGTTACACAATTTCGTATGCTGTATAGGTTGTTCCAAAATCTGAAGTAAATTAAAGTGAATCGATTAAAATTATATACGAGGGGCATACCGAAATGATCGGGAATATAAAACAATACATACAGGAAATAACTAAATTTATTTTTATTGCTTTTCGAAGTATTCTCCGTTGCAGTTAATGCACTTTTGCATTCGTTCGAACCAATTATTATAGCAGCAATTCCAGTCCGAAGTTGACATGGTCAAAATCGTCGATTTGTATGCTTCCACTGCTTCTTCTGGACCTTGAAACCGCTGACCACGCAATAAATCTTTGATTCTAGGGAATGTAAAGTAATCATTGGGACTCAGATCAGGGCTGTATGGAGGATGATCCATTAATTCAACGTTTTCCTGCTTCAAAAACTCGCTTGTTTTCTGAGCGGTGTGAGAGCTCGCATTATCGTGATGGAGGATTATGCGTCGTTTCGGGTTACCTCTACGGAGTTCGGATATCATCTGTGGCAAACAAACCGTTGTATACCAATCAGCGGTAACCGTTCTCCGTTCCTCTAAGGGAACTGTGACTACATGTCCTGTTTTCGCGACAAACGAAGCGACCATTTTCTTCGATACGCTGCGAGAGCGGACAACTTTTGTTGGCTTGATCTCACCTGCGAAGACCCAGACAGCCGACTGATGCTTTCTTTCTGGCTCATATGAATAGATCCATGATTCATCACCAGAGACAATGTTATAAACTGCTTTTGACTTTCCTCCGTTGAAGCGTTGCAGAGTAGACCGGCACCAATTGACACGAGCCGCCTTTTGCTCTTCGGACAAATTATGGGGCACCCAGCGGGAAACTAGCTTTCTCACTCCCAGTTCACCATGTAAAACAGTTTGTATCGCAGTCATACCTATCCCTAAAGTAGCCCGAATCTGCTCATATGTAATATGTCGGTCATCCTGTATCATTCGGCGCACAACAGCGACATTTTCTGGTGTAACCGCTGTTTTTGGCCGGCCTGTGGAAGGTACGGTGCCAAGAGAAGCACGTCCACGCCGGAATTCAGAATACCAGCGATATATTGTCGTCTGGCTAGGCGCTTCACTCTTGAATATAGATATAAGCTCAGCGAGACATTGTCCCTGAGATAATCCTCGTCGAAAGTTGTAAAAAATTATGGCACGGAAACTTTCTCTTGTAAGCTCCATTTTTTTATCGACCTATCAATATCAAACTGATATTGTTCTTTAAAAAAAAAATTTTGTTTAATTCTGTCAATTGTATTCGATTTTCAACTAACCAGTGTTTATTCATCAAAAAGAGTTTTTAATCTAATTAAATCGAAAGTACTCGATTACCGATCTTTTCGGTATGCCCCTCGTATTACTTAATAGATGTTTGATGTCCGTAAATATTGTGGTCACCATATGAATTGACTTTTTTGGAACAATTCTGAAATACTTGTGTGTGAAGTGAAAATCAAGAATGTAATAAATAAATCGTTAGAGGAACGAAATGTTAATTTGTAGAAACTGTTTTTATCATAGCGAGGTCATATAACTGGAATTGGGCAGGCCACATCGCTCGAAGAACCGATAACCGGTGGGAAGTAAACGTTCTGGAGTAGCGATCACGTACCGGGAAGCGTCTACCGGGCTATTCCCCCAATAGATGGACCGACGACCTGGTTAAGGTCGCGGAGAGTCGCTGGATAAAAGTGGCTCGGGACCGATCAATGTGGCCTACCATGAAGGAGGCCTATGTTAAATTTGAATAGGCAACAAAGATACGGATAAACATAATAATTTTTCATTTAGTTTCTTTGTTTGTTTGTTGAGCTGAGCAACTTAACAAGACGTGATGAAGTTTTACAGGCATTTAAAATTAGTAAGGTACTTTTTAATGAATAGTTCCCATGTGACTAATTCTGATGGGCAAAATATAATATAACATCACTCATCTTACTATTTTCATATGTATGTTCATCAAATAGATAAATACATCACAGTTGTTGGTTTCCAAACTAGCATACTATGTGGGTTTCATATTCATTTGTTAACTCTAGTTGGTCTAGTTTTGTCAATTAAAATACTTTGCTTAACTGAAAACACACAAAGTTTATTACCATCGCATTCAGTTGGCAATAATCTAAGACATAAATAGATAACATTGTTTCTTTATCATTTTACAACTGTTAGAATAAGCCATTACTTTTGATAACGGCAGTTACATAAGTCGTTATGAACTATGTTTGTGAATCACGCAAACTGAGAAGGCTGAAAAAACTTTGCCTGGCTAAGTTCCTCGTGACATCACTACACGTTCTGTAAAGTTTAGCGCCCGTATGACGTAACGAGTAAGAAATTGCTGAAAGAAACGGCTTACGGAGAGTTAAATGTTATTTTTTAAATATTTATTATACGGTGTGCAGCTATAATGCAGGAAGGCCTTTCAGACATTCAACTGCGTCGTCATTTAATTCGTGGACCTTGTCCAGTCCTCCATGGTTCGAATAGCTCCAAAGCTGCAGAGTAGATCGTATTTAAAGCCTTATTTTTTGCACAAACTCTTCGCAGCGCCCTTGTCCGTTTCTGAGCCTGTTGAGTTTTCACCACAGGTTCCGGGGCAGTAGGAAGCCGCTAACTGCGGTATTTGGATCGATGACGGGGTCTTTGTTAAGAGGCTATGTTGGTTAGACCACGTGGCTGCGTTCAAATTTGAATTGTTTTGTAGCTGCTCCTATCCGAGCCCTATCCTACCCGAAGTTCCTACACTACGCGAAGTTATCCACCCGTTATTTGGATATTTCGTGGTCCAGGGATCATTTGAAGGATACAGTATATTATATAATCATTTTTTTAATACAGTATACTAATTAAATTTCAGATGTCGGTGGTTTTTCTAAATTGTTCTAAATTGATTCATACTCTTGTAAATCAGGTTCAAAGTTGGGGCGTTTTACTACCGTAAAAGACAATTCTTTGACGCCCTGTAACTCTGGAAGTATATATTTAAACGAAAATCTGACTCACCACCGACACAGATATTTGTTTCTAGATTGTGTCTTGAAAAATTCATAGATTTTCATAGCTTAATACTCAAAATATGACTGGACTACGTTTGTATGGGCGCTTTGACACCAGCATACCCTCTTAAGTGCGGTTGGAGATGTCCATATTTCGATCCACTGTTCTGCCTCTGATCTGTCCACAGAAACCCGCTTGTGTTTCTGTGCTTACTTACTATTATAACTACTTCTAATTACCACCCTATTCATTGATTTTTACTAATAGAGTTCGGCTCCACCCGGCTAAGCGTAATGTATCATACTCGTCTAAACAAACAAAATGAGCCTAAACTTTGGGTTTACTAGTATCCCTTGAAAAGTTCCACTTTTTATTTCCTGGCTTTACCATCAAATACTTGTCAGCGAGAGTAGCATTAAAATTGACTATACTCTTCAACTTCAACACTCTCTGTAGGAGAGTAGGCCTGAGCCCCTCCAGTGGGGACATATATAGGCTGTTGATGATAATGATAATCTACCAACCAAACCATATGAGTCCAAATTTAAAGGGGGGGTTGGACTTTACCATTACCCTGTACCTTTTGAAGATTTATTTACGTTATACAGGTCATAGATATCCCTTGGCATAAATGTCGGTCAATCGCCAGTTCAAAACAACAATTAAGATCACCTAGGAATCCTTAGATAATTGTACATGTCATAGTAGTCGCCAGACTAAGGGAAAAGTTTAGGATACTTTCAGCAGTGTTTTCCAATCGCCACCGCCTGTGGTGATAATAGCAAAAATCCTCATGGAAAGCAGACTATAATGAAAGCTAATTGACTTTTGCAGCTGACGTCCATGGACGGACTACTAGTCCCATATTAAAGCCGAGACCACAGTTTTAAAATGCATAATATTAAACAACCTGTATTTACTGTTTTGTGGGTAGTACAACTCGCTTCATAATAGCCGGCAATCTAAAAGATAATAACAACTACAACAAACAGATTCGACGTAACATTGTGTTTCCCAAACCATTATACATTATCTCGATCGTAAATATTTAATTATTGACTTCATGTGACCGAAAATGTTTTGGAAATTGTAAACAAGCAGGATTTGGTTTGCTAGAACTGATGATAGAAATGTATATATTTATGATGAGTTTGAGCACTTGGCCTTCATCTCACCTGATGTTAAGAGGGTATGCTGGTGTCAAATACAAACGTAGTCCAGTCATATTTTGAGTATTAAGCTATGAAAATCTATGAAATTTTCAAGACACAATCTAGAAACAAACATCTGTGTCGGTGGTGAGTCAGATTTTCGTTTAAATATATACTTACAGAGTTACAGGGCGTCAAAGAATTGTATTTTACGGTAGTAAAAAGCCCCAACTTTGAACCTGATTTACAAGACTATAAATCGATTTAGAACAATTTGGAAAAACCACCGACATCTCAAATTTCATTAGTATACTGTATTAAAAAAATGGTTACATAATACTCGTATACTGTACCCTTCAAATTATCCCTGGACTAAGAAACATCCAAATAACGGGTGGATAACTTCGCGTAGTGTATGCTGTCTCACCGTACGCGCTCGGGTAGGATAGGGCTCAGATAGGGACAGCTACAAAACAATCCAAATTTGAACGCGGCCACGTGGTTTTACCAACATAGCCTCTTAAGTGGCGAATAGGATTTGGCTAGTAAGCGTTCGCGACATAGAAAAAGCCTTACCAACTAAACTAAAATTATCCAACCAACTGGCAACTGGATATTAATGGCAAAATACCCCTTAGTCTGATCTGACAATCTATAAGGTAGGCTTATGTCCAACAGTGCACTCCGACCGCTGAGAATGATGGTGGCAAATCGCTGAGAGCTTTAATGTGGGAAAAATGTACGAATTAAAAGTGTGAGAAAATAATCAAATCAACATTTGATTGGAACATTGGATTATATCATGTCAGATGCGGTAAAGCATACCCGTAGATCCTATAAATAAAATTTCATTTTAATAGTTTCTTTTTCTCTAGTACTATACTTCTAAATTCCCAGCAAAGAAAACCAACCCGAAAAGTTTTGATTGATATATCCTAGCCTAGTTTTCGGACAGAACACACTTTCTCCATTTACGGGTAATTTTTTTCACAATATTTGCTTTTAGTGTTATGAATTTGAAGAGAATACAGGTGACTGTGGGACCGCTTCGAAACCAGGACCGCGTTCACAGTTGCCTGGTCCATTTATTTTATTTCGCCAGTAATCCACATGTAGAGGTACACTCGAATACAAAAATATGTACCTACTTGTGAACCATGTCACATTCACCTTTAATTGACATTTCCTTCAACACCCTACATAGAAGCAAGCAACAATGAATGTGACATGGTTCAAAAGTTGTTACAAATTTTTGTACTCGAGTGTACAAGTACTACAATGTAATTTATACACAAGTTTTTATTAATATAAAAACACGTGTAAAAAATCGTCACTTCCTCGTCTTATCTAAATTGTATAAATGTTTATATGGCTCAACATTATGTTAATGTCGCCATATTGCAAAATGTCGGGAAATAATTTATGACTCCACTTAACAATGAGAACTCATTTCATTCTTGTCCTTCTTTTACAGCAACATCCTCTTGACAGATTTTATATACTGCACATATTTTATAAACTTTTTCTTCTTTAAAATCTTTTTACCTTGGCAACATTATTTCGTCATAAGATGCGTAAGTCCTTTGGAAGGTGTTTGCTATAATCACCACACTTGGCAGGTAGATTGGTGATTGAAGTAAGATGTTATCGTTACGGTTACGTAGTAGACACTGCTGCCCAAGAAATGAAATGAAATTTTAATTGTGTGAGTTGTAAAATACATAGAATACAGTTCAGACCAAACCCAACCTTTTCAGGCGTACCACATAAAAATATTCTAATTTAAAAAATTGACAATCACCATATCCTGAATATTTTCTTTTCACCCACGTATCCTAAGACATGAACATTATTTACCTGCTTTAAATGTTTAAATATTAGGCCCCCGTAAGACCTTTGGCAAAAGTTCGTCTGAATAACACACGTGAGTTGGCCTCAAAAGCGTGATTATTTCCCGGGAAAATCTAAACATTTTCCATGTTTTTTCCCTGTAAATTTCTGTCTCCAATCATTGAAAAGCAAATGTTGTAAACACGTTACGATCGGATTTATTTTAGTGAATGCAAAAATACAGTTTGGATGTTGTTTTTAGCGTTCCGTACTTAAAAAGGAAACCTTATAGGGTCACTTTGTTGTCTCTCTGTCAAGACTCCTTTTATCAGAAACGTGTGGAGGTATACAATTGAAATTTAGATCTAATACTCAAACCTGCAATTACTTTGATCTATTATAAAATAAAACTGCGAAGTCAACCCTATAAAGAGATCCGGCCGTTAATGACCCTTATTTCTTCCCATCTACTTTCTAGAATCTTCAGCACAAGTGTTGGAATTGATCTTTAATTATGTCACATTAAAATAGATTTTTCATATGAATGTATTTTTCAATTGCAAATTTAAGTTTGTTCTTCAATCGGACTTTGTTAAGGCATTGTTCGGTGCATACTTTACCCATTATTTCTTATTTTTAGTATATTTATTGTTCAAATTCTGTATGGTAACCTCAGTGCACGAGTCTAACTCGCACTTGAACGATTAAGTGAAGCGGAATACTTGCTTCGTTTAAAATGAGCTTTATTGATGCATTTAAACTCTATGTGCATAAAAGTTTGGTCAGTATTCCTCGGCTTAGTTATCGCCGTTGTTTTTCTTGTTGTATGGAATACTCATAGCTTTTGCTGATCACACAGAATTTACCCAACCGATGGGATTGCCCTTAAGAACCTGTTAAACTTAATCCTAGGCTAATAAGATAAGAGTCCAGGAGGATCGGCCCTGCTAGCTGAAGCACAGGTTCCACCTAGTTCGGCAGCAGTGGCTAAATTTATGTTAAAAACCTAAAGCCAAACAATTTTCTAACGAATAGGTATATTTGTATTTATTTTATATAACTACATTTAAGTCAAAATTTTATATTATTATTTTTGAAAAAAAAAAACTCTTCTAAAGAAGAATCAACAAAACTGACTTTCAAAAATACAGAGTTTGTATTTCATCATAACATCAATTTGTAACTAAAGTTGTCGCAGGGAAATAATATTTAGGAGTAGAATAGCTTTTTAGGGTTCAGAAAGACTGACTAAAATGGAAACCTATAGGGTCACTGTGGTGTCTGGCTGGCTATTTATCACAATGAATTTTATCAGCAACTACTATAATATCATTTTTGAATTCAGAATCCTAGGTGTCGTAAAAGACGGCTCATACTAAATTCCAGGAGACTACTTTTCACATTCAAATTCTTACTAAGGTCTTACCTCTACCTCTACTTGTGGCGCATCTTAGGTCCTTATAGAGCATAGTGATCATTGACAACCCGCTTGAAGAAAATCCGCCCACCATGGCATCAATGACGGAAGCTAATGTTGAGCAATCGCCTTTCATCATCGTCATTCGGGAAACGTCCACTGCTGGACATAGGCCTCCCTCATGATACGCCACATCGACCGATCCCGAGCCACCTGCATCCAGCGACCCTGCGACTCTAACCGGGTTATTGGTCCATATAGTAGGGGGACGGCCTGGTAGACGTTTCCCGGTACGTGGTCGCCACTCGAGAACCTTTACTCCCCACCGGTTCGCCTTTAGAAGCCTATAAATATATTCTAATCTATTCTCTGCTTTTTCAACCTTCGATCAAACACTGTCTGAAGTCTGCAAACCGTAAAGGGTCTGGTGGTAGTTAATCGCTTCTCCTTGAGCATAATAAAAGTGCTATCTCGGACAAAAAGTTTGACTTTCCCTTTAACGGCCACTGAAATATTTATTCAGGGAAACTTCGGTTTGTTGGCCGAGGGAAATGTTGGATATTGAATATTCAAATAGGGCTTGAAATTTTATAAGTCTACGTGTTTGTAATAAATACGAAATTAGATTCAATTTCTATTACTTACTTCGGAGTCCGTCAAGGTTTTTATTCAAATTTGAATATGGTACGAGTAATTTATATTGTTTAACTTTATGAAAGCGAAAGATAGTAATGAAATACTTTTTTAAATGAAATTCGCTACTCATATAAACCATATTTATATATTTGTAAAAGAAACCCTTATAAGATCAGTTCTACGTCTACCCGCCTGTCTGTCTGTCAAGACCTTTTTGTCAGGATCGCGTAAAGGTATAATGTTGAAACTGATACAGAAAACGGTAAACTGCGGTCGCTTGGATCCGAAAAAAAATCAAGCTTCAAAGTCAACACAATAAAAAGATATAGCAAAATACGTACGCCGCAATTTTAAAGAAGGAATCGAAACCTATAGGATACTTCCCATTGACCTAGAAACATGAAATTTGGCAAGATGCAAGGTCTTACTTCTTAGTGGTCGTTGGATGGAAAGCCTGCTGTCCTAGAGGGCTCTAGTTAATGAGGTGTCACCCTTAAAAAATATTTTTCGAGATTTGATTCTACTACGTTGTCGGCGTGATTAATATGTATACCCGTACAAAATTACAGCTTTCTAGTAGTAAGGGTCTCTGCGCTAAGCCGCGGAAGGACAGACAGACAGAGCGAAACTATAAGGGTTCCTTGTTTGACTACGGAACCCTAAAACAACTCATGTAAAATACCGCCTGGTACACACCACCTCTAATCAAACGATACCTATGCGATATCAAAGAAAGCCGTCTGCGAGGTACCGACGCTGGTGACTACGGTATTTTTGTGTTCGTGATTTTGTGGTGGCTTGCATAGAAAATGTTATGTGTTTTATTTTATGCTCTATCATGTGTACTCATTTCTAGGCTATTAATTTATTTTTGCAGCCTAAATTAACTTATGTGTATTAAATTAAGATTTGTTTTTATTACAATAAAACACATATGTTTTCGGGTGTACCGACATTACGAGTATATTTCGCTTGAGAGGACTATAAATATCATTTGAGTCACACTTATTTCCATATTTCCTTAGCAATCCAAGAGTAGAAAAATTTCTAAATAGTTGCAGCAAGTCATACTCCAAAGCTAAATGTAGACATACCCTAGAAAGCCAGCCCTGGAATGCGTTCTTCCAGGTTAACAAGCCTGGAGCAATCTCGTTTGGATGTAACAAATTCGCCTCCAATCAACGTCGTCTTGTTAGCTATCTACTCCAGCTCCATGGCTTTGAGTTTACAAGATATGTCGAGTCAAAGAGGATCTAAGAAGCTGCAGAGAGACTCCGCAAAACATCCGATTTGCAATGTAACCTAGCGTCTATTAAACTTTTTGGTTACTCAACTCTTTTTGAAGACAAATATTATAACGGATCCCTAAAATAAGCAAAAAGAAAATCGTATGTACACTCGAGTACAAAAATATGTATCCACTTTCGTACCATGTCACATTCATTCTGGCTTTGCTCCTGTATAGTGTGTTGGAGGAAAAGTTAATTAAAAGTGATTTGATAAATTGATGCTCAAAATTGAATACATATTTTTTTAATCGGTTTACATTACCCTAAATTTATGCTAAACTTTAAAGGAAAACTATCCCAACTAAGGTGACTTCACATGTTGAGGTCAAAAAGAAAATTTCGTACAAATTTCACTCTAAATTACTTTTTATAACTACGGAAGCCTGCGCGTGGCCTTTTTTCTCATTCGGCGGATTACGAATGCGAAAGCAGGATAGGCTTACAGACACATGTTTATGCCAAATTAGATTTTTTCTACAGCGTAGTTCATTTAAAAATCTGGCATCGCTAAGTCGTAATAAATTAGGACTTTCGTCACAGGCCGGTCACTTCGAACTAGTGCCGTTGCGTAGGTTGACATTTGCATACACGCGAATATGTGAGTAAATCAGCACGTGGTATACGCAACGGTCATTATCGAAGTCAGTTTCTAGCGGTGAGATCAGGTATAGCTAATCGGTGGGGGCGTGAAAGTCCGTTCTCTACGAAGTACTATATTAATTATGTGCTATCGTGTATACATACATTGCCATATCCAACAGTTAGCTGGCAATTGGGGACATCCTCCTGTCTTAAACGAAACAACGGCTGTCGCCCTAAATTGGTACGACACGCGACCTATTTACGTCCAGAGCTGGCACCTGATTCGTGGAAAATGCGGTACAGATTCCCTCTATTCGAATTTCAACTCGCTGCATTCGGTAACATCAACGTGCTCGTGTGTTTCTCTGAATACTCAGATTGAGTTTGTTTTGTGTTACATAAATGAAAGTAATTTTTTTCAATGATCCTGTTTATATTAAAGAGAAGATGAAAATGGTATCCGCACTAATATTATAAAAGCTAAAGTGAGTTTGTTTGTTTTCTTAACGTTATACCGGAGAGTCAAAATGACTTCATTTTTATAGGAATAGTTGAAACGTCAAAAAAGTACATAGGGTACCTTTCTTGCCAATTGAACGAGTAGTTTAGTAGTAGTAGCATAATTTCTGAAGACCACGTGGATGACGTAACGTGCAATAACTAGTATTATTATGTATATGTATTTTCAAGAGCAATATTCCTACCTGCGTGGTACGTACTATTTGTGCAAATTTCATCGAAACCTGTTCAGCCGTTTATCGCTCAGTGACAAAAGTTTAACACAAGAAATGTCACCTAAATTATAGTCATATGTACAACATAAAACAAATAAATCTATACATTTATTAAAATCGTAAGGGTATATATATATAAATTATTAAATTATATATATAATTAAATTGCTAACTGAAAAATTTAAAACAGCTTTAAAACCTCTGTGTAGGATAAAATAAAAGTCTCAACGAACCGAACTTTAAATTAGTCAGCCACTCAAGTTGAACTCCTCACTCTTCAAAATCACAGTAATTTGGTGCAGCACTTGTGCGCTCGCCTGTCCTGGGTCAAGAGCTCTCAAAATTGTCGGTCTCGTTGGGAACTTCTCACTTTCGTGCGCGCCCTCTATTGTTCTTGCTCTTAGTATTACGAAATTCAAGTGCCGCTGAAGACTTGTTAAAACCACCGTCAAACACAGGTACTTAACCAAATTATTGCTACGATATATCGACATAGCTTTAGAAGAAAAACAAAATAAATAGATAATAATAGCATTAAGATATGACATACATATAGTACACAAAACCATTAAGAGGGTATGCTGTTGTCAAAGCGCCCATACAAACGTAGTTCAGTCATATTTTGAGTATTAAGCTATGAAAAATCTATGAAATATTCAAGACCCAATCTAGAAACAAATATCTGTGTCGGTGGTGAGTCAGATTTTCGTTTAAATATATACTTCCAGAGTTACAGGGCGTCAAAGTATTGTATTTTACGGTTATAAAAAGCCCCAACTTTGAACCTGATTTACAAGAGTATGAATTGATTTAGAACAATTTGGAAAAACCACCGACATCTGAAATTTCATTATTAAACTGTATTAAAAATGGTTACATAATATACTGTATCCTTCAAACGATCCCTGGACTTCGAAACATCTAAATAACGGGTGGATAACATCGCGTAATGTATGCTGTCTCACCGTACGCGCTCGGGTAGGATAGCGCTCGGGGAGGGACAGCTACAAAACAATGCAACCTTGAAACCGACCACGTGGTCTTACCAACATAGCCTCTTAAGTAACGAGAGCTTTTTTCTGCCTACAAACTGATGTTGTGGTTTGGCAATAACTGTATAATTTTTTTAAATAAATAAACAAACGCGTTATTGTTCGCAATACGCTCTTGGATTTATCAACAAATAGCTTTTTATAAGAATACGTTTACGTGGTTTTCAGAATTATCTTGCAGGGACACATCACTGGATAAGAAAGTATTCTGCCTATATGCCATTTTAATCCGTTCATCAGATATCAGATTTTTGCATTTTATTTAATACCTTTTGCATTTGTTGTATATTTATTTATGTTTTAGTCTTGTGAGTGAGTTTCCATGTGGTTTTCTTTCGCACGCAATAATCTAATCTCTTAATGTCATCGATGTATATTGGCAGGTTGGTGATCGCAGTTATATATTGTTGTTACGTAGGCAGATGCCGCTGCCCATCTCCTGAATAGTTTCATTTACTCGACTTTTACGACACCCACGGGATGACATGGGTGGTCTTATTCTATAGTGTAGGTAGACTATAATGCGTAATGATGATTATTATTTTGTGTTAAAATCATTGAAACTGAACAATAAAGTCACACGAATGTCGAACATTTATTTTGAGTTAAAAATATAGAGGTTGTTGTTGGAGGGGTAATACCCAACCCCCAGAAAATGTTTTTTCTTCCGAAGAAAAAAAAAACGTATCCGAACCACAAGGAAAACTAACAAGAAAGGATTACGAAACGAATCTCGTCCAAAGAAGGTCCTACATAACTATTTTGTCTGATCATTTAGCTCAGACACGAGTAACCCCTGGGAGAAAGGCCATGACTCCGAATACACGAAGATAGAAATGACCTTTACAAGTTGATTCCAAAAAAGGAACGATAAGATCATTTAAAAATTTGCTCGTCGTTATCGAAAATATTGCATCATCTCATACATCAACACATGTTTGTTATACTCCTCAGAAAATATTTATTATTATTATTTAATTATTATTATAAGAAAAGATTACTCTTGATGTGGTCGCTTTTTCTTAACTGCAATTTTGTACAAAAAGATTTGTGATTGTGAAAGATATCTGATCTGAAAAAAAAGGACTAGAAATTATTTTTTAAAATGTTACCAGGGCGTGACTGAATAATGATCTCTCCACACCAATATTTTGACACGGTCCTACCGGTAGGTATATTTCTATATACAACAATCTTCCTTGACTGTCTGAATAATATACCACCAACTCGAAATCAAATGAAATTAGTAATAAACCGCGGGCGGACTTTCAAAAATTGTAGGCAGAATTTAGCAAACTTAACAATGTATTCGGTTTCCATTAATTTTTCATGTAGTTATTGTAAAGTATTCATAGTTACTTGAGTTTCAACGCATTCTCGTTGTGATAGCAATCGGCTTGGACAGCGTGGCGACAGTGTCACCAATAGGAATGTCATTTCTTATATTGAATTAGGTTTCTGTGGTCCACATAAAAATGTTCAACATTCGTCCGCACTTTCGGATAACGGATTTGTTCTCTTCGTTGCTGTTTCCAAAACTGCTTTTACCTTTTTTCTCAGTTCTCCAAGACGCCAATGAAGCAAAGTCTCCGTAGAATAGTAGGTATTTGAATATGTTATTGCTGTCGCGATTCGGTACGCACACATACAGCCTTTCACATGCTTTCACTCACACAAATAACGCTGCATAACATCCCAAAGAGGCCCCTGCGAGCCGCGCATAGTCGCTACCCCTCCGCCTGGGCTAGAGTGTATTTTTCAAAATTATAATAAACTTGACGTGAGCGTGCGTCAACCCTTGTTTTACGTTTTGAGAAATTATTGTTCGCATATTGGTTTAGTCTCGACATACTGTGGTTGTATTTGATATAATTGACTAGTAAGTACCTATCACATATAAATACAATATAAATTATGGCGTTGCTATTTTAGGGTTCTACGGTCAACAAAGAAACCTTTTAGTTTCACCATATCCGAACGTTCGTCTTCCAACGATACTTTAGGTGACCTAGAGGTGTTTTAGTACCTAGAGTGCTAGAGTCTAAGGACTAACAAGTTAAAGCGTTCAAAAAGAACTAGAAACCGACTTCAACTGCCCTAAAAGTCTACTTTTATTAAGGAAAATTTAAGATGTATATTGTTTTCTCATGGATTCCATTCTAAGAACCGGACCAAATTGAAATGGGACCACATGGAAAGCATCAGCTTTCAAATAATAAAGAATCATCCAAATCGGTTCACCCAGTGAAAAGCTCTGAGGTAACAAACATTTAACTAATAGAATAGAATAGAAATAATTTATTCGGCATACAGATTACAGTGCAGTTAAAACATTAATTTTAAATTTGCTCTGCTGCACTGCAACGCCGAAATACACACTTAACATTCCCAGTCTCAAAAACTACGGAACCGATTTTGATGAAACTTGCAGTCTTCCCTAAGTTTTACAATACCTAGGTAAACAAAAAAGGGATTATTTAAATCGAACTTGTAGTTCCGGATATATAAAAAATAAATTAAATAAAATAGCCTTTATTGCTGAAATAATTTTTTGTTTTAATTTTCTTAAAAATATGCTTACTTTATACGTTACTTATCTTTTTATATTAAGTATCAGTAACCGGTCGTTCCTACATTTCAGCTTGTCTTTCGACATAGGCCTCCTCTAAGGATTTCCACTCTATTCTATCTTTCGCTATGCGGGTCCATGTTGGACCCGCCACTTGTCTGATGTCGTCCTCCCATCTTCTAGTCTGTCTGCCTCTTTTTCTTTTGCTATCTCGTGGTTGCCATTCAGTTATTAGTCTTGTCCATTTCTACATACTCTATTTCTCCATTATTTACTGTTATGGGCTCTGTTTGTGAGGAATTTGACATTACTTTTGTTTTCGTTAAGTTCGTTGACAGGCCTGCTTTCTCGCTCTCTTCCGCTAACTGTTGGAACATTGTCTGTAGGGTTTTCGGGTTTTCCGAAAGTAAGATCAGGTTGTCTGCAAAGCGTAGGTGACTCAGCTTTTTGCCATTTATATTTAGTCCTTTATTCGTCCAATCCAGATTTGTGAATATCATTTCCAGGATAGCTGAAAATATTTTTGGTAAAATTGGGTCTCCCTGGCGTACCCCTCTCTCAATCGAAAATTCTTCGCCTGTATATTCTAGCTTCACTTGTGCGGTGCTTTTTGTGTATATGTTTTTCAGTATTCTTATGTATTTTGCATGTACGCCTTGTTTTTCCAGTGCGTCCCAGATAAATCTATGTTCGAGTGTGTCGAATGCTTTGTTGAAATCCACGAACCCTACGTGTGTTTTTCTTTTGTGTGTGTGTTCCGGATATATGCGAGGACAAATAAACATACACTTTAGAAATTTGGCACACTTCTTTAGAAGCTGGTATAGACTAACATATATGAAAACTGGGCAGTTCTGGAAATATTACATACATACAGGTCGCATTGATAACCTCTTTTTTTGAAGTCGGTTAAAAAACTGTAATTTCACGACACCTCACACAATAGAATAGACGAGTTAAAAATCCCGTCTTAAGTGTATGAGATGTATAACTGGGAAAAAATATTTCAAGTTTTTATTTGTCGACATGAATAATAATATCGTCGAAATCTATCGTATTTCCTACTGTCATACTTCATATTATACTATTATATTTTAAGTACCTCAAAAGGAAAAAAGGAATCCTTATAGGATCACTGTGATATCGAATACTCCAGTCTGCTGTCCCTTAGATCTGTCAAATAATGAAACTTATAGGTCAACGCAATAAAAAGATATAGCTGTATTTTAGACCATTTCCGTACAAAATGCAATGAACCCAAAATCTATACGGTATTTCCCGTTGACCTAATGTCTTGAAATTTGGCAAGAAGAAAGGTTTTACAGCACAACCATAGGAATAAATCTGAATTTTTTAATTGTAACACAGTAAAATTGATTTTTTAATGTTTACAAACTTAACTTCGTAATATGTAATTTAGCTTAGAATTTCATTTTCGGTAGAGCATTGTTGGGTGCATATTACCATACCTATTATTTATGATTTTCAGTATGTCATTAATTCATATTCTGTACGGAATCCTCGGTGCACGAGTCCGACTTGCTCTTGACCGGTTTTTGAGTTGTTGGAGAGCCATTTCAAGCTCTTGCTGGCTGATCTCCGGGATATCTGTGTCGGGTCATATAGTCTCCGTAGCGATTTGTACATGCGATGTCCATATAACTTCTCGTTCTCTCTCAAGACTTTCAATAATAATAAATAACAAAAAATAATATAAAAAAGCTTTTAAAAAAGTTATAAATAAACGGATGTCCATGCAATAAATGTTATGTTTTTTCTGTGTTTTTTTTCTGTTTAGATATTTTACAGTGGTACGGAACCCTTTGTATGCGAGTCCGACTCGAACTTTAACATTAAAAAAATATTTGAAACATAAGTCACTTATTCATAAATCATATTTAATTATTTACACGTAACAAAACGTAACAACAACTAAGAATTTCAGGGAAAATGTTCTGTTCTAGAGATAAAATAAATTTCCTTAGAATTATTTGTCTTTATATTTGTTTATTTAGATCAATCTAAACATTAAAACTAACAGGTAAAACCATTATAGCTCGAGAAAGGGTATCTATCGATATATTTTTCCCACCACTATTAGTCGAAAAAATCGATAAAGCTTATTGACATCACTAATGCATGCTTACTTTATTTTTATACATATAATACACAGTATATAGTTGTGATATAGTGTACCCTGCCTCCCGAACCGAACTGTGCGAGAAGGACAGTTGAAGCTTTTTTTGGTATTTGCCTAGTTTTGCCGTGAAATTAAGGGTTTGGGATATAGCTGTTTTCTCAACGAAACGTTAGCCAAATTCAATCATTTTGATCTTATTCTCTTTATCAAAGAATAATCTAGGCCCGTTGGTTTTGCTTTTTCTGAAAATGTTACGTTTACTCTAAATAATGAGTACCATAAGTTGAAAGAAATTTTTTCTGAAATTTTGAGTTTTGAGATGCCCATAATTCTAATTGTAGACAAAATATTGAAAAAAACAAAACCAACGGGCCTAGATTATTCTTTGATAAAGAGAATAAGATCAAAATGATTGAATTTGGCTAACGTTTCGTTGAGAAAACAGCTATATCCCAAACCCTTAATTTCATATGAAATTTTTTATCTGCTGTTCCCTCTTAAACCATTATTTTGCACCACTAGGGTGACTTCGTCGTTTTTAGTCGAAACCTTTCTCAAAAGACTAGTCTTAGAATCCGTGAAATTTATTAATTTTACAAATTATTCTTACTTTTTTTACTTTACCCTTGTTGAATTTTTTCGTATGTTATGTATTTGGATAAGTTAACCTTATTTATTCTTTATTATCTTTAACAACGAATGAAAAAATAAAACCCCTGATATAGTTGACGTCCTGTTCTTTACAAAAGAAAAATAAATCAACGCACATACGAGTATGTTTTAAAAATTTATGTTTATAAATAAAAATATATGAAATACAATCAAATATTTTGACACATTTGATTAATTATCTTTTTATTTACTGAAATTTGTGTCTCAAGCCAAAAATATCATAGATAAGAACAATTTAGTACAAAAAAACACGCAATTTTGCAAATTTTTGTAGTCTTTAAAATAAATAATGTAGTTTTCATATATTATATTTTGTACTTTTATCAGTAAACTATATACTTAATATTACTTGTTTATAGTTTGGTGAAGAGTATTTAATTTTTTATGCACACCGCTGAGTACTTCGGAGTATGACACATTTAAATGTAGCCATTTTTCCCGAGTGCTTTAGTTTGGAAAACTTCAAAGGTTACTTATAGACCAACTTATACCATCGTGAAACTAATTATCAAGAACAAGATTGAATTATGTAGCCAGAAACAGCTCTCACACTAGATAGCTTTACTAAAACCAAGTAAAAACCATTTGGTGCTGAATTCCCAAACACGATACCCATGATGGTCGCTCTACAGCAACGTTTAAACGCTCGCCCAGTTCTTTTGTTGCTGAAACACCCTGAAAGCCTTTGTGGGTAAGCGTTTCCGTGAAATGCCCAACCCTCCCGACGCCTGACCTACTCTGCAGTGGTTTTTATTCGATTTTAGGTTTCAGACAACTGAAACCGAAAGAAACGCCATTTCGAATTGTTCGTTTTCTTGATCCACACATCATTAAAATAAACTCGCTCTGACATGCTAAAACATGAAACTGAATAAGAAATTTACAGACGTAATATACGCATTGTGAACTTGGAAATCTCCGGAGATTTTCCCAACGACTAATTCATTATTTTCATACAACAGAATTGTGCTTAATAAATTTCAGGAGTTTTTATTTTTTTGAAGACGCATGTTTTTCATAACATAAAATTTAAACACATATATCTAATGTATACTGTTTCTATTTCTTACAATAAGTGAACAATGTAGTTTTATTTTTAGGAATTAAGAAATAAAGACTCTTTAAACCGAAACTGACTACATCACAGTGTGATCAACATGTTCGCTATTATTTTCTCCAATTAACCAAGAAGTGACAGATCAAATAATACAGGAAACAATAAATTATTTACAGTCTTTGGAAAGTATTGTGTTATTCAATAATTACCACAGACCAAGATTGAATAACAGCGATACGCTGCAAGTCACATAAAGCTTGGAAAATTTGCTAGAATTTGGCCGAACTATTAGGAAGCTTAGGTTAGGTTAGTAGCTAATACTCGTAGCTTAAGTATATTCTATGTGATGGAACGGTAACAGGAAGCCCCGTCTTGGTTTCCGTACTACAGTGGTATCTTGTTGTAACCTAATTTTTTGGCGATATCTGGGAAGGATGTGTTTGACAGGTTCGAGACGAGGGTTCACGGAGACAGATGTCGTGTCTAATATTGCTGATTAAATCAGTTTATTTTGTTGAGGACCATAGCGTCAATGTATCGATATATTTGGATTCCGATATTTCGTTTGTCGTCTCTATATTGAGGATTCAAGAAAAAATAGTCCAGATCGTGTTGGATCGTTGTTGTAGAGTGTTTTATTTCAACAAAGGCAGGCTGATGATGATAGAGTAATATTTTTCACACATTTAGAGACATAAACACCGGTAAATGTGACGAAAGACGTTATTATATTTGAATACAGTGCATTTTCCCGACCGGATTAATAAGTTTGTTTGTCAAGGTTTTTTAAAGATTTTTTATAAAACTGTACCAGATAGAGATTATATCAGTTGCGTTGCCTTTAGGTCAACATTTCCCATATATATTGCAAATTTAAGAAACTCATTTTTTTTTGCTAGAAACCCTTACTAATTTCTTTCTTAAGCTGTTCATAACAGTTTAATATAAAACTTTAAAATAGCCCATTTAATTTCGAATAATGAATTGGCATCTTCTTCCATTATTTTCTCCTCAGCTTTTTTACCGAAGCTAAAAAGTTTGGCTGAAGTTGGAATCGTTTAACACGCCCAAACTTATTTAATCTATAGCTCAAAGAAATACCTTCAAAGAGATCAAGGAAATCCATACTACAAAATAATTCAGGATAACTTTTCACTTTGAAGTATTCTTAGTGTACTTATTACTTATAGATCCGAATTCCAGTTTGCATTATCTTGTCTTCATAATCAATACGACAAAATATTTATGTTCCGTCCGGGTCCGTAATATGCTTATTAGATAAATATCACAGAGGTCGTTGTACGCACAAAGATCGGAAGATCCCGACGTCGTGTTACACTGAACACGTATGAAGGAACTAGGTCAGACACTTTCGTTTGGTACACACAACAATAGTACAGCAAACGTCAGAAATTCGGCCGTCAATATGAAGCGCCCGACTGTATCAGTTACACGTGTGTAATGTAATGTATTATTGACATCATGCAGTAAACGAAGAGGTGGAATCCGTATACTCTTTACAAATCTATGGTTGTACACTCACTCACTTTTGAGTGACACTTTTTCCCTCAATACACTACGTACATAGGAACAAACAATAGTGAATGTGACATGGCACTAAAGTGGATAAATATTTTTCACTCAAGTTTACATTGGTTTGTGGCTATATTGCACATAAATTAAACCGATGCATTTTCGAACAAGGTCCTTTGATATTTTTTAGACTTTTTCAGTATTTTTTCTTCTACATCTTATTTTCTAGATTAGTCGATAATAGTCCATTTCTTATAATGAAACCTTCATGTGTTGTCAACAACACCACTGAACCCCACTAGTGTGGTGTGGTTTACTCGTACACTTTTTTAGGAAAACACACCATCTTTATCTCATTGTTCAATTTCCCACCATCATTTCGCAAGATGAAGCTAGTCTAAAAAAATAACCAACTCTCTCATGACAAAACCGTTCTTTGAAAGATCTTACGTTTTAACCTTGCCTTTGTTAACTTCATATAATATGGCCTACAAAGCCTTTTGCTTTATCATCTCGAATTAACGGTTGAATGGGAGGATATAAAGGCTCGAGCACATTTAAGCAAAAGAAATATAAAATAATATTCAACAGGCGGTTGGCCTTGTGTAAACCTAATAAGACCTGGCAGTCGTCACAAATGTTAGTGTATTAAATCTGTTATCCTACTAATATTATAAGTGTGAAAGTTTGGATGTTCAGATGTTTAAATGTTTGGATGTTTGTGACGCTTTCACGGAAAAACTAATGAATGGATTTGAATGAAACTTTACAATAATATAGCTTATACATCAGAATAACATATAGGCTATAGTTTATAAAGACATATTGTGTAAATTTTACAAAATCACACTTATAATATTAGTGGGATTACATGGGCAATTTTGGCATAACAAAAACGCGTTGCCTAGCAACCGACCATAGAATATGTAATTCGTATATACAAATTTTCGCGTTTATAATATTAGTGTGAAGACTATTTGAATGTACTACGTCAGATATTGAAATTTCTTTTTTTTCTTTAAACTATTAGCCTACGTAACAGAATAAACACTATTTTGTACCTTATGCTGGAAATGGAGATAGATGCTTTCTATGCCTATCGAACAAGTAGAATAAATCCTGAAGTACACGCGGACAAAGTCGCGGGCGGAAGCTAGTTTTTTAATAAATGATCAGAACATTGACAAACATTGAGCCACATTTCTAATTATAGGCAAGGTTTCATCTTAGATTTTATTACTATGGATGGTTGCATTCTGAAAATAATTTCAAAAGTGCTTACAAATTCGGTCTGATACCACCCTTAACGTTTCAGTGTCCGAGTAGCGTGACGCGGGGCTTCTTACACTTTGATGACATAAATTTCGTTTGCCCAACGCCTAAACTTTCTGGCGAGCGTCCAGAATGTAAATTAATTTCGCACTTTCTACTTTGTGAAAAGTTTTGGAGCCGTCCGAGAAACCGTGTGAAAGCGTATTGATTCCAACTTTTGCAGTAGCTACTGTGTTTCTTTTGGGACCGACAACGTTCGTGATTAGGGACTTTTCGCGAAATAGTATTCAGTTATGTAATATGATATATCAAAATTAAACGGATTTTGTATCTTTCTTAACTTTTTAAATCTTAATAATCGCTGGATTTCAATTCAAATGTTTCTATGTTCTACTTTAAGAAATCGGCTTCGCTGATAATAGTTGCATAATTATCGTTAGACATATACATTCATCAACAGCCTATATACGTCCCCACTGCTGGGGCTCAGGCCTACCCTCCTACAGAGAGTGTATGGGCCATAGTCCACCACGCGGGCCCAGTGCGAATCGGCGGACTTCACATGCCTTGTTCAAGACATGCAGGTTTTCTCACGATGTTTTCCTTCACCGTTAAGCAATCGGATAATGTACTTGAATTGAAAAACAACTCATAGGTACACGGCTGGATTCGAACCCGGTACCCTCAGATTGAGAGTCCGCGCCTTATCCATTGCGCCACCGACGCTTACTTTACATATGACATATACATACATTTATTTAAAAACACATTACTGGCTAAGAAAAGCAAGCAAGCATGCAAATCTTCAATGCATTGGAATGTAAAAACGCATATTATTATTTCACAACACAGGATCTAGTTATGCATATAAGTTAATAGGTCTAAAACCTGTAGAAATGACCATCACAAAATACCTAGAGAAGCTGCTAATAACAAAAACACGACACATAGTTCGCCTAATCTCGTGATAATATATATTATAATATGTGTACATAGGACACCGCGTAAAGTTACATCCATGATGTCAAATTACAATGTCATATGAACTTAAATACCAATGTTTTACAGTTCTATATCACTGTGAGAATATCGACAAATTACCAGCATACTCGTAGTAATTTGATGAGGTAACTTCCGTATCACGTGAGCAACTCACCAAGTGAGCTGCAAAAAACGCTCTACGCTCCCATTACAACTCAACCAATCTCCAATAAAATAAATCCCAAAACTAAGCCACTTCAAAGTCAACTTTTCCAATAAATAGTCTCATTTCCCTGACACCGACTTTATCGGTTGAAGGTCTCAAAGGGGAACTGTAAATTGGCAAGATGTATAGAACAAACAGGCAGGTGTGGCGCGGCAGACATTTGACGTTCGTAAACGATGGATGAGTAAACAAACGATGATGGAATGTGCCGGGGAACCACCCATCCAGACCCAACTGAGTGCTGAGCCACTACGACAGTTGTTTTGATACGTATTTTCAAGTGGCAACACTTGCAAGAGCATTCTTTCGATGTGCCTTTTGTCATGTTTATTGTTGTTGTTTTTCAGCCAGTGTTTTTCAATAGCGTTATTCTAGTTGGTAGTATCACTTCACTTTACATATCTACTACGAGTAGGTACACTGCTAAAGTTCATAGTGTGTGTATATTATACGCATATTCGTATTATATATTAAATATATGGGCGAACGAGCTTTGCTCGGAGTTTTGGGCCAAAAGTACTATTTTTTATGCCTGAAGAAAATTAAATTAAAAAAGTAAAAACTATCCATAGCCGACCCGGATTCGAACGCGGATACCTGTGATTGCCAGTCTTGAGCCTTGCTTATGCTCGAGCTTCAGAAATTAGCGACCATATTTTGCGTCGAATAATGCAGAATTCTGTAAATAATCGGATAAGCAAAATTCAAAATAAAACAAAGTGGAGGATATCTAAACTACGTAATTATCTTCAATGTACACATTTCGACATGCGTGTTTCTCCCGAATCTGAAAAAATAAAAACATATCTTCTATCAATTCATTACTCAAAGGTAAACACAATCAATTCTAAAGCTATATGCAAATAAATATTTCATTTCTAGTTCACTGGTTTTGTGGCCACACGCTGTTTTCAATAAAATTATAGCAGCTACACAAAGTGCAGACGATCCATCAATGCGAAGCGAAATAGCAATTTATACCTCAATCACTTCGTTATCATTAAATTGAATTTCACAGAATTTTCTTTGTACGCAAACTTTTTTATTTAGTACTAGCTTTGCCCGCGACTTCGTCTGCGTCGACGTTACAATTTATCCCACGGAAACTAAACATGAAGACTATATAAATGAAACACAAAATATAAATCTCACGTTCGCAAAAATAATGTTAGGATGTATCGATTTAGTAACTTATTTCAGCCGCAATCAAAATGTTATTGGCACCTTTACCGTTGAATAAAGTGACAACACATTTATTGACACCCGTTGAGTCATTTGACACTTGCGAAAGAATCGAGGAACCGATAATTAAAAACACTCGTAGATACTCGCGAAAAACATAATTATTATGATGCAATCGAGAAATTATTCACGGTTGAGTTTTAAACATTAATTCTGAATACATACGAAAACTTCATCAGAAATAAGCGTGATTGAACTTGTACAAACACAAAGTCTTTTACAGTTTCAGATTGAGTAATTGAATGAACACAAAGTTTAATTAGCAAAGTTTAACTTAGCCTTATTCATCTTAATTGTTTCAGTCAACAAAGGCGAGTAATTCGTCCATTTTCAACCTAATCATCGTGATCAATTAAAGTCCACAGCTGAACATGTGTCTCTCACACAGATCGCCACTACAAACGGAATTACTATGTAGGGTGCTATAATCTGAATTTTCTGAAGTTGTATGTTAATGAATCTTAATAAACTGAATTGTAATCGCAGCAGAATTTGAGCTTTCAAGATTTCTTAGACGCCTTTTATATCATCTACAAATTACCATGTTAGAATTTGGATCAGGGTCTTTTTCGGAGATCGCCGTAGGATGTCGCTGAGGAATAGTTAGCTTTCCTAGAAGATTACCTCAGTGGCCATTACAACATCAATTTAAAGGCTCCAATTTCCTAGTATTGACAATGTGTAATACTTATAATACCTTTGTAAAGGACAAAAACAAGAATTCGGATATTTTTTGCAATTCTTTGTTTAAATTTCAAAACTTCGTTAAAAGTAGTTTTCGAACTGAATATTCTAATATAGATTTGTAAGCATCTTTTATTTTTCTTATTATCGGTACAACGCTGTGTTTACCTTTAAGTTAGTTACACATATGACACTATTGTTTTGTGAGTTTAGTTTTTTGTTATTGTGTGTAATTAGTTGGTAAGCCTTAATAAATAAATTTAAGATTAAATTCTAAGGCCGGGAACACGCAGTCAATTTTCAAGCTTATCTAAAGTAAATTGCTATAGTGAGGCCAGGTGACCCGTTAGCACAAAACAATGCTTCATTGACTGCAGCTTGCTCTCATCTAGACCATGCAACGATTTAGTTAGTGAATACAGCAACAATGGCGCGTACGGACAATAGGTTCTTTGTACAGCATGGCACCTAGTTTACCCATTATTAACTTAGAAGCTATAAAGTCATATCATTAAGAAAACTAGTTATTGTTTGACAAAAAATTTACATTAGTTAGTGTCTACGCCATTATTGTCATCCTACCCTCCTTCTTACCCACCTACCTTTTTATCCGCGTCGTTGAACGAGAGTTCAGTTCGCCCGTTACCGCCGCAAAGTAAAAACAAAATTGTGCAAGAAATCTGTGAATACTTCTTATATTAATTTCCAACTCATCGCAAATAATAAACGTTGATACGTGTTATGTGAAGTGGGTGGAGAATAAGAACCAGTGCATCTGGCTGGTAGCCAAAGGAAAGCGGCGAATTTCTCCGTGGTCTTTAGTAAACGTATGTATCCTTCTCCAGTCATATCCCCGCGTATTCAGATAGACTTCCGTTTAACCACAACCTCACCTGATGTTAAGCAACGATATTGTGTATGATGGTTCACGGTTGCTTAAAAATAGCCTATTCACGCTGGCCTTGAAGGTATCCAGGTTGTAGCGATCGCGAAACACAAAAGCAGGCAGCAAAACGCTTCGTGCGTGGTGGAATGTTAACCAAGTAGGGGTGGAACCCAGGTGTTCTTTTGGTTGTCCGGTTGTAAAAAGGGGACGGAGGAATTAGGTCCTGTAATTTAATCGCACAGTGTGAAGTTAAGATCTTTCTACTTTACTTTCTGATTGTCATACAATTGCCTAAATTGTAGAGGTTAAAAGACCTAGAGATATGCAATTTGGTAGAGAAATTCCTGGAGTACCTTCAGGGTTTCACTAGGTACTAATGAGGTGTAAAGGAGTGTTAATTTGTTTTTAAGTTACGAAAATGATACATTGAAAACATACTCTTTTGAGTAAAACGGTTAAGGATGACACGTGTTTCACCAATATTGAGAATTAATCACATAAGGAAGTGAATGGGGATGGCAATCTTTTTAAGAGGAACATTTACCACGCAGTCTGCTGATTTGGGTGAAATTTTATAGAATAGAATACATACATATATTTATTATCTGTATTTAAAAAAATCCCGGTAATATATTCCCGTGGATATCAATTCAGACGAAGTTGCGAGAGAAAAAGCTATTTGTCGATTCAGCGTATATAAAGATTTAACTGAAATGAAAATGACACTTGAGTACAATATAGAAGATCTTGATACACACATTGAACAATACTTTCATCCAGTAATTAATTAAAGGCCAAACTCAAGACAAAGGGATACGCCCAGGACAAAAGTTCAGGTTTGATTAAGGTGAAAAACAAAAGGCCAGAGATGTATAACACATTCACAAACCTCAAACACACGAACTTTTCACTGTGGATAATAAAAGTAATTTCGTATAGCTTCAAACAATCTTCGTTCTCTTGGAATATCATTGTATCTATATTATATAACGGAAGTTTATTTAGTTCGTACCTAGCGTTTCACTCCCACTCATATACTACTTAAAAATCAAATATCATCAACTGCAAAACGAAAAAATTAGCTTTTTTCCCCCGCTTTCAAATCTGTTAATCCGATTAACATAAAGGACGAACTACTTCTAAACTAAAGAGAGAGAAATCCCGGCCAAGTGCGAGTTGAACTCGGGCACCGCTGGTTCCGTACACAATATGAATAAATTAACATACAGAAAATTTTAAATAGGTAAAGTTACCGGGAAATGCTCTACGAAAATGTATAGTCCGATTAAATCGTAAAAAGCTATTTTCATCCGACTTCAAAAAAGGAGCCGGTTAGATAGATTCGCAATTCGACGGGTATGTTTTTTAAAGTGATATAAATTAAAGAATATGGTTTTCAAATTTATTCATATATACTCATATTTGAGCTGTAAGACCTCGATTCTTGCCATTCGGCGTTCTATGTCAATAGGATAGTTCCCTATAGGTGTTTTTTCCCTTGCGCTTGGAAGGAAAAACGTAAAAATATGCGTTTTAAAGGGCCATATACTTTTAGTGTATTGACTTTTTTCACACCTCCAAGCTTCCAAGGGATTGCATAGTTGAGTATTTGGTATTAATTTCAACTTGATACATATACCTGATACTCTTGACAGACGGGTGGACAACAGCATGATTGTATAAGGGTCTTCTTTTCGATGCGAAACCAAAAAGCAGTTCATACAAAGGCTCAAGTAGCAATTACTTTAAACAAAGAATCTAGTATCACTTAAAAATGAAAGATAAGCTATTTGAACAAAGGATCAAATATTTCTAAACAACATCTATAATCAACTTGATCAATTATCAATTACATTAACCCGAAAATTTCACATTTTCATAAAGAATAAAATGTCAACCACCTTAAAACCAAGAACAACAATTTAGAACAATTCAATAGATCAGAAGCCACTAGATAAACACAATTTAGAACTCCTTAAAGAGTTATCAACCACTTCGAAACTATGAACTAAGTATAATGAAATCAATAAGAATTCCTGCTGTTTCAGCGTAGTTGTATCCGATTATACCCCTAAACCCAAACTGTTGTCAAGTTCTGAATAATTCAGAGGCCAGTTTTCAAACACACGTGATTTTGAACTTTATAGGGCATTGTATGAATGTGTTATACCCATGAACTATCCCTTACCTTTTCGACCCGCTACCCTTCTGTTCACTACACAATTATCCCTGTACGGGGCTATGTTAGTGTTTTGGCCTTTGTCAATGGCTTTCTGACTAATTTGTATAGGATTTCATTATTATTTCTTCCATTCGATAGGCTTTCGTTTGACCACAATATCACCTGATGCTATCAACGATGTGGTCTAGCATGGTTCACGGTTGTTTAAAAATAGCCTATTCACTCTGGCCTTGAAGATATCTAGGTTGTAGCGCTCGTAAAACACAAAAGCCGGCAGGGAATTCCACTCCACGTACGCATAATGAATGATGAAGCGAAATGCTTCGTTCGAAATGGTGGAATGTCAACCAAGTAGGGGTGGAACCCAGACGTTCTTCTGTTTGACCTGTTGTAAAAAGGGGATTTGTGCTGTGAATTTTGAAAGAAACAACAGGAAGCTAAAGGTTGTTGCTCGATAGTGTCACCCACGGTGCGCGAATTTGAGAAAAACTATCTCTGATACATAATATACTGTAACTCTTGTTTTTCGTCACCGAGTATTTGTATATAGCACCGTATTATCTTTGTCTTAGCACAGGTAGATACTTCAAGCCCATACGCTATAAACAGAGCAGTTTTATGCAAGATAATAAAAGTTAGAAGGTAATATGCGGAGATAAAGATTTGACACGTTTCTTTAAAATATCGCTTCATACCTACCTGCATATACTAACATATGTGTACTTTTCTTATGTATTATGGGTTTGCACTTGGCCTTTATCTCACCTGGTGGTAAGTGACGATAAGGCCTCATTAGCCCAGTAAGTATACATACCCAGAAGCCTCAATCATTCATACTAGAACTCAACAATGCTAGTAACACGTTGGCGGCAGACTCAGATAAAAAATTGGTAGCTATCTAGGCAGACCACTAACCAAACCGAGTACCGATAAATACCCCCACAGGGAATCGATTCCGGAACCTCCAAACGTGTAGCGATTAGGCCACATAGGCGGTTGAATTCAAAATGAGTTCAAAACAAATATTTACTGTATTACACAATTAAAATAAGGACCTTTTCTAATAATGTGTACTGACCATCCGGTGAAATGAAGGCCTTGTGCCAATAAAAAACCTACGGAAAATCATTATTTTACGAGATAATTCAAATATTGATACAAGCTTTATATAAATTAGCCACTTTCAATGCTCTAATACTGGCAGGTGATGACACAAAACCCACGCAATGCGAGTATATACGAGTAGAGCGTTTTCGCCAAATATAGCCAAGAATAAATTTTGACACATCGAAAAATCTTTGACATGGGTATTCTCGTATCTTTTGGCATGGTCTATCGAATAGCATATTTTTAGCCAACTACGCAAATATCTGACTCTCGTGTCTTGGACAGCATCCCGACCGAGCTCGGTCGACTGACCACAGCGTTTTATGCCTTTGGGTTAACTTTCTGCGAAGAGGAATTAAACTGAACACTTAACGGGTTTACGCGAGCACAGAACAAAGCCACTAAGTGTACTCGTTTGTGTTAAATAACAATGTAACTTACAATTTCTCCGTTCGGTATTTCGACGCTTCAGCTTCCTCAGTATAATTTATAAGACTAATTATTATTTTATTATTATTCATTTATTTCAGATAACAATGACCCATAAGTATATATAGAATACAATAAAATACATTAAAATAAACTACTACACACTACAATAATATTCTACACACTTATTTACTATGGCACGTTGGTGCCGCTGGTGGTGTTGGTCGCTATCTTTCCTCTGAAGCGACGGTACATCACGCCCTTCGGCCAGAAATCCTCCCTCATGAAGGTCGGGATTGCAGGTCGGGGCTCGCACCACAAACGACTTGAATGCTGTAGTTGGACTTCTGGTTTATATATTCTGTGTTGTCCTGTATGGTGGTGGTGAAATGCAGACGTGACAGATACATGGCCGTGGTCGGTATTTCAGCGCGCAACAGGTAGTAGGGCCCTGTGGGTGCGGTTCCGCAGCGGTTCCGGGTCACTCATTGACGGCGCGCGCCTTTTTCGTCTCGACTTTCTGAAATCCATCCTCGTCCGTGTCATCAGATCGGGGGCTCTATTTTTGATTCGCTCGTGTGACATAGCTTCGTCGCACACGACTTAAGTCACGATCGACTACAAGTCGCATGAAAACAGGTTTGACCGTATTTTTGAATCATTCGCCTCAGGTGTTGCCGATATAATTTTATCCGTTTTATGCAGAAAAATAAAACCGGTAATTCATGCAAGTAAAACGGAATGCAAAGTACATAGAAGTTCAATGTCAATAAGTGGTAATGTCAGTGTTCGACGATGGCGTTTAGTCTATCGCTCGCCTCCGCAAAGAGTGGTCCCGACCACTCGTTGCAGACGAGCGATTCAAAAATACCAAATTTCGTAAGTCGAACGAAAATCAGTAGAAAACGAGCGCTCGCGGCGCGTAGAGCGAATCAAAAATAGAGCCCCCGGATGCGCGTCCGCTCTCGGCTCGTGGTCGTCTGCGCCTTCGGTAACGACGGCCTAATAAATGAGTCTTCTATTTGTGAGCCTGTTAATGTGTTATGGTGCCTTTCATTATAAAACCACGAATTTCCTAAACCTAAACTAATATTTTTTCTGTGTTCTCATATTAGCGCAAACTCTTTCCGAATGTTTCCATGCATCCTTTAACCTTATTGTTTCAAAAGAGAAAACAGTAGAAATGACTTTTGATAAGTAAACCTAAATGTTGGAAATGGTTTCACTAATGTACAAAATCATTAATAGCATTTTGGACAATACTCGTTTTAAATAATAAGTCAAAAATATAAATTGTGATTCAAGTTGTGTGTTCATGGATCATGACAAATACATAATTCTATGTCCTATTTTTATTATATTTTCTAAGGATTATCATAAAAACCTATGAAAATTTAATTTGAATTTAGAACATTAACATTAGAATTTGAAAACCTCATATTATTCACCATTAAACGACATTTGACATATATTTCTAAATATAATCATTTTTCTGATAATCCTTACAAAACACCAACTTGCAAGGTGTTTCGATTTTTCTGATGAGAAGTATTCTATTTTAAAAGATCAGGATAAAATAAATATAGTATAATACTTTTTTATCTTCCCAATCGCCTTAAAAAACGGGAAAATGGTAGTGGCCTTATTTACGTCTATCAAAAAGGAAAATAAAAACAATTTAGAAAATTAGTTGTGTATATTAATATCAACTTGGAAATTTCTTAACAAAATTTCTAAGGAACCAGATACGTACATATATAACCAAAATAGTATGAAGACAAAAGGTAACCACATGAAACAGTATAATAGCCGAAGTTTTGCAATTATCTTCCATAAGTTACAAACTGTTACAAGGGCTTTAGGCGGCTTAGTGCTAAGTTAGGTGTTTTATTTAAAAACTTAAACAATTTCCCCAGCAGAAGGTTCCGTAGTTACAACTGCGGGGATTAGACGGTCAAAGTTAAACAACGACGCTACGGATATAAAAGTTGCGGTTTTGTAATTGTAAGTTTGTTATTGCCTTTTATAGGGTTCCGTTCCTCAAAAGGACAAAATAAACCCTTGTACCACCACCACCACTTTGCTGTCCGTCCGTCCGTCTGTTATAATGCCATTTTTCTCAGGAACGCGTGGTAGTATCGAAATAAAATAAATATAAAATACTCATGTCGGCAACCCTCTAGGTCTGTGAAAAAATTAAACTTCTAAATCAATGCAATAAGAATATATGATCGTTTATGCCGCATGTTTCGATGATTTCCCTTGCGAGCGCAAAGAATCAAAACATATGTATAGTCGTAAGTATATCGTCGACCTAGAATCCTGAAATTTTGATAAGGAGCTAGGTCTTACAGCACGATAATAGGATGTAAATCTAAAAATCACATTTTCAAGGTTACAAACTTATGACTAAGTAGTTGAATATTGATCGTGATATAGACGGAGGTATGCGACAATATTTTTTCAAATGCAAAGTTAATTTTGCTCTACAATCGAATTTACGTTTTTTTACCATTTTTAGTGACCTTACCTATTATTTATGATTTTCAGCATATTAATTATTCATATACTGTACCCTCGGTGCACGAGTCAGACTCGTACGTGAACGTTTTTTATTGATTTAAAGTCAGCCTTTTATAGACAAGTTTTTTCGCTTTATTGTACAACGAGGACTGTAAAAAAATGCTAAAATGAATTCTTCTAATAAATAATTGATACACTCCAACACATACAAGAAATAACACGACATCACATTGACCTAAATGAAAAGAAATTCATCGTAAAATCCAGAAATGAACAAAAATTACAGATGTTTGTCAGAGCGCAACATCTGAATACTTATTCCCTGTTTTATGTGAAGCAATTTGATTTCCACGTACATAACGTGATATACGGAACACGCGTCGTGTGATGCGATGCGTCCTAATAAACGCTCGTCATGTACGAGCGATGTGCGCGCGCTTTTATTAGAGTCATTTGAGGGAGATTGGAAGAGAATCGAATTTTTAATGTAAGCAGTTTGTAGAAATTGTTTAAATATAGTAATAGGTTATAGAGCGGTCATTGGGAAACGCTTCATATAAACATTTTGATCTCAAAAGTCAATGGTATGTCAAATGTATTTTACGGCCGCGTGACGTGATGTGACACTAGATTGAGTAACTTATTACCAATTGGTAATAAGTTTAGGATCAAAATGTTTGTTTGCTTTGTCCGGTCTATTAATATTAAATGTCTTTGGTAGCAATGCAATGTGACGTGGATGTTGAAGCGTTTTTCTATATTGTATTTTTAACACAACGTAACATTATAATTATCGTCAAAAATACCTCAGCGTCTAAAGACAAAAGTCTTTAATCAGTGCGTGTTGCCAGTGATGACATACGGAACCGAAACGTGGTCCTTTACTGTGGGCCGAATAGACAAGCTCAAAGTCACTCAGCGATGGAACGAGTGGCGATCACATACCGGTAAATGTGAACCAGGCCGTCCTCATACTAGATTGAGTTGCAAGTGGATCGGGACTGACGGATAATTACATTTTTGGGGCTACTGGGTGGGCACGATTTTATCATACGGACTTATATTCACTTATTATAATGTTCATCATCATCAGCCGGGAAACGTCCACTGCTGGACATAGACTCTCTCATGGTAAGCCACATCGACCGGTCCCGAGTCACTAGGTCGTCGGTCCATCTAGTAGGGGGACGTCCTGGTAGACGTTTCCCAGTACATCGGTACTTGGTCGCCACTCGAGAATCTTTACTTTCCACCAGTAATCGGTTCTTCGAGCGATGTGGCCTGCCCATTGCCACTTCAGCTCACTGACTCGTCAAGCTATGGTGACCTTCGTTCGTCTACGAATTTCCTCATTCCTGACCTTATCACGTAGAGAAATTCCGAGCATAGCTCGGTCCATGGCTTGTTATCGATTATTCTAAATAATTTTTTACATATTATTTCACATATTAAGCTAAATATTTTATTCAAAGTATAATTTAAATAACGTCTTTCTATTACTAACATCTTTCAATGATCATAAATCGTGATCTACCACATCATTGTTGCGTAGGGCAGGATCGTTGCATGAAACAGATGTCATGCGCACTCACTCTCACCAAGGTAAGACATGTTGACCTACTTCGCTAGGTCCGGGACAGAAGGACTCCAGATTTATCTCAACTTACGGACACACAAAGGAATCCCATTATTTCTTTGACAGTGGACAGAGGTCTGAAGGTGCAGCTTACAGGCCCTTCAATTTATGTGGAACCTTTCGATAAACTAATCTCTCTCGTGACCTTTTTTTCAATAAGCAATCGCACGGAAACTCAGTGGAGGATTGAGAAAATATCTTGTTGACCCTGAAATACGAGAAAGCATGGACATTTCTGAGAAAAAAATTTATTTATCATGATATTAAATTTCTGGAAAAGTAATAGAATCGTTATTTTTTCAATGGAAGCAGTGTTTTAATATCAAATATATTATAATCTGGCATATTATTCACCTTATTACATGCTTAACGTTTCAAAAAGGAAATAGTGCAAAATATATTTTTAGGTATTTTAATTTTCCTGGACAACACAGCTAACATTACTAGTGCTTCTTCAGCTGAGGTATCTGCACTCGTCTAGCTTATAGTCACATACCGGCGAGCTAAGAGACCATTCTATTTAAAAAAATTCAATACTTGAAAAACTTTCCTATACTTAACATTCTAAATACCTTGCGTGAAAATCAGCCCTCTCAGATTAAAATTCTAGGCTAACTTACGTGTTTCGTATATTTTGAATAACAGTTCTGCCATGGGACAGGCCTAGACTGGTGTGAGGGACAGACCAAACAGCATACTGCAACATTTTAGTAATTTTCATTTGCTAATTAGTTTCGATGTATGTATGTTGTATGCTGGAAGTTTTTAAATACACAAGGGGTTGGCAATTGAAACTAAATATAGTCAAGATACAAATATTCGAATCACTATATAAAAAAAGCTTCGACTGAGGACAGAGCCTGTGAAAGAATCCCTGACCTAACAACGTATCTCACTGTGGCGTGATAGACTTTTTGTTTATATCTAAAAGATTATGGTTAGCCTGCAGAAGAACCAGACCGATGAAATACAAACAAGATACAATGGCAATCGCTAAAAAGGCTTCATTTACAAATTGAAAACACAAAGAGAGGTGGTCCTGCCAGAGTAACAGGTCCAGCTGAGGTACGGTGCCTAGACCTTGATACATCTGATGTCGTGCCCAGAGCAAGACCATAAAAATCCCTGCCAAGTGCGAGTCAAAGTTACGTACCGAGAGTTCCATACAGAATATGAATAATTAAAATACTGAAAATCATAAATAATAGGTATGTAATATGCACCAAACAGTTCTCTAACGAATGCGCCTACATACCAAACATTTTCGCTTTAGTTTTATTTTTCGAGCATTAGATGGCGCCACTGGTACTTTACATCGCGCAAATAACCAGTCTCGAGCAAAACAAACTTTGCAGTTGAAATTACATGTCCGATGAATGACTTTCAACTGCAAGTATATTAAGTATATTAAGAAATTTGAACAGGTTAATCTACAACAAAACTCCTAAAACCGCGTTATAGCTGAAAAATAGCTATGCAATGTGTATTAAAATCTTTAACGAACGAAATAACGAAATAAAAGAATTACCAAAACTACTATTTACGAAAAAATTAACCGTGTGGCTCAGAGAAAGGGTTGTATATAAAGTAGCAGATATTTTTTAAAAATTAATTGTGTGTAGCTTATATAATTAAATATTTAATATTTTGTACGTAATTAAATATTTAATATTTTGTAAGATAATTAAATATTTTGTACGCCATCAAAATGGCTAAATGTGCTGTACTTTTATAATGACATAACATCTTTGCCTGCGAGCAAACCACCACATTTACGACAATAAACGATTTCTATTCTATTCTGTGCTCACTTGAATTTGACAGCATACAAACTTTAACAAGCTTTCGTAAGTAAAATAAAAACCAGTTTCCAATTTACGTAAAAGTACTTCTATGTAGGTTATACTACGCGAGAGCTCTTACCTAGAAATCTAGATCTGGACACAGTGTGCCGAACTTATTTACAGAAACTGGGAGAAAGTAGAGCGATGAAAGCTAATATTTGTTTACACGATTACGAGTAAGCATTCAGACGTACACGGCGACTCAACTGGGTCACAGAGAAATGCATCTTTTATTTACATACTTTCGTTTCAATTTATTTAGTTCCTAGAATCCATACACCTATAGTAATATTATACAAGCGAAAGGGATTTTGTTCCATTGATTGTCTTTCCTTCCCGTCTTAAGGAAGGGAAAAAATGACTAGATTTTTTGTTTATAGTTAGTTAAAGGGACGGGAAAGTACACAAGCTACTTTATATCACTGGTGGAATATTTGCTGAAATGAAACCCACGCGGGCGAAGTCACGGAGAAAAGCTACTTGTAAAATAAATTATAAAGTTCCTAAGCTGTTGAACATGAATTAGCGTTGAGAAACATTAAATAAACATGGAAAAGGGGAAAATCATATAAATTAGGAAATTTACATCATTTCAGATATATCCATAGTGTTAACAACAAACGAAACAAAGAATATTTCAGTATGTAGTCAAAACATATAATTTTATGAATAAGACGATTTGATTTGAGTAAATGCCATTAATATCTGAAAGTTTGACAATCGCTACAACGCAATCTGTCCCTTTTTGTGTTGCTTGAATATTTCTGGATTTTCAATGTGACATCAAGGACGAAACAGGCATAATGAGATGACTAACATTTTCCATATAAGATTTGGTATTGAATGTAAATTTGCTTTTTCCGTGAATTTCATTCAGCTCGTCTGACGTAGATATACTCGTATTTTGCTAATATTTATAAAATCGGCCAAGTGCGAATCGGACTCGCGCACCGAGGGTTCCGTACAAAATATGAATAATTCACATACTGAATTCATAAACAATAGGTATTATATACAACGAACAATGCGCTTACGAAAACGTAAGTTCTAAATGAAAACAAACTTAGCTTTGCAGTTGAAAAACCATTATGCCATACATCCGCCTATATCACGCTCGAGATTCAACAGAAAATGTTTGTGTTTCCGCAGGGACATTATATTTTCTAATGAAAAGAGAATACTTGCAGATGTATGTAGTTTTATAATATAAGGGTAAGCATAAATATATAAAACATTAATTTCATCTAGCCAAATCGCACGCGGACGGAAGGACAAACGGACGGACGGATCTTATAAGGGTTTTATCTTATAATACCTTTTTTCTTTTGTTTGGTACGGAACTCTATAAACAAACTAGTTTTATTAAAGAAGTGGTACTACGATTCCGTAGCATTCTGCTTCATATTAAATATCCTGTTTTTTTTTATGTCGAGTGGCGTCTATCAAGTGAGAGTAAACCTTTTACGAAAACAACACCCAAAATTCCCACTTAAGTGATGACTATGCAAGTAAAATCGAACGACTAAATGGAAAATCCATGTAGTATGTCTCTACCAAGCGACATATTTCAGAGGCGAGCGCTCTACACGTGCATCCAGCGAAGTATGTAATGACTGCCGTGATGGAATATTTTCTGCAGCGTAGTACCGCAATCTCGCTTCGTTAAAAGCTGGGTTGCGGATGTTTTTAATATAAAGCGGGTAATTCTTATTCTATCTATTCTTTGCCTTGACGTCAAATGTCTGCCTTTTTTAGTAGTATGTATATACCATTTTTCTAATCATGTCATATTTTTATTACTCCTTAGCACGTAAATGCTATGTAGTCTCGGATTTACTGGTAGAATGATACCATACGTCACCCCTTAATAGACAACTCATAAAAAATATTCAGGAGATGGGCATTAGCGCGCACCACCTCAAAGTTTCATACTAAATTTCTGTTGCCATAATCTTTTAAAATAGGATAGCTGGATTTGTGTAGTAGCTATCTAAAAATAGGACGTCAGTTTGTGATGTCGCGAAATGAGTATCATTAACATACAACTTCACAGTGAATCACAATTTGCATTTTAAACACTTTTTTCCGCTTTTTGTTCGAAGCGCCATCTATGAACCATTAACTGCATAATGACTATTACAGATAACTATAAAGTTGTAAATTAATGATATTTATTTAGCGACATTATAATTCCATCTCCTATTTTTAGGTAATTACTTATCGAAGCCAGCTATTCTATTTTAAAAGACTATGGCAACAGAAATTTAGTATGGAAGCATTAGGAGAGGGATAACGTTAACCTCAATGTCACCTTAACACTGTGAGCAGAAATCCTTAACATTTGTGCATACACATACCTCAATATTATGAGGCATAAAATAGAAATCAAAATAATGCATTTTAAAATCAGTGGAAAATCTTTTTGGACGTCAGTTTTCTAGAAAAGCGGTCTGCAAAGAAGAAGTAGGGAGAACTACTCTAGGTACAGCTGTCAGAATCATGCTTCGGATTTATCTGTAGCTTGAGGGACCAAAATGTGTTAAGAGTATTTTGTAACATATTTAGATATAATGGTGATACTATCCATGTGGACAGACAGAAAAGCCAGACAACATAGAAATCGAGTAGCAAAAAATGGTAAACATGCGTTGCAACATCGACAGTGAGGATGTCAGGATTATACATATACTCGTATAGGTTGTTGAGATCGAGTAGATAATTATGTATTGTTACGAGCTCCCAGGTTCGTGGCTTGAAGAGAAACACGAGTCCAAAGTTCCGGAGTTTATTGGTAACACAAGTCCACAAACCAAACTTCAAAATCAAACAGAGTACGTCCCTGTCTCACTGGTTCCGAGTCGTCTGCACTGAGTCCGTCCCTGGATTCCACGTACAGAGTCTTTGGGCACTTTTTATCGCTGTGAACTCAACTCAAACTGAACTGTCGTCGAAGCTCGGCTCGCGCCTATATATACCCCGTATTGTTTCTAGATCATTCAGTCTAGAATCTTCAGGAACATTCGCGTTTGTCTGAAGGAGATAGATGAATTGGTCTCCCTTTTCCACTTGACAATCCTTATGCGAGTATTCGAGAGCTTTCGCTAGTCATTTGACACGAAGGGGATAGATGGATCCGCCTCTCTCTTTTCTTTATCTCTGGACTTTTCGAGAAGCTCCGTGACAATGTACTACACGAAGGGGATAGATGGATACGCCTCTCTCTTTTCTTTATCTCTAGACTTTTCAAGAAGCTCCGTGACAGTATTATCTATAAATACGAGTATCCTCTAAGTTCATTATTTAAGTAGCATTTATATATTACAGTTTGCTTATTAAACTTACCGAGAAAAGGTTATCCATAATTTAAAGCATATGCATGCTCTTCAAAACAGCAACAATTCGCGAAAGCATTTGGCGTCCGACTAAATTCACTTTCAAGTTAAGTCCAGTCATTTGTAGCCATTGTGATTGTTCGAGGACCCGGGTCCGAGGGATTCGTAGGATTGTCGGTATGCTTATGTTGCCGTCTAAATACCATTATAATTACATATTGGTCCGCCTTATGAACAAGGGATTCAAAAGAAATCGGGAGCCCATATTAAAGCATTAAAACAAAAAGTCTGATACCAAGTTATCTGCCGCGAAATTTCGCCGACAAAAGTTGATGATCCGTTTCACAGGAAAGAGATTATTTTTTCCCTAATGCCTCATATTTCATGCGAAAGTTGTCAGGAGGTTCTGCGCAGATTAGGAATATTTTTCTTATTTTCTGTCATATATAAAATGATATAAAAATCATCTGTGGCTTCGTTGTGAGTCGACGCTGATGATGTGGCTACCATAAGCCGGTGTGAAAAGAAAACCTTTGCACATGAAATTCTAATTTCAAATTCCATGCACGTGTGCCGCAGCTATCGGACATCGATAACGGTGGTTGAAGAGTGCCTTTATGGTTTTAATGGAGCAGCTGAAACGTTTAAAATATTATGGATATGGCATCTGAAACCAACGCCTGACTTTAGCATTTTAGTTTACATTTTTTTTATTGAAGATAGACTAACACTTGACCTTAATCTCACCTGATGGTAAGTGACGATGAGGTCGACGATGTTACGTGTTGGTCTAGAAGGTGCCTATTTACTCTTCGTTTGAAGATTCCCAAGTTGTAGTTTTCGGGGAACACGGAAACCGGTAGTGTATTCCATATTTTTGCTGTACGCACGATAAATGTGGAAGCGAAACGCTTGGTGCAAGCTGTAGTATATAACCACTATTGCGATATAACCTATTAAATTTGATACATATATTATAAACAAGCAGTAAAACAAATTATAATAGGCGAGTAAGATAGTAACATGGCATTCTGAACGTGATCTCGTATACTATTTTCTTTAACTTTAAATTGAGTTTGTGAATTTTGTGACAAAACGCATTGCTTTTAAACAGAAACCGCCACAACACGTCGTTAAACATATTTTAATGCAACTCACAGCACATAATCCTAAAGTGACTAAAGCAATGAACGCGTGATTCTAAGGAAGTATGATTCTGTAATTACACAATAAAGCGACGCTTGATAATACCAAATTTCCGTTTCTAACTGTTTAGGGTTCCGTACCCAGAGGGTAACAATGGTCTGTCTGTTTGTCTGTCCGTCTGTCGCCTGACTGTATCTCGTGAACCCTGATAGTTAGACAGTTGAAACTTGATGTATTTCTGTTGCCGCTATAACAACAAATACTAAAAAGCAGAATAAAACAAATATTTAAGGGAGGCAAGGCCATACAACAAACGTGATTTTTTTGCTCGTTTTTATAAATAATGGTACGGAACCTTTCGTGCGCGAGTCCGACTCGCACTTGGCCGGTTTTTATCTGTATAGACGTATTAAATTTTAATGTAACATCCCAGTATGATATAAACTTTACCACCTCCGTGGCTAATGGCTAAATATTGGAGTAACAATACAGAGGTCCAGGGTGCAATTCCCAGAGAGGATACCTATCGGTTCTCATTTTGGTTGGCGGTAGGGCTTTTTTAATGTCCGCCTGGTAGCTGCTGAACAGCAGTGTTAATAGCACTGTTTTATTTCGGTATGAAAGGTGCAGTACCAGCGCCCAATCAGCTTGAGGCTTCTCGGTGCCCACACTTTCCACCTAACAAACATATCGTCACTTACTTTAAGGTTAGATGAGGGTCTAGTGCAAATCCATCATACATTAAAAAAGGAGCTTATCCTCCAGAGTTATAAATCCTCAAACTTCATCACAAACCCTGAAGGACGTCGCCACACTACACACCTGAGCTGCATACCTAACGAGGGAGGGCGGCGTTGATCGAAAGACAGGAAATAATGCCCACTCAGATTATACGGGCCAAAGGTGGGATCGTTAGTGACCCGTTAAGAGGGATAAAGTACTTCCCTAAAGGTGTAAGGCAGTCTTTGGAAGCTCAAACTATCGCTTGACACTGAGCAGATTTATTCAGCCGATTATAATTATTTATGATGATCTAAATCATTACTAGAAGAGGTCAATGGCCGGCAGTGGACTGCCGTAGAAAGTGGCATACACAGCTTACTGTACAAAATGTAGAATGAAGAAGGCGTGCTACGATACAAAAAATCTCATTGAAACGAATTTTCTTGACTTATGCGTCGTCAATCTCATGTCCCAAGCTTGTAACGAGTAATTTATTTTTGGAAATTGAATGTTTATACTTTGTTTTAGCTATCTACCCGTTGTCAGCACGCTGGCTGTGTCCGATCGGAGTGATGCCAATTCAGTCAGCTTCAACGCTCCGACGACACAGGCGTGTCTGTACACAGCGTAGAGTAGTCCATTTCACCTTGCTCCATCTTTTCTAAATGTATCCATACGAATAACGAATTGTCTTCAACTCTTGGAATTGGAAATCTAATCCGATCTCAATTTTGGAAGCTATATCGAGTCCAAAGCTAAAACTGCAGCCAAAAACTAGGCATCCAATCAAAGGTCAGGCGGTACTTCTGACCATCACAGCTTTTGAGTCTATATCACGCTAAAATGCGATCATACATGGAGCACCCATGTCATTTTTGGGATGGTTCAGCTCACTACCAACTAGCTGCTTTGGACTCGGTGGAGCGTCGAGCTATGAGACTGATAGGCAACGATACGCTACTTAAGACAAAGTTCCAAAGCCACGAACGTAGGCGTCAGGATTTTTGTTGATTACGTCTTGGACTTTCAAGTACTGATTAAACCGAAGCACGACAGAGCTCCATCCGTATACTGTGAATATTCCTACAATTCAAACCAAGCGTTTCCTTTGTACATTTATGCTACAATATTGAATGCACTATCGGTTTCCAGGTTCACCGAAAACTACAACAAATCTTCAAACTAAGAGTTAATAGGCACCTTCTAGAACAACACGTAACATCGTCGACCTCATTGTTACTTAACATCAAGTTAGATTGAAGTCAAGCGTGGATATATCTCTTATACATTAAAAAATAAAAATAAAACTCTATCAAGCACGTGCCCTCGAACCAAAATTTGCCTGCAATAAATCGTCTAAGCAACAAGGCCCTGCATGTACCAACTTTTATTAGCTATATGTATTGTTGTATATGTTGTACCTCTATCTGTTCGTACAATAAGTGTCAATTTATTTGACTTGATTTCTTTTTATATTTTGCGCCTTTATTTGCAACAATTTGTTTGAGGGTTCGGCTCAGCGGCACAGAAAACGCTCTGACCGAGACCGAGTGAATGAATTCTCGTTATCCAGCCTTAATGAGAAACACCCGCACGGCCTACTTCCCGCCTTTATGACTCCATTCAAACCACCAGATAGCCAACGGGTGTTTTGTTTTAAAATGATGTTGCTCTCGTATTTGAGGGCGATATTTAAAGAAGGTATTGTTTTAATTTTTTAAACGATTGAGTTAATATAGAAATCACATATTTTTGTGGTTTACATGCGAATCAAGTGTGAACTGATTGTGCCTTGAAAACCATTATGTACACGCTAGCCTAGAACAGATATAAAATAGGTACATAAATAGATTTTTAAAAGTATATACTCAAGATGTACCCTGTACATTATTAAAAATTAAATTGATGCTCGACTCAACAGCTCTGTGCGAGCCAGAGTGAATGAACCTCCCGTTTATCAAGCCTTAATGAGAAGCTCAACAACTGTCTATCTCCCACTTTAATACCTCCATTCAGACTGCCAGTGAGTGAACGTATATTTGAAACTAGTGTATTTTATATTTTTTACCAACTGACTTTCGAGAACTTTGAATTTCTCGATTCGATCAGTTTTGTGTGTGTTTCCACTTTTAATTGTAAACGGATTTTAATTGATAGGTTTATTTTCAACGGTCATTTTAATACTTAAGTTTTATAAAAATATTTACCCCTATGGCACAGAATTAAAATAGTACTGTACTACCTAGGGTTGAATGTTTTGGCTGAATGGCGTGTTACCCCATATCTTCGCAGAATGTGAATCGATTTTGATAATTCTTTATTTATTTGATAGGATGTATGATGAAAATCATTTTAGATTGGAGAGAATTGTTTCCACCTAATGGTGAAAAAAAGTCTTCTTCTTAGAAAATTACAGTCAGTTTGTAGTATATAGTAATATTATAGATCAGTATGGTCTTCCAGAAATTAATCCCTTAGAAGACATCACATGGATAAAAATGACACTTATGGCCCCTGAATCCCGTAATACACTTATCTTATATCCAATAAAACACGTCGATCCGATGCTTCGTGTAAGAAGCAAACTACCGTACGTATTACACACACTTGCATTTATAAAGTTAGTGGAACAGGATAAAAGCCATTTCATCCAAATCATTAAAACGGATACTAAATATATAAATGAGAAACTGAAGGGAAAAAATGATTTTCTAGAAGCTAGAAGAAAAACATTCTAGAAATGAAGTATATAGCTGCTGCAGTAGTAACAAAGTAAACCAAAAAAGTTAATTGTGTCGACAAAGGATACGCAGAACGAGCTCTGGCTATTGCGGAAACTCAAAAGAATTTTATTTGTTGACTCAAACAAAGATTGTTTTGTTAAAAGGCGTAAGGTAATGTTTGAACCATTACGTGTTTTCTCAACTACAACACAAAATAATAGCTTAATAAAACATTATGAACGGAATACTTGCCTTTATATATGTATATATTGTTCAGGCCATACTTTTACATTTTCTTAAGGAAATTTGAAAAAAAAGTTAAAATACACACAAACAATTAAAAAGTTTAAAAAATTATCCAACTATTATGCTAAAATCATCGACCACAGCGTCACGCAAATCAGAGATTGTGGTCAAGAGTTGACATCACTCAAAACATTTAGAAAGAGTCCGTTTTTTTGGTCTTTTTTTCCGTACACATGAAAAGCGACCTTGAGGGCATTTCAAGTGTAGGCAGCATCTGTACTATCTACACGTTACTGCGATCACTAACTGATGTCGATCTATGAGGGAGGTTCATCTCCAATAGTGGACTATGGCGCTGTTATGATGATGATATAGTCGAATAAATGTATTATCTTTTACAGCATCCGCGAGATGACACAAAGTGGACCTTTATACAGCCCTATGAAAAAAAATGGAAACATGCAAAATATAATAATAAAATCTTTCTATCTCTCACAGTTTTTGGACGAACACAAAAGTACAAAAAAATTAGTGAGAGACTGTAGCCTAAGATAGGACAAGCCCGAGAAATAGATAGAGACCTAGGCACCATTTTAAAACTCAACAAATAGAGAGAATATATAATAAAAACTTAAGACTTAAGTAAGAGAAAGTAATGGTACGTACGTGATGTTATACAAAGTGTATATGTGTGTGTAACTTGTGTGCAGTGTTGGCATATAGTTGAATGTTTGTGTGAACAGTATTGTACTGGTCGGACCTGCGATGAAGACGAGGCTTCGGAACCCTGAGTCTAGAAAACTCATGTCGACTATTTGTTTGACTTACTCACGTATTCACACTAAATACAATTTATTTTATTAGAAATTAATTTACAGCAATGGGAATGGAACTCGCAAACTCTGGATAATGGACTTGTAACTTCTACGACGCAGTGCAACTCAAACACTGCCTTCATATGTTCGGGATGCTCGAACTAAATTAAACTCTGCTCATGGTACGACGGTCTTGGCACACAAAATGTTTTTCCAAGAACTCCTTTGGCCCAGATTTTTCCGTATTCTCGTGTACGCGGCAGCTGTAAGGCCCTTACACAAACATGAGGGTGCGCTTCAGAACTTACGATTTTAGTATCTATTCGTAGCTGTGCTTACTCAATAAATATCGAGTCGACCTCAATCCATACACCATCCTGGTATTTTTCGGTAAAAATTCATATATTTTTAGATTAATAGATCGACAATAAAATTCATTTGAACAGTTAAGTAATACGTTGTACGTTTAAAACAATTTCTTCTTTTTGTTTTTGTAATATCTCACTTCATCAAGTCTATTGTAAGTTTACCAGCACTTACTACTACAGCACACTACATTTTCATTTTCACTTGTCAGATATTGTTTATGAAATAATTCCTGAACGTAACATTCAAAAATTGATATTTTTTGCAATACCTGAAAGTGGTATTTGAGTGGATGCACAGTCTTTCACTATCGATCTGCTGGTTCCATCATCAGACCATCATTGTCACCGAGTGTATTGATATCATCGAAACAAAATACTTTGATAAACCAAATGAGCATCAACTTTGTGAGCTTACTATAGACCAACCACCCGCGCGGTACAGGGGCACCCTTGCCTTGTGTCTCTCGATCCCTATTGTCACCGCACCCCCGCGCCCCTGTACCGCGGGGGCAAGAACTCATTTAAGCGGGCGGTCGGCTCCACTCTACCTCAAAATTTTTAGTATTTTCACCAACGTTAGCAAAAGTTTCAAATGATTTCTTAAGACACATATATGTATGTTGTGAAGCTAACAAAGTCATGTTAAAAGTACACAGTCCTGAAATTGTACAACCCCGACCGAAGGATCTCTCTTCGTCGTAAAATAAAGAGCGAGGAATGTTCACAACTCATGAAAGTAGACGTTCACTTCAATCGTAGACAGCATTGTACACATGCGTAGACGAAAATGTTCTTGGTTCAAGGATAGTCGTTGACCTCTTCCAGATAATGGGGGCATCGATTTCTTTATGACATCATAAATGGGACACTGGCCTCTATCGGTATTCTCTGAATTTCTGGGAGATCCTTATCTCTGTTTAAAAATATATATGGTCTTTAGCATATTTCATCAGTTTTTGATATCTGATATTTAGCTTACCGGAGTCAATATGTACAAGATGTTTAGTGAAAATTTGTAAATACCTGACGAATGAAAATACAAAACAAAATTTATACAAATGCTTTTTAAATCTATGTTAAATATTACACTTGAAGATAAGCAGTAAATAATGAAGTAATAAAGTGTACAAATGTGAAATAAAGACTGAATACACTATAGTTTAGTGTATACTGTGAGTACATATTATATTAGTGAAAAATAACTGAGGCGCTTCTTTATGTGTTTTTAAATATTGCACACAAAACAATCTAACTGCACAAAAAATCTCATTTTATTCATTCATATAACTTTACTCTATCTCTAGCTGACAATAAATGTCACCAATGTTCTTCTGAACGATTAAAATCAACTTTAATCAATTAGAATATATATTGAATAAATTTGAAACCAACAACGAGGAAAAAACATGGACAAAGATGCACCAATCCTCGCTTCCATATCAGGTCTCATCAAAACTCATCCGTCTTAATCTCCGGGGAACGAGATAATAACTGTCTCGTTAATCGTCAAAAAGATAAAACAAATCGGTTCGTCTGTTTCTGACTCCCCCCTTTATTTCCCAAACGGTTCATCGAAACAGTTTGACGGTGCGCATCAATCATTCGTTTCCAACGTTTCGAACTTTTACGTGAATCCTTTCACGTAAACGGGTGAAAAATGAATCAACATTCAGTATTCAACAGATTCAACAGTTTTTATTTAATATTCTGCGCAACAGCTTGTTCACTCGTTCAACCAATTCGTGTTGAGATATTTCAATCATCTGATAAACAGTTGGTTAATGTGTGCAATCGACAACATATCAGACGCATCATATCTAAAATATTTTTTCGCAAAATAGCTTTGAATTGCACCACAGAATATATTATTTGAATATGAATCGTTTCAATTGGTCTATTCAAAATGAGATACGCAAAAGGATGCATAGCAATAAAAATTCGCTATTGTGAAAATTTTATAATTGCTAGAAAATAACAGTAAGTGAACTACTTGTGCGCCTTCACACAGATATTTCATCCGGTTCCTAATATGAAATAATCAGCATTCAGAGGGACTTTTGCCTCTGAATGGTCACGTCCAAATTTATCACCCCTAATTAAATAATAAAAACGTAAGAAACAAAAGGAGGGGGTTCTATCAAGAATAATGAGTGTGCCCCGGGACTGAGGAGGAAAAACAACAATAATTTGTCATCGTATTGTTACAGGCTCGTGGCAATATTTCCTCGTTTTTTTCCACTCTTCCACGCTATTAAGGGAGCCCTGGAGAGGCGGATCTATTTATTTTTTACAGTTTTCTATAGATCTCTGGTTTTTACGAAGTTATCGTCATCATATCAATTGTATAACTCTACGTTAGAAGATTTGCTAACTAATACATTCGGGTAAATGGACTAAATAACATGATTTCAATTAATCCAAACTAATATTATAAAAGTAAAAGTGAGCTTGTCTGTTTGTACTTCATTCCCGTCGTAAAAAAGGGTCAGAATCACTTGTTTTTTTATAGGGATAGTTAAAGGGACGGAAAAGGACATAGGATAGTTTTCATCTAACAAGAATCGTCAATGGGGAGACTTTCCCTAACAACCACGCTTGGCAGGAGCATTGATGATCGCAATAAGATGTTAATACATAGGCACATGCTCTCCTGATTTTTACGACAATCACATAGGTAAATCCCATCCTAAAATCGACACCATATGGACAATTATTATATATATCTCTCAACAAACGAAACCTTACTAAGCTATTTCTTTTTTGCAATTAAACAGTTTGGATGAAAGAACGTTGATGTAATATTATATATTTGAAAGTCAACAAGTACGCATAACTACAGTCGGGCGTCGTTTGACGTTCCGTATATAAACCCTCCCGTACCACTCCCATATATCAGGAACAGACTTAGCTATGCGTTAGACCTGCAAATTGTTGTAACCGCTGTGTTGTATTTGATGAAAAAGTTTATGACGAAGGCTGACCTTATGTTTCTTTCGAAAACATTTCAACCATTTTGGATAAGTTCATTGTCTCCCTCAATGATCGCCCATAGAAAAACGATCTACCACCAACCAAACCGAGTATAAGAGACACCCTACATTTGTGAGCGACCTTCGGGTTGTAAGTCCAATTGTGTAGTCACCAGCCCACTGAGTCGGTGACACTACACGGCTATTTCAGTGATAGTTTATAGTGTGTTTCTCATCAATTCATAAAAAGCCTTCGTAAATGGCTCTGTTGCGTGGCGCGAAGAAAAATGATGATTTATTATTAAGTTCGCGGAACGCCCACAAACCTAATGGCGTTGCTCGAATTATTAATGGTGTCCGTCCACGTAGCTACCACCATGGTACTCGTAAATGTTTTTGGAATTGACAGAGACGCATCATCAATTTTCAAACCGATAACGTAATTGTAGTAACTTTGCATTAAAATCGATAAATGTTTGTTAAAATACTCGAAATAAAATACTAGTTTTGAAATAGACATGTTTCATCTATTTTTATATATATCTAACTAGCTTTTGCCCGCAAGTTCTTCCACATGCACTTGCTCGATTGGGGTAAAAAGTTGCCTATATCATTTTCCTATACACAATTATCTCTACCCCAAAAATCAAGTCATCTAAACACATGGCATTGCATTGGCCAAATTCGGAATTAATTTACTTGCTGGAACACAATAGGAAGTGTAATTCACTGGCCACTTTCATTCATCAACGGACGCTACCTTGTTTCCTGTAAAATACCCGGGAATAAGAGAATGAATTGAGCGCTCTCAAAGTAAAACCAGTTGCATAAGTAACGAGCCAACAAGCCATACTAACCGACGTCTCTTAAAGAGGCAAACTCTGGAACTTCATAATTGCAATGAAAGCTTCGTGTAAGTTATGAATTTTAAAGGATTCTTCGTGAACTCGGTGGTAGAAAGTTTATCAGACTCACAGAAATTTTTAACTCGTAACTGATCAGTTTGTCCTTTTCTTGGAGCATGAAACAAGCAGCGCGTCCTAAAGTTAGTAAAGGCCACGTAAAACATTCACAGGACTTCGTTTGTATTAGAACTACAATTGGGATTGGTGTCGCTCATTGTCGATGACCCCACAAACAAAACCCCCGGATGACAATGAACGGCGACACTGACGAATAGGTGCATGTCCTTTTACGTTTCCACACTACGAACTGATTTCGACGACCATGTTACCATGTGCTTTATAAATTGACACTACTGGAGGTGTCGTTTGATGATCAAACATGAAAATCAGCAGCTGAAGCCAGGGTACATGGCCTCCACATCCCGAGCTACCTGCATCCAGCGACTACCGTGACCTTAACCAGGTCGTCGATCCACCTATTAAGGGTACGTCCCGGTAGACGTGTCCTGGTACGTGGTTGCTTATTCCCTATCGTTTATCGGTTCTTCGAGCGATGTCCTGTCCATTGCCACTTCAGCTCACTGACTCGTCGAGCTATGTCTGTGACCTTAGTTCTACGGATTTCCTTATTACGGATCTTATCGCGTAGAGAAATTCCGAGCATAGCTCGTACCATTGCTCGCTGAGTGACTTTGAAACATGAAAATATTTTGGTTCAGTGGTCTCGTCGTGGCGATCGATAGCGGATCGTCGAGTCAATATGGTGAAAATATCAAGATATTCATCATCATCAACAACCGCACCAAAAGTCCAATATTGGACGTGAATCTTTGTCATAGACTTTTTTGTCAGACTGTCAAATGTGTCGTACCCTACGCTTGCAAGACAGATGTTGTCAATATATAGAACAATCGCTGTCAATATTCAGATTTTTTCCTTAAGTCGCTTTTCACGACATTTACGGAGTGATCCTATTTTAATATACTTATATATCTATACATACATGTAGTCCTCTCTTCACTCACGACAATAAATAACAGAGGCGCGAGAGTGTCGTTTGCGAATCATTACAAAGTGCTCCCAGTAATACTTAGCAACGGGAGTTGAGCTGACGACTAAACTGATGGATTGTTCTAATTACATCGTCTATCAACCAGCAGACGTGCGTTGACAAAGACATACGTGAGGATCAGTGTACTGTCTACAGTTACAAGGAATAATACAGTTACAAGGAATAAATTACTGGTGATTCCGTAGCGACTGTCACTTTTGTGATTTTGTGAGAATCCAAAATATTGTCCGAACACAATAGAAAACAAGATGTCAATATACGATCGACAGAAACAAGTATATTTTACTTGTTTAGAACTCACTTTTTGGTTCCTTACCCGATGGGTAACCAGCGAGCCCGTGTAAGCCTCCCTTCTGTTCGTCCATCGGTTCGGTTATCTAATTATCTGTAATAGGTAGACAGTTGAAATGATTAAATGTGTATTTTTGTTGCGGCTATAATACAATATAAAATTTAAAAAAGTCTATAATATATTGTTGTTTATTTATTAATCAAACATAAATTTTTACAATATTTGCTTAAAGTGTACTTAATCCTATTACAAGGTTTGTCTGTACACCATGTGACTCGTCCATTTTACAATACTAACATTCTATTGCATTCTAATGCAGTGTTTTAGTATTGTAAGATGAAGGTATTTTAACAAATACCCTCATTCTACAATACCAAAACTCTGCATTGTTCGCCGAGTGTGACTGGTGTGTGTAGTGAGTGTAGAGTGCACGTTTGTGTGTGTGTGTGTGTGTGTGTGTGTGTGTGTGTGTGTGTGTGTGTGGTGTGTACAGGATGGTCATTTCTTTTCTTTTTTTAGAAATTTTGTGTGAAATGTTTTTTAGTATAAATTTATAGGTTTTTGTATTAATTATATCATATTAAAATCGCCACTTTACGATTACAATCAGTGAGCACCTACCGTTATAAAGTATTCTCAAAGTGAAAATCAACAATAATTATATCCCGAGATTTCGTCAGGCTCATTATTTAGTCATATGATATGAATACAGTTAAAATTATTTTTTAAATCAAAATGTAGTCTTCTTTCAGCAAAATTTAAGGCGAGGTACTACTCAGAAATATTTAACCGTAAGCTACATATGCATGACAGTGATAGCACTACATCCTTTCTCACTGCGGAAGTAGGAAATGTGTTATGCAATGATGCCCGGAGTGAAATAACGTAATGGAAAAAACACAAATAGTGAATTTATTAAAAAACGGTTTCGTGAAGGAGAAAATAATTCTAATCTTTCCTAGGTACTGAGTTTACCTACAAATTAATGTAAAATGTAAACGTAAATCTATTTACATTACGGTGATGCGACAAAAAAAGTGTTTTAGAAAATGTGATTTGAAACATTAAAGTTATCGAGAAAATTTTCACCAACCACGTTTTCATACTAAAGTTTACTCGTGTTAGGTTCCGTTTTAAAGGGGATCAAATATCACGAAAGCGACGCGCGGGATTAGCAATTTCAGCCGCCTAAGGCAGTCTGGCCTGGGACGTTCGACAGTACAGAAGTGTAATTAATAACTAGTCAGTGAAATAAAGTATTATAAATCCTGGCATGAAGAGTTTTATTATACTTCAGAAGTGGGATAAAGGACTACGTAATGCGTGTAAGTATGTTAAAATATTATTTCAGAATGTAATTATCTTTAAAGTAGTTGAAATCCAAACAGGCATTGTTTGGACAGATATTAAAAAAATGAGGTCGATGGGACTTTGATTTAAATAATTGTGAAAATTAAGTTATTATTAAACAAAATTCAATTGTAATAACCATATGAATCAAATAACATTTGAGTTCAATATTTTGAAAATGATCACCAAGTAGAGTACGAATAGGTACTGCGAGGCGGCAGGCGCGTCTCATATTGCTGGAGATGTTTATGTTAACCGGAGATCTACACCTAACCCGGGCAGTACCGTTGTTATTCACTTTGTATTGTTCTTTGTAATATAATTATTATAATGTGGGCCCCGAGGTCACATAATGTCCGACACTTTGTTTTGATGGGGTTACTAAAGGAATTCGTCACAGCTCGTATGCACCCTGTGACTTTATTAACATTATCATGTCATGTGTTAAGTTGTTATAGGATCAATAGACATGCTATCTTTTAATTGAATTATATTTTGTGGTAGTTGTTTTGTTTTGATTGAAAACTGCGTCAGGTGTGCGTGGTAGGTTTAGGCAGTGAAAGGTGGATGGAGATGTATAACGATGCTTTGTTTCTTTCTCGGACTACCGCGACGGAGGAAAGAACTCGTCATAGAGATGATGACTGAGATAATCCGGGCTGTCATTGACCAAGTCAGATGTTTAACGAATGGCGGATGATGACGTCGGAAATCGGAATCAAAGGGGGCCACTTCTGCAGCGGTCAAGGTTTAGTGAAAGAGGAGAGGATACTGGTTAATCGAGGTGCAGAGATGCTGCATGCTGCCTGGCAAATGACGAAGACTATCGTGACGGATGTTGATGCAGGAGTTGTCGCAGCGGGCCGGGAGCCGTCACGTGATGAATTCAGTCACGAAGTGCGCACGATCACTGGCACGAGGGATTCCAGACACAGGTCACGTAATCTTATTTTGAACATTATTGGGGTGGTCGTAAAATGACATTTATTCTATTTCATTTTAAAAAAAATCTTCAAAGAGGCATAGATAAATTAGTCACAAGTTGAATTGATATATATTGATTTTGGGAAATGGTAATAAGGTATCTTCAATAAAGAGTTTATTGCTTTCTTGATTTCTGCTGGTTTATGAATCAGTCGTGACCACGTCCATTGCAATGGGATAAGATTTGAAATTCACTCGTAAGACAGTCATATAATAATTGTTATACTATAAAGTTTTTAGATATAGGACAAAAGATATGTGACACATTTTTAGTCAGCACAGAAGAAAGTCGATCATAATAAGAATAATTGAAATTCATAAAAAATACAACTAGACATGAATAGGCTGGTACGCGATTTATCCATAGGGTACGCGCTATTCTAACCATCATTTGTTCATACTCGTACTTAGTGGGTATCGGGAATGAACCTGATAACGACCGATCTACTTCCCTTTCTATTTATTGTCTGAGCAAGTCACATAATTAAGAGGTAGTGCTCAATGCTCTGTCAAATATAAAAGTGTGTTGTGTGTTCGTGTGTCTGCAGTGGTAAACTTTTATTAAATATTATTTATTTATAAAACATACATGTTTACATGTATTGGATTATGGTACACTTAATCCTACTAAAATGTTTATCCGTACACCAGTTTCTGATATCGATACTATACACTCCTCTGCCGCGGAGTGAGACTGGTGTGTGTAGAGTGAGCGTAAAGTGTACATACATCTCACGTCAAACGTTAAGTCGGTTCACATAAAATAATCAAATAACAAACTGAGAGGCACATTCTCATTAAAAAGAACAGCACAAATTATTGCCTCAAATTAGCTAATTTGATTATTAAAAGCTAATATTTATCTCTAGTTTTCGTCTTATGAATTTAGTTGTATCGATGTCGTGGAAGTACATACATATTGCATGAGATGTTTTATTTTTATTTATTTATATGTTTTGGAAAACTTACAGGCTAATAACGAAAATAGTAATTATACGGTTTGAGATTTATTTATTTCTTTAAAGATTACTACTAATCACTTACAAGAAATAATTGAACTTAAACATGTAGTAAATATAGGTTCGAACATAAGCTAATAAAGTAACATAAAACTATTCCTAATTAAAAGTTTCCACCTATGTGCAAGACATGGTAGGAGGAATATAGGATGCTAGAATAGTCACAGAATGGTCAAGTTCTGTTAAAGTACGAGTATATAGTGCATAAAAACTATTCGGCATTCAAATACGTGCACCGATGTAAATTGTTAACAGATGATGAAATAGGTTTATATGTACAATATTGTTTTATCTATATTTATTTTCGAGCAGGTAAGCAAATGAACTCTTTACAGTTAGTAACGAGACGGAATAATAATGTCAGTCAGTGCGGCAAATGCTTTAGAAGTTTTGAAATGAATAAATACATATAAATATATATAAACTGAGTATATATATACTCATTGTCCGACACCGACTAGTCTGGATGATATATTAAATTGTGTAGGGTATTTGTTTCCCGGGTGATGATGGTGATATTTAATCATTAGTAATAATGCAAGAGAATATGTTATTAGTCTGAGGATGTGTTAAAATTAGTAATGATCAGGCTACGAGATCAAATCAGTTTAAAGCACACATACACACACATAATTTAAAGTTATTAGTGAGCAGACGTCACTGGAATAAAGTTATTTTCAAGCGCACAGGGAACAAGCATTAACAAGGGGGTTAAAGCGTCCACAGACGTACTGTGTCTTTATAATAATGTACGTATATTTCATATATAAATGTGTTTACAATTGTAGTACTGCTCACCTGACATCCCTGATAACGGTCCTACAGTGAACTTATGCAGCTGATTAAATCTATGCAGTGCTGGTGAAATATGTTAAACGACTGATACAGATGCTTCCTTACGTCATCTTAATTCTACTGCTGATATAGCATGGTTTACTGCAGAAATTTCAACGGAATATACAAACACTGATGACTGATGAGTAGGGAGGGATAGAGGATGTTTTACGACATTGGGATTTTGAACTGGGTACGATTCGAAATTTCAGGTTCATGATTTAGGTCACAAGAACTTGAATATAGAAGATAAAACTTTGTTTAAAACAAAAATCTTGGTAAGACTGGCTTCAAGGGTAATCACACAGTGATAAACTCCAAACGGGTCCGTGAAGGGCTAGGTGAAGGAATCCGTGATAAATGTAAATTTAATGAATATACCGAGGGAATAGAAATTACCTATTGATACCTTAATAAACTTTGAGTACTCGAAGGTACATACATATAAACCATTGTTGTGAAAATATAATTTCATAGTTCATACGTTGCGCAATCATTTCTAAAGTGAGTTCCGCCGGAACATAAGGAGCTCTGTAGGAAAGACTTTCTCAAACTATCATTACTCCTTCAAAGGATTCTTAAAATGCTAAACAAATAAATATTGAGTGTCTTTCTGTGTGATTGACTCAAAGTTTAGGAACTGCGTCAGGCATTGATTACCGAGAATCATTTGTGAAAACTGTGAACTTAATACATTGCAGCGGGTAATAAAGAGTTGATGCATACAAACAAAAATGGAACATGGCTGTCTGAATATTTAATAAATAAATAAATATTAATAATAAATAATAATTTACTTTGTGTTCAGGTCAAGGTATTAAGTGTTGTTAATGATCTGGTAGAGATAGCCAGATTTCCTGATGTTTAGTGATCGCAGTCGTTGTTCTATGTTTAAAAGTTTAGAAAGTAAAGACGGCTAATGGTAAGACTCGTTCTAATTTGATGTTTGTGGATACGTGCATGAATGAAGAAGGTAATACCAACATATGCGATATCCTTCGATGTAGTAGATTGTGGAAGGAAATTAAAAGTTCAATTGCGAGTAAATAAAAATACTTGTGTTTAAACTATTTTATTATAATATTTATTTAAGAGTGTCGATATACACATATAGATATATATTAATGAAAATAATTGAAAGAAATTTAGCCAATAGCGAATTATTACGAAATGGAACGACCTATGACAACAATATATCGCTAAGTTGGATTTGAGATATCTAAAGAAATATACAGTAATTCTAGTTATGCAGAGGTCTCGTTTATATCTTCGGATTTATTTATAAAGTGACCCATCTTTAAGTTTTTAAGGATAAATTCAAGTATGCTGGGATGAATGTGTTCCATAACGATTATTTTTGCTTTGTGTCAGATCCGGTGCGAGATGAGCCGGTTTATTCTCAAAGACTTGCACAAGATGATGTTAAAACACACGAAGATGAAGAGAAAATGATGATTTCATTTGGAGTTTTGTAATGCGGAAAGACTTATAATTTCCGATGAGATTTATTATGTAATGCGGAAAGACTTATAATTTCCGATGAGATTTATTATGTAATGCGGAAAGACTTATAATTTCCGATGAGATTTATTATGTAATGCGGAAAGACTTATAATTTCCGATGAGATTTATTATGCAATGCGGAAAGACTTATAATTTCCGATGAGATTTATTATGTAATGCGGAAAGACTTATAATTTCCGATGAGATTTATTATGCAATGCGGAAAGACTTATAATTTCCGATGAGATTTATTATGCAATGCGGAAAGACTTATAATTTCCGATGAGATTTATTATGTAATGCGGAAAGACTTATAATTTCCGTGTAAAGCTGGCTATGCAATGCGGAAAGACTTATAATTTCCGAAGAGATTTATTATGCAGAGCCGAAAGACTTATAATTTCTGTGGAAAGCTGATCATGTAATGCGGAAAGACTTATCATTTCCGACGAGATTTATTATGCAGAGCGGAAAGACTTATAATTTCCGTGGAAAGCTGATCAAGTAATGCGGAAAGACTTATCATTTCCGACGAGATTTATTAAGCAGAGCAGAAAGGCATGCATGACTTATAATTTCCGTAGAAAGCTGGTAATGTAATGCATAAAGACTTAACAATTTGAAGAACAGAGAAGAAGAGAGCAAACAGAGGAAGAAGAGCGGGAAGACTTATGATTTCCGTTTAAGCTTAATGTGACGTACAGAAAGACCTATAATTTTTGGTTACGCTTATTACGGTGAACAGAAATATTTAATTCATTTGTTATTCAAAACTACAAATCATTTCCGTTTAGGCTTGATATGCCGTGCGGCTAATAATTTAATTGGGTGTTTGTTACTTAAAGCGGAGAGATCAATGACTTTCGTTGGGGGTTTTTGATTTTGTCATTTGTAGTGGGAAAACGTACAGTTTCCGTAAGGATTTGGTATGCAGAACATATAGAGTAATAATTGTCAATGGGGATTTGTTATGCAGAGCGGACTGAATTATAATTTCCATTGGAATTTGTTATGCAGTATGAAAATACTTAAAATTGTTATTGGGAGTTAATGGTGTAAAACGGATTGGCTTATAATTTATGAAGATTGTATAGACTTATAATTTTCTATTGGGCTTAATGGCTAGACCGGAAGGACTTCCGTTGGACTCCTTTCGACAATAATAATAATTGTGCATTTATACCGTTTTGTTAAAATAATAAAAAGAATATAGCAATCCATTGTAAGAATAACGTTAATTATGTACAAACCTTTCTGTTTTATGTTCAGACACTAAATAGAGGCTAAAGAAATATAAGAGTCAACATTAGTACTGTTCAAGATTATAGGAAATATATTCAATTAACATTTGTATTTTGGTTCGATTAAAAAAAATATATTTTTGAATTATATGAGTATTATCTGAATAGCATACAAATTAGTATCTTTGATCAACGCAGGAAAATAATGGGATGATGATGATCTTTCTTTGGATTGTAGTATAAAGTTTGACGTTGAATTATTATTGTATAAATGACACGTTCCGCTAATGTATGGCGCCAAGGCCTGGTCTTGTACACTTATAATTTTAAAACGACATTATCAAATAAAAGTGATTTAGCTACAGATATTTACATGTCAAAGATACATATTTTAAATTAGATTTGTTAATACACTTAGCCTAGCATAGCCTAGTTTAGTTACTATTTTTGTACATTTGGGTTTAGTTTATTTGTATAAAAACATATAAAACGTACGAAACAGGGAAGACTTAACGTTAAAATCAAAGTTGGCGTCAATAAAATTACATTTGACACTGTTACTCAATACAAAAAGAATGATTTTGTACAATTATTACAATAAATGCAAAATATAATTCTAGTATTTTTCTATACATATTTAGATTATTACTTGATATTTTAAATAGTGTACAAGTACAGGCCGAATTTAAAACACGTCATTTGACATTTGATTATAATTATTTTAAAAAAAATGACTTATACATTTTGCTATGCCCTGACAGGGTTCATGTATGTACATACAAACACTATTTAAACGCCAATGACCCTATGTACATAAATGCAAATAAACCGATTTTATTTGATACCAGATACTACATTGCTTTAATAATTCCCTATGAGATTTGTATTTATTTTACGTAATTGCTATAAGTGATATCAATATTTTAATTAGTACAGTATTGTCAGTATTTTAATTTATGTTCTTGTATGTAACATCATTTAAGTTGGTTATGGATATCAGTAATTGAAGTTCAGGCACACATACATTTTTGTAATGATTTAGATCAGTTTTAAATTGATTCAGGTAGGGTTTGAATGAATTTCAATAGGTTTAAGACTGATTTCAATGTGTTTCATCGTTATAGATTAGTTTTGAATTGCTTTAGAATTGTTTTGAATTGATTGAGATAAGTTTTGGATTAATGTGGATAAGTTTTCTTAAATAGAAACAACTCATTTCTTACAATCTCTTAGATCTTTTGTAAGAACTGTAATCACTTTGATTGAAGTCAAAGTCAAAATACTTTATTTGTGGAAATTCACAATAAGATGCATAACAGATTGATATTTCTTGCTTATTAGGCATAAAAACGTTACATTTTGTATTAAGACATTACACATGCAAGAATTTTATACGTTTATACGATACAAAATGACAAAATAATAAGTTCTTAACGTGTATGTTGATCTTAAAAGAAATTTCTTGAATACCTTTGAAAGGTTTGGAACTAAAGCCATGGGTCTTTAATTCTTAAGTTCTTGATTACTATATTGCTTTGATAGTGGTTTAATAAAAAAAAATTGTACTTAGATTATTGATAGAACATGTTTCCTTGCAATTACTTTTAATTTTGAGGACGATCTTGAACTATGTTGCTGGTATTATAGATTTTTTGTGATTGTTACTTTTTACAATGACTTTTATCACAAATGTATTTATACAACTATTTCATGACAATAAAAGTAAAATTACTAGTTTTTTAATAATATGGTTGTATTGTCAATTGTTAATATTATGTTGAATTTTGTCGTGCATTCACATGTTTCAAGCTGTCTTAGTCGGCCGAATGTTAGGTTTATTTTGCTATCAGTATGTTTGCTACCGCTTGGTTCGTGTATGAGGACATACACGTAGTCAGGATGGACGAATGTTAGGTTCCGTTTTAAAGGGGATCAAATATCACGAAAGCGACGCGCGGGATTAGCAATTTCAGCCGCCTAAGGCAGTCTGGCCTGGGACGTTCGACAGTACAGAAGTGTAATTAATAACTAGTCAGTGAAATAAAGTATTATAAATCCTGGCATGAAGAGTTTTATTATACTCGGTAAAACCATCTCGTTTTCATTGCCCAAATTTCATACGTGTAGCTTCCATAAAAGATGACAAAACACAGACCAAAGTTACTCGTACCTCCTATTAAAGTAATTTTCCTTCGTGTGGCAGAGCCGTGGCACACCATGCATAATATTTTTGATTATTTCAATATTCAGAACCTTGACATTGATACATTTGAAACCATTGAATGAAACTTAGCAGAGCAGAAACTCGCTTATTCTAATAATAGCTTTCGAGAAAAACCTCTTATTTCAACCGTTGTTGAGAAATATAACATCATGCATTCGACGAAGTCGCGGGCAAAATTAATAGTACCAATTTAAATTAACTCGCCTTAAGAGATGAGGTAAGTTATATATAATACAGCCAGCAGACATCAATCGGCTTCTTTTCTCATTCGTGAATAATGAGCTAATTCCATTGTCGATAAAACGTAACGCTCGCTGCTTTTACTCCGCTCGAAATGGTTTCTTAGAAGTCATAACATAAGTCAGTTTAAAGACGTCACAAAAGTAAAGGCATAATAAAACTGGAATCATTCCTGACTATGTAGTACATGAAGACAGTTTACAAAAGCAAACAAAAAGATGTTGCACGCTTTATACTGAAACACAATGTTATGCGGGCTTGATCGTTATGAAAAGTATAAAAATCTAGACCAACACGTAACATCGTCGACCTCATCGTCACTTACCATCAGGTGAGATTGAGGTCAAGTGTTGGTCTATCTTCAATAAAAAAAAATTAATTTGAGAACTCGGTAATATTCTACACACGGTTTTGTAATGAATCTTGACTTCGTATTAACTATTGTGAAAAGATTTCAGCTGAGAAAGAACCTTCCAGATCACCATCATAGGCCACATCGTCGCTTAATATCAGGTGTTGTGGACAAGCATTGATCTATCATCGAAAAAAAAAAGCGGCCAAGTGCGTGCTCGTACACTCGAAGTGTAGGGTTCCGTAGTTGCTCTTCACGGACAGACTAGGGTTCGGGTTCCTTGTTTGATTACGGAACCCTAAAAATATTATACTACAACTTAGTGTTCTGCTTCATCATGATCGGCAGCATAAGTCCACTACTGGATATGTGCCTCTCTCAAAGATCGCCATTTAAGAATTACAATGAGGGGATTTCCCATAATCACTACGTTTGGCATGCCAATTGGTTTGGCTGTAAAATGTTTTTGTTGCATAGGCAGATACAGCTTCCCATCTCTACAAGCAGAATATATATTTATCTTAGTTGTTTATAAGTTTCAATAAAACCTGTCTACTGAAAACGTTTCTACGTTACTGACAATACAATGTCGTTCGTACTCGCTGTTTATGAATGGATAATATGAAACGTTTCGACAGTGTGGTGCCACAGGATAAGAAGGCGATTTGTAAGCAGAAAATACAGGTGCGTTGTTCCAACGCTCGTGTGCAGGCAAGACAGCTGCTGCAAAATTAAAATAAATAGATCATTTGGACATGGAACAAACCCAACTACATTTTCTCAACAAAAAACATATGAAAATGGTATATCTCAAGGGTGGTCATATTTAATTTGGTATTTCTCTGGTTTACTATAAGTAAATTACGAAACTATTCAAAATATTTTAGCTAACTCCATAATTATTAATCAGAAGCGCCAAATTAAGGGGTCATGTGTCAAAGTTGAATGCCCAAATAGAGGTTGTACTGGGGATGTATCAGTATCACCATCCAAGTCATTTATTACACTGTTCATGATAGTGAATCGAGTACCACAGAGGACCATTACATTCTCTTTGGATATTGCAACGAAATTACTTACAATAAATGTTTTCACATAAAACCAAATTGTTAGTTTTTGCGTTGTTGTAAAGTATAATACTAACTTAATACTCGTATGCCACTTTCAATGTCTTTGAACTAAGATCATTTCGAACAAAGATCGAATCTTTTAATTAAAATCGAAGCCACACTTACAGCTCTTCAAGAATAATGTAGTGATCAAAGTCCTGAAAACCGTTTCCAAGAATAAATTGAACTTTGAAAACTTAACAAACTATTACAATAAATTTTACTATCGCAATGTATGGGGCACGTTGTATTTTCAGTGATTTCTTATCAATTCTACAACTGCTACTCTCTGGTTTTCTCTGTAAAACAAAAATATTTATTTTTATTTTTTATAATGTAGTGTCCATTGGATTGGTAGACTTCACACACACCTTTGAATTTCAGGAGTGTTCAGATTTCCTCACGATGTTTTCCTTCACCGAAAAGTCAATGGTAATGATTTTTATCATTCGTAGCCAGGGCCGCGCCGACCCCACAGCGCCTGTGTGCGAAACCTATGAAGCGCCTCTTTTTTTCACGAATCTTAATGTTTCAACTTATTTTTATTTCTGATTTGTTAATTTTGACCGAAATAAATGTTCTCTAGTTTTATATATATAGTTAGATAATATATTCCTAAATAGGTAAAACCGCGAAAATTACTGCGAAAAATAAAACACGAATTAAATTTTTACATACTGTATGATGTTCTACCAATATTAATAACAAAATAACTGACTTTTTCTAATAATACTAATTTAAAACTATTACGTATGCTATGTCAAAAAAAACAAGAGTCTAAAATGTGTAATATTTTTCGACAATTTAACTCCACCGTTTAGTCCCAAACTAAGCAGGGCTTGTAATTATGGATAATAGACAACTGACGTGCAAATGTTATTCATAGCATTTTAAATTTTGATTTGAAATACTACTATATACTTATTTCTTCAAATAATTACATATTACATGCACACGAATACAACGTTTTTTCTAAAGCACCTTTTGGGAATCGAACCCATGATTTCCGGCAGCGATTAGTTGTATAAAATCAAACAGTCACGGCATCTATCACATCAAAATCGGTGCGGCGTTTCTACGATTAAGAAAAAGACTGAAAGTAATTAAAAAAGAGAAAAGTTGTTTTTATCTTGACATCACAAACAGACTAAAGTTATATTTATTTGTATAGAAATTACATAAAGCACATACCACTACATGATGCGTTTTTGAATCACATTCTGCTACACCTTCATCGATAAAATGACTGGTTGGACTGGACTGTCTCTAATGATTCTTTGGAAGTGGGTGGTAGAGCCTTAAAATATTTACTTATTTCAATTGTATTTTTATAACGTTCTTTTTTTTTCCTTTTTAAATTCTGGTAACCATATAATTACTTTTTTTTATTATCTTGATTACTATCACACATCGTGGAAACAAGTTAAAACAATCAGTAACACAAACTATTGTTTTTAGTGCTAGAACTTCTTATTAGAAAAAAATAATGCACACCTTGTCCGCACTTTCGATTGAATGAATCAATTGTTTTGGCTCTCTCGTTCCTTAAAGTCGGTCTGTCGGGGAATCCCAGTGTACGGAAATACGTACTCGTACACGTGACCCCACCCCGCTTGCGTCGCAGGCATCGCATCGGTCGAGTTGCGTTCATAAACTCATTCAAACAAACTCATGTCGGCTCTTTTGATTTTAACGCTGAGCTCGTAATTATTGTAAACTAAAACCCAAAGCGTAAAATGAAACCACAAACGTGAATATGATCTTGGGACACTTGTACAATAAGCGCTCTGTTCTGTTGTTTACGAGGCATTTGTTGCGCCTATTATACCTACTTACTTATCGATACTCCACTACAAAGTAATATGTTGTTGTAAGTGTAACAAAAATAATTTCGATAGCGGCGCCCCTGTTGTCTTGGCGCCTGTGTGCGCCGCACACTTCGCACACAGGGGCGGCGCGGCCCTGTTCGTAGCCAAATTCCAAATAACAAATTGAACCTCACTGCCAGGATCGAACCCAGATTAGATTGTTCGCTGACGCTCTAGCCAACTGAGCTAAAACGTTGTGTCATAATAGTACTATTTGCAATAAAATACTCAGTTGAAAGCATACACGTTGCGGAAGCAAATTAACAAAGTCAACCGAAACACAAAGGCGTAGTTTTTTTTAGACCGACCCGCCTCGTTTAATTGCTTTTTTACATTTCAGCGGACTCAGCACTCACTTTTGTACGACTGCGACTGTTCGTCATAAAATAACATAAAAAATTAGAAACATTTATTTTTACTCTCTACTAAAAGTTTTACGCGTCAAAACTTTATATTCATGGACGGGTTTTATTAGCTTTAACTTATGCTAGCACCGTGCTACAGCCAATCATGAATAAATTATTACACGAATCGAATGTCCGAAAAAGAACCATCCTATAAATTTTTCCGTAAGTCACTTTTTGAATGGAACGATTCCATTTTAAGAACACACGGCCCAACTACTGACTATACTTTTGGCGATATTGTGGGGTGGTAAAATCTCATTTCATTTTCTGCCAGTCTAGACGCCGTGGTGGTACTCGTGTATTACTTAAACCATCATTTAGCAATAAAATATCGTTAAGTATTCAACACAAAAGACTTGTAATTGTGATTTTAAAGAATCTCGTGCCGAAATTTCCTAACACTTTCCATTTGAAGATCCTTAGTCAAAACAATGGCCCCAAGAAGAATCACTTATTGTACGATTTGCATTGTTAATTTAGAGAGTCCATTAGGATTGGCCGCCTCAAGGGCTCGGTCCATCGGCATCCGGGATAAATCCTCAAAAAGACGGTCCTGTTAAATTGTAAGCTTGTTTTTATTTGGACGTCATCTAAATCAATTTATGGTCAAACAAGAGTATAACCCGACTTTGTTTTTTTATTTATATCGATAGATAGACAGAAAACAAAGCAGCATTGTTGAGTCACACTGTACAGTCTGCTAAACAGCATTGTTGAATTATGATTTGTTAATGAAAGGTAGCACAGCGATCTCTACATTGATATTTGGCTTCTAGGTGAGCACGCTTTCAATCCCAAGGCCTTATTAGCAAGTGAGATGACGGCTAAGTGTACACTTAAATTAAACATAGTCACGAAATCCAGAACTTAACCTGAAAACGCAACGCCTGGAAACAATGTCTTTTTAAAAAGTACGTACCATGCAAATGGTACAACATCTTGGTACTTAATTCCAGCGCACGGTTGCTCATTATACCGTCTCGTTCATAGAATATTCTATGCGAAGGGAGCAGCAGACCTCGTTTTGCACAATGCTTTTTAGGATCTTTTTTGAGTTCGTTAAAGTACAGTGAGGTTTTGTTGAAGATTTTTGTGTTTCTTTTTAATTTATACGAAAGTTGATCACAATCCTTTTCGTTTCTATACAAATTGTTTGTTTGTGTGGACTTTAGAAATTATCCCACAGTAAATATTTAACTGACAGGAAAAAAGAAGTTTATGTTCATTTTCTTGCTCTAGTACACCATGCCAAATTTCATTGCGATGGGTTGTACCATTAAGGCGCTCAATGGTAACTAAAGCATTACAGGCTTTTATCTGACACCGCAATGACGCTAGACTTGAATCTAACCTTTACAGCTAGCGTCGCGACGACCCCAAAGTTACGTGTCGTAAGCATGGAAGCGTCGCGACGGTTGCTGGCAACGTGACGATTTTGTACTAGCGTCGCAACTTCGCTTACTGGCGTTGCTTGCTTCGTGAAACGTCTTTTTTACACCTCTTTAGGGCTTCAATTTGGAGCAACTCACTCTCTACTGAAAATATGTGTTTGAATCTCTGGAGAGATATAAATAAAGATTTAAAGCTTCATAGCTCCATGGTAGAAGGACTGTTGTATATTTATAAGGGGTACAAACTGTTTCAATTAAGAGGTCTTGAGTCCAGACAAAGGGAGTTTGTATCTGATTTACAATTCAAACGATATGCTACCGCCCTACCACTAGATGACAATTAAAAAGCATTTTACAACACGGACGATAATAAAACAACTGTTTTAGAATATGATTCAATTTTTTATTTATTATCTTTAGTAATTTATTTTCAATTGTTTAAGACATATGGTACACTCAAGTACAAAAATATGTATCCACTTTTGAACCATGTCACATTAACCTTTAATTGACATTTCTTTCAAGCAAGCAAGCAAGCGTGAATTGGACATGGTACAGAAGTGGACACAAATTTTTGTACTCGCGTGTACAATTATATATACACGTACTTGTAATTTAAATTATATAATTAAATTTATAAAGACAACCGGATTGACTGGCCTACTCAAAGTACTCGTGTTTCAGATATTTTTAATTAAGATTAATTTCAACTGAGGAATTTTATATCTCTGTATCACTTTTAAAAGTTAAGAATAAAAATCGATTTCCATTATAACAGGTGTGTAATAAAAGTTAGGAGATATATCATTATTTAGCCACCAGCTTTTTACATTTGCTTTCACGACTGAAGATTTTCATGCATACGCCGTGTTCTTGCAGTTTATGATCCAACACGTGAAGGAGTCGCACATAAATGATACGTACTCTCCCGGGAAATCAAATGATTTCCGTGGGAAAATTGAATGTCCCCTAGCAGCTCATGGTGTGAAGATTTAGGGGAAATAAAAGGTATCCGATTTATTACGAGTATCCTTGTAATACGACTTTATAGTTTCAGGGGAAATTAGAACGTGGGACATGTGTTGGATGTACATGTAATCTTTTTGGACAATGACATTCATCCTTTTTAAGGGTTCAGTGGGCAAACATGGAACCCTTACAGTTTCTATCGGTCCGTCTGTCTGTCCGCGGCTTAGCTCAGAGACTACTACCACTAGAAAGTTGTTATTTGGTACGGGTATACATAATTATCACGCCGATAAAGTGGTAGATATATTTTTTTAAAAGGTGGCTCCCATATACGTAAATTGGGATAAAAAAAATTTCGAGTTTACCCTATTTTGTGGGGTACAGTTGAGTAGGTCTTTTAAAATCTTTAGGGTCTAGTAACATCACTTTTCGATTAAGGGATCCTTTTGCGATAGATTTCGATTCCCAGTGGGGATATGTATCGGTACTCGGTATCGTTGGTGGTAGGGCATTTTCTATGTCCGCCTGGATACCTACCACTATGTTACTTAATTCTACCACTAAACAGCAGTGTTAATAGCACTGTTGTGACCTATTATAAACTCTTTTCTTTCTTTCTTTCTTTCCTTCTGAATAAAGTCGTGGACAAATGCTAGTACCACAGTAGTAATCAATGTGTTTCTTACTTCAATAATGAAAACAAACAACAATAAAGGACAGAACTCGCAAAGTACCCCTCCCAGTGCCCTTTAAAAATTATTGAAACCCACCCTTTTAAGTACCTACTGCTAAAACTGCAAGGAACAAACACAATATTTTCCCTCTCACTTTCTAGCTGAATATTAAAATATATTTTGATTAATGATCGACCCTACTCCGAAGTGTTATTTTTCTCAAACATTCTCGACGCACCAAATGGCTCGGAAAATAAACAAGATTCTTTTAAGGGAAATCTAATTTGTGTCATTATAAGAAAACAGAATCGCTTTTCGAGATTGAAAGCGATTTAGTCATGCTTGCTAAGGCTCGCGATTTGAATGTAAAAGTATGTTGAGTGGAGCCGCTTTTACGTATTCCATGAACTGAACGTTTGAATTTAAGTACTAATTTTCTTAAGAGTCTCTCGTATACTAAAGCCCTTTTTGAAATGTTTCAACATTCATGTTTAAAAATAATTTAGCTAATAATCTCAGCTCATTTTACTATTGTTTTAGTACTTAAAGATATGTTTACTATTTTTGTACGAAGACAGTTTTATTACAATATCTTTTTGTATTATCCATCAACGTGTTTTTGTTTTCGAAACATTTTTCCAGCTTTTCTTTAGCAGCTGTCAAAGTGGTTTCGCCCTTCTTTCTTCGTACGAGTACACCAAAGTCAATCAACCACACCAATGTGTTTTTGAGAATATGAATTTCTAATCGTATATACTATATCTATATCTAAATACAGCATGATTCTTTTTCCCGATGCAGATGAAAAATTTGAAATAGTATTTATAGTTAACTTATTGGCAGTTTGTTGCTTTTTTATAGATTAACAACCGAGTTGTTATCACCTGATGCGATAAATTATTAATGACTTTTCCCCGATTACACCGCACTAAACTGACAGAACAAGAAATCATTCTGCATCACGCTGTAAAGTACCCGTGGTAACAAAAGGCACACAAAGTATCCTTAGCGCCTCGGAGTGCCCGCCATTATTACGAAGTACGTGATTGAGGTCAAGATCTCTTTTATGTAGGTACGAGCACAGAGACGAACCGAGAAATAATATGGGTAGTACTTTCTGTGTCAGCTCAACTACACAAAGAAAGATAAATCCCAAAGGAAAGTGATAATTAGGAGAGCCTTGCGATTGACTGGTGAACGTCAGATATTTTGAACTTTTCGAAAGAAATGCTCAGGTGCTTGTTAGTGGTTTGGGTTTGATGTGATGACTCTTCATATAGTACAGTCTGGTTAGGGTGCTAAGCATGGAAGCATTGGTATTTCCTTCCATTGATCACACTATTATGGTCGTAGATTGCTACCCATCGGGTAGTAGTAGTTAGAAGTACACTGGAGTACAAAAATATGTATCCGCTTAAGACATATGGTACACTCAAGTACAAAAATATGTATCCACTTTTGAACCATGTCACATTAACCTTTAATTGACATTTCTTTCAAGCAAGCAAGCAAGCGTGAATTGGACATGGTACAGAAGTGGACACAAATTTTTGTACTCGAGTATACCTACCGGGTAGTTGATAACGTCATATGGGCGAATCTGCTAGGGTGTGCAACAGCATCGCGTAGTCTTATCAAAACCGTTCTGACGCCACATCGGTTCGACATATTTGGAGAGGTGAGTGAGGAAGCCGCTTGCTTTGAATAACTCAGAATGTTTCCATGCAAAGCTTTTTCGCCATAATATTTTGGAAAATGGAATAGTTGGCTTTGATAAGCAGGTAAATACTTAAAAGTAGACTATCGGATTATATCATTGCGAAATGAAGAACTTTACTGGTACGCAGCTAATGGTTTCTAGGTGGCGTTTTAAACAATGTTAAAAAATCGTGTGTAAAAACGAAAATTTCGATTTACTATGAAGTTGTACGCGTATGTTAATGATATTCCTTTCGTGACATTATAATCCAATATCATATTTTATATAATTGCTGCACAAAGCCAGGTATTCTATTTTAAAAGATTTTGGTAAAATAAATTCACTATGAAACGTTTATCGGCGAAATTTCCTTAAACTGAGTTATTTCTAATGCGCAGTTTGCGACTGCGCCCCGTATTCGCACTCCGGTGACTCGACCAAACCCATGGTATGAAGTTTCTCGCGGAAGTTACCGTGCCCGGTCAAAAATTGCGCGTCACCTTTTACCTATTGGGGTCTTTCTTTACTAAAGTCGATACCATAAGATTTTTTATTCTTTAAGCAGCTTCAGAACAATCAGCCATGTTATAGTACTTCACCTAGCTTGAGATCAAACCTGACTTGCCATCCTAAAACTGTCTGGCTTCCAAGAAATCCAATATTTCATATCCATAAAACGTTATTGCACACAGAACTAGAGGCACAATGCCGGTCAGATTGAGCATAAATAATTCAAGTGGCTCAGTTAGGGCACGAAACCTCTATCGTCAATCGTGATAGCAATAGCAGTTTGGTTTCGACTTTATAATAGAACGAAGTTATACAAGTCAACACGTCTTTGATCTTTCGCCGACGGCATGCTGGCAGGGATCATCTGCACAGCGCTGATTTTCAATCAACACATCTAGTAAAGACACATACAGGTACAAATTCTTTCGTTGAGTTGATCTATGATTTCCGGTCAAGAGTGAAATAGGCTCGTCCCATACCTATTGATTCTGTTCTATCTAGAACGGTCCGTAACGTTTAGCGCTTGTTCGGATTGGTAGGTGTGTGACGGTCGCTACATTTTGTATTGCATTCTAACCTTCCGATTTTAATTTTGGCTAGATCAGAAATAACAGAATGGGTAGGTGTGGGACGACGCTTATTCTGATTGTAATAAAAAAATCCGAAGATATAATATAAGAAGAATTGTTTTATTTAAGTATAATACTTACCGAATTGTAGGAGGGCGCTGTTGTGCCACGCATAACATCGTCTCTGTGTTTGTTTCATTTTAAAAATACTAAAATCGCAATTTAAGCTGAATAATCTATTTGAAGTTTATATTTTAGTCATCAAGTGCCAAAAATAATTGTGTAAATAAAACATTTGTGTAAAATACCAAAAACCAGTGATAAAACAGACAAGACAGTTATTTACTTGCAAAAATGATATGAGAAAAGCATAATAAAGTGTACTTATCTTATATTATATACATAAAACTGTAATGAAAATGTGATAATATTTACCCGAACTGTGAAACAACTGTGAAAAGACTGTATATATACTAAAATAAATAAGTGAATGTTTTTAAACAAAAATGTGGGTGGCCTAACTTGAATTCACTCACCCAATGAACAATACCTGTTCCATGACTGTGACTTGTACTAGCAAGTGATAATACAATTCGCCGCTGCAAATAGTCCACCGTGTAGCCGAAAGGTTGAGTGTGTTGGATTAAACGCCCGCCACTAAAGAGGTACCGAGTTCAATCCCCGCTAACAGAGTGCACTTTTTGTAATGTGAAAACTGTTTCTACGTATGAAATTACTGTGCTGGATATACAGTATAGCTGAATGATATTATAAAACTAAATAACTAAAATAAAAATGGCAGTTGAATGTAAGAAATGCAACCAAGAAATAAAAAATCGCGAATACCTGTCATGCAATATTTGCGACAACATCTATCACCTAGATTGCACAAACATTTCGCCTAAGCTTTATTATCTAAGAAGTCCCGCTCAACGCAGAAACTTTCAATGTGACTCGTGTACAACAACTGAAAACCCCACAGATGTAACTACTCCTTCCTCTACTTATATAACTATACGCGATAAAGAGAAAATAAATATACCAATCTCAAACTCATTCCAGTTATTATATGATGATGATGACCTTGAATATTCATCTATAAAATCTACACCTACGCGCGTGATGCTAAACAGAAGCTGTATTGAACTGACAGCTAACAATGACGATCTGGTTCACACAATGGAAAAGAAAATTAATGAACTAGAGGAAAAGTTACTTATAACTGAAAATGAATTGGAAAACCAGTTGGCAGAAAACTACAACTTAGTGAAACGACTAGCTGATTATCAATTAAAAGTAGAAAAATTAACGAATATTTGTAAATCTACTACTCCAAAAAACGGGTCCCATAAGAAAAGATTACGAACTGGTTCGACTATCACAGCTACACCGCTTAAACAAAGCAGCCCAACTGAACGACATACTAAGATTTTTTTGGAGACAGAGAATTTAAGATACAATGCATATAGGAAGAATATAGATTTGAAGAACTTGCAAGAAGCAGAAGATAGGAGAACTAGGACATCAAATGAAACAAAACCAAAGAATAACCAAACACCATTTTCTGATTGTAAGCCACGATCTAACCAACATAAATTGTGCGTAGTCAGCAGCAACCATAAGAACAACGTACTAAAAATAATGAAGAAAATTTTTTTTGGCTCATACGATTTCTGTCATTACTTAACTCCCAACGTAGGACTGAAAGAGTTGATCAATAACCTAGAGAAAAAAATTAACACTTTTACTGAGACTGATTATTGTGTTGTTCTAGTTGGAGAAAAAGACTTCGAATGTACTCAGGACTATCATGCATTAGTCAAACATGTAAGAAATACGCTACAAAACATAACGCATACAAACGTGGTAGTTTGCCTACCAACATTCAAGTGTAAGAATAATTTCAGCATATATAACAAAAGAGTAGAGACTTTTAACGAATTACTCTATTTAGATGCTCAAAAACATGAATATACATATATATTAGACTCTAACAAAAATCTAAGCTACGAATACGACATGTTCAAGAAGATTAGTGGCTCAATCAATAACCAAGGAATGCGGAAAGTTATATTAGATTTAAAAATGTTTATAGAAGAACTTGACACATGTTATCACATACATCAAAGTTTGAAAGATGAAAGCCAGCCTCACAATATCGATGGGACCAAGTTCGCGGACTATCAAAGAACATGTGAGGTCTCAGAAGCTCAGGACCAAAATGAGAAAGATAATGTACATACAGATCAAAATCGAACATTTAATAACAACGTCCGACAGAATTTATTTCGTGTATAATAAGATAGGGATACTTCACCAAAATATTAGTGGGCTCATTAGTAAGACGGATGAGTTTATCGTAGCCTTAGAAGAATTAACACGCGAAAAGCCAGTTGATGTGCTCTGCTTCACAGAACATAACATGACCAATCAGGATATAACTATGCTCAATTTTCCTAATTTCAAACTAGCTTCATACTTTACTAGACCAAAACGAAGAGGCGGAGCATGTATCTTAGTAAAAAATAATACAAAATCAAAACCTATCAATGAAATATCTGCTTATAGCATACCAAATATTATAGAATGCTGTGGCACAGAACTTTTGGATCACAAGATAACCATTATATGTGTTTACCGAATACCTAAAAGTAAAGAAGTTGTAAGAAATTTTGACATTTTTATAAATAAATTATATGACATATTGGAATTAGTAAATAATAAGCGCAATAAAGTAGTGATGTGTGGTGACTTTAATATAAATTTATTACGCAACACAACTTATAGCTCTAAATTTAAAGACATCATCACGAGTAACAACTTAAAACTAGGGATTAATGGTCCCACTCGACCAATTAGTGGAACATGTATAGATAACGTTATTCACAATATTCGTGGATCTGTGGCTGAAATATTCGAACTTGCTGTCTCTGACCACACTGCTCAATTATTGACGTGTCCAGTAAAAAAGACATGTACGATCACTCATTGGTTTGCTGAACGCAGAGACTATTCCAATAGTAACATACAAAAATTTACGAATTGCATACGCAGCTTATCATTCAATGATGTACATAAGAGTAGCGATTCGAACCAAGCTTTTAACCACTTTTACGACTTGTTTATACTATTCTATGATTTGTGTTTTCCTGTCATAAAAATAAAAGTTAAAACCTCTAAAAGAGCAAAGTGGATAACCAAAGGGATTAGACACTGTACTAAGAGAAAAAGAAATCTTCTCTGGCAATACTTGAAAGAACCTAATAAATCTAACAAAACAAAATACATAACTTATGCAAAAAAGTTGAAAAAAGTCATAAAAACTACACAAAAAGCACAAAATGATCAGTTTATTTACAATTCCAAAAACAAATCTCAAGCAACATGGAAAATTATAAATCAATCTAAATTAGAATTACCAAAAGACAACATAGACTTAATAAAAATTAACGACAACTCCTGTACTGACCCTAAAATAATTGCAGAGGCTTTTAATGATTTTTATATTGACCAAGTAGAAGTTAAAACAACATCTGCGAACAGAATAACAAACTCTTACTCTGCAATTCCAAATTCACTCTTTATGATTCCAACTATACCGCGTGACATATTTGATATAATAATCAATTTAAAAAATACAAACAGCACAGGTCATGACAATGTATGCACAAAGGTTGTTAAAGTAGTGTCAAAATATATTGCGCCAATACTGAGCTTCATAATAAACCTTAGTATCGAAGGTGGTATTTTTCCTGAAAAATTAAAACTTTCTATAGTAAAACCTATACACAAAAAAGGCGATAAACAATGCATGGATAATTATAGACCAGTGGCTTTGATACCAGTATTTGCAAAAATATTTGAAAAAGTTATATACAGCAGCCTATATAATTTCTTCGAGAAAAATAAATTGTTTGCTGATGAACAGATGGGTTTTCGGAAAGGCAAATCTATAAATATGGCTATTTACGATTTCCTTCAAACAATTATATTAAGAATGGACATGCGCCTACCGGTTATGGCACTTTATATGGACATGTCAAAAGCATTTGACTTCGTAGACCATAAAATCTTGCTAAGTAAACTCAACACGTATGGGGTAAGAGGCAATACTCTGAAACTTATTGAAAGCTACCTCACTGATCGAAAACAGATAACAAATGTTGAAAAATTGTGCCCCATGACTAAAATACAGACCACGTACTCGTCACGAGCACGAACGGTACGCTACGGAGTGCCACAGGGAAGCGTATTAGGACCCCTTCTCTTCCTTATATATATTAACGACCTACCAAAATCATCAAAATTCCCAATGGTTCTATTTGCGGACGATAGTACAGTTTTATACAATGGTAATGACACATCTACATATGAAAATGACATTAACTTAAACAATACATATATTATTAATTGGATGAAACAAAATAACCTTTTCATTAACATTAAAAAAACAAAAATAATGAACTTTAATCAACGACAAAATAAAATCAATAATTTAAATATCAATTATAAAGATGAAAAGATTAATGAAATTAATGTAACGAAATTTTTAGGATTGTATATTGACAGTAAACTTAGGTGGACAACTCAAATAGAAAAATTACGCGATAAAATAAACCAACAATCGTATGCACTATATATGCTGAACAATGTTGTCAGCAAAAGTGCAGTAATGGCGGCTTACCATGGCTATGTAGCATCTGTGCTCAGGTTTGGAATAATATTTTGGGGGAATGCCACAGAAGTAATAAATGTTTTTAGAGCTCAAAAAAGATGTGTAAGAGCAATCTGCAATCTACGCCGAACTGATAGCTGTCGAGGATGCTTTAAAGAACTAAATATACTAACCTTGCCATGTCTATACATATATGAGATAGTACTTTTCGTTAAATTAAATCCAAATAAATTTCGACATGTGTATAGCACACGAAGGCAACACAACTTAATGAACAATCCCGCGAAAACTGCTCTATATCACAAAAGCGTATTTGCTATGGCTATAAAAATATATAATAAAATGCCACTACAAATTAAAGATTGCAATAACATCACAGAACTGAAATCTACTCTGTATAAACACCTGTGCGACAAGGCATACTACTCAGTGAAAGATTTTTTTGCTGACAAATAGAAACTTTTGTCTTACTACTGTGCCACCTAGTTTTAACATAATTATTATTATATTTAAAAATTTTTGCAATATGTAATACTAGTTAATAAGTATATTAAAGTATGACTTCGTATGTCCGCTAAGGACGAAACATAGCAGATCTACAACTGTTACCTACTACCATGTACTGCATTACCTATGTTTACGAATAAAGATTTTGACTTTGACTTTGACTTTGAATAATATTTCGTGTATATGATATAGTTTATGTATTTTCTAAAATCTCTAATCGAACGAAACTCTCACTGGAAACATCACAATTCTGCTCTTTTGCTTCGTCTGAAATTACTTATATGTTTCTTTTCTATACGCATACAAAGAAAATTAAAATATAAATGATATTTAAATAAATATGCTCTAAATGCATTCTGAAACTTATACAAATATGGCCGTCTTTCCGATCAATCTGAAAGTGAAGAACTGTTTTTCGCGCTTTCTGTTTTCGATTGCATTTATTCTGAGATCCAATAATTTAAAACGTTTTATCATAAATTAGTCCAGAAAAGTAAATAATTAATTCAAAGGCAATATTATTAGAACACGTCCTCGTTCAGGAGTTTCCCAACACGAGTAACTCGACACTTTCGTACCGTTATTGTGGAAGCGAACGGTGTCTTGATGCCATAATTTAACCGTTTTATTAGGGTACTGTTTCCAAAGCAATACCGGTACACTGTTACCCATCCCTCCAAAGCACGTCGCACAGTAAAGTCAGTAATACGGATGATAACTAAATTATTTTTATTCCCCTATTCGAGAGACCGTGTGAAAAGATAAATAGCCTTATTAAAGATTTTTCGATATGATGTATAGTTTTCCTAATATAGCCCATCGAAAAGTGATTCTAGTCACGTGGTGCAAAAACACTCTATACAAATCGGTACCCAGGCGTGACGTCACGGTTAAGTATTGAAGTATAGATAACGTATGAAACTTTTAACAATATTTGAGTTATCTCGTAAAATAATGTTTTTATGTGACCACGCCCTTATTAAAAAATATTCACAATGTAATTACGAAGCAAAACGTAACATAAAAATTTTTATACGAGCAAGTTGGTTTTTTGGAATTTTTGCGGGCTTTATAAGTGTAAAAGTCCAGAAAAAAATTAAATAACATTAGATATTTTAAATTTTAGAGGAGCTTTATAATGCCCTTTATGGTTTAAAATACAATTTAACCCCAATCTGATTTGGTGTCATCTAGCCTATTCTGGGACAGACTACCATTACTTCTTACCTTACGATTATTCTATGACTTTATCTATGTATAATGACTTTGCACTTGGTCTTCATTTCACCTGATGGTAAGTGACGATGTGGCTGTTGAATGGTAAGCGTATGAACCCAGAAGACTCAAGTTAATGAGTTTCTGGCTCTGCTACCTTTCATACTGGAATACAACGGTGCGATTAACACTGCTGTTTGGCGGCAGACTTAGGTAACATGGTGGTAACTAGCCAGGTAGACATTAAATATACCGTACCACCAACTAAACCGAGTACCGACTGGCACCCCCACTGGGAATCGATCTCGTGACCTCCAGGTTGCGGAGGCTGTTAGCTTAATAAACTGTAGCCTAATAATACAAATTATTTACATGGAGTGTTTCATATTTAATTATTTATTTCTAGTCCTAGCCAATGTTTTGCTAACAAAAACGATATAATATATACTTCTCATCAGAAAAATCGAAACACCGTGCAAGTTTATGTTTTGTAAGGATTATCAGAAAAACCTATGAAAATTTAATTTGAAATTAGAACATCTTTCATCTTTATTTCCAATAACTTCAAAAACCATATTTTTCTTATAACTAAGTATCTAAATGTTGTTATGTTATTGGAACCTCCCTCTGGGTATAGGCCTCCTCCAGCTTGCATCATATTTTCTTGTTATTTGTTTCCCTTCTCTTCTAATCTATTCGTTTCCTTCCTCGTTCACACTGTTCTATTATTGACAGTGTTAATTATTGGAATGTGATTTAATAAAAACCAAAATAATAAATCAATTGAAAATTTACTTCAAATTTCACGGTCTGACAAGAGAGATGGGTGAGGGACTGGCTAAATACGCTTTCTATGCCTCATATTATATGTCTTAAAATCCAGATATTATATCTTTCTTTGGTGTAGCTCCCTTAGTGTCTGGAGCTAGAATCTATTCAAGTTTAATATTGTCTGTTGTAAGAGATGTTTCAACTAAATTCGGAACTTTGATTTATGATAGCGAAGATTACATGGCTTCAGGATATTTAATAAATGATGCAGAGTAAAGAAAAATTGCCACAAACGCACCAACCATTTTATTTCGTTAAATAGCTGTATAGCTAATAATGCAATGGTATACTAATAAAATAATTATTTAATGTGGCATAAAAATCTTTTCACTTTTTATGGTTCCGTACCCAAAGCGGAAAAACGGGACCCTATTACTGAGACTTCAGTATCCGTCTCGAACCGTGATAGTTAGTTAAAATTTTCACAGATTGTATTTCTGTTGCCGCTATAACCAACAAATACTAAAAAGCAGAATAAAATAAATATTTAATGAGGGAGATTTTTTTAGACGTGCGTTGTAACATACAACTAGCGCCATCTAGTGTCGTACTCGTCTACTACTGCTACTGCAAAACTAAATCGATAACGAAAATCGATGCGCATTCTTTAGATTGCTTTTCCGTATGTCTAATATCCATATTCTGTACAGAACCCTCAAACTATTAATATTAAATTATATCACTATCGTAATCCTATTGTTCTACGTGTCGTAGCAGATCGCTACGAGCGTAGCACATCGTAGACTCTTCAAAAGAAATTCTGCGCAGTGAAATATGCGACTAGTTTAAAGATATTTCTTTTCCCGAATCTCCCTGTTTCTTAAATACATTTTTTACATTGGTCATATTGAATCCGAAAATAGCGTCCTATTCATACCCTTAAGGGCTCCGTCCAATTTCATAAATGGGCACTTTATTATTGCCCTCAGGCAATGTCATCATCCTTTTTCCGACACACGATAGAAAACGTGATTCAGAGAATCGTTGATGAAAATCGTTCATTTGGGAGCGTATATTTTATTGGCCCTTAGAAAATCTAGATAATTTTATATCAGTAGCAAGGTAGAAAAGTATTAAGTACCATGGTACTAAAACTTGAGTCATGAGTTCATGGCACACGTTGTGATGTTGTCGTTAAAGAGTCATAAAAGATAATATTTATAATTATACATACTCTATATATATCTTCTATATATTAATAAGTGAAGCAAAAACTTTATACCCCTTTTTACGTAAATTGCGCGGATGGAGGAGTATGAAATTTCGCACACTTATAGTTTATATTTAGAGAAAGAGTGCACAATGCCAATATTTTTTTGTAATTTTTAAATTAATAATGGTCGAATGGTCTACCACTGGTTGTCCACTAGTATTTATAATAAACTGTTACATATTAATAATAAAAATACTTCCCATTGACTTTGAACACTGAAATTTCGCAAGAACCAAGGTCAAATGTATAGAATTAAATCTGAAACCCATATTTAAATTATATCATATTAAAATCGCGTTAACATGATCAAGATTACAAACTTACATTTGCAGTTGATAATTGATCGTTATAGGGATGTATATATACGATATCTTATTTTCAACTGCAACGATAAGTTTTACTCTTCCATCAGACGAACGTTTTCGTTAGACCTTTATTTGTTGCTTATTTTTATGCTTGTTATGCATATTACGACTTGAGCTTGTCCGTTTTTTTACCCACTTTAACAAATTAAACAACCACGTTAATTATTATAATTAAAATCACTACTAGAAACCAAACTCGCCTTTATTTTTACACATTTTTATATACTCGTACATAGACTGACAAGGTTATTGAATTTGTCAAAGCACGTCAGGAATCACTGTTATTGAGTCTACTCGCACTGTCTTACCAGTCTGTAGGGTAGCTATGTGTTTGACTATAACAAAACTAAGATGCATAGACTACGATGTATCCAGCTCAGCTACTAGACTAAGATAATATTTATAACCTGCATGATATACCCTCCATGTTTTATGAACACGGGCACAAAGTAACGATAACCGTACGCGAGAGCTTGCATTACCGAAAGTGCTTCACTGCCGTGACAAAATAAAATAAAAAAATAAAACCAGCAACAATTCAGGAGCCGAGGGTGTGAAGCACTTTGCTGTAATTTTTCACGGAATGCGATGTGTGGTAGGTACTTAAAAGGGTTAGGTGTTATGACGTCATCGGCGTGGCGTTAGGGCCGACCGGTGTTGTAATGCTTTATTTTTAGTTTTATGTTGATTTTTTTCTTTATCTCTTTGTTAGACAAAATATACGTATTGTGAATGGAAGCTACTTTTATTTGAGTATCTAATATATACTTATATTTATACATTTAATCGGGATTTTACCACGGTGAGTTTTCGATCCATTTCAGTTGCTCCGTGATCATGGTGCGCGAACAGCGCCGAAATATCGGAAACTAATAAAATGTATCAATATTATTATAAAAATAACCACGATAATTTCAAAAAAATTCTAATAAATATTTGCCACGATCAACACACATCGGGTTGGTGAATGCAGTAAGAAGACGCTATCATTGTTACACATTTCTGAAACTCCGAAAGTTTTCTCGTCATGCTCTACATCAAAACGTTGATTTGCCCTTTTTTGGGTTTTTGTAATCACTAAATTTGGAAGTCCTAGGAATATTGTCAAAAATTTAGTTATAATACATATTACTCAATATTAAACTTAATTGTTTTTTGAAAATTGTTTAAAAAATCAACTCCATTATAATGGTGACTAATTTCCCGTGGTGAAAATTATAAAGGTGAGTTCGAACGGCAGCTGAAGTGGCAAAGCGTTCTCCCCCGTCTGTCGAGAGACGCAGGTTCGAAGCCCACTCGTGTCAAAACACAAATCACTATTTTCAAAATAACATTAGCAATTACACCTAAGCAGTATATACAAAAACCTAAATATAAAAAATTAAACAATTCATGTTGACTAGATATAACACAACTCCCAATTTACCCCCGGGGTAAAATATCGGAAAATCCTTGATCGACGAAAGTCTACGCCATAAAAAGTAGCATTTATTCATAGTTTTCAACGATTAAACTTGTTTCAACTTTGGCCGAACATGATAATTTGGTCGGTGTTTTGTCTGTGCACAGTGGTCGAGTACAAACAGATGTATCCACTTTTGAACCATGTCACATTCACCTTTAATTGACATTTCCTTCAACACACTGCGTAGGAACAAGCACGAGTGAATGTGACATGGTTCATACTTGATTTTACTGTTACCTGTAAAAAATTACGATGAGGACCTAGGATGAAGTGCCCATCCAATATCCATAATTTAACGCTGCATCTGCTTTAGTATCTTTTCTAGCATTTATAATAATCATATTGGCGGTGTTGTTGTCTTATTTCATGATTTAACATCTGTAGAGATAGAGGCATAATTAAATGTTGGGTATTTTATACCTAAAACTTGGAGTTCAATTAATGTGAAAGAACATGGCAATGACGTCAACTATATGATAAGTGAAATGTATAACGAAATATTTCCCTCTACGATTAATCAACCTCGCTCATGCGAGATTTAGTCATCTGCAACAGAATTTTGTCACTTCCAAATTCCGGGGACTAGATAGAATGTTGTAGTAGATTTTAGCTATATGTAGGTTTAGAGACAACAAACAGATTTTGTTTATTGTTGTTGTTATATGATTATGTCATGTTATGGGAACCAACTTCCTAAATAAGTAACGATATACAATAAAATAAAACCACTTGATCAATAAACTTGAAATTTGAAACTGCTAGCGTAGAGTCCAGTTAGAAAAGATTTTTTGGAATTCCACACCCATTGGAACGGAAAATGCTCTGTGTCAAAATGAAACACCGAGGTCGCTCCCAGAGGCCTTCACAAAGCTGTTGGGCTTTTAGAGCTGGCGTGGATCACGCAAAATAGGTGCACCAGACGTCGAGGTGTGGAAATCTGCCAGATATAACGAATACGAACGGGAAATGATGAAAACTTGTTTAAAATAAAACATCGATCGTTGTCAAAATACTAGATAATCATAAATTAGTATGACACAAATGTGGTAGAGTACTTTCATAGCTAACTATAGGTACGTATACCAAATGCGTAAATACAAGCCTGTGATATTCCACTTTATAGGCGGTGAGTTTAATCAAGGAAACAATAGAGGGAGGGAGGAATAGATATGACTCTGACGACGAATTCTCGTGACTACAACTGATGCCTACAGCGTGTTCAAGTCAAATAACAATTTGTTGCGTACCCGTTTACAAATAGTTCTTTAGTGGGTACTTCCTTAATGTGTGTACCGTTTGTACAGGGTTTAATCTGACAAATTAAGCACCTATGCAAGGCCGCGGAATAAACAACTTGTAACGGATATACAGACCGATCAGAATATAAGTTTACGGTTTAACCTTATTACCTTTATTTTTCATTAAGATTATAAATCACTTACATGAAAAACATAAACTAAAATATACATTAAACGTAGGGTAGTCCAATGGTAACACAGTGTGTATGATTTGTACTAAAAAAAAGTTGAGGGTACATATTGCATAGTTACTGTAGAGAACAATGGCGAGTCCGACGGGCATGATGTAAGGGTACATTTACATTGCTTCTTTTTTTATATATAAAACATAATAGAACATACTGATTTGATATTTACGTATTTACTATTAGCATAGCCTTTTAAATGTAGTTCTTTAGTAATTTTTGAAGCCAATGAGTGACTGACAAGAAATGACAAATATACAGGCTACAATAAGCAGTTATATTGTATGTTTGATGGGTTTGCTATTGGCCTTCATCGTGATGGTAAGTGACGATAAGGCCGTTGGACGTCAAGCTTGCGTATACAGAAGCCTGAAGGTATATATAAAGTTTAAGCAATAAATAACCTGCTATATATTACGTGGTCATGAACGTGTGAGTATCTTCTACCACCTTTGATAGACGGTCCCTACACAATAAAGGTCAGATCTGATTTTGGATCGAAATTATTTCGTCTGCATTCATTTGTCCTTAGGTAAGATTGTGTTACCGACATAGCTCGACGAGTCAGTGAGCTGAAGTGGCAGGGAAGGGCAGGCTACATCGAAGAACCGATAACCGTTGGGGAGTAAAAGATGTCGAGTGGCAACCATATACCGGTAAGCGTGTACCGAGCCGTCCCCCAAATAGATGGACCCACGACCTCGAGGTCGCGGAATGTCGCTGGATGCCAGTGGCTCGGGACCGGTCAAAGCGGCATATCATTAAGGAAGCCTATGTCTAGCGGTGGATATTTCCCGGCTGATGATGATGATAAGTATTGGGTCTCCCTAGTAATATAATTCTAAATCTCCCTAGTAAAATAAGTAATTAAGGGGTATTTACTAGAAAAGAGAACCTCTACGACCTATGTTTTAGTGAATTAATATCACCCTTTAGATTTTCTGAATTGCAGATAACTTTATCTAATTCCAAATAGATTGTACTTCGCTCTTGCTTCCAATTTCCTTGACTTAGTATGTTTGCTATGAATTATGTATGCCCCCACTATTGAGCCTTTGAACTCGCGTGATCAAAACGTAGTCTCATTCTACTACCTTCAATTTAAACCGATCAAAATCGTGCTGTAATTTCAGACCGAACACCGCGTTTAGCATAAAATTACTGCACTTGTATCTTGTACGATTGTCTTCCTGACATTTCCACTATAATTAATCAAACCAAGAATTTTAGATTTTAAACTGTTAGCCGAATAAACAAGCTCAAAGTCACTCAGCAAACTATGGAACGAGCTATGCTCGAAATTACTCTATGTGATAAAACCCAGAATGAGGAAGTTCATAAATCAGAGTCAGTAAACTGAAGTGTTAATCGGTAGGTCACCAGTAGCAAGTAAGATTTCTCTAGTAGTGACCGCGTACCGGGAAACGTGTACTAGACTGGCCCCTGACGGTGGACCGACCATCAAAGTCCGGTCAAAGTCTCGTAATAAGCAGCATGATGACTACAAATATTATGCTCTCATTCGAGAGGCCATGTGAAAAGATGAATAGTCCTGTCAAAAAAAAATCGATACGAGGAATAGTTTTCCTAATATAACCCGTCAAAAAATTATTCTACTCGTATTCTCGCGCAAAAAACACTCCATACAAATCGGTACAAAAGCGTGCCGTAACGGATTTGTGGTGAAGTTGAAAATATAGAAAACTTTAAACAATAGTTGAGGTATCATAATGTTTTTATTCGAATGTCATCACGCCCTTGCTAAAAAAAACTTCACAGTGTAATGAAAAAGCAAAATCTAATAATAAAAACTTAATTAGAATAAAGTTTTTTTTGCGAGTTTATATGCTGTAAAAATCCATTAAAAAATTAAATAATATTAGGTATTTTAAATTTTACAGGACTTTAATAATGACCTTTATAGTACAAAATAGAATTTAGCCCCAATCTGATTTGTTGTCGTCTACCTTATTGTGGCGTACCAGGTAAAGCATACTTAATGCTATACGGATGTTGTAGTAACTACACTAATACTTAACGGTCCGTTCTATAGTTTCAACGTACTATAATATACTATACTATATTCATTTGGAAAGCAATCATCTTCCATACAACTCTTCAAACTTTTCGAATCCAACCACGACTGCGTTCTACCAAAACCATTGCTACGAGTATCTATTCAAATGTATATTCTTTCAAACTTCCCTCATAAGATTGTTCTTTTACCCTTCCGATTCAAATTACGATGCTTTCTATGTGATTACGACGTATCCGACGCGATAAATTATTCATTAGCACACATTGGAATTCATGAGCTGATATCATGAATTGAATATTGATCGGCGACTAAGAATCATGTGAAAATGAGGTTTCCAGTACAGGAACCTTATCGTAAATTCGGCGATATAAGCGGATATAAAGTGAGCAAAGAAAACTGTTAGTGGTGGGGAAAATCGATCAATAGTGAATACAGTTCCCAAATTTAAAATATAAATTGTTATAAATATGTTATTTATGTTTTATGCATGCATATTTATACTAACTTACATAATCTCCAGTTATTACCAACAATGGATGCAAATTTTTAAATATATACGGGCAAAAATGTGCCCGGACTGGACACCTGGACCTATTGTTTCCACAACGCCAACATTTGAGCAGTGGTCAAACCTATGTCAGCTTACACAATGCATTGATGCTTACTGCACAAACGGTGGGCGCACACGAGTCAAAGGCCACAGCCACAGGTGGCCAGCTACAAAGTTCACACGCTTTTTCATACATTTTGGTATGGACTCACACACGTGTGGTGATGGACACCCACTACAGCAGTATGGTGCTGTCCACGACTCGCCACTTTTGGCCATCAAGGGCCACATAAAATGACCCGAATACGAATTGTGGCGGCCATCGAATTTTTAAGGTCTCATGGTTTTAAATATCTCGCTTTGCTCAGTAGTCTATATTAGAATCACTCGCTACGCTCATGATTCAATTCTAAACTACTTTGCTTGCTCGAGATTTAGGCACTCGCAAAAAAAAATTTACGCATTTGTTGAACAAATAACTATTGTCTCTAGTGAATTGTTCCCGGATGCGGCATTCGGAACTACTTCTTACCGTCACGATGTTGCTTGAACACCTCAAATACAATGCCATGATTCTGTAATTGGGGTGACATGTGAAGTGTAAAACACATTTGCTGCTGGGATCTCACGCTGCCTGGGACACAATTATAGCTCACTACACGACGCTCAAGCACCGACTGTTCTCATGAATAATGTATGAGCGTGTCAATGAGAAGTTAGTGCTAGCTGTGGTGCTAGCAAGATTGTTAGCGTGTGCTCTCAATTTCTCTAACATGTACTTATATAGTATGGCGTTATTATGAAATAAATAATGCATTGTTTAATTAGTATTAGTGTCCAAGAAAAATGAGTCATAATTTGAATTCAGTAAAGTCTCTAAACCAAAAGTGATGAAAACCAAAGCATGTTACGAATCCGAATTTAGGTTTTGAGTTGCATATCATCATGGCTGTTGAGATTTGTCGTTGAGCGTCTCTGAAATCCCGGAAAAACAACGAACGACATAAACTGAATTGTGTAGCGTTGTAATATATGTCTCTAATTTCATTCTCTCCCTTCTACAATTGGTTAACCAAAAGATCGTCGCAGGATTCTTTACGTAATTGATATTCCACCACTTCGCACCAAGCTTTTCGCTCCTTCACCACCTCTAAGATTGATTTAATAAACAAATGACAAAACAGCAAGTGATAATATGTGTCTAAGATTAAATTTCTGTCAAAAATTATATTCATGAGAAATTGTTATACTTAATGAACAAATAACGAAATCAGTTGTAGTAAATGTTAGCCCTTGAAGCTTGAGATATAATACGACTAAGATGGATATCTCGGCTGATATAAACAAGTGCCAAATCGCTATCACCAAAACAACAAAACCAAAACAAAACATCAGGGGCAGCCATAAGCCCAACTGATTTTTTTAAACTTTATGAATACTGTTGCGAGCTGGAGGGTTCGGAATCCAAGGAAACACGTGCCCGAAGTTTTGGAGTTTATTGGTTACACAGGTCCACAAGCTAATCTTCTAAATTTCGGATCTTCCTTGCAGAGTGCGTCAATACCTGAAATTTATATACAGAGTCCTTTAACACCACTTTTACACCCTTTTTCTACTTCACATCACTTTTGCTTTATTTCTTCTTCTGGTTTTTTCCTTGCTTTTGTTCACTATTTACTGCTCAGAACTGAACTAACCTTGAAGCCCGGTAGACCCCTTATATACCCCCGGATATCTTCTCCAGACTGTTTTATCGCCGCCCCGCTCGCATTTGTGGTTCTTTTGTGGCATTTCCTCTTCGAGAAGGTTCTACGTATCCAGTTTCAAGGGATCTATAATTTTTACTAATCAATTCCTATTGTCTATCTCTTTCACTTCTTCCTTTTCTTTCTATTCATATATACTAGATTGTTCCGTAAAACTCTTTAAAAATTTAGAAAGTTCGGTTAGTGATTTGAACCAGGGACCTCATGCATGTCAGCTGAGGCTTTAACTATGGAGTCACGGTTACAATAGCTATAGCAGCGTAATTTACAATCTTTGCTTTTAATAGAAATACATTAATGGCTCCATATCAATGAAAAATATTGTTCCTTCATTTCAATGGAAAATCGAGAAACATCATAATGTTCGTTTGAAAAATTCATAATGAAAACTCGTTTAACAAAAGACAGTTCGGAGCACCGAACAAAACAATTCATCACACTGGAATCCTTTAAGAACAGTTCGTGAAAAAATTCAGGACAGTTAAGCTCCTTTTCTACGTGAAAACATTCTGATACAATTTACAGAGAATTGTAACTTGCCTACTCGGCCATTTGTTACGCGCAAGAATTTAAAAAAGGAATACATAAGCTACGATTCGTCACATCGAGCAGTATTATGTCGTAAAGCCTAGAAAAATATTGATATTAAATTCTTTTTCTTGACATATGAAATGAATTTTTAAAGATAAGACCACAATACGAACGGTCACTCAAATCACTGACTCAAATGTAATAACGATTTTTACTAAACGTCGGTACGACATAGATCTTAAATGATCAATATCATTTCAAGGCCTGGAAATTGTGATTTTAGTCGCAACAGGTGATAAATGTCAGCGGAATATATCCGTTTCTTGAACTTATCTTTCTTTTAAATTATTTTCTATATAAATGAAATCATTGAAAACCGCAAAAACTATAATGAACCATTGATAATGAAAAAGATCAGGCTGAAATAATTCTTACTTGACTACGGAATAAAATATGATATAAACAGTAATAGTTTTGACCGGCTAAGATAAATGAAATGAAATAGTTCGTATTCAAAATAATGTTGTTATGAGATCTTTTTTGATGTCAGTTCAACTATTAGCAATTCAAGTAACTCTACATGAGACAAAATCGTGAGAGAGAAAAAGAAGCCCGATCCTTCCCCCACTTTTAAAACGGTAGCAATGTACAGTTACGCAGAGATAAATTCGTCTCGCACGGGGGACGTTGAGAGAATTGCGTTAATTTCATAAAATGACACCTCCCGCTTCTACGAGTACGACACGTTTTATGACGAGGGTGTGCAGGAAGGAACGATATAAAATCGCTTGTCGTAAGTAGTCGTACAACAATAATGTGTATAAGTTAGGCAAAATTATGTTTAAGAAGACTTTGTTGCAACAAATAATCTCACCAATCTAAAACAACACATCCTGTATTTTTTAAATCAAAACATTACAATTGATTATTGTCTGTGTTGATAGCTTTGGCCTGCAATTTTAATATGGGTATAAATTATAATTGATTCCTGTTTTTTCACGTTAATGGCAAATTGTATCAACAAAACAAACAGATACAGAGTCTCATGGTTATTGTTTCCACGAGAGATGCAGTCCGTCTGTCCTCCTGTCTCTGCAAATTATGCTATGTATCAAAAATAATAAATGTATTCATTTAAATAGCCTTTAAAAATTTTCATAGCGGAAATAAAGGTAGAAATCTATTATCTCTTATTTACTGCTGGCTGTATAATGGTCACTGTTCTTTGCCATTGTCTCTCAATAGGGTGAGCGTTATATACAACAAAACAGCGGCATTTTAAGCGGGACAGGGTCTCATTTCTGTATATTCGAGTCTACTTCCAGCTCTTACATCTCCAGCTGAAAACGATTACTAGGAGACATGTTTGATGACCGTTACAAGTACTACAAGATGTCTTTGTGGACGAAGTCGTGGGCAAAAGCTAGTTAGAAATAAAAACCGATCCTGATTTAAACAAGTAAAATGGCTTCTTAAATATCTAAGCACCTTTTTCCCAAACCGTGTACAATCATATTCACATTTGATTCTCATTTTCATCAACGCAATAAATAGTACGAGTAACAAGTGTGTTATGTTAGTTATGAGGATGACTGTACCCTTTAAGAAACCCAGCACACCCAGTAGAAATTCAATTTTAACCCGTTTTTTATTTTTTACCTTAATTTGTTGACTGCGATAAAAACAAGGAAATCGCTAATGGCGAAGAAATTGCCGATAAAACAAAATTGGTAGAAGATTAATTGAACCGCGCGGCCCGCCTTTTGGTATTATTACAATGTATTTATAATACGTTGCAAGAATAATGGCTGAATTTCCCTTTCCAAGCGATAAAAGGTAAAAAAAACATTCGTACAACATTACGCATAAAATAATCAGTCTTTCGGTATTCTACAGGCTTAATTTCAAAGAGTGTGCTATCGAGTTACACGAACTAATACCACCATACCCTTTTTAAAATCGGTCAACCAGACTAACGGCTGGGTTCCACCACTACTTAATTGATATTCCACTATTCCACACGAAGCGTTTTGCTTCTTCATTTATTATGCGTACAGCTAAAGGGTGCAATTTCCTTGTGACTTCTGTGTTTCAAAAGTGCTACAACCTGACTGTATTCAAGCCTAGTGTGAATAAATAGGCTATTTCTAAGCAACCGTGAACCAACTAGACCATATCGTCGCTTAACATCAGGTGGGATTGCGGTTAGACTGAAAGCTATGTAATATTTTTAAAGTATTGAAATTATCAAAATTATTTCAACTCGAATCTATGGCAAACCTATCCGGAATATAATTGAAAATATTATTATGATATTTTACGCAAAGATACTACAAACCCTTCAAGGCTAGAGTTGTAGTTTGGGCAATAAAGTATCGACCTACCTCGTCCTTATTTAAAATCTAGTTCGATTATGTCCAAACCCCCACCAGATGATTAGGTAGCTAAAAGATTTATATTACCTTATTTCTAAAACATATAAATAAGATACAATCCAGCTGTCCAACGAGTTTCCTCTAACCTCATATTGGGAAAGTCGGGATGCTACTACATCATTTTTGTATGACAAGGGTCAGTAAATTCTGTCGAATAATGGATAGGAAAGGTCAAGCTGAAGAGCAATCACTGTGAAGCGTATGTACCTGACTCAGGTCAATTGTAAATCCCTAATACAGCCTCCTGGATAACATAGGCAATTTTTTTAAGCAGATGTAAATGCTGATGTCAAAGCGCCCATACAAACGTAGTCCAGTCATATTTTGAGTATTAAGCTATGAAAATCTATGAAATTTTTAAGACACAATCTAGAAACAAATATCTATGTCGGTGGTGAGTCAGATTTTCGTTTAAATATATACTTCCAGAGTTACAGCGTCAAAGAATTGTATTTTACGGTACTAAAAAGCCCCAACTTTGAACCTGATTTACAAGAGTATGAATCAATTTAGAACAATTTGGAAAAACCACCGACATCTGAAATTTCATTAGTATACTGTATTAAAAAAATGGTTACATAATATACTGTATCCTTCAAATGATCCCTGGACTACGAAACATTCAAATAACGGGTGGATAACTTCGCGTAGTGTATGCTGTCTCACCGTACGCGCTCGGGTAGGATAGGGCTCGGATAGGGACAGCTACAAAATAATCCAAATTTGAACGCGGCCACGTGGTCTAACCAACATAGCCTCTTAATCCGAACTATTTTCATTTTCAATATAATTATAAATTTTCACCGCCACCGTTGCCTAAAATGGCTACTCGTTTGGACTTACAATCTCGAAGTCCCGGGTTCTATTCCCAGTGTAGATACGTATGGGTACTGGGTTTGGTTGGAGGTAGGGCATTTTTGTGTCCGCCTGGCGAGGTACCATAGCCAGCGCCTCATTTTATTAAAGCTTCTGGGTGCGTACGCCCACTATCCAAAGGACTGATCGTTACTTACCATCAGGTGAGATGAAGGTCAGTGTAAAGCCTTTTAGCATTTAAAAACTTGAAGGTATACTATGTGCGTAAGAAATAATTAAATAAATCCATACTAATAATATAAATCACCGTATTAGCAAACTGAAGTGGCAGTGGGTCGGTCATATTTTCCGAAGGACCGACAGTCGCTGGAGCAGACGAGTTCTCGAGTGGAGACCATGCCTAGCAAACGTAGTGTAGGACGTCCCCCGGCGAGGTGGAAAGACGACTTACGTAGGGTAGCCGGACGTGAATGGATGCGGAGAGCAGAGGACCGAATCAAGTGGCGCACTCTGGGAGAGGCCTATGTCCAGCAGTGGACTGCCGCAGGCTGTACATGATGAATAATCTAAATGCAAAAATGAGTCCGTTTGTTTGTCCTTGGTAGTAACGGTGAGTCAGAATGTCTTTTTTGCATGGGGTCGTTGGAGGTGATTGTGAGTGATTTGTATCCGGATTGAACAAATAGTCCGTGCGATAATTTCTGTAGTACACGCAGACATAGCCGCGGGCAAAAGCTAGTATAATACTAAAAGTTTCAAACACTATAAACAAGTAGTAAACATGAGTAGTATTCTCATTGGTTGAGTCATACTTCGAATAAAAAGGGTAACAAATGAATGAAAATTAAATTAATTGTACATACTCACTCTCGAAGACATAACCCTTCTTCTGGCGCAGTCGGGTAAAAATAAGAAACACATCCGGAAGGAAACTAAATTACTGGACGCTCTCAGGCATTTCCAATGGCGGAAGTGGAAATTGGCAATAATAATCGAATCGCGTACTAAAAGTGTAAAAATTTGTATTTAAAATTCGAATCGTACAATCGTTAGAACAGAAAAAAAGATATACAAGTGTCTGAAATATTTACTTAATTTTTCCGAATTTATTTCTCTTGCAATATAAATATATCTCATACGCTAATACTTCTTCTAAGTTGCTGGACCATTGTGAAACGTGCTTGGGATATCGAGCTTAGATTTATATGTTGTCAAAGTTTCTTGGTTCGCTATAAATTCTCGCCTGGCATAAATTGAATCACCAATACTTGGCAAGCATCAAATGTCTGTAGCTCGCTGGCCGGAGATGACTGGCATCGCCAATACCGACGATATTACTCACTGAAAACTAACAAGACACGCCAATAGAAATGCCTGCCATATTTATAACTTTACGCTTTCACAAGGTCACATAACAAGTGCCTCGTATCAAGTCACTTGAAACAAGATACTGTATAAAAACTCAAAATAAATATATTTCCAACCATCACTTTGAATATGACAAGAGAGAACTTATCAAATTTAAAATAAAATACATTTAAAATAAAACATTTCAAACTATATCTAAAGGGACATAAAGGGTGAACTGTGTACTCATGTAAATCTATCTGGAACACCATACTCTCAAACAGCTGTTCAGAATCTCTATTACGATATTTTATTTAAGAAAATGCCGCGTGAATTAAAAATGAATATTCGTTTTGTTATTTTAAGCAAGAACTGATTATATGTGTATTACATAATGTATTTATTAGCCATTTATATGGTACAATAGAGGTGGCTTTAATTATAAGGTTTACGTAATTCCTAGTGTCCTTAGCAAATAATATATGACAACAACACGAACTATAGTACAAACCATTACCTCATCATCAACAGTAACTGACTATATATGTCCCAACTGCAGGCTCACGCCTACTCTCCTACAGAGAGTGTAGTCCGCCTACTCGTAACAAACTGTGTGAAATTTCGTCGCACAAATTGCATGTAATTATTTGTGCCATGTTATACACATGTTACGCGACAGATTTATATGAGGATTGCTGACCGCCGATGCTTCGTCAGCGCCTCGTGTAACCTCATTGTGTTAGAATAATAATTAATTACTTAGAAATGACAATTGTGTACTTGCATTGTGCCTGTGCACATGTCTTTTAATTAGATTAGAATTAGGTTATTTTAGATTGTAATTTAGAGTCCAATTTTCATTTAGTTTTAAATCATTTTTAGAACCTCCGGCAGCAGCCTTCTTAATTCACACATAAATAACATAACACACCTAAAATAATGGTGTCCATAAATGGTGTGATTTATTTTGAGCCTTGTCCTAATTGTTTAGTTAGTTTTTTTACGCGTGTCAAACTCCGCATCTTCGGCACCGGTAGTTTTGTCATTTCTATTGCTTCAGTTTAGATTTCGATAATATTTACCTGACTTAGGCATCCATTTCAATTTCCGATGGAACCCTCGGCCTGGTTGTAATGAGAATCGACCCCGCAGAAATATCCCACAAATTACTACGGGGCGTTTTATTAAGATTTTCTGAAGATTAGCTCTACCTAGGGTGGAGCGAGACGAAACATTACAAGACTTATTTTTAAAAGCTTTTATTTAACTTGCAATGTTTGTTATCAATAACTTATATTATGTAGTAGACAATTAGTTGAGCACTGGTGATCACATTAAACAGTTACTGGTTCATAATTATAATAATACAATTTTATTGCCAATAAAATGTCCTACAGAGGAGTTCATAATCGGCTGCATAAGCCCACTGTTGGACATGCGTCTGCTTCATATAACGACAGGTTGGACTCTCTATGAGCGGATAACCACGACGCTCGGCAGGTAAATTAGTGATCGCAGTAAGATATTGCTACATGGGTTAAGTTGCTGCTGCCCATCACCTGAACATGTTTAACCTGAGTCACCTTTTACGATCCCAAAGGGATGACAAAGGGTTTTCTTATGACAGTTTCGACATTCAAATTAAGATTTTTATTTATTTTTGTTTGTTATAGTTTTCGAGATGTGATAACGACCTGTCTTACTTACACTTTTTAATCAGGTAAAACCGCAACAAACATACGGCCGAAAAATTTTACCAAAAAATTTATTACATAATTTTGTTATTTGTACATTCGATGGAGAATAAATTTCACAAGTAACAACAGGTATTCATCTTTTTTTTAAAAAAAAAGTATGTTCACACGTCCACGTCCTAACATAGATTGAAAACACGACATTCAAGTGTTACCAATTAAAAATGTAATAACTGATCTTGTAATGTTAACAGTCTTTTTAGAAAGACTCTCCTCGCACTTTTAGAAAGGCCTCCAAATATCACCCGGAATTTCATTATAAAACAGACAACTCAGAAAACGTTGCAACTTGTTTTTGCTTCTGGTTTTAACTCTATTGGACATTACCGTTTATTTAGTAACATTGCATGTTTTTATGGATGTGCTTAATGATTTTGCTTTTCTGGTGTAATAAAGGTAATATCTAAGCGTTTCCTTCAATTGATCCGTCGGTACGCTACTCCAACCTACACTTGTAAATTTTATTGAAAACTAAACCAGTCAGTACATTGCAGTAGAGAGTTAGCTTACACAATGCATAAAGATGGAATTCTTATTTCCCCTCAAGAAGGAATCCTATTTCCATTTCATTCCGACATCTCCCCGCTTGAGGAACGCGAAGCTACACTTACAAATCAACTTGAACGAATAGAATTTCATATCTCAGCCATGTAATCTGCTCTGAATAAAAGCGTAAGCTTTCCCTCGACTTTCACACAATATGGTAAATCGAATGAAAATATAGCGAATGTACCTACTGGGTTCCAAGCACAATAATTCTCATTGTGGAAAGGATGTGGAGGTATTATCATAGACGCTGTTTCTTAAAAAAAATATAAAGAAGAAAGAAAATTTTCGAGGAGTCAAATTCATTTAATATTTTTATTAAACGATTACATATATATACGGAAAAACGCAACTGATTAAAGGTATTTACGATAATCTTATACGATAAAGAGTATAAAGTTAATACAAAGAATTGTGTTTCATTCTGAATAGCTTCAATATTTTTTTCCTTAGCTTTTAATATAAGTGTTTCTAAAACTATCTGAGAAGATTCAGATAGGAGCCTTGAGGTCCTTGAAGATCACAATAGATCTCTGTCAAGGTCGCAGCGAGTGAATGAGCCTGTTGGACCACTGTCTCAAATAAATAATTAACGCATTCAAAAAGAACTAGAAACCGACTTTAACTGCCCGAAAAGTCTACAGCTTCCACCCCCTAAAATATTCATCCTTAGAGGTAGACTTGTTGGTTTTTGTTGATTTCCTCAAAAAGCACTGAATTAATTTCGATAAAATGTTTATCATCATCATCAGCCGGGGAACGTCTACTGCTGGGAAATGTATATGGGACCACGTAAATGTGTATTTTCTACTTTTTTTAAAAGAATCATCACAATCGATTCATAATTGGCGAAGTTATCGCGTAACATACATTAAAAAAACATACAGTTGAATCGAGAACATCCTCCTTTTTCGATGTTTTTTTTATTTATTGTAAATAGTTGTAAATTTAAAGAAGTCTTTAAAGAACATGCGTGTTTAGAGGTACACTCGAGTACAAAAATATGTATCCACTTCTGAACCATGTCACATTCGCTCGTGCTTGTTCTTGTGTAGAGTGTTGAAGGAAATGCCAATTAAAGGTGAATGTGACATGGTTCAAAAGTGGATACATATTTTTGTACTCGAGTGTACCATATATTCATAATAAAAACTTTTCTAAAAATAAACTACCATTCTTTTTTTCCCTTCATTTGTCCTAAAACATTTCTAACTTTATATGGAAACGTTAAGCCATAGCCCTTGGAAGTCGGTATTTAGCCGAGTACAAAGCCTTTCCACCCGTGAACACTTAATATATCACATCTAAATTGAAAAAGGGTCCAGGGGCAAAACAATAATGGAGATAAAAGAAAGCGTGCCCACAACGAGACCCACGACAAAGGCCTGAAGAAATAAAATTGAGTGAGCGCCCTTACAGTCGCTATGATATAGGTTATGTTTGTATGGAACGGTAGGGAAACGGGAAAAAGGCCCAAATTGAACACCTTTGAAGGGATTGCTTTATACTTGCTTGTAAGACCGCTAAAATCTAAAGAATCCAACGAGAAGATATTACTTCGATTTTATTGATTTCAAATTGTAATGTCGTTCTGATTGATATTTACTATAAAATTGAATAAACAAAACGTGGGCCACGAGAGAATGTGACTTAAAAATTTAGACCACTCACAGTTTAGTTTTTGCTTCTCTGCCGTTCCTAAAGTAAAAGTGAATTTAATGAAATTAAAAATGTTATTTGATTAGACGGTGAATGATTTCGGATTGTTCTCCTCTTTGTTTTATACAGACCTAATTTGGGACCTAACTAAACTAGACATGGTCTAAACACTAACATATGTACTATCAGATTTTCATTTAAAAATAATTGCCTTTTTCTATAATAAAAACCTTTCTAGGTTTTAAAGGTTAAATATTTTTAGGCGTTGACTCAAACTCATTCACAAAAATTTAGCCAGCCAAATATATTTTGACGAAAATCTGACAAACCACAGACATAGATATTTATAGATCGTGCCTAGCAATCATTCCGATCGAACTAAGCTAATTTTCTTGTTTCTAGATCATGCCCAGAAGTAATTTCCGATTGAACTACGCCAGTTTTTTAGTTTCTAGATCTTGTCTAGAAATCATAACTTCCGATCAGAGCTCCCTAGTTTCTAGATCGTGCCTAGAGATCATTTCCGATCGAACTACGCTAGTTTTCTAGTTTCTAGATCGTGTCTAGAGATCATTTTCTATCGAACTGCGCTATTAATTTGTACTACCTACTCTGTATTATGGAGCCGAGGAGCGCGCTGGCGAGGAGGAAAGCGCGAGGGGAATTCCTTTTAAGATTTAAATAATTTGGAAATGATTGATGATACTCGTACCGTAGTAATAATATTTTTGGCTGATTTATGACGACTGCTCCGTTTCTAATTTAAACTTTATAATAGCAGCTAATTTGGACAAAATGAACTATGAATTGCCAGAGATTTATTTTGATGAGTTTCATTATTCTGTATTCTCATCTTCGTGATATTATTTCTCACTTTGTCATCCGAGAATGTTTCTCTGATACTGAACTCTTCTCAAACAGTTTAGTGACGCAGTAATGCATTGCAGCGATCCACTGACGGAATTATTGCTGTTCCGCTAACGTCCTACCAGCAGGAGTTACCATACCGGTTCGCAAACTGGCGACTTATTGTTTTTGCATATCCATGAACAACGCAAGGTACGTCTGATTTCTTTTATGAATATTATATATTTACGTTATCATAACATTTTCCCAAAGTTTTTATAGTTTAGACTTTGTCGTTATTCTTTATTTACGGACATTTACACATTTAAATTAAACGATATAACTAGCGAGTTACATAGCAATATACTTGTATTGTTGTTATTAATACTGTTTTTAGCAAATTGTTCCGCACACCTTTTCACTATTTAGCTCCAAGAAATCTGAAATGTTGTTACAGAATTTTCTCGACTAGACTAGAGAAAAGAAATTCATCCCAATTTACATGTATGGGTACTCTAATAGTAACTATTTTTCAAGATTTTAGCTTAATACTTTTTTGAGCAACACGGCCTAGGAAATTTTTATCGAAAAATATAATTATGTTTTTATCCAAATCTGAAATAAAAATTAAATTATTTCAGTAAATAAAAAAGTACGGGTCCATTCGTTTGTCATTTTCTACCCCAAAACCAAATAACATTTGGAACTTTCTATTTTGAAAAGTTATCCTTTGGCCGACGACGAACGACGAACACGACGCTTCACAGGCGGTTTGACAATGGCGGTAAGGTCAACGGTACACAAGGTCACGGTTTTGATCTCCGTGGCTGCGTATTCTGGTTGGCGGCTCTCTGATTTTAAATGTAGAATTCGTAATGGTGACTTTGTCACTTTTTAGATGGACTTCCAGATGTCTGCGGCTTTGATAAAGATTGGTGCGAATAATAATGTTTCCCGCAGGATCCCTGTCGCCACCTAGTCTGCGCATCCATTGTATGTCATATCGTTCAGTTTATATTGATTTGATTTATATTGATCATTTGCGTTTCACTGTATGCGTTTACTCCACGTCTCTTGGCTTACCTTGACATGAACCCCATGTCTCTCGCGAGTGAGCTTCACCCTGAGCTTCGTCCTTCATTACAGTACCTACCTGTATTTTACTTTATCCTACTCTAAAGCAAAGTCAAAGAGTACAAAAATAAAACAAGCTTATATTACAATTAAATTTTGTATTATGTAAGTATAGAGTTTGAAAAGAAACGGTAAGTTATTCTTCAGTCGTATTTAGTAAGTTTCATAGCTCTCTATATTCTTTACGTTCAATAAAGCTAACAATAACGATTTCAATTTTAGCTAAAAGTAATGAGTTAAGTATAATAGTAAAAGCACAAAAGTAAAATTGAAATAAAAACAAACATTTTTTAACTAGCCGAAGGAACATCGAGAGAGAAATTAGATCTCTATAAAAATATAAAAAAGTAATTTTCTGTGTGCCTCGTAGCTCCTTACTTTCTCTTTACTCCTAACTTTTTTATTCAGATCGAATGTAGGTCGCAGGCGTTCATTTCACCATTTGTTAGTTGAATTTTAATGGCCCCTGCTCGAAGAGTTTCTGTTGAAAAAGGATGTGGCAGACTGTAGATTCCACATACGAAAAGATTAATTTTGCAATTTTTTACCCACCAAGTAACTGAGAAGGGAACCATAGAGAAATGAAGAAACCACTTAGGAGGAGGTGCATATCTGTTTCATTGTTTGATCATAAGAATTAATGTTCCCATTTATCTCCAGAACGGTTCGACAGATTTAGATAGGGTTTCTTCTAAAGGGCTTATAATTCAAGATGTGAAGTTACGTCGTGACCGTTGGTGACCAACGTTGGTTTTAGTCGATGCATAATCGTCCTCTATCAATACATAAAAAACTTTTGGTAGAGACAGTGGCATTCATTCGATCTTTTTACATACTACATGTCTATAACCAAGCCGGACTTTTTGTAATCGTTACTAGTTTACCGTTTAACGATATGTCATGCGTTGATATATCGATTGTGAGCAGTTACTATCAATAAAACAGTTTAAAATAAGCACTTTAGGCGGTTCAATTTATAATAACTACGCAGAATAAAAACATGAATCCATAATGTATCAATAAACCATATATTGAAACCGTAAACCAGCAATGACTACGAAAAGTCAGGCTTGGTTGTGGGGAAAAAATACGTAGAAATTTTAAAAAAGAACGAATGATCCACATCTAGTGATCTATGAAGTCTTAAGGCAATCCGATTAAATGAATCTGAGATATTTCCTTATATAACATAGCAAAAGTCACTAAAGTAGTTAGTAGTCACTAATAACCGGGAAAATATAATACTTATGAGCAGATAAAGCCGTAGGAAAAGCTAAAAAGCTAACTGAAAGTCTGCAGGTCAATACCCGTTTTACTTAAGAAAAACAATTAATTGAATTTGGAAAGAATCATAATACTGATTTAAAACAATGTTGAAAAGGGTTTTCATAAAACCCACAACGATGCAAAACGTGGAGGCGGATGCCGCGTCACTGAACCGAATCTAAGGGGATTGCCGCGTCAGTCCCCTGCTTTTATAAACATAATGCGATTTTCTGCTACAGAAATTGTCTTGCGAACAACGCGTTGTTTCAGCGTAAATTTTTTGGACTCTGAAATTGCTCCCTTATGCTATCGTCTATATTTATTGTAATTATATTATTATTATTATTTTGTCCAGATCACTACAGAAATCAAATATAGATATATAAAAGGTTAATATAATGAAGGTACATAAGGAAAGTTTACTATAGTGGTGTACAGAATGTCAAAAGATAAAAGGTAAAGTCGTGTACATTAACTCAAAATTAATGAAAATGAGGATGTTTACAGAGTAAGTGATTGTTACCAAAACCTTTTATCCTACTAATATTATAAGTGTGAAAGTTTGGATGTTTGGATGTTTAGATGTTTGGATGTTTGGATGTTTGTGACGCTTTCACGGAAAAACTACTGAATGGATTTGAATGAAACTTTACAACAATATAGCTTATACTTCAGAATAACATGTAGGCTATAATTTCTAAAGACATATTGTGTAAATTGTCCAAAATCACACTTATAATATTAGCGGGATTACATGGGCAATTTTGGCATAACAAAAACGCGTTGCCTAGCAACCGACCATAGAATATGTAAATTCGTATATACAAACTTTCGCGTTTATAATATTGGTGTAAAGACTATTTGAATGTCTACTACGTCAGATATTGAATTTTATTTTGTTTCTTTAAATTATTAGACTACGTAACAGAATAAACACTATTTTGTACCTTATGCTGTACAATAATTTGTCATAAACGTCACCTGTGCCTATCGAACAATTCGAATACATCCTGAAGTACACGCGGACAAAGTCGCGGGCGGAAGCTAGTTTTACTATATTTTGTCTACGAGCTCGTACACATGAACCAAATCAATCCCACGGGAACTACTTTCTCAATCGTGATAAAAAGTATCCTATGTCCTTTTTCAGCCCTGCAAATATCCCTTTACTAAAATGCAGTAATTTGGCAGTAAATTAGCAATTGTGAAAATCAAAACTTGAGAGCGACTGCGAACCAATATTGATAAGTGACGATAAGGCCGTTGGATGGTAAGCTTTCTCAAACAGAAGCATCAAGCTAATGAGGTACTGGCTCTGTTACCTTTCATACTAGAACACAGCAGTGCTATTGACACAACTTTTGGTGACAAACTTAGGTAACATGGTGGTCAGAGAAAACTTAGATCATAGAAAACTCCCGACAACCAAACTGAGTGCTGTGAGTTGAGAGAGATTCCAAACAGGGGTTGGAATCGAACCTGGGACGTCTGGATTGTTAGTAATAGCATGTATTGATAAGGCCACAGAGCCTTGCACGCCCCCTAAAATTCAACGTCTAGTGATTTACCACTGAAGCTTTTGAATATTTTTATTTTATTTATAAATAATTGTTATTTTTCAAAACTTGTATGATTTGATAGTACAAGAGGGAAAACATCTTCCAGCGGGAATAAAATCACTAAAATAAAAGGGGATTCAAACCCAGGATTTTAGCGTTCAAACTTTAATAAAATGGTTCTACAAATAAAAGTCATGAAAACGTCGTATTATTTTATTTTCGTCTGTGTTGCAGCCGCCCGCGCCCGTTACAGACGCGAGTGACGTTTACCGTTACGAAGTACACGTAGTAACGCTACTTTTTACCAAATTGTCGAAATACTGATATTATCTGAGAGGCCGAGGGCCTCGCAACGCAAACAAACAGCGGACGCAGCTCTTAGAGGTCATCTTGACCAAATAACTCTATTAAAACATTCACTATCATCTATACATCATCTATACAGTTACAAATAAACACTAACAAGTTTAATAAAGATGTCATCCATATACATTAGGTACATAACAGCTTTCAGGGGTATCGAGAATTTATCTACGATTGTCTGATTTTAATAGTTGAAACGTTCTTAGATCTGGAAATATATAATTGAGCGTTATACATTGCCATGGTCCGTTGTAAGTACTGTTTACAATTCGATGTCATCTCGGACATGTATTTGATGGAACGCAATGATCGGATTCAAGTATACTTCGTCCAAAAATTGGTTTATTCGATATTAACTATATTTGATAGCGCTTTTTATTTTTTTATTTGTGTAGTATATAACTTTTTAGAATATATAAAATCATTCAGATATAAATGCGTTACATATATAAATTTATATTTGCTAACATCTGGGAATATATGAATAGGTAATAGATTTATAAAGGAATTTAAAAGGTCTCTTTACATTATAGATAAATATATAGATAAAAAATTATCTATCTAGTATATGGTTAGTGTCTCTTAAAGCTGCGACCGCGACGAAGCCAACTGAAGCCGTGCGCAGTCACTACACACTACAACCGCTACTTGCGGCCGGCCGGCTACCAGCTGCAGCTGTCGAGCGACACTTCAAGTCTCAACATCACGAGGGCTACGTAGATTATATCAGAGATATTATCACGTTACATAAAGTCTATGATAATAATATACTTTCCTGTATAATCTCCTAGAAAAATCTTACTTTACTTTGTTAAAAACGATTAATGAATGTAGGCATTATGAATAATTCGTCAAATCTTACGTGAATTCGAATATGATAATACCAACACAATGATACGTATAGTATGATTCATTGATTTTATTTAATATCAAATAATTATTAGGATTAAATTTAACAACCAGTGATAAAATCCACGTTCCCTCTCTCTTACATCTATAAATGCCACACTACGCCACGTTCCGCTCACAACATTATATTAACATACATAACACACACCAATTTCCATTACACACAACATTATTATTGCCATGGCAGAAGTTGTCAGCTTACATGGCGTGCGTGAAACAAACATTTTTAGAGGTTAGTTTAAAAGACCAAACATTTCTCGCTATTATTTATAAAGTAATATATTCACTACGCTATTGAAAACACGTTTATAGCATTCTCATATGCTGCCTCACGGTACATGGTGCATCCGCGGTCTCAAATCCATGTCTAGATTAAAAAGATGCATGATCGGTTATAGGAGTCATTTGCCCAAAAAGCAATGAGTTAGAATTAAGTCTAACAGCTAACTTTAAGATAGAATAATTCTTGCTCCAAAACAGACACCTAAAGCCATTGCTAACCCAAATGTGTTTGGCCCTGTAGAGCCGTATTAAATGTTCAAATAAGCTAGAAATGATATAAATCACGTATCGCGTATTATCGTACGGTACTGACACAAATGAAGGTACATCATATTGTGAACCTTTACAGATACATGAAGTCTGTCTCGTTTGTCCTTATTAACTATCTTTATGTATTCGTAACGTAGTGAATACATGAACTTCTTAGGCTACAGAAAACTCGATGATTTGTATTTCATTACAAATGTGTGTTTTATTTTTATCAGGCCTATAATTATTAATGTGTGATCCAGTATTATTCTGTCGATGATCATTTTTTATTTCAATTTCTTGTTCCTATTATGAATTCTGTTTCCATCCCGAATTAAGCATTCAAGAAATCTACAAAGAGTCAAGTATAAAAGTACCAATAATCCATAAACGAATCGCAGCAGTTCTCAAAACTATTTCTGACACCACACAGAACTCTCTTTTTTAAAGTTTAACCGTCTGATAATTGTAAAATACGCAAAGTGTTTTCAAAAGGGTTCCTAAATTCTTGTTACATGTATGTAGTATCCTCCGTATATCGTACTAAATATTCAGTCAAGCTGAAAATGGTAAAATATTCTATTGACGTTGCGGTATTCGTCTCGAAGTCTACTTAACACACGCACCAAAAACTTTGTTTGAGGAAATTTGAGGAAGTTTGAGAGCCACTGTTTCAGGAAATTCTGTTGAGGCCTTTGAACATAAGTCCTAGTCCTATAGTCCTAATACAAAACAGGAACAGGTAAAAAGTAAAGTATCAAAAACATTTTGTGTCCCGTTTCAGTCATGTCATTTGTGCATAGCTATTTTATAAACAGTATTTATGTTATCAGTAACAAAACTACGTCTTGAAGTGTTGCTCAAAAGCAAATAGTAACCATGTAGCCTCCGACAGACATATAAACAAGTGTATAATAAATATGACTTCTATTAAAAATGGACCAATCATGGCAGTGATAGTTGATTCAGTGCGGTCATTGGTCGATTTCGCCCACCCTTATATGTCTAGCAGACGCTAGTTATATAAGAACTGAGATTCTATTTTCGAATCTCAAATCTGACCAATGATAGAAAGATACAAGAAAAACTAACCCCTGATAGGGTACTTAGTGAATATTTGAAATTCGAACATAGCACCTCCGATCTTGAGATTGCGACCGATCTTACCGGATACACAATATTAACTCCATTCCTTCATAGAATCAGCGACTCGTAAAAATGCTTCACTAAAACTATTAAGTTAATATTATCGTAATAATATAATTTATTAGATTATGAACAAGGATTATTGGATTATTTTATAACATTCATTACGCAGCGTTTGCTAGCTGGTCGTTGTGACGATGACGTAATCGCTCGTTCTACGACGGATGCCCCTCGAGTGATATCTACGAGCTACTCTGATATGGTCTCAGTCTCAAGACAGTCCGCACGTCTCAGCTATGATACACTCTCCCTACTCGAGCTACTCACTTGTGTACACACTCGACATTCACAAATACAACTTCGTACACAATGATTACACATACAGGATTCTAACACAATTTAACTTATTTACGTAGATTCCATTGAGTATCGGTGCTACAAGTGGCATATGAAGCTCAAAATAAGCTAAATCATGTTAAATTCCTGTAAAATGGCTTATTTTTAATAATAATTACTTCAACGATAGGCTTCTTTACACATGTTTCATATATTGTACTAGAGAAAGCGTGATACAGTCGGAGGTTGTGTGGTCGAGCGCGCACGCAAGTCTATGATATGTGGGATGATGTGTGTAGCGCCGCGGCCGCCCGCTGCTGCTCCGCGCCGCGCCGTCCGAGGGTACAAAACTGGAGCGTACCTACATATACGTATATTATATACAATGTACAATACAATACGATAAACACTAGGGCTACGGGGCGAGGCGTCAGCGGCCGACGAGGCGTCCGTCCGCCTCGCGCGTCAGTAGGTATACATTCTCACAATAATATACATAGTAACTCGCTCTATATATAACAAACATTGAACGCGCACCACGCTCGTTAAACAACATAATATACAGCGGAATCGTAGCACTCTTTCGATTCGATAAAAAAATTGACTAGAAAATCTCAATTCGCTATGAGCACTATGTGTGCGCGGGCGGCGAGAAGATGTCTGCCGAGCGCCACGCGAGGGCCTCCTCGTCCGCGTCGTACTGCTGCAGGAAGGGGTTGGTAGAGTTGTAACGCGGGCTTGGGGCTCCGCCCCCGCTGTTGCCTGCCGAGTTGAGCGTGACAGCAAGCCCCGCGGACGTGCCAGGGATGGCGGAGCGCGGCGACTCACGCGACCCCCCTTCTCTCGGAGTACCTGCCTCCCTCGGCGTCATGACTCTCGGAGTGAGCTCGCGAGACGAGCCATCGCGCGGGGTGCTCCGCGGCGAGTCTCTAGGTGACATCCTCGGCGAGCTCCTGGGTGACATTCTAGGAGAGCTCGCCCGCTCCGGCTGCCTCAGTATGGAGGACACGGATCCGCCATGTTTGATCGTGTCGGCAGGGCTGTGACTGCCGGAGCTACTGCTGGGAGAACCTGGCGAGGACACTGTCACCTGCCGGGACCGAGGAGGCGCGGGCAGCGGGCCGCGAAGAGGCGACTGCGGACGATATTGGACGCCCTTGACTGATGAGAGAACCTGCAAATGAATTAATTTCACTTTTGATGTTTAACAACCTTAACCTCAATTATATTTATGTTCATTTGATAAATCTTTTTCTTTTATTTCTTAATTTTCTACATAACTAAAAGCATCACTAGTTACGTGGTGAGTTTTACGTAACTTTCAAGAGGGATAACAAATAAGCAATCATTGACATCACCTTGTTGGTATCGCGTGTTGTTGAATTTGCACTCTTTTCTACCATAACTTATCTACTTTTGTTGTTAAAGTAATAATTGTGTGAAATGAAGTATTAAATTTGGCAAAGCTTTTTAATGACATCAAATTAAGCTGTTTAAAAATAATAAGTGCAACGATTCCCTAGCGGACCCTAATTAATGACGGTGATCGGGTGAAAAGATCATTTAAAACTATAACCTTTGCCGAATTTTATTATTATCTGCTCGAAAACATCCACTTCTGAACATAGGCTCTTTATTCGTTACCGTTGTTCACGAAAATCCAGCAGCTTCATTGTTGTAGCAATGGAATATCTTATAGCGTTTCCAATCAATTGAAACCTAAACCTACATCTTTTCAATGTACTCTTTGAATGATGTACTAGCATAGAAATTTATGTCGCTTATTGCAAATGTTTTACTTTTTGTATAATATCAGAAATATTATAAGTTTTTAGCCTTTTGTGTCGGTCTCTTAAAATTACATATTAAGCTCTTAAGTGGATCAACTGATTTCAATGCATTATTAGATGGCTAGTTTAATTGGACTGTTTTTAGCTGCATTTGATGCAAATCCGTTCAGCTGGTGTGAAGATAAACATCTCCCTACCTAGATGTAGGGGGTATTAGACGTAACATTGAAGTTTATCTCATTTTATCTATTTTGGTTGTTTTATTTAGGTATTTTAACTGGGTTTTTATTCATGTTATTATTAGTCCTATAGTTGCACGTATGTAGTGCTGACTCACATGTGCGGGCGGCGAGCGGTCTGGCGCGGGCCGAGCCGAGAGAGCTGGCGGCGGAGATGCTGCTGATGCTGCCGCTGGAGGCCGATATGGACTGACTGAGTGCTGAGCTCGGCCTATGGCATGCCAACCGAAAATAATCACTCACAAATGAGACTCAATGTGGTCATAGAATCGGAACTTTGACTTTTCGCATCATGTAAACAAAGAACCTTGTGTTATATTCATACAGAACCATATTATAATTACAGTATTGTTAACATATTCTTGTTCAACTAACACAATACTTTTCACAATATTTCGACACTAAAGCAAGTATTATATTTATCACATTTGTTTACAGAGGGCAAAAAGGCCAAGCCGTCTACCTACAGATCGGGTGTTTAGCCGTAAAAAGAATAACTTTGGTCTTGATGAGAGTAACCCTGAGAGTTATTTTTGTGAAAATGATAGCATTGTAAGCATAAAAATATACTGTTGTCAGAAGTGAGGCAGTGAGTGAGAGAGCTGTACATTTGTACATTGTAAACTTCTAAAATGCCCTTACGATATAGCCAAAGTTACCCTTAATTGTAAATCACTCTGATTGCAGGTGAGTGCATAGTCAAATAAGAGACGCAGTAAGTCAACTTCACACTTATGTATGTAATCACATGACAATCTATGCTGTGAGGTCACAACCTACTGTATGACAGCTAACTAACGGGCATGAAAAATCCCAAATCTCTGGGCTGTATTCCACCATGCAGGCCCAATGTGTGTGTGTCTTTTAGATGTTTTCCTTCACCGTAAAGCTAAAGGCAATTTAGTCTTTGCAATAAGTACTTTTCCCCAAAAAAAGGTTACTTGGTATCCAGAGCGAACCCAGACCTCCTCAGATCTTAAGGATTGGAAGACTAATGATCTACCCAACTGAGGTACTAATAAATACCCTGAGGTACCCTGGGCTTTGGAGACCAATTTTGTTTGCAAGCTTATTATACTACAGAGCTTAGATTAGAAATATTATTTTAATATCATTGTCTAATACTTGTCGTAAGTGAAATTTACATTGTAGTCAAATATTTCAAAATAGTTTTATTAATATATTTACCTATAATAAAATACACAAAGATTGAAATCTTTGATGATAGTATGTCAATTTCGTCTGTCGATCCTAAAATACATTGTTTCGTTGTGACAATACTCACATGCTTTACTTTACTAACGAAAATAGCAAAAGTCATCTAGTTCAAAGTTGATTTACTTCTTTTATTATACTATGCTAGTGCGCCTTTTTCTATAAAATGAGATGAAGGTTAAGCACAAGCCGTAGTGAGTAATAAATATTTTAAGGAATCTGTCAGTCGTTCCTTTTTTAAAGAAATATTCTTCAAATTGAATTTTTTCCTGACTGTCAAGTTCCTTAACAACACCTACATACTGTAGCAGTGAGGTAATATTACAGCGTTATATAAAACTGTCTTCTTCCGATACTTGTAGCAGGTTTTCGACAGCATTTCTCACATATATCTTCCCCAGATGAGATATTTAGTACATAGAACATTCAGTTTATATATTGCCGAAATAGGAACGATAAACCAATTAGGGCTACAATAGGCCTTTCCGAGTACCAATGTTGAGTAGAGACTGTACTGGGTGAAGTGCTTATTTATTGAACTTAGTATACAAGCAAAGGTGTATCCTATTTGTTTTGTCCTGTTATTTTTCAAATAAGATACACACGTAAAATAAGATTTCGGGAATATATACAAATCTATGCGTTAGTGAAAAAATGATCATTTTTACATAACGATATGAATTCAATAGCTTAGAATATTACGATTTGTTAGTATTATCTTATCATAACACCCTTTACAAGTTTAGCAATGATCAACACGATTCTGGTTTGTCTTTGAAAATTTTAAATTATACTCAAAGCTTTGTTAGAATTTATTTTCCAAGAACTAGAAATAGGCAGTCATGCTTGTAATCAATTGAATTAACCATAAATTTTGCATGGCACTAATAGTTGTTCGAAGTAGGCATGACATTAAGTAGAACAAAGTTGTTTGTTTTGTACCAAGACGAAAATATAGCTGGGAGCTGGAAATTTTATTATTATTACACTGCTTTCGATTTCTGCACATTTATTTGAATATTTTTTAATAATTATTATGACCATTAATCTATTTATTGCAAATCACATGGCCATAATTGTACACCATATCAAACGGGAAACAATGGTGTGAAAAATATGGATTATCTGTATCAATTAACCCATAGTTACCCAGTTACACCAGCCATATATTTTTTAAATATTTACAAGCCAAATTGGAAGGTTTATAATTATTTTATTGAAAGCTGGTATTTTTCATGCCATTTTTTATTCGTCACTTGACGGAAGGTGTATACAACAGGCTAAGGGTAATCAGCCCCAGTTATTACTTATTCCAGCGCGCATACTTGGTTGGTACTAAATGCCTCATCAAGTAGAGATATGTGTAGCCAGAGAGAGAGAGAGAGGAGAGTTACCTTGTGGGAGGATGAGTGAGGCCGCTTGCGACGCACTGACTCTGCTTCCACGCGGTCCGAGTGCTGGCTCGCCGCGCCGAACTGTCTACAACCATACATGCGTTAAGGGACCGCTTAGACGTTATTCACATCCATGTGTTTGTCTGTCTACTTGTGTGCTAGAGTGAGACAACATATATACTCGAAAATTACTTCTGTATTACTGTCACTATCTCTGTCTCAAACGGAATGACTAGAAATTTTGTCTAGTGTAATACTGATCTACTATATTTTTTATGTTGTTAAACTTACTCTGCTATTTTCTAATGACGATTTAATTTCTTGAACTTTCAATGAACTTGTTTGTGAATGTTGCAATTGTAATTTTAGTTTCAACATTTGATCAGGGGCGCATTTACTAAGGACAATCATTCTTACATCCTCATAAGCTTATTTGACTGATTGGGATATCAACGCCCAGACCAAACTATTTTGGGTTAGCAACTTGAAACTTGAAGTGGATTTCGATAAATCCCTTTTATGATGTAAGTAACGATTTTTCACGAGGGCAAATCCGCGGCTGATTTTCCTATACACCATGACAGCCCCATTATAAAACAAGACATCACTTTAAGGAACGTGCCCATTTAAGTCGGTGTCAGTTATGATATCCTTGCCTTTAGCTCAGCACAGATCAAGCTTTTGGTCCCACATACAATTTTCTCTAAGCGTCCAAAATTGAATTGACATTACCTGAACGTTTAGGAGCTGGCCAAATCTGTAGCAGACATTGTAACACGTGAATGGGCTTGTGATAGTCCAACTCCGCAGGTGGTTGTGACTGCAGCATCAGCGGCGGTGCCAGTGCCACGGCCAAGTGCTGGGAAGACATCTTGTTGCGGTCCTGAGCTGCCACCACCAGGGCCAAGTGGTCCAGCAAGAAGACCAGGGTTGCTCGGGAGGCGCGAGGTAAGCACTCTACTATCGATGCCATGAGGCGAGCATTTCCTTCTCGGTCATCAGGTAAGCAAACCCCTGTGGAGAAGCCAATGTCTAGATAGAATATGTATGGGTGTTTATGTTGATACATGATTGATGATTTTGTACATGATGATAGAAACTTATTACTTTATAAGAAGAGAACTGCAAAGGACGAAAACCTCGCAGATTAAACCACAAAAAGGTGAAGTTTTTGTGCGCAACTGATTCTCACTTTGCTTCACCTGATGTTAAATGATAAGGTGACGGTTAGGTTTGAGGAGCATGCTAACTCAAAAGCTTTAAGTTAATAGGTCACAGGCTCATTTTTAATAATTTTTTAGAGGGATCCTCCCATTTTTTGCAGCAGACTCAATTTCCTTTATAACAAATTAGCTTTTGCCCGTGACTTTACGTGAAACTACTTACTCGATCAGGATAAAAAGGTAGCCTATGTCCTTTCCCAGCCCTTTAAACTATTCTATCCACAAAAAAAAACAAGTCAACCTGATCCTCCGTTGCGAAATAAACGAAGGCCAAACAGACAAAAAAAACTCTGCATTTTGGCGGGTAACTTTACTAAGAGTGCATTATGCATTATGACACCATTTTAAATAATTTGACGACCAGAGATGAGTCATATACAAACCTAGAGCGTCCAAGGTCATCTGGTACAAGCACCGACTGAACAGCGGCTGCGGCAGTTCCCTCAAGTAGTCCTTCAGGAGTCCCGTGATAACGTTGATGTCTGGCACAGAGTCGGGAGCGAGTTCCACGCCACGTGCGTTGCGCTCAAACGCTTCTCGTAGAATGCGCTTTTTGCTCGCCGATCCGCATAAACGGTAGAGACCTGGAAAGTAGAATTATGTTGTTTATTGTAGCTGTTTATTTATACTAATTTTTCTTTCTACAGAACATGACGATTTGTTTAAAATGTGACGCCAGACAAAATTACCTTGTTTTAGTTATGACTTTTATTCTATTTAAATGCAGAAATCATAATACATATTGTTACTAGCTGGGGGTTCGGGATTGAAGGGAAAAATTGTCTAAAGTTTCGGAGTTTATTTGTGACAAATTTAAACCAGCCAACCTTCCAAACCACTGTCCTTCTTCACAAAGTGCGTCCCTGTGTCTACACTGAGTACGTCCCTGAGTTTTCCTCACTGCGTCCCTACCTAAGATTTTACATGTTCCTGCTGCTTTAGAAATGAACTCCCTACTCGTAACAATCCTTTACCAATGTCAAAATGGACTTCGTAAACAAAAGTTTTAAGATGGGACCGTAAGAAGGAAGCGTGTTTGCCCAAAACCCAAAGTAAATGAAACACAAGTCATTGCTTGTGATACCTCATTGTTCATGCATTAAATTCTTACTCTAAGGTAAACCAGTTATCCATTCAATTGTCATTTGACCACTAACCTACCTTAGAAACTACTTTTGTAAAATATGTCACCAACTTACCAATAATGTCCAATCCTCGTCTCTCAATTTCCTCTACACACCGTCTCACTATGAGCGGCACGGGGGGCGCATGTGTGGGCCTGACTTCCCTAGCGACCACGGTATCCAACTCAGCTCCGAACAGAGGGGGCGGTGATAACCGAGGGGGTGCTGGTCTACGACGGAATAGCTCGTGTGGTTCCGTATGTCTCACGCGGACATAGAGGGTACCACGAGGCTCCATCTGCGCGGATGAAATTACAAAATAGATAATTAATCATAATATAAATAAGAACTCATGTCATATGCATGTAAGCCAAATCTTTGAGTTCCATCGCTCGTTCTTTTTTGTAAAACGCTTTTCCGATAGGTATATAATAGGTATAGTATATTCATTATTGTCAAAAATGTTTTATTACAAATTTTACTTTGAATGAACAAAGTAACATACACTTTGCAAAAAATTGTGTATTACGAATTCGGTGATTGCACTCATTTCGAATACATGAAAGATAATAGAGTTGAGCAAGTAAGAAAGTATATGTTCCGTAGGCTAAGTGCCTGCCTAATTTCATTACAATATTTGTGCTAGAACGACACAGAAAACATTCAACCTCTCCAACGTTCGGTAATCAAACAAACAACAAAATGTTACCTTTATCGCCAACTGATGCGAAGGGCCGCGTGACAGGAGGTCGGGTAACGTAACTGCGCCTCGATAACACAGCTTGTGCCTGTGCTGAGGATCCCAGGAGTAGACCAGCACATCCAGATGTCTGTTGTCTACCAGCTCCAACTCGAATGACTCGTCCCAGTCGAACTGAAGCTCTCCCGTGCGAACCTGTTGACGGTAAAGACATTTTTCATGTTTAGATGTATTTAAAAGATTTAAGGAATAATAAACTATAATATTAATCGAAAAGCTTTATAGAGATTAAATTCAATACTACTTATTACAACGTCTGATATTGAACGTACTAATACTTTTCAGTTAAATAATTTTTTGAACTTTCATTTCTACACAATTAGATAAATACTTGAGGCATTGTAATACAGATTTCGCATTCGAATAACCTCATTTTTAACAGTATCGACACGGGCCGGCCACTTCAAACAAATGTCGTGATATCGGTTCCTGTTCCCACACATCGAACGGATGACGTTTGTATACACACGCATGTGTTACGAGTAGTAAGTACGCGATTACCGATCCTAGACACTTTCGTGCGGGGAGAGGTGAGGTATCGCGGATCGGTGGGAGGCGCTGAATGTCCGTTCTGCACGTTGTACTTTATTAATTCTGTGGTATCGGATGTCATCGTTTCATCTACTACATTGTTCTGTTATACAAGTTTACCGATGACACAACGATTATACCTTTATACCTAATTTCTTACACATACAACACTCATAGCAAATACATGATATACACAATGCGACTCACCACAGTCCTAGCTTTATGAACTCTGTCGCACTCTAGGACACAATACAAGTCTCTTGGTGCGGTGGGCGGCTGAGGTGGAGCCAGTGGACCGGACGGTGGTGACCCAGGAGACGATCCTGACGGCACCGTCCTGAGCCCTCGCCCGGCCAGCAGGTGCACCCAGAGCATTCCTGACACTCCACCAGCCAACCTCGAGAGACCCGTCATTGATGACGATAGACCCGCGCTTGGCTTCTCCACTTTATATTTTAGGAACTCTAGAATAAAGAACAATGACAGATAGTATTTCATGCTTTAGGAGAAATTCCTACATTATGTGCAAATATTAATAACGACTAACATTTCGAAACATTGGAAAGCAAACCATGTTTTACATTTACATCTGCTATCCCTATCATCTTGGGTTATACCTCTACAATCCCTTAGATATCTTGATATATGATGATATCTTTCTTCTCTCATTCGCATTAATTATAATTATATAAAGAAGCTTATACATATTCAAGAGTTCTTACTGTAAATATTTCCTGAACGAAATCTACAAAGCTTACCATTAGGATTGATATCCAGATGTCGCTGATGTCTTGAACCTGGCGTCGGCACTGGACTGGGGTTGGGGCAGTTGAATCTCGATCCCAGCTCCAACAGCTGCCTCACACGACGGGCTGATGGGGACCCGCCAGTGGGGCCCAGTTGTTGTGACGAGAGGGACCTAGCGGGCAAGTGACGAGGTCGCTCAACGCGGCCTGCCCGACCCGCTAAACCGAGAGTTGAGCCGAAGCGACTGCCACTCTCCATCTAAGAATAATAAATAAGATTCAATTTGATTTGTTGAGAAAAATATGACTTATCTCTATATTGGCAAAACAAGGTATAGTCATCATCAACAGCCTATACATATCCCCACTGCATGGGCTTAGGCTTACTCTCAGTGTATGGATCATAGTCCACAACAACACCACAAATTTTGAATTTCTTCTCAGGAGTGTGCAGGTTTTCTCGCGATATTTTTCATCACCGTAAAGCCAATGGTAATGATTTTTATCATTAGTACATAAATTCCAAATAGCAAATTGGAAATCATTGGTACGAGCCGAGATCGAACCCAGACTTCGATTGTTCAAAGACTGCTACTACGGCTTTTTAAGCAATATTCATCAGATGTCTATGGTAAGTTGCTAGGACATAGTTTTACCTATGTGTGTGACCCCTGTACTGAATGTAGCTGACAATGTATATTGTTAAGCGGAATTTATCGCATTAAATTATTTAAAGTACTTCTGACTGCCAGGTGACATTACAGTTTTGATAATGAACCAGCAGTGAAAAGCGTTCAAAATTTCATCCGTAATCAACCTAAATTTTTCGATGAAATTTGAATATTCTAAAGTTGTGTGCATTTAAACGTATGTGACATATTGGAGAGATATACATATCTACAAGAAAGTTGCGCAACTTTTCCCCTAAAATAACGCTAGAAGAAAAAATATAACTTACATTTTTGAGAGCGTCGTGTATGTTTTCTGCGGAATAGTGTGTTGGTAGTCGCGGGCGCAGGGTCTCGTACAGAGCGCTGGTGGAGGGGGCACGAGACAGCCACGCGCGGTACTCGTCTGAGGTGAACACAGAAGGAGAAGATGGCAGTCGACCTGACGACAGAACAACGTAATAAACAGGTTCTGAAATAATGTAACGTGAATAAATAAATTAAGCAACTAGCTATGTTTTACTAACGCAACGCTAAGCGACGGAAATACAAATGATGTGGCTCAGAAAATAAGCGTGTGTAGCACAGAGCACCACCGTAAAAAAATTAATAAATTATCGGACGCGTCCGTCGGGGGTGTCTAAGGCTTGTTTCACCCGTACCACAACCACGGCACATCGCAGTGACAAAAGGTGGTCAAGCAGTGGTTACCTGAGAATAGTGTCGCTGCAGCTTGTGCAGTTACGTTGTGGTACCGACAAAATGTGATGTGGTTGCGTTGTCGCTAGTAGTTGCGATGTGGTTGCGACGACGCAACGACGCTCACTTGTGCAGACCGTTCGACAGTGATTGTGTTGTGGTCGGTATCATCCACGTGGTCGATAATTACAGCAACATGTGATCCGTGTGAATTCTACTATTCATTTTCAATACAGAATTTGCACCCACCCACGTGTTGTGGTTGTGGTGTGGTTGTGTTGTGGTTGTGTTGTAGTTGTGGTACGTGTGAAAGAGCCTTAACAGTGCGCAACGTTTCATGCCGGTGCGGTGTCTGTTATTAGTCTGGATTGAACACTAAATTGTGTTTACCACGTAAGTACAGTCAGGCGATGCTTACTGTTGAAATACATAGGGTATGCGTATACTTACCTCTAGAAGAACGCAGGTCTAGACGTGATGATAATGGTTCCGGTTCGTCCTGGAGGACGCTACCGGCCCGTCTTCCTGACAGTCCCATTCTGTAAACAACAACATACTAAAAATGTAAACGAAGCTAGAATAGACAATAACAGCGTTGCGAAATACATACATTATTGAATCATTACTAAATCGTTATAGGTCATGGAGTCAGATGGTGGAATTTATTGCTGCACAATGTACAATACAACATATCTGTCCCTATATCCAAGGAAATTGTCAGGTATAGTCTCATCTGAATTATTTATTATTAAGCTAGGTAAATCAAAAAATGACCTATGTCCTTTTCTGATCTTAACTCCTTAACTTTATAAAACATCTGACATTGTGACAAACTCACTTTTGCATTAATAAAATTAGTATTCACGATTTCTTACTTGACTCAGGACTACTGACAGAATATTCTCTTAAAAATAGTCTGCTCCGTTTCTAAAACATTTGTCTCTGTTATTATTTGTTCAGAAGTCCTTATATTCAAATGACACGCTTACTTCTCCACATTGACTTAAGTACACAAACATTATAAACGATTCAGTCTTACCTTTGACCAGTCCCTCTCACGTCCCTAGGAAGCGAGTTAAACTTCGAACTGATGTCTCTTCCTAGAGTACTGCTTCTATAACCACTTAGACCGGAATAATATGGAGTCCGTGTCGGTGCCGTGGCTTCAGTATCTGACGAGTAGTCCAAGCTTCTATTTCTTCTCGATGTCCCAAACTTGCTGTATGAAGACAGACCCAATCCAGTGGTCCCATAGCCTGCGCCTAGAGCTGATCCCAATCCTGTCCCTGACAGCCCAGTTCCAAGACCAGAGCTAGTCAGACCAGAGCCAACTAAACTGGATCCCGTCAGACCACTCAGCCCAGTTGTTGACAGACCCGATGGCAAACCAGGCCCACCTAGACCAGCTTCAGCCAAGCTTGTGCCTGTTAGTCCGGTCCCTGATAGCCCAGTTCCACCCATCATGCCACCGTATCTTTGGTTGTATCTTGCGAGGGTTGCTAGGGAAAAAAGAAAAACATGTTTAGACGCGTGTATTTCTATAATTTTTGTAGTTAAGAAGTAAAAAATGTTACCTCCGGTCGCAGCTGAAGCTTTAAGACTTGATCTGAGGAGTGAATGCCTTCCAAAGTCCGAATGTGTTTCCGCCCTTGGTAGCTGTTGTTCAGACCCTGAACGAGGCACCCGTCCACCAAAACGCGTGCTGAAATGTGGCAACCAGTGGTAACCATCGCTAGAACGTCAGAATATTGTTGTCATGGTAGCAAAAGAGCCATTAATTTTTTAAAATTAAAATAAACCCACCTTCCAGTCTCTGCAGGGTAGTAAGAATGTACTTTCTCCGCTAGGCTGTCCAAAGTGTTGGGGTAAGAACGTTCATAAGGTACGAAATGTGTAGCTCCTGATTTAGGCTGTTCTGTGATCACTGGCGGCGGCGGACGGTAACTGTGGAAAGGAGAATCATTGGAAAATATTTAAACTGCATTAACGAACTATCACTGTGATCTTAGCGAGCTCTAACTACAGTTTTACTTTTTTTAAACATAGCTTGATTCTGTAATAAATATACTATTTGTATTAACAATTGGTCAGGTGAACGGTTGATAAATTGTATATGAATAACAATAAACGTCAGGAACGGATGTTTAAAATGGCAGCTGATGAAGATAAAATTATCAATTAAAAGCATTTTTTTACCACAGAAATATTACGAAAAAATAATATAAGGCCTTAAAAATAGTGATATGATGATATGATATCGACTGACCTCCACGTAGAGTGATCTGAAGGTGGCCTCGAATTGTAATACAAATCAAGAGCAGTCGAATCTGGTGACAACGCACCAAGCTGCAGTCGACTTCTTTCTTCTCTGCCATCTCCTACTGGCCGCACTGTGCTGCCAGGTCCTCCGACAGACCGTAGAGTTCCGTGTCTGTGGGTGGGCGGGGCAATGAAGCTTACAGCATGAAGCATATGCGGTATGATTGTATGATTACCTATCTGATAATACCAAAAAATGTTAACTTTGATTGTTGCAACTAAATGTGAGCTTAAGCATCCAAATTTAAAAGATGCGATATGTATATCTAAACAATGGTTCCAATAAGCGTTTTCAAAGATCTGGCAACATGATCAAAAAGAAATTCAAATTTAAACACCAAGAGCATGAACGCTAAGTAATTTGTCATGAAAAAGTCGGAAGTCATAATATGAATAACGTATTGACACTCACTGTGAATATAATCCATCAACTCTATCTCGGTCCCTGTCATCGTCGTCTCTGTTCTTCAATACTACCACAGGAGGTGGCTTATGTTCCGCCACTGCTGACCGTGGTAACGATGGAGAGCCTGGTCCAGATTTACCTGTACCAGAATTAAATACATGAGATCAGATATGTTTGATATGTTTCAAAATAAAATATCCCTCTTACCTTTCCTTTGTCTCGTGCAAAGCAACAACCTTCTTGGTATTGACATGATGATGACCACGTCATCCAGTGACATCCTCCTCACATCGACTAAGTTCACTGCCAGGATCTCGTCTCCAACCTTTAAACACCCGCTGTTATAAACAGCTGATTCTAGAGCTATTCTTGATATGAATACTCCATCAGTCCTTGTTCCTCCGTCACCTTCTCTGATATACAAACCTAATGTTTGTCCGGGTCGTTTCACAATTTCCACTAGTTGCACTATGTGTCGTGCGTCCTGAAAGAGGAAAAACAATATTAATTGCTTTAATAGCCGACATTGAAAAGAATTGGTCCTAATATGCAACCTTGTAGTACACCTTGTACACGCCTGTAATTACGACAAATTATATCAAGTAACTACAACAAACGAATAAGTTTATCCAAATTTAACCATCAGTCTACATAAGCAACGTTAATTTGTGTGTGATTTCACAAATAAAACAAACTTCAATACTATGTCTCATTCTATCAATAGCCATATTCGGTTTTAAATTATATACTGCATGCTTCTGTTGACCGCAGTAGTCGGTCGGTATCAAATTGCGGACCGGCATGAACCGGCAGTGTTCGTACATCCCAACAATGCTATTCTAAATTGCGTTCACATTCCAAGCGATCTAGGGCAGGCCTTGCTCGAACAATAGGTTGCACTAGAGTAGTCTTTCACAGGCGGGCTCTGTACTGGGTTACGAGTTTAGTATTCGGGTCAATGGAACAGAAAAATATGGGACGGGTACATTGAGCTTACATAAATAGCGTATTTAGTAACAAATTTGCAGATAGTTACAGTAGTAGATAAACTTAGTAATATTTTATCTAACAAATCTCTATGCACATTCTCTTAACTGATATTTTATTATTCCGGTTGATTATCTGATATCTATTCTCCCACATGTTTATTTAACCAAATAATATTTCACGGCAATCCATGCACCTGGCAGAATGATCACTGCTTTATCTAGCTATAAGAATAGTCAAGTGGTGAATCGGAACACCTTTTCCACTGCAGCATACATTTCGTATGGTGTCGTCTAAAGTTACTATGTGTTTTATCTTTGATTGACATTTTAGTGGCATATGACCAGAAATCCGTTGGCCTATTAAAGAACCATGCCGAAGATAAGAATATTAGTTTTCTATTCTAAAGGAAGACACCAAAGCCGTAGAAATAATCCATAAATCACAAGAAACATTCTTACCTGTAGTGAAAAGAATTTTTTGGCGGCTTCAACATTGTTACGCCCCACTTGTCTCAACTCAAGGATCCGTACAATCATCTCACCGCGGCGCTCCACCGCCTGCAAACAAATAAACACTTCCAATAAGATCCAGTTTCTCATTCCTTTTTTCCTTGTAACTTTTACAAAACGTCTATATCTGTTCCTTGAGATATTTTCAAATATATTTTTATAATTTTCCCAGAAATGAGAAGTATTTCCATAATCCCTAAGTCCATATTTCAGCGGGCTCAAATTTTTCCGGTCACGGCGTAGACCATGAACCATGAATTATAAAGAAGCTCCGTGAGAACGGACCAGGAAAACCGTAGCAGGTTTAAAATTCAAAGACTTTTCGTGGATTTTAATGTGAGGTAATATGCGTGAGATAAAATCACTTGTGGCAAACAGAAATTAGTTTTGAATTAACGATATCCCTTTATTTTGATCCATATTTTAATTACGTGAATTTGAATGACAAAATTTAAATTGGAACACAAAAGATATAAAAATTTTCTTACCTCGAGCGCCGCGGCCGTGGTCGCATCATGGTCATTTTCGACCAATTCAATCTGCCTGAAGATTTCATTGCTAACTCCTGATACCTGAAAATTAAACAATGCAAAAATCTTATTCTGTGTGTCTTGGCCCTAAAAGCTACGAAGGTAGATGTAAAAATTTGTGTAGTGTATGCGCCATAGTATACTCACACTGTCTTGTGTGTCTATGGATTGGTTTGATAAACACCAGTGTCAAAGTGTCTGTGAGAGACAGTGTCACGAGAGCCGCGGGTGAGTATGGTGGTCTAGTAGTACCAAAAGGCAACGTCATAGTGTCCAATTCCTACAAGTTGGAAGAAGTACCTTTTTACACAGACACTGATGTTAAATGTGATATGAATGTAATGGGAATACCTTTCGGAAGTCTGGCTGCAGCACGCAGGGTGGTGCGTGGTTCGCGCGCGGCGCCTGCGGCGGCCCGGGCGGGGCGCGCCCCGGCGACGCCGTCAGGTCCGGCGCCGCGCGACCATTCTCCTGCAACAGACAACACGCAACTCAATATACTGTCGCGCAACATGTTCCTAAGATTCAACACGGATGAAATCGTATTATTATTCACACTTATTTTAGAAACCCCCACTTTGTAAAAGTATGGTCTTGTATTCTAATACTTTTTATGGCTCCCTTCCATGCCATACTTCTGAGTAACTCATATTCAGGGATTCTAAAACCTTGTGTAACTATGACCGTCTGTCTGTCTGTCTCTCTCAACTGCTTATCTTCGCAACCACTAATGCTGTCGACTGCATGAACATAGAACATTCTGAAAATATTTTCGTTAGTGTTTGTATTGCATATTTTTCGACTTATAATCACAATTTTCCAAATAAGTAATATAGCTCACAGTTGACTGGTTTGATACTTTTTTCCGCCTCATATTGCTAGTAAAGCCTGTATATCCGCGTGTACGTAGAGCTCCTACGAAATAGTGCTACGAATATGCCTTTTCGTAGCTGTAAGCCGTCGTAGCGGAGGTATTCAAATACTTTGCGCTACTCTTTGAACTTCCAAAGCTTTGATATTTGGGAGACTTATGTAAATAAACTGTTTGGGATTTAGGAATTTCCGCCCTTTTGTCCTTGTCATACCGCTCCATGCCGCTCCGGGATTCCAGTACAATGATACTCGACGTAGGGTGATAACTGCTAAGTTGTACTTAAGTATTGTTACTTTTGTCTTTGTCCTTTTAACTTTACTGTTAAATACGACATATGTCAAAATGTTAGTGGCAAACTGCGCCTAAAGCAGTATATATACCCAAGAAACAAGAAATAATGATATCGTATCGTAGTAACAAAGACGAAAATATTACCAATATCATCTTTATTACAGATCTTAAATCATTATATTTTTGGAAGAAATTTCTCTCGTGTTCATTCTCTCCCAAACCCACTCTCACATTACTTGATAGATAGTGACCTTTATAGGTCAATGCCGACGAAACAGAGTTATGTTAAATTGACATTTAAATCCCACAAGGATCAGTCTATAATAAAATATTCTTTAGCATTTGGTATAACATCAATAAGTTGAGGCATCTGGAGGATATCTCTTCCATTATTATAATATTCATTTTCATAATTATTTTTCTTTTCGCCATCTATTATGACAATCGTTTTAATACGTTTTTCGGTTTAAAGAATTTATACTCAAAAAGACAAATTTGTCACTTCTATGAGAACTTATAATAATTAAAACAAATATTCGTCTGGGACGGCAGTTAAATCTTTTTTTAAATCATTTTATCTTTAATCTAAGTAACATTTCAACAATGTGCTTATTAAGTTTATTTTTAAACAAATTCAAAGTAACATTTCTTATGTCTTTGGGTAATTTTTTGAACAAATTTGCTCCCTTTTTCGTTATGATTAAAAAGGAATTCGAACAAAATGCTTCAATACAAAAGTTTTAACAGTCCTAGTAATTTTAGAGCTACATTATCTAACGGAAAATCGACAAACCATGGATATCCATGACACGTAATATGAACCGAGATCATTGTATATCACAAAACTAGACCAAACATCTACAAGAAAGAAAAACACAATAAAATCCGACCCTCTTCATCCAGGAATTATTACTTGGCAAACAAATTTAACCCGTTGCGGTTGTTTCCGCCCGTTTCCCGAACGCGGGACAATATTGTCGCCCCGTATTCCCGAACCAATCCCCAATCACCGCGAACAGAGAATAAGAGGATATGCGATCGAATCTGAAGGTTATTTAAACCGAAATAGGGTAAAAGTCTAGTGATATAGGGTTTATACACGTATACATGTCCAAACAGATCTCTTATCTGACGTTGTGTTTACGTCGGTGAATCAATAATCACACAAAAATAATTCTTCGAAATTCTACCACAGATAAGAATGAAATATGGTTTCAAAATATGAAGAATTATTTTCCCAATCACTTATTTGCATAAAAATAATAACATAAATGTGAAACCAGGATCAAATTATTTAAACAACGCAGTCTATCAAACCGGGAATAAACACATGTTGATCAATTTAGAATTGTATGTTCCTTCGTCAATCACTCTTATGGTACACGTCATCAACATCATCAGCTGGGTAAGTACCCGTGATGGAAATGGGTCTCTATAACTGTTTACCACATCGTCGAAGTTTCCATGAACGGGGAGGATTTCATTTCATTTTACATTTTTCAATAATCACCAGGCTTGTCTAATGGAATAGTGATCGTAGTTGATATATATATCGTATCTAGTTTTCCTTAAATCTGATTGTTAAAATGTATTTCACCCCGAAACAACATTTATATTACCAACTTTAAAAAAAGAAACAACAAAATCCAAACCGAGAACCGACTAGTAAGAAAATTAATGACACTGTTAAATTAAATTATCCTCAAGTTTTTCAATTTAGATCGTTATCACCACATTCCTGAACTGAAATTCGAATGCGGGAGAGCATTTTTGTTCTGTGAATTTGGCGGTCGATGGGCGGGGGCAGGGCGGGCAGGCGGGAGCAGGGGCCCTGACCTAGTTCCTCCTCCCCTCGCTTCTTTGTCCCCCCCTCCCCTCTCGCGTACGCACGAGGTCACTGTACTGCAGTTGCAAGTTCCGAATACCGCAGAGTTGAGTGGCCTCTAACTATAGCTACAGCAACCATGGTGCCGAGATGAAGAGGGTTGCCTTTTTACACTGTTAGAGGTTGTTACAGGTTTTTCCCGATTATTTGTTTAGGATTTTTTTTCAATTCACTTTTATGTAACTAACTAAATAAAATATCAAAGTCACAATGTAATGGGTACTAGTAGACCCCTCCTTAGCTTGAACAATCGAGGTCTGGGTTCGATCCTGGCTCGTACCAATGAGTTCCAATTTATTATTTGTAATTTATGTACGAATGATAAAAATCATTACCATTGGCTTTTCGGTGAAGAAGAACATCGTAAGGAAACCTGCACACTCCTGCGAATACATTCAAAATTTGTGTGTGAAGTCTACCAATCCTCACTGGGCCCGCGTGGTGGACTATAGCCCATACACTCTCTGTAGGAGAGTAGGTCTGAGCCTCTGCAGTGGGGAAATATATAGGCTGTTGATGAAACCCCTTTAATTTTTTTCTTCTTTGGTTTGGTTTGACGAATTTAGCCCATTACATATCATACACTTGATGACAATGGTCTGATGATGAATCCAGGAAGTAGAAAGTGGATCTCTTCAAGGAATACTAGTAAACCCCTCGAGTGTTCATTTTGTTTGTTTTGACGAACCTCTGACTGCAGGAACTCTGACTGCATTACTGACAAAAGCTTATTTAGTTTTTAAACTATAAATATATTTTATAACACCAGTGATTCGTTCAAGACTACCCTCATCAGTTGTTACGGCACAAAACCACATCATCAATTTGTAACAGGAAAGATATTTATACATTGTTATAACTACGAGTCACATTGTTTGAAAAACCAAACTGAACATATCACAAAACAAAAAAGAAAACTGTTTAAAATTGGATGTCCACAAAAAGAGTGCCTATTTTTCATATCAACTCAAATCGTTGTTTCATTCTGTACCGGCCCGCCTTAATAGCAGACGTAAAACAAAGAGCAATAACTCGAAAAAAATGTAAAAAAATTCAATTGAATTCCGGGTTACGGACGTGACTTTTCCAACCTTTTCTGTTTGTGAAGCAATTACACGACTAACATACAGAGGAGTTACGTCAAAATGCGGGTAACCAAATAATTGCTTGATTTCCCGGAAGGATTGTTTGTTTTCTTTATTGTAATGGATCCCGCGGGTTTGGGTATCCAAATATTGTTGTATCTAGTATGGAAATCAGAATGACGTTTATTTTCAATGTGTTTGCATGACCTTCATCAACTCGACCTCAACTGATGGTAGGTGGAAGATGTGATCGGTGACACAAAGTTGATCTAAAATATACTCTGTATACTTCCAAATTATAGCTTTCAGGAAACTATCCCAAAAAGCTAATATAGAATCCCAATGTTCTCAATAGTCAACAATGACTCTTAGTCTTTTTTAAACTACTTAAAAAATTAAAGTTTTTTACTTGTACATACCTGTTTATTGATAAATAATAGAACGCACTGTAAATGTCATAGTTATGTAAAATATATGTTCATTTGTTTGTATACTCTTTATTTATTTACAATAGAATTTTACATGAAAAAATATTACAATTCAGTCTCTTCCAGACAACCAGGGTGAGGAGTGATATACTAAGGGACATAATTATGTACATACATAGCTGTAATTTTTAAATCTAAATTTTTCTTTGAGGCTTTGGTCTTCGCCGGTCCTTTTACATCCAAACTTTGCAAAATGTGACGAAACAGCAATGTATGAAATTGTCGTGTGCAGGTTTAATATGACCGCTCTATGTTTCCCCGTTTGTACCGTAGAACGTAACTAAGGGTCAATTTCAGATACAGGGATACAGGCATTTTGGAGGATTCCCGCATAAAATGTGTGTTCGAAATTTAAAAAATATATACTTGTAACGTTTACTGTATATCAATTTGTGTAGGACAAGGCCTGAGAAATTTATTCAAAAAAATGTTATATTCGTCGCTGTATTATTTCCTGAAGGTTCTTTATGGTTTTTTAATATCAGCCCTTCGGGTTTTTAGTTAAAGCGAGCGAGCTCCGTGTTTCCAACAACCCATCAATTTCAATTACAACTTCTGTGTACAACATGAAGCTTTTAGACGTGTAATAGATATTCAAGATTTTTTTTAAATAGAAGTCCATGAAGGAAACTTCAGTACCTTCCATCAGCGGTATAACCTGATACCGCTGATGGTAACTAAGTACTTATGATCACTTGGTAATTAAGTACTTATGCAGTTGATGGTGATGAAGTATCAAAATATACGAGTATATGGAAAAACCTTGTCAATCAATTACAAAATGTTTAGAAAGTATTCAAATGGTTATTAACCACAATCATAATCCCCATAATTGGTAATTGAATTAATATCTAGGTGCATCCCATGTTCTGCAATATATATTAAGTCGTCTTTTCCGACAACTATGTAAATACCCAAGTGAGATCATCTAACTGGAGCAAGGCGCTAACAATATCAAAGAATAATTTACGCGAAAAACAAATACAAACGAAGAAATAATGTACGTAACCTACTTTATAAACTCCACCCCTTCTCTTTATTCCTGTAAGTAGCTGTAGTCATTTGTAGATCCATCAAGGTCCGCCTCATTAAGCTTTCAACATTCGTCAAATGATTTATTCAGGGGAGCCACTTTGTATCCTTACATTTTGTTAGGGACTCAAGTAAGGTGCAGGGCATGATTTTATCGGTTGCTTTTGTTCAATGCTTGTTTCGTGGAATACTTTCGTTATAAAATGGTAAAAATAAAATAAAAGGAGGAATAATAGAGGAAGAAGCCAGAACAGAGCCAGTAACCAATTAAATTGAGGTTTCTTAGTGAGCGTTAGCTACAGAAGTCTACTGTTGGACGTGGGCTTTTTTCATAGGTTGCTACGTCAGACTTTTAATTAAGGGTTTGGCTGGCAGATTGGTGATCGCATCAAGATATTGTTACATAGGTAGATGCCACTGCACCTCTCTTTAAGATATCCACAGAACTCCTACTAGTATTATCATCAATGTCAGGTGAGATAAAAGCCAAGTAGTTAATTTATTAATCGTTTAAGTAAAATCCTTTTATAACGGCGAACTAAAAATGAAATCCACATTAAAAACCATTTGACCTCGCACTGATATGTTCATTCTCCATGGAGGAACTTTTTTCTGCAATTGTTGATAACGACCTAATAACGACCAAAACGTTTGAATTTGAAAATGGAATCAGAGTTTTTATGCAATATGTCTAATGGTGTTCCATCTGGTAACCAGACGGCTTTTTTCTCTTCCAGGTGTCACTGTTAAACTACCTCTAGATTGGAATAAATATTATCTCAAAATACAATACCAGTGAAAAATTGCTTGTTTTCGAGCCCCAGTACCTTCAGTGTAAAAGTTTTAAGAAAAACAACAGGGCTATACAACTTTTTAAATGCTTTGATAGAATCGTTTGTTGTAAGGTTTTATTCAACGAATCACGTTTTACGCAGAAATTAAGTTACGTGTTCCTTTCAAAATGCTTTTGAAAGAGTTGAATGTAAACAGAATTGAAGAAGTCACATGTCTGGACACCGGACATGGATAGGCCTCAAAATAAAAGTAAAAAAAGTGAACGCTATTTTCTTGTGGGTGGTATTGGCAATTTTTAACGAAATGGTGTCGTCACATTTGATACATATCGACCAATCGATTCATAGAGGAGGGAAATGAGCAGTTAGCAAAAATACTCCGATTTAAAATTGACATTATTTACTCTCCAGTCTCCAGTCATTGTAACATGAAATCTACAAAGTAAAAGATAAATCCCAAATCTTTATGCACTGGACCATCACTGAAAAAGTATGTAGCCAGTTTGGTAAGTTGAGATGTTGATCCCAGCTACGTCCTAATTACAAGGCTCAAAAATGAAAGAGACAATCCAAGACGGAGCACTTAAAAAGACGTTTCGGGGCGGCACAACGCCGGCCGGATCGATGGATGCCCGTACTCTTAAATCGATAGTCTCGTACAACCGCCTGAATGAGCTGCGCGCGCCGGACCTCTTACGTAATGCGCACCACAACACCTGTTGCTTCATACTACCACCCAGATATAACCCAACCAAATCTAAAAGCTGGCTTAGTAGCCAATAGCCGTATCCACGCTGAAAACCTGAAGCTTTCCCAATTTGGACGGGTTATGGGAGTCAATGCACCGCGGCAACCTTCGACTGCACTCAAGGGTGCATAGTACGTAGTAGTTGATAATGATCTTCGTTAGCGTTATTGGATGACCGCTGATTGAGTCCGTAGTAAAATGCGAGCCGTTTACTAATGGGTGGCTAAGGCAAGTCTGCTGTGTTTCAGCAAATTAATAAAAGGGGCAATCTAATCTGATTGCGGTTCTCACCAATACAAGTGAAAGAAAAATATAAAAATGCTGAATATCCCTAGAACAACGACTAAGCCAGTATAAATAAAGACTACAGTATAAATCGATTAAATAGAGCAAGCAAAGATTATTTTATTTAAGATTTCTCTTCTATATCTTGGCGGTGACTGAATTTATTGATTATGATTGAACTAAAGATTTAAAAATCCAAGACAATGAATAATCTTTTAGTAGTGCTTTTTTTCTTTAGTCTTATGAACAGTAAACGCCCCGTTGTCGGGTCGGGGGACGCATTGCCAGACGGGATGGATTAAAGTGCATAGTGCGACTGGTTTTTACTTCTGCTTAATCACTTGGGATATCTTTTGCCTGCACTGCAGTGAACTCATTTCAGGGGATTGCAGTTTTATACAAAATTCAAAGTTAGAACAATCAAATGCAGCATCTAAGTTTTATAAATTTAATTTATTTTACAGTGACAAAGGCATTTTATTTCATGACAATCTCATATTGTGTGTGCGTGATTGAATGTGTTTAACTACTTTAAAACGTGTGTTTAACACGTGGTGTAAAAAGAAAATGTAATTCAATGCCACATGAAAGATTGAACTCTATATTGAAATGTTTAATTTTTTACTTGTAGTCTCTTGTTTACATAATCGATGCTCGTCATATCTTTGTATAAATATGTATGTCGTGGCCTGATCTTAGAATTGCCCAAATAGACAAACTATTTAGTGAAAACCTTATTGCTGTGAAACAATCTAAGACCTACAGCTTAACGTAATTCAAATTGATCATCAAAGGAACCAACTGATGATAACAAAACATGTTACGACTGGATAAATAATTAATCAGGCATAAATTTCTGATGCTCACTTGATGGATTGTCACTGCGTACATCTGACGGAGTCATTTTACTAATCACTTCATAATAATGCGATGTTGTTTCCAGATTAGAATTGGGATAATTGTCTAAGGGGCCGTGACTTCGAACCGGATTACCCCACGGCTTCCCTAGGGTGTCATATTGGACCATTAAGAGGCTATGTTGGTTAGACCACGTGGCTGCGTTCAAATTTGGATTGTTTTGTAGCTGTCCCTATCCGAGCCCTATCCTACCCAAGCGCGTACGGTGAGACAGCATACACTACGCGAAGTTATCCACCCGTTATATGGATGTTTCGTAGTCCAGGGATCATTTGAAGGATACAGTATATTATGTAACCATTTTTAATACAGTATACTAATGAAATTTCAGATGTCGGTGGTTTTTCCAAATTGTTCTAAATTGATTCATACTCTTGTAAATCAGGTTCAAAGTTGGGGCTTTTTATTACCGAAAAATACAATTCTTTGACGCCCTGTAACTCTGGAAGTATATATTTAAACGAAAATCTGACTCACCACCGACACAGATATTTGTTTCTAGATTGTGTCTTGAAAATTTCATAGATTTTCATAGCTTAATACTCAAAATATGACTGGACTACGGTTGTATGGGCGCTTTGACACCAGCATACCCTCTTAAGGTTAGATGATCTTGATCGCAGTGCCTACCGATCGTACCAATGAAATAAAGAGAAAAACGCATAGTTTATACATAAATAAAATGTAATCAGTTACATTATTGCCGTCTTGCTCTCCACGCCACTTCAAGGAACGGTCTTTACTAGTACGCTCATGAAATTCATTTGTTTATCAGATTCGTGAAACTTCAATCTTACCAGCATATAAGCACGTTATAAGGATTTTATCGCGTATGGTCCCGTTTGTAAATTCGTCCCGTTTGTAAATTCGTCCCGTTTGTAAATTCGTCCCGTTTGTAAATTCGTCCCGTTTGTAAATTCGTCCCGTTTGTAAATTCGTTCCGTTTGTTAATTCGTCCCGTTTGTTAATTCGTCCCGTTTGCAATTCGTCCCGTTAGCAGATCGTCCCGCGAACGCATCTAATACTAGGTTTTGTTGATGGAAGGGCACTTTTATCAGCCCGCCTGAATACCACCATTTTTTTAAGAATGCTGTCAAACACCAGTTCTGTGTTCTGCAGAAGATATAACTTGAGGGTTCTGGCTAAGCATGTTCTATAATACGGCCTCATCAGGTAAGCTGAAGGTTAAGTACTAAGTGTATACTTTCAAAAATCCGTCCAATTACCAATGGGACTCGCACACGGAGTGTTCCTATGTCGTAATATATTTAACACAAGATGTAGCAAAAAGGTTCTTTAATTTTAACTTTTGTTATTTACATTTTTTTATTTTTGTAATGGCTATAGCCAAACGCTGTAGTCCACACGCTAAAAAATATTCAAGTATCTACCTATTACGTTACAAAAGATAAATTGCGACGAATTGACGGTTGACAGCTGAGCCATGTAATAGGGTCCCATCAGGCACGCTTTGGATCATCATCATCATCACCACCACCAATGGCCTATATATGTCCGCACTTCAGAAGCTAAGGCCTACTCTCCTACAGAGAAAGTATGGTATAGTCTATGCTATACGCGGGACAGGTGCGAATCGGAAGACTTCAGACACACCATTGAATTTCTTCTCAGGTGTGTGCAGGTTTCCTCGCGATGTTTTCCTTCACCGAAAAGCCAATGGTAGTGATTTTTATTATTCGTACATAAATTCCAAGTAACAAATTGTAAGTCATTGGTACGAGCCCGGATCGAACCCAGACCTCGTTGTTCTAGGACTGACGCTCTACCCAACTGAGCTACCACGGCTATGGATACGGAACCCTGAACCAAAGAGAAAAATATAGTGTCCACTGACAATCCTCCTACCCGCCTATCAAGCTTGTTAGTTACTATGCCGACAAGAGTTTATAATACTCTACCCACACTCTACCTAATGTTTGGCTTTGCGACCGCCCCCGTTCGTGTCTGCACCTACGACATCTGTGGGAGTAATTGAAGTAAAATCATACAGTTTGAGATTTTCATCGCTGTTGATAGTCAAGTACTATATCACAAGCAAATATGATCCTTCGCAACACTCTAACACACTGAAATAGCTTCTAAGCACTACAGAACAAAGTCTGAAATCATAGACATATTCATTCTATTTCTTTATTGAATACACAGCTCTGCAGTAATAAAATTATATAAGAACACGTATACTCGTATGATATGTATTTCAGGGTATCTGACATTAAAACCCACGCACCGCCTACTTAGAAAAGGCTAAAGACAGCCAATGTAAAGGTATAATCAAAATTGTCGAGGGATGACTGAATATAGTTAACTAAATACGTAGATACTCGTAACAACTTGTAATATTAATTTGTCCGTAAAGTCGACGCAATAATTTCACAGACTAGTTTGACGTAAGTGTGTGTGTAGACAAATTAGTTCATTTTAAAAGTGATATAACCATCAAAAGGTGTTATCTAATGTAGGCTTAGTAAATAAAATTGTGTATCTATCAGAACCACACTGGGTGACCTATGGCAGCATTCTTGCCCGATGCATTGTCAAATTAGTTCGTAAAATTTTGGCGTTGACTTTAATCATTGTTTCTTTCCCTTTCCAGAATGTTGGATCAATAAATTAGTAGATTTTTTGCATTTTTCAGTCGATTTACTAAGCAAGAATGAGCACAGCAGAGATTTACTAAACGTATGAGAACTAAAGACATTCCTAACATCTTAAGATCTTTCATACAGACAGATTTTAAGACGAGGATTATGATTTTATTGGTAATAGGACTTGAAATAATCGAACACCCAGATTTTCTTCTTCCTAATGCAAAAAAAATTCAGTATAGAATAAATATACTATAGCTTTGAAGACCTCTAGATTTTAGCGTATGGAAAAAAACAGAAGCTTTAAAATTTACTTATCAGTTACAAGGAGTTGAGATAGAGGCCAAGTGAAAACCCATTCGGAGTTTAATCAGGGCTCGTGACAAAAGTCCGTAACTTAAAGAACTGATTATATGACAAAAAGTAGAAACGAGACATAGCACAGCTAAATTACAAATTGTTATTGGACTGAAGGCTGTCTCTATAGGTATGTATAGCAGAAGCATTTTCATAAACATGACTAAATATGCCGGCGAAGCCCCTCCAAGGCTGCGTTGTCTAGACGGTTGGCGGCAGACATCAAGACACAACGGTTATTACGCGTACACAGACAAGGCCTTATTGCCGTTGCAGTGCTGTTGAACAGCGTGAATTAGACAAGGCTTTAGTTTACGTTTGTACGGTAGAATGTGTTTTATTGACATTATTGCTAGGTTTAGATTGATATATCGCCAAACAGCCGTGTTAACAGAACTTGATTATCCAATACAGTCTTATCGTCATTTACAATTAGGTGAAATTAAGCTCCATTATGCTGTTGTTAAACCGGCTAAGTGCTAGTCGGACTCAATATTTAAACACTTTTGACTTAAAATCTCGGAAAAATCACGTATCTGTAATAAGGTCATTTTAAAATTAAGCTTATTTTAATTGACTTGAGGGCGGGAAGCGCGAACCGTTTTAGCTTGGGCAAAAATATTTTCGGATCTTCGCCTGTTCTTCTCTACAGGTCGCACTTCTAATCCGGTCCCAGTGAAATTTTGTGAGTAGGTGCGATTATTATATTGAATTTTTTATCGGTTCAGTTTTGGAAAAATTGTCTAAATGACGGATATATTGTTGGTACGTTGAGAACGTAAAAAACATATTTCAATCATTTCGCAAAATGTCCAAAAATGACACGGATATATAGATTAATAATAAAAATAAACCTTTTGTTTTAATTTGCGGCAAACAGTTTTTCAGTTTAAAGCTATGCAAAGCCAGACTCACCAGGTTTACAGCTCATAGAGACACTTGTTTTTATTACTGGTAGTTAAAGCGGCTAATAGGATTACACACTCTGAAGGAAATTATTATTATGCTTGGAACATATGAAGTGATGCTGGCATGTTGCGGAAATTTGTCGTCACTAATTTCTGACGCAGCTATTTTTAATCTTATTTTTCATGTAGCTCCGTCTTGATATACCTTAGCCCCGTCCCACACCTACCGATTCTGTTCTAGTTAGAATTGGAATCGTAAGGCTAGAATGCAATACAAAATGTACAGATTCGAATATATTCAGATCAGAAAAGAAACGTTAGGTATGTTATGGGGCTTATGGTCAGGCTTTTATGACTAAAACTAATAATGTAATATTGATTTATAGTTTCAATTTTGTACCTAAAATTATTTCAACCCAATAAGCATTTCTTCAATTCAATATGCGATCCTAGTACTCCTATTCTTATTTTATCCTGTAAATAACGACCTCGAACAATGTCCCAGCCAGTCTACGTGCTATGCAGTTCATAGATGAGTTATGCATCACAATGATATTGGATGCATGTAAATAGGGTATTGTACAAGTTATTACAATCATAACAGTATGGGTTATGTTCGGAAAAGTATGTGCGAGAACTTGAGTGAATAATGCGTGTCATCTGGAGACGGGACACCTGCAGCTAATGATAGAAATTCAAGCATCATGCAATGAAACGCGGTCGGTGGCGGTCTGTCAAAAGTTTATTGACAGGGTAATAGTGTTACGGGCACGTCATTTGACAGTTCAAAAACAATGCATTGAAAAGTTCACCAGTGTAGATAATGAGACCGTGGCTCTGAGTGAAGACAGCGACGCACTGTATTAGGAAGACCTAAAATTTAGAAGGTTGGCTTCAGGACCTTTTGCCAATAAACTCCGAGACTTTGGACCCGGGTTTCCTTCAATCCCGAACTCCCCAAGCTCGCAACAATATAAAACATAGTTGCAAGTTAAAACTTTGTTCGGTAATGTTGTCTTTGTCGTAAATAATGTGGGTATGTATGCCTGCTATCCCTGGCGCTATAGCAGCACAACCAATCGTGATGAAATTTTGCAGGCTCAAGTCTATAGTTTGACATTAATTAAATTTTATTCTGGTCTCTTAAGTTGCTTTCATGGGATACCGGGCTACGAGCTCGTCAAATTACAAGATCGGTTGATCTGTTGAAGAGCTAAATGGTAACAGACAAACAAACTCATTTTCACGTTTATTATATTTTTATATTAAGGCGATTCACCTCCATCAAAGTTTCATACTAAATTTCTGTTGCCATAATCATTTAAAATATAATAGCTAGATTTGTGCAGTAATTATCTAAAAATACGACATCGGCTTGTGATTTCATGAAATGAGTATCATTGCCATTCAACTACACAGTGAATCACAATTTTCATTTTAAACACTTTTTTCGATTATTGTTCAAAGCGCTATCTATGAACCATGAGCTGCGCAACGACTATTTTAGCTAACTTTAAAGTTGTAAATTATTGATATTTATATCGCGACACTATAATTTCATCTTCTATTTTTAGGTAATTACTTATCGAAGCCAGCTATTCTATTTAAAAAGATTATGGCAACAGAAATTTAGTATGGAAGCATTAGGAGAGGGATAACGCTAAGCGTGTTTTAGAAATGTTGACTCTATAGTTCTTTACCCTGTATTTGATTTAGATTTATTGGAGTTTTATCTCGTGATAGTATTTAATTTGTATACATCACAAGCTCATGCCACTACAACCGAGTGAACTTCAGACATTGTCATGCGGGAATACTTTACCGAGATAAAGGCAAAAAACGAAGCCTGTACTTATACCGAAAATCACGTATTTCCCGTTTCTATGTTTCTTGCTCCGTCGTGGAGTGAAGGAATGACAAACGAAGAAACATATTTTCCCATTCATAACACAAGTGCACTAAAAATGTGCTGTTGACATGTTCTCGTTGCTATTCAGCATATTTTTACACTACCTTACACCTTTTACTTAACGTACATTCAACAAGAATCAGGTTAGATCATTATCCCTTCGCTAAGAGGCAAACAGATTTTATCGTCTAGACTACGTGGAAATCAAGGAAAATATATTTTCATAAGTTTAACACATATCGTCTTTTATATTAAGACTAACGTTAGAAGACTGAAATCGGAATCGTAGTAAAATTTTGAACTATGGGTTATCACTTGGTCTCCTCAACTGACGATATGGTTATGGGATGGAAGCGTGCTCATATGTATCCTGGCAATCACATATAAATAACATAATAAGCGGGTAAATAACATACTACCTTGAGCTTTTCGGGATAAGACCCTGTCGAAATTTACTATCCAAAATGAAAAACATAAGAATTTCATCAATATCGGTTTATCCTTTTTAACCGACTTCAAAAAGGAAGAGGTTAACAATTCGACGGGGATGTTTTTTAATTATTTGTTACCTCAGAACTGTTGACTGGGTGAACCGATTTGGAGAATCGTTTTTTATTATTTGAAAGGTGGTGCTTTCCCTCTTTCAATTTGGTCCAGTTCTGACAATGGAATCCATGAGAAAAATATATAAATCTTAAATTTGCCTTAATAAAAGTAGGCTTTTATGGCAATGAAGTCGGTTTCCAGTTCTTTTTAAACGCATTTGCTTGTACCCGTGAAAAGCCAACAAACACACAGAGCGACAAAAAGTAGACAATATTTACTTTTGCATCAACAATTCGTGCAATATTTGATTTTAAATAAAACGGGACGTTACAAGGGCAAATTGTGTACTATACCAGTGGTTCCCAACCGCGAGAATAAAATTAAAGTCTGCGTAACAAAGTTACAAATCCAAAATATATATTTTTGTCTAAATTGGTAATAATAAATAAATAAAAAGCCTTTTATTTGATCCTGCTACATTACATTGCTGCTTGATTCACTATTTTATAAAAGCTTTTATTTTTTCTATTACACTATGTTTAATTACTAGCAAGGTCCCCAGGTTGGGTAAAGGCCTCCTCCAATGATGTCCACTTCTCTCTATCCTGTGCTATTTGCCACCACTTTGGACCAGCGGCTTTTTTAATTTCGTCCTCCCAGCGTGTAGAGGGCCTTCCTCTCTTTCTTTTTCCTTCAGTGGGTAATAACAATAGTTAACTAAAACTTATAATAATCTCTTCCCTTCTCGTGTAGGTGGTAAGGTCGATGACCGACCTCACAAATACTAGTCATAGACACAGTCCTCTGACATTGCTCATGCAGCTACTACCTGTCGTAGACAGTAACCGGTAACAACGGTTTAACGTTCCTCCCGAAACACGGAATCATTTTACTGTTCAGACAGGCAGTACGTACGTATTTAAACTCCTTTACTACGTCAACTGTAATTCATGAACCTTTTAACAACGTCATAAAAATTATGTAATCCAAGCGTGTAAACTGAAGGAGTTAATTCAAAAGAAATTTGTATGTAACAAGGGCGAGTGGTCTAGACGATCCGGGCGCCACAGTACGTTAACTAAGACCCCATTACAGCTATGTCATCTGACGTTCATGACGTCATTCCCCCCAACCCTCCTCGGTAATTGAAGGGTTCAGTGGTGACCTGGATTTGGTATTGCGGACTGTTGAACACTTCAGTAGAAGGATGTATCTTTTTAACTGCAGTAGACACATAAAATGACACAGAGTGTAGTTGTGTATTGTATATTACAATATAACGACAAATAAAAAATAATAAAAAATTCAAATAAACGTATCTTTCGCCATTTTGCTGGATCCTGTGTTAAATATTGTTAGATTGTAAGGAAACCCTTAGTGTCTGACTCGAATTTAAGCGGTTTTTAGAAATTCCTTAGTTTTTTTAAATGTATTATGGGTTTGCACTTGGCCTTCATCTCACCTGATGGTAAGTGCCGATAAGTCCGTTGAATGGTAAACGTGGTCAGTGGCGCTGTCTCTGCTACCTTTCATAGCGGAGCACATAGCACTGCTGTCAAATGCCCTTTTTCTTTCACTCTTTCTGTTTGTAGTTCGACTTAGGTAGCATAGTGGCAGCTAGCTAGGTGGACATAGAAAAGCCGCAACTAAAGCGAGAATCGATAGGATTCCGACTGGGAATCGAACCCGGGACCTCCGTTCAAAATTTAGCCATTAGGCCACGGAGGTGGTTGATCGATAAATATTATATGTTCTAAACCAAATATCATATAACTTTAACACGTGATTTAACTTGGGAACGGTTAATTTATTCCGAAATTCTATTTACATGACAAAAGGACGCGTTAGATGGATGCTGTTTGAACGCTAAAGTGCTTCCATCAGGCGCCTCATTGATGTTCCTGCCACTTAGACGCATAATTTATGATGCTGATCGCACTGGATCAGAAGGGTTCGACCATAGCTTGTATAATGGATAAGGTTTAGATGCCTTCCTGACATGGTTGGAGAAACATCCTGATGTTTTGCAGAGAATATATGCATGAAACTCACGCATATGAGGTTAATATCATCAACATTATCGACTGGGAAACCGCCATGGTTCGCAAACGTAGCCAGTACTGAGGCGATTGCATCTAGCGACTTTCCGTGACCTGTTCCAGGTCATCGGTAAGAGGACAGCCCGGCTCGTGGTTGCTACTGAAGAACTCTTAATTCCCATTGATTATCCGTTGATCGAACGATGTGGCCTGCTCATTGCCACTTCAGGTCACTGCCCCGTCGAGATATGTCGATGTTCTTAGTTCGTTTACGGAATACCTCATTCCGTATTTTATTAACCGACTTCATAAAAGGAGGAGGTTCTTAATTCAACGCATATGTTCTTTTTTAAATGTTTGTTACCTCATAACTTTTGACTGGGTAAACCGATTTGGATGATTCTTTTTTTATTTGAAAGCTGGTGCTTTTTGGTCCAGTTCTGACAATGGCATCCATGAGAAAACTATATCGCTTTCAAACTACTTTGCTCATCGTAATAAGTTGCAAAATCGCGTACCTGTCATGTCCCATAAAGTGTCATAGATACACATCAGTTTCACGTTTCTGGCCTACCAGTCGCAGAAAATCTACATTAGTAGCCGTTTGGCTAACATTCGTCTGTAAGTCTATATTTCGAATACTTCCATCATTATTATCATAGCTTTATTTATTTTTTAAATTTACATTTCTCTACTTTAATCATTTCTTTGTTAATTTGATGTAACTGCGTAGGCGTGCGTGTATAGTAATAAAATGGGGTGAATTTCGGGAATACCGCTATTCCATGACTAGTTCAATGGTAACGAGTGAGTCATACTCTTTGGTAATACAAAAAGCGAGTAGTGTGACTCATAAAGTTGTTTAGCACAAAGTATCCTGCAATATCCTACACACAGCTTTGTTGATAATTTGGTGATCTCAGAATTGATTCCCAGCGGGTAACTAACGATAATCCCCTCCCCTTAATCTACTCTTCGTTTTCATAAATTTCATTAACCATTCAAGTTTATCATGGAAGGAAAACATTGTGAGTTAAACTTCACACTGATTAGGAAATCGTTTATTTACATTTAAAAAAAGAGTGACGTTCACAAAAACTACACTTATCCCAGGGTATAGTTTATATCATACATTTTCGCCACCACCAAAAGCTCTCGAGATTGTATAGACAATCACACGCGTCAGGCAAAAAGCTTCCCGATACATTGATAATAAGTCTTATCTGTGGAGCTACTTGCAAACGACTTGTATAAGCTGGTCCAGATTACGGGAACATTATGCAATTTTCTTGTACCCATCTTACGTCATGTCGTAGATGCCATTTAGTCAGACAATATATATACAACATACGATACCCTCTAGATGTATGTATAATATATATACTGCTATTAGGTGAAGTTACATTTCTAGGAGATGATCTGCCTGCCTACTTATCATGAACACTGCGACCACTTATCCATTTTTCATGGGGTTGCCATGAATCATGGTAGATTGATATTTGCAGCATATCTGTAGTGGTACACAGATAAACATGGCTGGCTCAGTCTTCAGCTTCTTTAGTCACTTACAACGAGACCCATAGGAAAACAAGGGATGGGATGGGATAATTCGAAAGCCTCAAGTTGCATTAAAACTAGATTGGTCTCTTCGGAGCCTTATATACATTTAAAAAATTATTGTACCTGTCGCATAAACAGTATAATTAAACTATGTCGACTACATACATACCAGTTATATTTATTTGTACGTATATAGAAAATAAAACCGCTTAGTCTGAAAAATTTCCCATTTTTAAAGAGTATTCCCCGTAAGTCTCTTAAAAACCTGTCGTGCCATTAGAGGCACTTCACTTACGTGCCACGTAGCCGCCATTACCAAGTTTGAGGCACTTTTAGCGTTAACATAAGACTGTAATGTTTTGGAAAGAATTTCCTAAATTGCTGTTTTCCTCCATGAAAAGTCACGACCAATTTTACGAAATGATTACTAGTTAGTACAGTTAACGCCAAAGTTTTGAAGAACTAGGCCTCCGTTTCACCTAAATTATTTCATGTTTATTTGTTTCTGCTTCATTAGTAATTTATTTTCTTTATGCAAAAAAAAGTAAATAGTGCAACTTATACATAGTTTTTTTTTAAAAACAAAAACAAAATTGTTTTATTTCATTGAACAAAGTTGTTTACAGAAACAAGGTTGAGACCCTCTTGTAAGTATAAAAATACCTGTAACAGAGGGTCCCACTATTCCATAACAAAAATAAATTTATATTTAAGGAAATATTTACTTATGCTAACATGCTAATACATATTTTATATTATAACAATAATTGTTATACGTACTGTAAGTACGAGAGCTCAGTCATGGTTTATAATAATGGCTATAAAATAAAAACACAATCTATGTGCTAATTGTTTGGAGAAATAAATCCTAGTTGAAAAATATTCGGGAGTGGAGGAAAATTACAAGTGTATCTAATATTTAGTTGTGAATTCCTCGTCCTTGACATTCAACCCTTTTCTACTACTTCCTTTGCCGTCAAGAGTTGTTCGAAACAGGTATACAATACCAGCTTCTATTCGCTTCACAATTGAGTTAAAAACCGTCTATACAACGTACTAACTTCCTTCCTCAAAGTCGTAGCATATTTCAACTCAATTTCCACTGACGCCAACGCTTCCTGTATCCAATTACCTTTAATAGCAGAAAATTTGATGATATTTTAATTTAGATGATAAATCACAGGAGTGACGTCTATACAATTATCCGTGTAATTGCAAGTTAAGTGAGCGTTGGGGCTTTTAGTCGACAACGGCCGGCCCCCGGCGTGGAAGGGACCGTAGGGGGAGTTAATTATTTCGTCACAAAAACGCTGTCGTTAACGTCATCTCGGGAAACATTAAACGGTGGTTTCAATGAGATTTTTTAGGGTCCGCCGAGAGGGTCAGTGGCGGGGAAAAGCGAGCGAATCTGTTTGCCATTAAGTTTTTTTGTTGCTGATTCCTCCCAAGGAAACTTTTTAGCAGTAAATTTGGAAATGGTTTCTTGTTCTTTGCGGATATTTTTAGTGTGCCGGAAGAAACTTCGAAACAAGATTAGGTTGTTGGTCTTTTAACTACGTTTCATTCATCATCATCAACAGCCTATATACGTCCCCACTGCAGGGGCTCAGACCTACTCTCATACAGAGAGTTTATGTATGTATATATGTATGTAGGAAAACATCGTGAGGAAACCTGCATGTCTTGAACAGGCATGTGAAGTCTGCCAATCCGCACTGGGCCTGCGTGGTGGACTACGGCCCAGTGCGGATTGGCAGACTTCACTTGAATTGAAAAACAACTCATAGGTACAAGGCTGGATTCGAACTGCGTCACCGAAGCTTTTTTTACTACATTTACATCAACTCAAATAATAAAGAGAAATAATTTTTTTCGCATCATAATCCCAAAGTATTGACACTTACTGAACTGAATATAATTCTACATCATGTTCCATTGATAAGAGAATCGTCCCGCACACGTTGTCTAAATAAAACCTTGCCAGCGTACTACCTCACACTTCATCCTATCTTAACTTCTTTTTTGTTCCCTGAAGCGTGCCTTTTTACTGAACATGTTCGCGTAAAGATTCAAATTTATCAGCAACATCATACTTAATCCGGTCGCCATGCGTAATGACTATAGCCAAGCCCCTCATTAAAACCTCGAGCCTCTGATCGAAAGCTCAATCTTGGGCAATGACGCTCTAGTTCATCAATAGACATTTCAGCCGACACAGAAAGGACTATTATTCCCTTTCGAAACGTTTTCTAAAAGATTTTATACGTCTAGAACAGAAGTGTCGTTGGCTGCGCCGTTAATATCAGTAAGTGACACGCCCTTACTCCTCTTACTCGTACCTATAGTAACTCCCTACACCTACTCGTAGTATACAAAGAGCGGAGTGAAACAAACGTCTTGCCTTAAGGCCCCATTACTCCATGGCTTGGTAACTACGCATTTCAGTATTAATTTTTTATATAGTATATTGTTTTAGGTAAGTCACTATGTCATCATCATCAGCATATGTTGGACAAGAGCCTCCCTCATAAATCACCACGTTATATTTTCTATGACGTGATCTGCTGTTAGTAATACTATTCTGTCTGTATTTTAATTAATATCATCATCATCAGCCAAGAATCATCCACTCCTGGACATAGGCCTCCTCCATGGGGCCACATACAGTTTAGGATTCTAGATATAAGCAGTTAAGTTATAGATAGATGCAGTTAAACTCCGCAATATGATTAATCATTAAAAAGATGTGCATCATGCACCTAATATAACTTGGAGGTATGGAATTTTTAACATATTATATATTATTATATTATCGATGTCAAACTCGCATTAAAGCTATTTACAGACATACCGATGTTACGATAACTATAAGAGCTCCCTGTTGACTACGTTGCCTGTTTTACATTGTCGAACCAACTACTTACTTACTTTGTCTCAAACAGAAGTAACAATTTGAAGCTACCAATCTGAGCGGCTAATAGGCCTTAAGGACAACGCCCGAAGTAGGGGTGCGAACCGAAGAGATTAAGTTTTGGACAAGATGAATTGTGAATGCAATATGGTAATAAGTAATAGCTTAATGAGGTTGCGTGGGTGGGTAGCCTCTTTCGGAACAGTTTGGACAAAGTTTTGACTTCAAATTTTCCACTTAAAAACTGTGACGTTTGGGACACGAATATCTTACTTGGCCGTGTTGTCCCGGGTTTAGAATAAGATCAGTCTAGTCTATGACTGACGGAAAGCCAATTTGCTCTGCAAACCTGTGAAGATAGCTGTGAAGATGTTGATTTTTTTTATTGACTAATAAATGAGATATCTCTAGATTCGTCTCAATTTTATAAGTTAGTGACTCATTTTAGACATTTAGTTCCGCTTCTAACATTTAGGATTTCAAATAAAATTGTATTCCTTTGAATATTTGATATAGAAAACAGAGATAATGCAAAACGGGACTGAATAAAAAATGTGCATAATTACAAGATTGAAATAAGTTAGCGTTCAAAAAACCTAGACAGTGATATCAACTGCCCTAGAAGTCTACAGCATTCATCCCCTAAAATAAAGTAATACTTAAGGCAAATTTAAAACCTACATGGTTTTTTAATGGATTCCATTCTCAGAACTGAACCAAATTGAAATGGGACCACACGAAAAGCACAGGCCTTCAACTTGAAAGAAAGGTAACAAACTCTTTTTAAAAAACATACATGTCGAATTGAGAACCTCCTCCTTTTTTTAAGTCGGTTGAAAACAGTACTGCTGGCAACCATATCCTCAGTTTGTCGCCCCCTTGCCCCCCTCGCCACCCCTCACGGGCCCCTGCGAGCGGTGCCTAATGAGAAGCGTTGAGACTTAAAATTTGGTGCCAACTCGAACTCTGAAGAGTGCTAGAAAACGCCGAGAGCAGAAACGCGAAATCAACTATTTTATCTCACCTCCTGACCCAGAAATTTTAACCTCTATGACAGGGTAATAAGGCAGAGCGACCCCGCAATAAATAAGATTGTCAGTCCCGGTGCCAAATGGCGGTATTGATAGAATTTTTGCTTTTATGCCGCAGTAACCCGATTTTTCAATTGCGAGGGAAAATGGGAAATGAAACTTTTTACGGGCCGCTTTTTGAGGCGTCCTTTAGATAAATCAGTGCCTTTGACGTCGAGAGTGAAAATAATGATAGTGTTTTTAGGGTCGAAATTATGGGGAAATTATAGGCATCCCAGAGAGCAATTTGTAAACTGAGAAGAAAACTGCTGAGTTGCTGGCGTAAAAATATGTATCAATAGATACTTTTATTACGATATTAATATTGATACGGTGATCTGTACATAAGGTTCGCGATTAACAGCTGACTTGCGCAGTTCATAAAACGACCACTGTTCTTGTAGCTACTCTTACGAGTTCGTAGCAGTGCTACGAAAGCTACACTTGTAATAAAGCAAATTGTTTGACTTTTTTTAAAGTTTATTTACTCATTAACCTGTAAAGGCACCTAAGCTGTGATAGTTTTCCTTTTAACTTCAGTATATATAATACTAATGAGAAAATGTTCAGAATTTTAACCGGCTTCAAAAAAGGAGGAGGTTGTCAATTCGACGGGTATGTTTTTTATGTTTGTTACCTCAGAACTGTTGACTGGGGGAACTGATTTGGATGATTCTTTTTTTATTTGAAAGGTGGTACGTCTCTTGTGGTCCCATTTCAAATTTCACTAAGATCTGGTTTTCAGCTAGATAAATTTATTAAGTTCTACCAGCTGCTAATTATACAAATTACTAGCAGCGCTTTGAATTTTCTCTTGAGATCCAAATGAAAAAGGAATCTAACATCACAACCCTACCTTTGTTATCAATTTGCGCCCTAATGAGTCTCTTTGTTTTCTTTAGAAATCTTTTCATCTTTCCGTAAATTCGCTTATCTAATTCGGAACCGCGATTTATTTCTTGGAAAAACTCGCTCTGGGGTTTGTTACCTATTGTGGAAACTAAACATGGTAGGTAATGATGTTGTACTGTAATTTACTAAAAGTTTTGGAAAAATACTTAGCTTGATTAAGACTTTTCCTTTCTAAGAAACAAAGATTTAGCTTATCCCTTTTTTAAAAGCTTTTATTAAATTACAAAATATATATTAGCAAAATTTAATACTTTTGAGAATATGTATCGGGTTGGAATGGCCACTGGTCTGTCAAGCTGATAACGTGGTCGGGGAGAACTGAGGATCGGAAGGGGGAACACGAATGTGGGTTTAACACGAGGCAAAGCCATAATAGTATCACATGATTGTTTTAATACCTAATTATATACAGTTGCATACAATACTTTATCATTGATATTAATCCTCTTTAAAAGGTTCTGAAATCATAGGGTGTAGTACAGAGTTGTAAAAGCTATTTATAAAATCATTGTAAGTTTAATTGCTGAGTATCTAACGAAAACAAACTTTTTTTTAAATTATAGAGCTGTTGAAGTAACACGTGCGTGTATGACAATGTTCTTTTTTTGAAATTCGTAAAGATACCGTGAATTGAGTAGTGAGAATGTGGCTGTTTGATGAGTAAGGAAGGAATCGAGTTAGAGTTGAATAATGAAATTTAATACAACATTATAACATTCGTTTGGGTGATATTATGATTATTATGACACTGGTTGTTGGCATGGTTGGGTTTAATAGCATAGATGTAGATAAAATAAGTAAAACGATCTTTATTCAATCTTCAGGGTATTATTTTAGGGTGAATTGGTGCTGTTTTAGAATAAAGAACTATTATCATTCTTTGTTTGAAATGACTTCAATAGTTCGTCATTTCATTTATTGTTTTCTGAAGTCAATAAAACGAGAGTCAATACTTGTGTTTTATTATACGGCACCGCTGTATAAAAACCAGTTTTCACTTGTTAAATAAAACTGTTTTATAGAAATCGTACAAAGAATATGAGTTAGGGTAGTACTTAAGTACAATTTAGAGTACAATAAAGTAATAAAACTTATACACGCCGTGTTTAGTGGGTGGTTATGAAGTTAAATTGTAATTTAACAGGTACTTACGTATTAACAAAAATGTTAAGTGGAATGTTGGAAGGACAATCGCGTGACCGTGTCCTGTTTGTTAATTATTCTCTAATACTCATTAACATAGCTCAGGGGTGTATTTCACTAAGTAGAAATATTCTTACAACCTCACGGCTCGTCGTTGCTGCCGTCATTCGATATTGATACTTGTTGCTTATAAAACTAGATACATTCGTGAGCTGTGAGGTTGTAGGCATATTTGGCCTAAGTACATTGCGCCAGAGTTAATTTATAATTTAAACGCATAACATAAATGCTATAGTTTTGTTGTTTATCAATAAATGCACGTCTTAATAAACCGAAACATATGATCTCAAGGTACAGAAAAAAATATTAACCAACTATGCTGATAATTACAATGATTATTTTTATGTATGATGGGTTTGCGCTTGGCCTTTATCAAATGATGGTAAGTTTTTTTTAATGATGGTAAGTAACGATGAGTCCGTTGGATGGAAAGCGTGCCCACCCAGTCTAAGGATATATATACCTAACCTAAGTAAGTACCAAACAATTGAAAACAATGTTGATCACAAGTTGCTCGTTAGCTAGAAGCTTCGACGCAAACACCCTTCTACAGCCTTATCGTAACTTGTCGTAAAGTGAGTAGGAGGGAATCCGTACAACATTATGCATAAGAAAGTATGATTGAGAATCTCATGGACTCTCGCCGACAAAGTATGAAAATGTATTCGAAACATGATAGCGTCATACCTCACATCTCACGGCTCGAAGTCATACTAAAGAAATGGTGATACTAACATCGATTCGTGACAGACAGACGTTGAATAGGTACTGTTACGTCAAGTTCAAGGACTAAGTAGACAGTGCTGGGTAGAATATGGGTGTATATTGTATTTTTAGTAAACCTTAGTGAGTAATGGATTGAAGGCAAAGACGTCAAAACTATTTATCAAAGAATGCTTGGATTTAGCTATGGGACATATAAAATTACAGTTCTAGTTGTGACATGTATATTGCCTCGGGCTTTGCTCGTGTGGGAATTACGTTCTCAGTAGATCGATGTATAAAATTTTAACATTTTAGGTCAAGTGGTTTGGGTTTTCAGTCAGTACTCGTCAATTTTAATTTAAAAAATTAAACAATAATTGTACATGTAGACGAACATAGCTTGACCTGTCAGTGAGCTTATGTGCAATTCATGATGGAGAAATATTAGTACAAATTCACGACTTTGATGTTTTTGTTGACTATCATTATTAATTAATCTACTAATAAAATTAACGCATTTAAAAAGAACTGAAAAACGAATTAAACTGCCCTAAAATGCTCGCCCTTAGAAGTAAAATTATCTGGGTTTTTGTTAATTTTTCAATCAATTTCGATAAAATTTTATGGGACCACTTCTGAAGTAATACTCTACCAAACAAACAAAAATAATCATCAAAATCGATTCACAATGGACGCAGTTTTCATGTATTAACATACGTACAAAAAAAAACATACAGCGAATTGAAAACCTCCTCGTTTTTTGAAGTCAGTTGAAAACTAGACCATATATTTTTATTCAATCAGAAATAATAACATTTGATTGTTTAAACTGGGTATAATGTATATCTGATTTTGAATAAACTGGGTTTTAAATAACATTTCTTTTGAAACGCTCAATAATATCAATTAATGTTACGAGTAAATTTATTGTTCTGACTGTACAAAAAGATACAGCCTACGAAAGCGAAAGTACGAAGGATCTACTAAAATCTGGGTTAATCAGAAGCATAACAATCCAATATAACTTGTATCTCTGCCAACAAAACTAATAGAAGGCAGTATTAACCCAAATTTGTGACCACATCGTACATACCCACGGCAGGCGTATAACATCAAGTCAACAAGAAGTTGTCAAGTAGCAACCACTACGTTAAGTTAGCTCGTGCTTTAGTTGGAGAAGAGCACTTTGATTATTGTGTTCTCTCGCCACGCCCAAGACGGCAGCTTTGATGGCCGTTTTAGGCTCCACAGCCTACTGTTTGATAAGTTGTAGATGTTCATAGCGAGATTCAAATTACAGACATGTATTTCGTTATGCAATAAAGTGCTTAGGTAATAGGCATTAATGTTCTCTCTAGACATTTAATTGGTTTTCGGTCTTATTCTTCTAATTCAAAACTGTTACAGAGTTAGTTTACACTTTTACTCGTATCATATGTAATCTTATACCTTTAAACAAACAATATATATATTCGCGATTTCGCTGAAATTTGGTATTTGGGGGTATTCGGGGGCGAAAAATCGATCTAGATTAGTCTTATGTCTGGGAAAACGCGCGTTTTCGAGTTTACATGCACTTTTTCTTTCGCATTATTCCACGCTAAATATGATGGAAAATTTCACGCTGTCAAACATAATGTACTTTAGCCGAGTGGTTCACACGTGTCATTCCGTCCGAGATATCCGCGTTCAAATCCCGGTTGGAAAATTGCTTTTGTTTTTCGTGTGTTTAAGGGCAGAAATAAAGTTTTTGATTGTTTTTAAAGAACTACGAGCAAAGCTCGGTCGCCCAGATATTTGCATTTAAAAGTGCTACAATGTGGTTGCTCCAGACTACCAATTTCTTCGACCATATTATACATTGTTCACGGTGGTGGTTGGATGAGGCTTTAGAATAGAATAAGTTCATAGATCAGTCCTTGGACCGTCATAAATGGCAACTAAGAGAAAAAATTCCGAGAAGGTGCGAGGGAGGCTCGTGTCCAAAAACTGTTTAATTATGTTAACAAATACTAGAAAATGTAAGGTTTATAACAATTTCAGCTTAATTAATTTAATACTACGAGATTCTTGGCGCGAACTTGAATAATGGTGATTGATTGCAATTTTTCGTAATTTGTTAATAATACTGTTGTGTGTGTTTTTTGTGTTATAATGGTGTGATATAGTGCAAAAAGTGTAATGGACGGTGTTATAGTATCAATTACGCAAAATTGCGAGGATTTCGACGCGATCGGAAGAGTTTACCATGTCGAGTACATCGGCATATGGATTCTTTCGAATAATGTTGAAACCAAGGCTGTCCTTTGAAATTCTCGTCAAGAATCCAAAACAAGCGATAAAATGTACACATTACATATTTTATTGAAAAAGCTGAAGAAATGGCTTTGGCATAGTTTATAACCTCAAAATTTGTTCACCTAATTTTACTCGTCATTGGCTAGATAACGACTGGTTAAAGCCATTATTTAAAAAAAATTAATATTACTCTAAATAATTATATAATAACCTAGACAACAATAGTATAAAACCATCGGTTACCCTCACTGCGTTATAGGAATCGGAATCCAGATTTTCCCTGTTGAGAGAAATGAGATTTTTAACCGTCTTGTTACCGACCCTTATCTCATTGAAACTTTGACCAAAGCTAAAAAGTTTTGATGACGTAATGATCCCCTGCTCCATGAAATCTGGAGCTGACGCTTCAATGCCCCCCTAATGGCAAAATGCCGTATCCAGACGAGCTATTTTTATAAATCACCCCTAGTTCGATACGTTGAAAACTTTCTTAATATCTTAGAGCGGAAAAGAAACTTTGTAAGAACAAGTTATGGGCACCGTTAACTTGTAGTTACAAAATATGTATAAAACCAAAAACACTGCTCTAATCATGTCTAAACGGATTATTTAGAAGGTTTTATAATTGAAAGCCTATTTTCGTACGAAATTTTGAAAATTAAAGTCTACTACTACGCGCTGAATTAGTTAAATACATTGAAAATACTTATTTACTCGTAGTTTAGCCCGATCCTTTAACAAGGACACGCTCAATAAATATCCATTTTTTAGATGTCATTAACGTTATATATATATTAATAATTATTTATGTATTGGTATCAAAATTCAAGAAGAGCGTGCCCTTGTTCATGTATCAGGCTCAACTAAATAAATCTTTGCAATGTATTTAACTTATTCAGCACAATACTCTCTTAACAAGGAGGAAAAATTGACGTTAATTTTCTGTGTTCATCTTAATTATAGAAATGAACAACTCGTGGGCGTAAAAGGTCACTAAGGGTAAGTTCCAGGAGACAAGCAGCTGTCTCTCTATTATCACCATCGTGCTGCGATCACCAATCCACCTGCCGATGGGGGTGATTAAGTCAATCACAGCAAACGTCGCGGACACACACGCAGACATTGTCCGTTTTCCAGACAGGGTCCCGTAGGGTAACAAACGGACCCTATTACTAAGCCTTATCTGTCTATCCATCCGTTTGGCTGTCAGCGGGCAGTATCTCTTGATCCGTAATAGAGAAAGAGTTGAAATGTGTATTTCTGTTGCCGGCCGCACTTGGCCGGATTTTATTTGTTTGTTCAATTTATCTGATTTGGTGTACACTAGAGTACAAAAATATGTATCCACTTTTGAACCATGTCACATTCACCTTTAATTGACATTTCCCTCAAGAGTGAATGTTACATGGTTCAAAAGTGGATACATATTTTTTGTACTCGAGTGTACATATTTGTTTATCAAAAATGACATTGTTTATTTAAATTAAATAAACAGTATGTTAATAGTTTTTGGTGTGATAGACTGATTCCCAAAACGTAAATCAAAGTTAATGGAAAGTATCAAGTGGTTTAGAAATAACATAAAACATGTTCGTTTTGTTGTTTACAAAATACATTTACTATTCTGTCTGACATCACGATACATCGCGATTGACCTACTTTTCACATTATGTCGGTAATAACAGGGAGGGGAGACTCCCTCAAGCCCCTCATACGTGGAGTTATTTTAAGGTCCTTTGATTTAATTTTTGTATAATAATAGTTTAAAACGCAAAATTACATTTTATTTCAATATTTATAGTGTAGCGTTATTCGGAAGGCACACCGCTGAATAACTATCATAATCCTGTGTATAAGTCCAAAATATGTATACCAAATGTTTAATTGCATTCCATATCGATTATAGGTTAGTACAATAGTACAAATAAAAGTTGCAACGAATTCAAAGAGTTTAAATTAAACAATTAAAACAAGTGCATGTACGAGTATGAACTCATTTGTTTACGATTTAGTTCCTTGGTGTAATCTCGAAATGATGACTTAAACAACGACCGATATCACACAAAATGCAATAAAAAGCCAAGTAAAACAACATTCACCTTTTCCCGCCGCCCCTGAAGGGTTAAAATTGGATTGGGCTGTACAATTGTCTATTTCCGAGAGTCGTTTGACAATGGCCAATAGATTTCAATAGAATTCGGAGGAGGGCATTCTGCGGCCCCGTGCAGACGTGTCGTACCAGTTAATTAATTGCTTTAAGCCTTAACAATCACTACATTTTTGCCAGAAACGTGGCGATTACTGAGTGCTTTGAAAAGGCAGAAGCATTTCTTGTCGAGTGACAGAGTGAAAATATATAAATGTAGAGGCGAGGAACAGAAAGCATTCAGCAAAAGGCTATGCGAAGTCGGTGCTCTATAGTGAATGAACACTCACGACGTTAATGTACTGGGGGCAGCCGGGGCCGTGGCCTCTCAACAAGCCCTGGCATCGACAGTCGAGGCAGCCGGCGTACATGTCGCCACCTCGAAGGAGCTTGAGGCGAGGAAGGTTTAGGAAGTGTAATAGATCGTCGTTTGTCGTTCGACGGCTAGAGCATTAGCGAGCGGGGTCGTCGAACGGCGTCGGCGGGCGTCCGGGCCGGGAGGGGCGACGGTTTCGGCGCGCGCTATCGATCGGATCGCATACCTTCCTGCGGCCGCAGCAGAGCATCCTCCGAGCGCGCGACTGTCCGCCCGGCGAAGACTTCAACCTGGCCAGTTTGCGCCACTGCATGGGGACAGGTTAGCGCGGCGCGTGCGGAAGGGGCCGCGGGGCCCGGTGCTCGCGCATCGCGGCGCCGCGGGCCTCAGGACGCGGCCGGAGCGCGCGAGCCTTCCTCGCGGAGTGCCCGACGCGCGCCCGCGCCTGCGCCCTCGCACACCCCCACAGGGTGGGCACCACCCCCACCTCCCCTCACTCCGCACGATTAATAATTCCAGCTACGATGCCAGTGCGTATGTGGGTTAGTTTTTTGGCGATCGATGCGATTAGTCGGTGCGAGTCGCTTCCGCTCGCCAGACCGCTGCGGTGCACCCTAGACGCGGGCAGACGACCTATTAATCGCCTTTTGACATCGGCGGATTAGCCGCCGCGCTCCGGCGGCGCCGTCGGATATCGACGATATTGTATAAATACCCAACCGGTTACGCTCCTGCTACGCTGCGAGTCAGAGAGTAGGTCACCCTATCATGTCAGCCACATACAGTCAGACGTTGTAAAGCCATAAACCTTATCGTAAAGAGTTTACATGAGTAACGTGGTACTGGTTAGTTTCGATAGCATGATAACTTACAGGTAAGAAGGAAAATGGTGCAATTTATAATCAAGAATCGGGCCTCAGAGATATAAAACTGGCTAAAGGGAAATCATAAATCTGCGCAAGCGAAGGTGCGTGCGCTGACTCCAAAAGGTGGCGAATATCCTAAGATTTAGTGTTCTAATTCTTACTTACAGGCACCACTACAAATCGCTATATTATTTGATGTTTAGGTTTGGAATAAAGAATGAGTTCTTGGTCCTAACCATGACAAGATCTTATCAAAATTGCAAAAACCAAACATGATGGAAGGTATACACTAGCAGGTATTTCGTTCATATACCTCTAGATACAAGAGTTGTAAAAATAAACCTCACTCTCCTGCTACAACTCTTGTGCTCCAATTAAACACGGAGTTTTATTACATCCTCGATTACGACCGTGTCGTAATAATTAGAAAGGCCGAAAGTCAAATCCGTTTTGAGGGCGATAATAAGCAACTACACGCGAGGGCGGGGGCATCCGGCCGCAGCACAAAGACCGCTCTAAACCACATACATAGGGGAGGAATGGAAACTCCGACGAAAACACCCGAGATCATTCCGAAGAGTTTTCTGGTTTCGTTTATAATGTAATGTTGCTCCTGACCGCAGGATCCTAACAATGAAACTGTGAAAACTGTAAATTTTGGACAGTATACTTACACTGCTCTAAACGTAAAGTCGATATTGAAACAAGATAATACAGAATTAATACATCCGTGACTCGTATGGATGTGTGTTCTTAGTGAATTGGACCCCTGTATCGAAATTCTTCTTCGGGGCCTGAGTGAATATTCTTCGGCAAATGTATACAATCTTCAAGCACATCGTTATATAACAACAGTGCCTCTAGTGTCAGTTTACAAAAAAAGCTGCGTTTACGCGCCTCTGTAACCTGAAGAATCAGTCCCACGCACTGCTAGCCATGTAACCACGATTAATAGCACCAGTATCCAAAGTCAAATCCTATACGTACGAGATTTACCCGAAGCTTAGGGAGATCAATCGACGTCGTAATAAGAGGTTACCATGGGATACTGACCCACTTATCTATGAGTATATCCCTTACTATGTTTGTATTGTTAGATGCTGGCGTTTTGCCTATCCTCATATTGTGTTTGAGGTCAATACGTGCAATTTGCTGGATATTACATGACGGCTTGCTATTTATATTGCTTTTGATTTAATCAAACACCAGTTGCAATTAAATTTATAATATAAAAATTGATATAAACTATACAGTGCTAAGGATTTTATTTTCAAGTAAGTTATTTGGAGATGGACATTAACAGAGAAGAAAGATAAATGGACGAGACTAATAACATAGTGGTACACTCGAGTACAAAAATATGTACTTGTATCCACTTTTGAACCATGTCACATACATTCTTGCTTGTTCCTATGCAGCTTATTGAGGGAAATGTCATTTAAAGGTGGATGTGACATGGTTCAAAAGTGGATACATATTTTTGTACTCGAGTGTACCTACGAGACTGGAAAAAAGGAGACTAGATGCTAGACTGCAAGAAAATTAAAAGCAGACTAAAAGATAGGAAGGTGATATCACAAAAATATCGGGTCCAATATGAACATGTACAGCAAAGAACAGGACTGAATGGAAATCTTTAGATGAGGCATTTGTCCAAAGACAAGGAGCGTTGTACCTGAGTAACGACCATTTGACGATATTTATTTTCTTTTAGCACCTAAAACGGGCTTTTCATTTGATTATTTTAAGATGTCATGTCATTTGCCGCCAAATAATGATAGGACTCGCTTTAGCTACCGCTTGCTTGTAGGCCGCGCAGCTAGGGTCCAACCTTAATTATTATTCACTTACTACCTTAAAGGTCTTGTATATGTATTTAAAACAAGAGGCCGCCAGAAAGTAAATCCTTTCTTAATGTTACGTTTACATCACCAAAGGGATTAATGTTTCAAGCTATAAATAATGTCAATCTGTTTGTGTTCAATATATCACGTTTCTTGAATATCTCAAACAGTAGATATGTCAGACAGTCAGGGATGACATGCAGAAATTTAAATCTCTTTGCATACAGATGATATTGACCAGTTTACCTTCAATTTACAAATCAAAAACACATATTACATTGAAATTTTTATTTGCAATCCTACTGTCCTACTAATATTATAAATGTGAAAGTTTGGATGTTTGGATGTTTAGATGTTTGGATGTTTAGATGTTTAGATGTTTGGATGTTTGTGACGCTTTCACGGAAAAACTACTGAATGGATTTGAATGAAACTTTACAATAACATAGCTTATACATCAGAATAACATATAGGCTATAATTTCTAAAGACACATTGTGTAAATTGTCTAAAATCACACTTATAATATTAGTGGGATTACATGGGCAATTTTGGCATAACAAAAACGCGTTGCCTAGCGACCGACCATAGAATATGTAAATTCGTATATACAAACTTTCGCGTTTATAATATTGGTGTGCAGACTATTTGAATGTACTACGTCAGATATTGAAATATCTTTTGTTTCTTTAAACTATTAGCCTACGTAACAGAATAAACACTATTTTGTACCTTATGCTGGAAATGGAGATAGATGCCTTCTATGCCTATCGGACAAGTAGAATAAATCCTGAAGTACACGCGGACAAAGTCGCGGGCGGAAGCTAGTGGTTTATATGTGTTTTACCACTATTTCTATAACTCGGAACATTCTTGATAGCTAGAAAACATTTAGGCATACGGCCATAGAATATTTCTATAAAAGTAACGATTTTGTTTTATCTCTCCAAGCAAAACATCAATTATGAAAGCATTTCCACAATGATAAATAAGTACTCAAGCAAATCTCCATAGCGCGACGTAGTAAGTCCTTAATTTCGAAATAGCGTGGTGTCCCGGCAGAATTGATTATGGCAATTTGGGGAGTTACTTTTCTAGTTATTTTCGTTTCGCCGTCTCGGAGTCCGAAAGTGTCGAAAGAAATGTATGGGGTTATTAACTACTTTGTTACAATCTGAATAACGCTGCTATATAGGGTACAACTATCGCTTCAGTTTGACAGCTTCATCGTGGACTACGTGAGTCCACTGTTGTGATGTTATGTGAAGGAAACAGACAGGCAGAGAGAGAATGGAATGGAAACCACCTTTTGAGTTTGAGCCTCATTAAGTAGAGGGTTCTGGATGCGCTAGCTTACCATCCAACGGCTTCATCGCCACTTATCATCAGGTGAAATGAAGGCCAAGTGCAAACCCATCATACATAAAAAATTTAAGTTTCTAATCTTGGTGTGAAGCGATTGGCCTGATGGCGTGCGCACCTAGAAGCCTCAAACTAATGAGACGCTTAATGGATCACAACAGTGCTATTGACATTGCTGTTTGTGAGGTAACAGTGGTCTAGCCAGTGTTTTTAGGGTTCGTACCTAAAGGGTAACCGGTGTTCGACCGTCCGTCCGTAACTGCTGTTTTTTTAAAGAAAGCTTAAACAGTGTACAAAATAAAATGATAATAGAATTTAAAAAAAGAAGTCAAGAAATAATAAATAAATAATAATCATAAAATCCCCAAAGGACACTGTTTTAATGATAACCTTAGTGTGTGTGTGTGTGGAAATCCGTTTAAATTTCATGTGGATCTCAATTACGATAAACAAAAAGACATTTTAACTGACCAATTAAATGTCATTAAAATGTTCAATCTTCTTTGTTTGATTGATATGTATTACCTACGTATTAGTCATTAGTGGTATGTAGTATCAAGGTTTACCTACGCCGATGTTCATAAACGTTTTATAAAATAAATTCCAAATAAGTTTATGTTCCGGTAATGACAGACACTCCATACTGTTTACAGTTGACTGCATAAATACATACGAGTACACATATTTATGTTACAGTACAAGATATCTAGAGATAGCAACCTACTTCCAACCAATTCAAAGTATGAAACATTTAGGGTTTGTTTCATTGCAATCAGCCCCATCCAATCAGATAATATGGTATTATTTAGTTTTAAAGGCACGATACGAATTGACGAAAAAGTGCAGTGAGTAATAACATCAATAATCTCTGAATAAGTCCACGACGAACTATGCCAGGTGGGAACATTATTACAGTATGACACAAGATTTATTTTTCCATTTAAAAGTTCATCGTCATCAGCTGGGAGACGTCCACTGATGAACATAGGCCTGCTCCATGGTATACCACAATAAGCAGTTCAGAGCCACATGCCGTCATCGGTCCATCTAGTGATCGCCACTCGAGAACTCTTACTCCCATCGGTCCTATCCATTCTTCGAGCAATGTGGCCTGGCCTGCCCATTGCCAGTACAACTCACTGACTCGTCGAGCTACGTCGGTGATCGGTATTAGTTCGTCTACGGATTGCTTCATGATGGATTTAATCACGTAGAGAAATTCCGAGCATACTCGTACCTGTATCCCGATAGTTTCAGTGGGCTGTTTTAAGTCCTGGTGACGTTTTTAAACCGACTTCAAAAAAGGACGAGGTTCTCAATTCGACGCGTATGTTTTTTTGTATGTGTGTTACGTGATAACTCCGCCAATAGTGAACCGATTTTGATTTAAAAAATTGTAGAGCATACTTCAGAGGTGGTCCCATGTAAATTTTATCGAAATTGATTTATCGTTCTTTATAAAATCAACAAAAACCAAATTTTTTGGTTAATCAAAGTCGGTTTTTATTTCTTTTTGAACGCGTCAATTATTTAATAACATATTGTAGAATCGAATTCTAAGGTACTACATCGGTTTGTGATCATTAAAAAATAATTGCTTATACTTAGTTAAGCCGCAAAGTCAGACGTAAGTAATTTATCGCGTATTTTATGTCGGAATGTACCCATGGCGGAACTCGTAAAAAGGTAATCTATTGCTTATTTCTGGGCCAGGCGTGCTGGTGATCGTAGTAATATGTCAATGATATTGAGTAAGGTGGACCGACAAATTCATACTATAAATAAACCCTTTATTAGCAAACTTTTTAAAAAATTGTTTTGATTTATTATTATTTCAGATTAAACATGCATAATATTGTTAGTAATCTTAGGGCTATGTTATTAAGTAAAATACAGCGTGTATATTTCATACGGGCGTATAATTTATCCAGATATTGTTCATGACCGTACAAATCATATGTGAAAGCAACTTTGTTAAATAGCTTGATTATTAAAGAGTTAATCATTTTTAAAAGTACGACCGAGCAGCAATGTATTTCGTCCAAATTAACTTGACAACGGATACACGGTTTACTGAACTGTCATGATATGACGTGTACAAAGAACCATCAATCAGTCGATAACTAGATATAATTATGACATTACGTGTTCAATTATTTTGTACGGAAAAATTTACACTTGACTAACGAAATTTATGTAAATGTGTTGCTTAGGACCAATACTTATTGCCATCAAAATATACACCCATCATTGGAGTACCCCCATCCCACCACCACCACCACCAATCGTTGCAGCATCGGTCCGTTCAGTGCGTTTCGAGACGACACAGCTAGTAGACTGTTGGGCCTGCCCCGCACCCCGCGCGCGCATCGAGCTGAAGCAGTCAGTGCAGACAATGCAGCGAGGCAGCCGCAGCGCGAAAGGAGTTGTAGGCTCTATGCGTTTATTAATATTTGCATAAATTAATTACAAAGCTTTTTAAATCCATATCCAGCTTAGTAGTCTTATTGAACGTGAGTTCAATTTGCCCTTACTAATAAAATTATAACATTACGTGAAAAAGAAGTTTACATCATCATATGGACAACATAACATGGACGGATATTTCCAGTAAATATCTCAACAACCGAGTCTCAACATCATAATTTGAATGCTCCTAATATTCTTCGATTTTTGGACTAGTTACAATTCTCCTATCTACCTCTGACGCCAATCTGACCATCGACCAGTAGGCTGGCGAACATCACAGTCAAATGATAGGATTCATATTCATATATTTATTACACCGATTAAACAGTTTTATATGTATGGCAGGAGCAAGGATTTGCAAATAATATACAGATTCAACTTATACACACACACGCGCGCGCGCGCGCGCGTGTAACTGACTTCATGCGTGTTCAGTGGAACACGGCGTCTGGTTGTGCTGATATTTGTGGGCAGGTACAGCACGATGTACAGTTTTATAGATCCTGTCGGGTAATTAATTAAGAACAAAATTGAAACAGAGTTAATGTATAAAAATATTAGCTACATAAACCAAACAAATACAGACTTTAAATTTAAAAATGTCAAATCATTTTTAGTCTGATACATAGAAAATTATAACTGTATCAAAATCAAGGAGGAATTTCCGAGTATGTAAATTCATTAGGAATTAGCAACACAGCGCGGAAATATTGCCAGCGTTCTAGGCTTCGTAAGCAGGAGTCTTGACATGGAGAATATATTCTATTTTTTGTAATTTTGTAATACAAAATACATTATTTGGGCTAATTTATGGAAATAGAAATATACAATTTCGTGACCTTATGTGTATATTTCTTTCGTGAATAAGTATTTATTTGTGCGTAACAAATCAACAGTCTGCAGTACAAGTGTTGGTATCGATGTCCCTGTAAGTGCCGGGCAAGCACCAGCAGTCGCAAGTGTGCTTCGGATAGAAGTGCGAGCTTCTTGGTGCGCAAGTAGGTTCTAGACCGCACTCAGGGCCTGGGTTGTGCTCCCCAGACGGGCAGTTGTCTTCCGCTGTCAGTGAAAACAAAACTTAAATATTTATTGGTAAAAATAGGGTACTTATTTCTAATCCCTGAAAGTGTCTCGTGTATTTGTAACTGACATCACTCGTAGCACTCAAAACTGATGGAAAGAAGACAAAATTCATGTATTTTTTAAAGGGTTTTATTTAGCTTCATGTCTACATTTGTTTGTTAGTGTATTTATTTGTTTGCAATTCCTGCAACTAATAACTAAACTACACAAATAGCTAGCAGTACATCATCATCATCAGCTGGGAAACATTGACCGTTCTCGAGCCACTTGCATCCAGCGACTCCATGCGACCTTAGCTAGGTCGTTGGTCTATCTAGTAGGGGGACGTCCCGGTAGATGTTTCCCGGTACGCGGTCGCCACTCGAGAACTTTTACTCCGCATCAGTTATTCGAGCGATGTAGCCTGCCCATTGCCACTACAGCTCACTGACTCGTCGAGCTACATCGGTGACTCTAATAATAGCACATACATAGGTATATATCAGTTTTCAGGTGTGTTTCCCCTTAGTTTCAACCTCTGCTTTTGTATAATTTCTAGCTTCTGCCCGCGAGGACATAAAAAGAAAAGGACATATCATTTTCCGATCCTTTAACTGTCCCTAACCAAAAATCAAGTTTAGTCATTCTGTCTTTCCGTTACCCCGAAGTAAAGGAAAAATCAAAGAAACTCACTTTGGCAATTGTAAATTATGGAAGGATTTGTCATGTAAGTGAATCTTTATGAGATATAGATAGCTGGAAATCAAATCTAAAATTTTAAAAGTTAATATTTTAATAAATCACTAAGTAGGTAGGTAAATATATTATATTTTTATACGTGTACATTTACGTGATAAGAATGACATGTTATGATATCGGTATCCCTCTCATATCCCTCGGGCGCATTTAGGCTGTTTCATATTTTAGGGCCTTTCCCCGACACCGCTAATGCTCTTAAGGGATAGGAAAAATAAATAAAATATCTACGCAAAGAGGTGAATTCTTTATGACACGATGAAACTCGCATGATTGCGCCGTTACAGGCGAGAGCCGTGGCTAGTCTCTGGTACAAGTATCAAATTAGTTCGACTCATGCCATCCTGTTAGTGTCGCAAAAAGCGACTAAAATATTTAAATTTTTTTTAAATGTATGATAGATTTGCACTTGACCTTCATCACACCTGATGGTAAGTGATGATAAGGCCGTTGGAAGGTAAGCTTGCGCACCCAGAAGCCTCATCAATCTAATGAGGCGCTGGCCTGCTACCTTTCATATCGGAACACAACAAAGACAGCTTTTTGGCGGCAGACTTAGGTAACATGATGGTAGCTATCCAGGCGGACATAGAAAATGCTCTACCACCAACCAAACCGTGTACCGATAGGCGGTTAAAGAAGCGGGCAGCAGAAAGCAGCCGTGTGGTCTCGGCCTTAGAATAGAACCACCTCATGTCAGTTAGAAATTTAGTAATGATATGAGTAAAGAGTATGATTGGTGAGTGCATTTGCCCTCGTAAACTTTCTGCACTGGGTGTTGTGCCTCATGTCTTATTGCGATCACCAACCAACCCAACTGACAAGCTTGATGATGATGGCAACCCGAAGTTTTGATCTAAGAGGAAGGTTCATGTCCCACAATTGACTTATGCAGCTGATCATAAAGATACATGTGCAAATCGAGATTGAAACAGTTAACAAGCAATTATTTCAATTCTTTAAAGAAAACCGGTCCTCTCAAATTATGCTAACGACTTACTACAGCAAATATATACAGTCAGTGGTAAATGCGCCGCAAAATAAATACCATTACGCAACTTAGCGCTGCGCATTTGTTTGCTAAATAATAAGAATTTTGAAACTGGCATTTATTATTGTTGAAAATAAATAATGGAAATTTAATTCCACAGTTTCACTTACCGAAAGAACATCCGACATTTGCAAAAAGGACGAACAAAATAAATGACAAATACTTCATGTTTCCGCTTTGGTTACCGTGGATTGTGTGGTTGATGTAATGAGAAACAAACTGTTTAAAAAACCTTGGCGTCTACTAAACTACTTGCCGTTACTGCCTTGACGATAACAAACTCAAAACATTGTCCATTGCGCGCTACATTCACGATCCATTTTTGTTTTTGCACATTTGAACTACTGAACTAAAATTTTATTATCTGTATTCTAGCTACATAGACAATATTAATGTATATATGTGTCTATCTATGTATCATCTGATGGTGAGTAATGATAAGGCCTCATTAAGTAATCAGTATCCTGCTTAATTGAACTGATTCCTAGTCTTTGTAACTGACTTGACATTTTACAGTTGTTTTATGAACCATACAAAATTAAATATAGTGCTCCTTTAAGAGGCTATGTTGGCAAGACCACGTGGTCGGTTTCAAGGTTGCATTGTTTTGTAGCTGTCCCTCTCCGAGCCCTATCCTACCCGAGCGCGTACGGTGAGACAGCATACATTACGCGATGTTATCCACCCGTAATTTGGATGTTTCGTAGTCCAGGGATCATTTGAAGGATACAGTAGATTATATAACCATTTTTTTAATACAGTATACTAATGAAATTTCAGATGTCGGTGGTTTTTCCAAATTGTTCTAAATTGATTCATACTCTTGTAAATCAGGTTCAAAGTTGGGGCTTTTTATTACCGAAAAATACAATACTTTGACGCCCTGTAACTCTGGAAGTATATATTGAAACGAAAATCTGACTCACCACCGACACAGATATTTGTTTCTAGATTGTGTCTTGAAAATTTCATAGATTTTCATTTCATAGCTTAATACTCAAAATATGACTGGACTACGTTTGTATGGGCGCTTTGACAACAGCATACCCTCTTAATGTTACTACTTTTCAAAAACAGTACCGGACTGGGACCTAAAATCGTCCCGGGCATTATAGAGAGAATCGGCCCCATCCGCTTCCAGTCTCCACAAGAATACTGAGAATAGATTTTTTATGGAATGAAAACTGATGGCGGCATCGACATGACTACCTATAGTACTTGCACATATTTTGCAATGCATGCTTTATAGATAGAGATAAAAAGCCTTTTCGGTGTGTTCGAGGGTTTGGAGTTTTTTGCAACGTTTTACTTGTTCAGAGCACCCAACTATGTAGTATATATGTCAGAGCTAATCAAAAGGTGACAGAGGTACTCTATACACTATCGAATAAAGGTGATGGCCGATTCATGGCTCACACCGCGCCATGACACGGGAACAGACCAGCATATCGGCCCATCGGGCAATTGCCCGATCTGCCCTGGGACCATCGGTCTAACCGCAAAGCATGATCAGACATAGTGATTCAATCGGGTTTATTACAACACAGTGGGATTCTAGATCTCTTTAGTTGGAATTTCTGATCATGAAATTGTTTTTAATGTACCGATATAATATACAAAATAATGATTGGACCCCAGTTTATTATATTATATGATGCAATATGTACACATCTATTCTTAATGTATTCCGAATCAGTTTCCTATACAGCCTACACTATATTCTATATTGTATCTGATGCAAGCAGCAATGGAAGCAGAACATTTTCAAAAACTCGTTAATCACTTCGATTTTAATGGATATGGATAAAATCTAAAGACAATACATAGCGTCACTGATGACGGAAGATCTAATAAATTGATGTGTTAGTAACAGGATGTAGCAGTCCAATAAAAACAAGAGTGTAATGGATATTATGATATATGTTCTTACTATAAGAATGTATATTCATATGTAGTTGAATTCTTTAATAATGCATGGGTTTGCACTTGGCCTTTATCTCACCAGATATTTAATGACAAGGCCATTATATGAAAAGCGTGCTCACTTAGAACTTCAAGCGAATAAGACGCTTATTTTGCTAACTTTCACACCGGAACACAACGTTTGACTTAAATAACATGGTGGTATGAGTTAGCCAGGTGGGTATATACAATACGAAAAATCATAATTGCCACCCAGTGACTCGTAGCAGCGTCACTAGGTGGCGTTACTAATACCTTAAAACGCACGTCTCGTAAAAATATCGTTTGTTGTATGGCAGCCCCCTTAAATCTGAAATATTTATTTTATTGTTATTTATTTATTTATTCTGTAAGTATTTGTTGTTATAGCGGCAACAGAAATACATCATCTGTGATAATTTGACCATTCTACTGGGTTTATAACATAATCCAACATTGGGGGTTGGCAGTAACAGGGCAGTGTGAATATGAAATCATTAGTGGAGTTGAAGACAGTTGTGAAGCTGGTACTTCTTTAACCATTGACATATATTCTACCGATAGACAAGAATGTTCATAGCAGCCATTTGTTCAAATACTGATTCTTAAAGTTCGCTGCAGAGATTTAACAAAATTATGTCCTCTAGCCAAACTATTAACGCTAGATCACTTATACAGTAACATAATACACAGTAGTAAAAGTAAGGTGTGTGTATAGCATTACGAAATTTAGTACATATTACATAATTATGTATCAATTTCTTTAACCAATTTTTTAAATGTTATTAAATGTATAAGTTTACATTTCTAACCTGATGGTGATAATAAGATCTTTGGGTGGCAAGTGTGTTCACCCAGAAAGCTCAACCTAATGAGGAATTGAATCTGCTACCTGGCTGACATTCATTCAAAACTACATATAGACTGACTCTTTGTCTTTAATCCATCATCATAATATAAACAAAGATATTTTATCTATCTACTCGTAGCCAGAAGCATGGTTGTGTTCTTCTTTAAGAAATGTTGTACAAACAAGTACATTTGGGAAAATCTGAATTTAAGATTTAACTCATTCCAATAAAATCAATTGTTTAAACAAAAAAACTTTATTTAATCTTACCAGTAATAATTACAAAAACAAGTTCCTCTAAAAGATCTACTTTGTGTGACTACTGTTGTCCATCTGTTTCTTGAGGTGGGCCCAGGGATCTTGTAGCATGGAAGGGTGAAGGTATGCATCTATGCCGCTTTTATTAGTTCCAAAACTACTGTCACTCTGAAAACAGAACAAATATCAGTATCTAAGGGCTAGCGCACACAGGTTGCGTTTGTCAGCCATGGCCTTTAAAGTGTTTGTCATTGTCACGTCACATTTCCAAGGTGGAGTGCACTCACAAAGGGTGACAGTGACAAAACTTTTCTGAAATCGAAGCATCATTTGCCGATATGGATTTCGAAGAGATGTTCGTTCTGTGTGAACATCAGTGAGTGTCAGGCTACTAAGTGGAAAGTTTTATACTATGATCTTGATCTTATCTTATCTATGATATGATAAACAGCTTTGGAAAATATTATTCTACTTATTTCTTCCCATGCTTTAATTTTTTTTATTAAAATTAATACCTGAATACTGTTTCAAATTTTGTACTATAAGGACATCATTACGAATATCATCTTCACGAATGTTTACATTTTGCTTTGATTATGACGAAGTTTTGCATGTGCCAAAGTCAGTAATCTGAATGCAAATAGCGACCGATCGATGCGGAGAGTGTATATTTTGTCACCTGTGCACGCACAAACACACACAAACTTTTCATTTCATTTACTTAATTTAATACTTCACTTAATTCCTCACTCACACAATGCTATGCTTTTTGAGATAAGATTTTATACAATAACACTTAAATAATATAACATCTCAAAACTTTTGTTGTTGAAACAGCTTCAATCATAGACCAGGAGTTAAAACCTATTTTGAAAGTATCTAAACATGATTACTTCATGTTACTTACCCCGTAGCTACTGTTTCTACTGTTTCTCTGGGAATGGTTGCGACCTCTAAAAAAGCGTCTGGGTGAATATCCACTCTGGTTTTGGAACCTACTGCTAAAGCCCCTCTGGTTGTTTCTACTATTCCATCGTTCGCCACCAACCGGTGTACTTTGGTTCAGTGGTATAAAGTCATCAGACATTTTTCAAAATCTGTCTTTATCCCTTTACTACTTAATGCTAAGCACCAAGTAAATTGTAAACACTTAAGTCACAGATCACTATATAACTAGTAACCAAACAAACAAAAACAAAGCCCAACTTATTCTAATATTCTTAAACACACAGAGAATATAATCAAAATAGAATATACGTAAAGTAAACGTCAATCGGTGATTACTCTACGACACTCTATGTCATTAGTGATACTCTAATATAAGTGAGTTTTGTTCGAAAACTTTCGTTCCAGTATAAATAAAAAAGTGAATTTTAGCAGCAGTCACATCACAGTCACTTGGATGAGCAGAAAAATGCTATACTAATGTTATATTATGACTGTGTGTTGATATCATTCAATTCTGTAGTCAATCCTAATCAATCAAACAATATATAGTTATAGGTCAGGGGTGGACTACCTGACTTTACTTTCTCAGTGTACCTGACTAGAGTACCACTGTTGACATTGACAAGAAAGTTTCATAGACAATCCAGACGGTTTGCAGACGCGTTATTAAAAAAATATTTCTAGGTACTGGTTGCGCCATCTATTGGTTGTTTTTATTTAGAATACTAGACCAATCGGTGTTCATCGTCACTTAATAAACATTAAATATTATATTTTAGATAAATAAAAAACTTTCATAAAACTTACATTTAAATATTCCATTAATAGTGCAAACTCTCAAATAAAAAAAGCTGACTGTCACTATTTGACAAGATTGAGAGTTGAGTAGGCAAAATAAATATAGTTTTGCATATATTATAAAATTCAAAATATTTCTAAGCATTTCTATAATGCTCAGAAAGTCCTCAACATGTACTAGGACTATTAAGAGTTTTAAAAATAGGTGAACATGCAATGTTAACATTTCAATATCTTCATTCTCTTAGTGAATTCTAGAGGTAGGTACAATACTTACTTTAAATAAAAATGTAACCTTGAGCCATAATTGTCTATCCCATAAAAATTTGTTCATTATTTGCATTAGTATTGATCAATATTCAAAAAAATTACTTACTTAAATAGTAAAATGCTTATTAGATTCAGTTTCTTCAGTGCATTTTTCAGTGCAAAATATTGACACAGCTCCATACATTTAACGCTCTAAGATGTCATGTGACGTCACAAAACACGCCCGATTTATATGGAGCGTTTTAGCACTGCGTGACTAGAATTTATTACTTTTTGATGGGTTGTACTAAAAATTATTAGTCGTATCGAAATAAAAAGATAGAAGTGTTTACTTTTTACATGGTATGCCGAATTAGACAAAATATTTTTTCATGCATATATATTTAATTTTGTTTCTTGCTAAAACCTTTTATTTTTACTTTAACGAATTATTTTTATATAATTGTCATTATTATTTTCATTTATAGTTCGCCGTTTATTTCATTTAAATATAATTTAGGTAGGTTCGGATAAGAAGAGCGGAGTCTCCTGGCACAGGTGTTGTTATACTTACAAGGAGATTCCAACCTTGTATGTTTGTTAAGTTTTTAAAGAAATAAACAATTTTTAATTTTCATTCCCTATTAGGTATCCTAGTGCGCACTTCTTATTTTTACATACATAGCGTTAATTTTTTTGGAAATTTTTTTTTCTACCAGGAAAAGGGAAAAGGCAAAGGCAAAACACCATACAGCCATACCTGGCTACGTTGACGTTTGCCAAGATGAGTGAAAGAGACGCAGCCATACAATCGAATGCATGAAATTAGATATCTCCTTCGCTCGTTGTCTTTTCCTCGTCGGTTATACAAAAAAACTTCAAGACAGCTTTTGACGTTTTTGCTTAGACACACTTGCAAACTTTTTACACTACACGCACACATAAAAACCATGTTGTTTATCTTATTTTCACACCCTGTTGGCATGGTTACCTACATGACGTCATCTCGAACAATATCCAACCTGATTTTACCGTACAAACATGTTGATGCTGCCGTTACAACCTTTATCTCAACACGATAGGAGTTAAAATGCAATTCCTATGCTGCTGATGGAATAAATATGTGTCAATTGTTCAAGGATTGAGGTCTCTATGCTTAAATAAATAGAGACTATATTTCTGTAAGGTTATGAGAAAATTGTAGTACTATATTTAATTTTAATTATGGTAAAATTCATATCAACAAGATCGTTAATCACCTCGTGTTGTCGTTAATACCCTACGTCTAATTACCCAAAAGTAACATTTTTATAAAAAAATAACGTCTCATTGTTTCTTTAATAAAGATCGAATTTCAATAAATAGTAGGCAACTTTGGTAGGCAAGGTAGACGCGTATCGGATCCGTGCTTAGGCTTAGCAGAGATTAATGACATACAAAAAGCGTACATAAACCACATTGACTATTGATTGTTTGCTTACGAATACATAATAAGTTATTACTTATTCGTAATTGTTTGCGCTGATGCTACTCTGTCACTTTTTGCTCAGTCGTCGTTTTTGTCTTATCAAGCAGAAAGTATGAAAAATATGGCAAATCCAAATTGATCTGTTTTTGTAAAAAAAATTGTGCAACTAAGTGGCATTCTTAATTACAAATGATAAAACACTATATCAAGAAATGACAAATTTTACCATTTTTATTATTTGTTGTACTTAAGTAAGTTGACAATAATTGCGTAATAACAGCATACAGTGCGACCAAAAAGAGTAGAAAATAAATGAGGGCGCTAATGTTGTTTACATGCCAATACAGAACTACAGTACGACCTAATTCGATTCTTTTTTAATGTGCAAAGTTATTTCTGCCATCAAATAGACAGTCAAAAAGCCGACTAAAGGATGCAGTTTAATCTCGATTGGAGATTATGTGGTAATAAAACAATTTTTAACAATGTACAATTTTTTTATATTACCATAGGTTTGCTAACAGATATACACAAAATGCATACAGACAAATTTAATATCATCCTCAACAGCCTATATACGTCACAACTGCAGGGGCTCAGGCCTACTCTCCTACAGAGAGTGTGTGGGCCACAGTCCACCATGCGGGCCCAATGCCGAACCTTTGAATTTCTTCTCAGTAGTGTGCAGTAGTGCTATTCCATAAGAAACATTTTTTTCTCATTTCTCATTACGAAAGTCATTTTCGTTTCATAAAACTTTTCACTAAAAATTTTTACCGATGCGGTACCGACAATCAAGTCCGCGTGATGCTCGATGAGATGTCAAATAGGAAGCAAAATGAGACAGGGATGGTTCCATGCCCTTACAATCTAAATCGATCTCATCGACTTATGTTTTACTAATAAAATACGACGTAATAATTAATAAAGACTATGAGAATATGTATTTTTCGATCAATTTCACGGTTTCGCGTTTCTAAACTAACGAAAACTATGAAACCTGCAAAATTATTGCAAGGCCGGCTGCACCGAAAATTGTCTTCGCCCACATACATAGAAGATATAAAAAGTCATAATAACAGAAAGTAAACAAAAAGTCAATTGGAATTGGATTGCAAAAACGCTTCGATATTACTAAATGCTGAATTAAATTAAATATAAAACAGTATTCAAATGAAGTAGTGGTTTCATCAATAATATATTCATATAGAATAAGTCGGATGTCCTTGCCCCTTGCCGCAGACTGATGGTACGCTTTTAGATATGTTGGAGACCAAACCAGACTTGGCTAGGGAATTATCCAAGATTGTTACTAGAGTATAGTGTTTTTTGTGTGCTTAACAAGTTCAAGTTCTGCATTTTTCATAGAGATGTCATAGCCAACTTTATCAATTCAATTTTATTAGAATATTTAATTTAAACTAAAACTAGAACATTACTCAGTATATACTTTATTATTACATTACATTTCAGGATACTGAGGATGTACATGATCATTTCTCTTCGACAAATGCAAAAGTCATAAATTTCTTCTTCACATCAGACTATCAAGTTGAAACAGGCACTATTGAGGTACTACTAAAGAATTTGAGATGAGTCGAACGCCGGGGGCCGCAGTTGATCAGTGATTAAGAATTTCCTGAGTGTAATATGTGAAGAGCTAGGACCATATTTTCTCGGAAAATATTTCCAGCAGGCTGCCGAGAGACACATTATGATGTTGCAGATTACGCTGGCCATGGAGAAGCGATGAAGGCTGTACCTGAAACTGTACCCAAACAAATATCTGTTGTATTAAGTTGTTATTTATTATTGACAAATAAATATATTTTTTTGATTTCTTTATTCAATGACCACTGATAGTAAATCAGTTGATTATTTATTATCAGCTGTATACTACTGTACTTGTGTGTCTCTCATAGACCACCACGTCAGAGTTATCCCAACCCCTGATTTGATATAATCACCACGATAGGAAGCGATAAATATGTACTAAATAACTGTGCTATTTGGTCTTTGATATATACATAACATTTCTTTGAAAAATAAAAAACTTTTGTGTTCTCTTGTTATAAGATACTAACAGTACATATTTCTTAAGTAAAATAAAGTAAAGGACCGCGTTTCGGCACTGACAACACACACTGATTATAGACTTTTGTCTTTAGACGCTTAGGTATTTTGGACGGGAAGATATCCGAAAGCTTCCCGAAAGCTGCCCAGCCGAGTCGGATTCTTCGGTTGATCTCTTTGTCATATTCATCTACAACTTCGATTGTACTGTTTATATATATAGGTACTTTATTATTATTTGTACTTATATAACCGATATAATAATAATTATAATGTTTTATGCATAAAATATATACATATATTTCGGTAGTCATAAATATCTTTCATTTGTTCAAAAACATTGTATTATTAACTTATATTATTTTGGACAACGCTTGATTGCCTCTACTAGCGTTCAATTCCTTCTTTGAATTCGCCGTAGTTAAGCAAAAATAGAGACGGTTGTCATGACAACCACCGCGTGAGAACTACTGCGTCAGTATTGCGTGGTGAAAACTTTTGACATTTTTACAGGCGTTGACGTTTGAACTACGATTCCATAACGTGTTTTGCCGTCATTTTGATGCTCATCTCGAAAGTCATCGGTGAAAACTAATGTCAAAATACTCGGTTACTCCAACCTTGGTGAAAACCTTGGTGAGAACTTAATGACATATCAATGACTAGTTTTTCTTGATATTTATAAGGTTTGAGTCGTGGTTTGTATATAAAATTGAAAATAACAGTGCTTCTAATAGTTTTTACATAGTAGGTAGTATAAAATAAAGTGTAAATATTGTGTATATATTCAAACAGTTTTTCATATAAGACATGGCCCCCGTAAATGAAAACTTTGGTGACAATTTTGTATGAGAAGGCTTTGAAAAGGTTTTAGCTTTAAATTTAATTGTAAATTTAGTGCAAGTCGGATTCTTAATAACAATGTTTTTAATGTTTTTTTACATAGAATACTGTAAGAGATGGCTCAATCTGCGATGTTACTCGTACTCATGAGTTGGACATTGCCGCTACTTTTCAAAAAGCTCAAAGCTTTTAAAGACGCTTGTTTTCTCGGGGTGGAGAATGTACGTCGTCAGAAACTATATAACGTCTTTTTACACTCTCTAGGTTACATTGCGTGTGCTAAATTTCATCAAGATCGGCCAAGTCGTGAAAAAGCAACAAACAGAAAAACTTACTATAAGTATTTAAAATATTTGTATCAATATTTGATAACAAGATCCGTTGATTTTTATTACCTGTGTACATGATGGATTTACACTTGGCCTTCATCTCACATGATGGTAAGACGATAAGGTGGTAAGCGGGCGCACTCAGTACATAAGCTAATGAGGCGCTAGTTTGCTCATGTGACGCTAGCTCTGCTACCTTTCATACCGGAACACAACAATGCTGTTTGGCGTTAGACTTAGATAGCAGGCTACCCAGGCGGACAAAAAACAAGTCAGGCACCACACTTGGAATCGAATCCGGGACCTCTGGATTGTGAGTCCAAGATATAGACGTTAGGCCACGGAGGAGATTAAAATCTAATATACTAAGTTACGGTTTTGTTGGTATTATTTAATAAGTTTATCCTTTATTTTCAGGGGACTCTGGTTATTCTCAGCGGCAGTATGGTTCACTGTAACAAGATGTTACAATTGTTACACATCATTTAAACGAGTGTTTAACTGTATTCTTTTTTAAACTACCGAGAGCACGTTAGAACGTGGTCCTCAACTCGCGACACTGTATTTGTTACGCGCCTGAAATGGCAGATTGTATAGTAAACGAGCCAAAGGAAGAAGTACCCGTTTTATTTACACATTCCGTAATAAAAGTTTATAAATGCTACTGCAAGAACTACAGTACAGAGACATACACTATTGGGGTACTAAAGGAACGATAGCAAAAGCCATGGTAGCTCGTCAGGAGCTCGCTAGGACAGAGCGTCAGTTTTTAAACGATCGAGGTCTGGGTTCCATCCTGGCTCATACCGATAAGTTCCAATTTGTTAATTGGAATTTATGTACGAATGATAAAAATCATTACCATTGGCTTTTCGGTGAAGGAAAACATCGTGAGGAAACCTGCACACTCCTGAGAAGAAATTAAAAGGTGTGTGTGAAATCTACCAATACACACTGGGCCCGCGTGGTGAACTATGGCTCATACACTCTCTGTAGCCTGAGCTGAGCCTGAGCCCCTGCTGTGGGGACATAACGTTGATGAAAGGAACGATTTAGTTGCATTCGCGTTCATCATTATCAGCTATGTGTCCTTGAGCCGATCTCTTATCTGACTTTAATGTGGATAATGAAAGTAGAAATGCTCACTTTTTAAGGAATTATTTAACGTAAGAAACAATTACTGTTTCTTGTAACTTGTAATAAGAAATGTAGATTTTTTAAACGAATTTAGAAATGTTATGTATATATCAAAGACCAAATATCACAGTTATTTAGTACGTATGTACCGCTTCCTATCGTGGTGATTATGTCAAATCAGGGGTTGGGATAACTCTGACGTGGTGGTCAATGAGAGCCACTCGAGCACAACAGTGGACAGCTGATAATAAATAAGATCAACTGATTTACTATAAGTGGTCATTGAATGAAGAAATAAAGAAAATATATTTGTCAATAAAGAACAACAACTAATAACAACTTAATAAAACAGATATTTGTTTGGGTACAGGTTCAGGTACAGCCTTCATCGCTTCTCCATGTATATCTCGGCAGCCTGCTGGAAACATTTTTCTAGTATGTATGGTCTCCTGAAATAGAGAGAAATTAATGAAAAAATGTATTCTGCGTATTTTCATTCTTAATGTTCCAGTTTCGGATGTTCAGTTATCAGCCCGTGTCTCTTCACTGCTGAAGATAGGCCTCTCCCAACGTGCGCCTCTCCTTCCGGTCCTCCGTCGTCCTCATCCACTCGCTTCCCGCTATCCTCTTGAGGTCGACAGACCAGCGGGCTGGAGGCCGTCCCACCCCGCGTCTCCCGGTCCGAGGTCTCCACTCGAGAATCTTTTTGCTCCATCGCTTGTCTGTTCGTCGACAAATGTGGCCTGCCCATTGCCACTTCAGCTTGCTTATTCGAGTAGCTATGTCGGTCACCTTTGTACGTCGGCGGATTTCATCATTCCTGACTTTGTCGCGCAAGGATATTCCAAGCATAGCCCTCTCCATCGCTCGCTGTGCAACTTTGAAGCGGTGAACAAGCCCCAATGTGAGCGTCCATGTCTCTGCTGCATAAGTCATGACCGGGAGAACGCATTCGTTATACACCTTGGTCTTAAGGCATTGCGGTATACTGGACTTGAGGATATGGTGGAGTTTTCCAAACGCAGCCCAACCTAGCTGGATTCCGCGGTCTGCTCCTTTACTGAAGTTTTGCCTACCAACCTGGACAGACTGGCCGAGATAGACATAGCTCTCCACATATTCCAAAATCGTGCTTTCAACAATGACAGGTGTGGCATCTACGTGTTCATTGTGCATAACCTTTGTCTTGTCCATGTTCATGCGCAGATCCATTCGCTGGGAAGCTTCGTTAGGACTGCACTATTAATACCTTTAAAGGAAATAAATAACCCTTATAAGATCACTCGTTGTCCGTCTGACTCTCTGTCAGACCCTTTTCCCCAGGAACTCATGTAGGCATCAAGTTGAAATTAATATAAAATACTCAAGTCTGATTCCAATAACCGATGGAGAGTATACCGGGAAGCGTGTACTGGGCCGTCCCTCTACTAGATAGGCCGAAGACCTAGTTAAATTTGTGGGGAGTCATTGGATGCAAGTGTCTCAGTACCGGTCAATGTAGCGTACCATGGAGGAGGCCTATGCCCACCAGTGGACGTTTCTCTCGAGTCTGCAATCTATTAGAGCTGTGAAAAAATTACACTACTAGGTCAACGCAATAAACACATTTTGATGTTTAAGCAGCATTTTTTGACTATTTCTTTTGCCATGCAAGGGAATCAAAACCTATAGGGTACTTCCCGTTGACCTAGAATCCTATCAAATTTGTCAAGAAGCAAGACCTTACCGCACAAGTATGGTAATTAATCAAACAAGAATGGAAAAAAAACATAACAACTTCTAACTGCGACCACCAATCCGTCTGCTAAGGATTGTGATTTAGGCAAATCAACTCACAGGAAGTGTGACATGACGACCTATGAGGGAGGCTCATGTACAGCTTTTTAAATTAGTGACAAATTCTTCATATTCTGTACGGAACCTTCGGTGAGCGAGTCAGTCTCATGCATGGACTTGGCTTAAGTTGCGAAAATACAGCCGTTTTAAAAAGTATATCGTAACTTCCAAACGCACAAAAACACAATACTCTGAACCTTGCTGTACCAATCTTGGAGAACCCTTTAGACAAGTCTAGCTTCGTCTCCAATAAGTCTAAAATCTAGCTGAATCTTTAGCTGAATCGTCCCTGATGATATTCCTTCAATTCTGACATCATTCGACTTATTCTATGCGAATATTATAAAAAAATGTCTACTTCATTTTAACATTGTCAAATAATGTTTTTTATTAATTAATATAGAAGTAATTTAGTTAAATATTTAGTAATATAGTATTTAGTGTATAATATCCAAGAATTCGCTTCAATTTCTTTTTCATTTTTATGATTTATGACCACAGATTACTTAGAACACAATTATGTCAGTTTTATATCGTCTATGAATGCGGGCAAAGATAGTTCGCTGTAGAGCCTTGGTATATGATATTTTTGCAGGTTTTATAGATTTTCGTAGTTAAAAACGTTAAACCAACGCGGAACCATAAAAATTGTTCAATAAAATACACATTTCATTATTGTTTACTAGTTATGATGCTGTATTTTGATTCTAAAACCTAAGTCGATGATATAGATTTAGATTGTATGGTCATGGTACATCACTACTCATCTCATTTCCTTTCTGACATCTCATTACTCTTCACTCGGACTTGTATTTCGGTATAGCAGTCTAGTGAAAGTAGGAAGAAAACAACCTATTCTATGGGATTTACGCGAATAACTGTGTTTCCTTTTGATACTCTTTGATTATGTCAGAAAAGATACATATCTGAGGTACAAAATGCCGGATACTGATATAGAACTCATTTGTGTATTTCCTCTTTCTTTTCAATATTGTGTCAGCCGTCTGCCATATTGGTTGTAAATATTTATATGTCAGTTTAATTTTGCAGTTTTTTCACCGTTAATATTTGATTTTATGCTTATTTTGTTACCTAAATAAGTGAGAAGCATCTAATATTGTTCAGTAAACAAGTTTAATAAAAATGCCACCGAAGAATAGTTGATAACTTGTGAAATTAGTGGACATCGCGCTAGTCGCAAAAATTTCTACAAAATGATGTTTAATACAAAAATATCCTTTGGTTGATGTTCGGTAAGCATTAAATTAGATGTTTTGGACCATTTCTGAGTAAATCGGTCTACGAACAATCAAGTTATTTTCGATTTTATTGTGTGACTAGTGATGAGTTTTAACTATCGATACTTTCAAGGCAATTGATCTTGTAGCACAAAAATATAAAAGTAAATCATGTCTATATGAATGATTATGCCTATTGGAGCTATTCCCGAAGTAGAATCTTTACCTTTTTTACTTCGTCGGCGTGGACTTCATTTTTACCCGACTGCGTCAGAAGGAGGGCAATGTTTTCACCCATATGGCTTATATATTAACGCGTTAAAAAGAAACCGACTTCAACTGTCCTAAAAGTCTACAACATTCATAAAATAAATTAATACTTAATACAAATCTAAGACATTTGGTTTTCAAAGTTCTGAGGTAACAAACATAGCTCCTTTTTGAAGTTTGTGTGTAAAAAAACATACTCGTATAATTGTTAACCTCCTCTTTTTTGAAGTTGGTTAAAAGTATAATTTTCTCAAATATGAAATCTGGGATGACAGCTGTCAAACTAAAAACAGTCATATCTCGGAAACTACTCACCGCAGACTAGCGGTGTCTTTAGCAAAGTCAAAGGTCTCGACGAGATCTTCATTTTTGATGACAGCTGTCAAACTAAAAACGGTCATATCTCGGAAACTACTGACCGCAGACTAGCGGTGTCTTTAGCAAAGTCAAAGGTCTCGACGAGAACTTCATTTCGGATGACAGCTGTCAAACTAAAAACAGTCATATCTCGGAAACTACTCACCGCAGACTAGCGGTGTCTTTAGCAAAGTCAAAGGTCTCGATGAGTACTTCATTTTTGATGACAGCTGTCAAACTAAAAACGGTCATATCTCGGAAACTACTGACCGTAGACTAGTGGTGTCTTTAGCAAAGTCAAAGGTCTCGACGAGTACTTCATTTTTGATGACAGCTGTCAAACTAAAAACAGTCATATCTCGGAAACTACTCACCGCAGACTAGCGGTGTCTTTAGCAAAGTAAAAGGTCTCGACGAGATCTTCATTTCGGATGACAGCTGTCAAACTAAAAACGGTCATATCTCGGAAACTACTCACCGCAGACTAGCGGTGTCTTTAGCAAAGTCAAAAGTCTCGATGAGTACTTCATTTTTGATGACAGCTGTCAAACTAAAAACGGTCATATCTCGGAAACTACTGACCGCAGACTAGTGGTGTCTTTAGCAAAGTCAAAGGTCTCGACGAGTACTTCATTTTTGATGACAGCTGTCAAACTAAAAACAGTCATATCTCGAAAACTACTGACCGCAGACTAGCGGTGTCTGTAGCAAAGTCAAAGGTCTCGACGAGAACTTCATTTTTGATGACAGCTGTCAAACTAAAAACAGTCATATCTAGAAAAGTACTGACCGCAGACTAGCGGTGTCTTTAGCAAAGTCAAAGATCTCGACGAGAACTTCATTTTTGATGACAGCTGTCAAACTAAAAACAGTCATATCTCGGGAACTACTGACCGTAGACTAGTGGTATCTTAACTAATGTTGGTTTGTCGGACGGCTGGCCGAGCAAGCGGTTGATGTATAGATGACGTCCAACAAGCTACAATTGTTCGTCCGCATCACATACTCTATATGTAAAAAATAATTTTTTTTTTAACAATCTTTTAATTTTAATAATAAAAGAAATACGTCTGTCCTTCAATTGAAATGTTTATTGTATTTACAGAGTTGGAAGTTACATCTCGATTAAGAAAGATAATAATGTCACGGAGCCCGAAAAGTCTAGAGATAAAGAAAAGAGAGGGGCGTATCCATCTATCCCCTTCGTGTCGGATATTGACAAATGACTACCGTAGAAAGCTCTCGAATACTCGCTTATGGATTGTCAAGTGAAAGGGACACCAATTCATCTATCTCCTTCACGAAAGATGTTCCTGAAGATTCTAGACTATAGGATCTAGAAACAATACGGGGTATATATAGGCGCGAGCCGAGCTTCGAGGACAGTTTAGTTTGAGTTGAGTTCACAGCGATAAAAAGTGAAGAAACGAAAACCGGAAGAAATTGTAGAGCGAAAGTACAATCGAGGTGGAAAAGTGTTAGTGTACTAGTGTGTCACGTGGTGTCAGTATCGACAGATCGGCGTCAGTAGTGCCCAAGAACTCTGTACGTAGAATCCAGGGACGGGCTCAGTGCAGACGACTCGGAACTAGTGAGACAGGGACGTACTCTGATTGGGGGGACCCGTGATTTTGAAGACTGGTGTGTGGACTTGTGTTACCAATAAACTCCGGAAAATTGGAGTCGTGTTTCTATTCAATCTACGAATCCTGGAAGCTCGTAACAATAAATGATTTGCAAGGAGTAAATATAGTGAAGCTTTGAAGAATCAATCGTCTTATCTACATTCTTAGGACATTAAAAGAAGAAGGTTTTGTAGATGCAAGTAATCAATGACAAACCAGTGTTTGTGGTAAAAGGCATAATACTTTGCAAAATGAACAATATCGTCACGAAGTTGTTAAAAAAAGTGATGAGGTGTGAATTGAAGGAAAAATCATTATTTAATAGTTTTTTATTATGACAGAAAAGTTAAAATTATTCGTTTATGTACCATCAAATTAGCTCTGTATCTAATCGAATAAAAAATAAAAAAGTTTTTTATTTTATCGTGGGTATACATTTAAGTCTAGTGCACTAAATCTTTACTGTGCAGCATTAGGCTTATGAATGTGGATTCAACCCTGTAGTTTGAAAAAAAATATTGATTCATGGGTTCCCTATTTTCCATTCTGTATATTTTATCGATATCGATAAAGATCAAACGGAACAGCTCTACTTGGTCCGTCAGGTTGGTACCTCAGTTGTTTGACGTATCCTGTCGGGTTGTTGTCGGCACGCGGTTGGTGTATAAGTGCCATGTCGCTGAATGCGATTGGCTAGTATGGGAGTCCCGTCTCTTAAAACGTAGTGATTAAATGCTCCTAGTATAGCATCGCAAATTTCATTTTATGAAAACGTTTGTGATGCGAAAACTATGACACTTAACATTATAGTTATAGAACAGACAAAGAAAACTAAATTATGATCTCAAACTTATTACCAATTGGTAATAAGTGACTCACTCAGTCTCACGTCACGTCACGCGGCCATACAAGACATTTAACGTACCACTGACTTTCGAGATCAAAGTTTTTATATGAAAAGTTTTCCAATGCCCGCTCTATAACCTATTACTATTGTTATTTACGGGCGTAAAATATATTAAATAAAACCACCATTTTTGGGTTCCATGAATGTACTGTAAAAACAAAAACTAAACGTATAAAAAACAAAAGAATAAAAAGCTTCATAGACAATTATTCTAAGAAGTTCGGCGTCGGCAACATCGCGGGCCCCGTGCAGCGCACAACTTAGTAGGCGACGTCGCCGAACAAATTTAGAGGGAATTCAAAGTGAGGAGCCCAACACCACGAGCTTCCTAGTAGGGCGCCGTAACACCCCAGCTGCTGTAGTCACGTCTGCGACACGAATTACGTTGTCTTTGCCCGGGTAGACGTTGGAGACGCGACCTCTAGGCCACACACCGCGTGGCAGGTTGCCATCTGCTATCAGCACAACGTCTCCTACCTTAAGAGGCGACGACACAGAGTTGACGGACGGGCGAGGGGTTAATATTGGCAAATACTCCTTTACCCATCTTGCCCAAAAATGATCCGCCAGGCGAAGCCCCTTACGCCAATTTACCCTTCGAATAAGATCTGTGTCATCGACCCGAGCAAGTGGCCAATATGGCGATGATTGCCCCAACAAAAAATGGTTCGGTGTGATGGACTCTTCGGAGCTTGGTTCCGTGGAAACGTGCGTTAAGGGCCGCGAATTTACCAACGCCTCCGCTTCTAACAAAAGCGTATAAAAAACTTCTTCACTAGGTGAGCGTTCCTTTAGCGTCGCATTCAGCGCAACCTTCACGGTACGGACGAGACGCTCCCAGCATCCTCCCATGAACGGTGAGGCTGGGGGAATAAAGCGCCACTCAAAACGTAATGTACTTGCTGCAGTTTGCATATCCACTTGATATAGATGTTTGAGAGTTGTATCTGCTCCAACAAAAGCTGTGCCGTTATCAGAATATATCCGTGTAGGACAGCCGCGCCGGGCCACGAAGCGACGTAAAGCCATAATTGCGGAATCTGAAGAAAGGCTACTCACAACTTCCAAATGGACCGCTCGAATCGTTAGGCAGGTAAACAGAGCCACGTATCGCTTTTCTCTACGCCGTCCAATTGTCACAGTGATAGGGCCAAAGTAATCTAAGCCAGTAAATGTGAATGGCTTACTGCCGAAGGCAAGACGATCTGCAGGCAAATCTCCCATTGGTGGAGTAGACGGCAAACCTCTGTGTATCCTGCACCAATAGCATGCTTTTACAAAGCGCCGCACAGCTGGTCGCAATCCAAAAATGTAAAATTTCTGACGCATTTCGTTTACGACTGTTTCTATATTGGCGTGAGCGTATCTTCTATGATAATGGCCAATCAATAGTTGCGTGACGGGATGCTTGGCAATTAATACAATCGGATTTGGTCGAAAAGATTTTACTTGAACAGCTGCAGTCCTCCCGGATAAAACTAGAAGTCCATTTTCATCTATAGTCACGTCCAATTTGCGTAGTGGACTTCTGCTGGGAAACGGAGAGCTTGATTTTAAGTGTTCATATTCTTCTCGAAACGAATCCAGTTGAGACTTGAGGAGCAGGTTTCTTTCCGCTTTATCCATATCAGAAGAATTTAGAATTTTGTAATTTTGAGGTATAGTCTGAACCAAATTAAGCCGAAATAATCTAGCAGCCAAAAAAATGCTAGCTGTAGCGCGAAGTAAACGCAACCAATCGCTAAAATGCGATATATCTGCCACAACCGGTGAAGGTAGCGATACAGCGGTTTCAATAACTCCCACCTGCTCTGTTTGTTTCAGTTCATCCAGAACAGGTGGAAAGTTGAGCTCATCGAACGGTAGCTTAGGCCAAGTTGCCGCGGCTTTGGTCAAAAATTCAGGGCCAGAAAACCAACGTGACGAAATTTCGAATTTAGATTTAGTTTTGGTAGCATCATCGGCAACGTTTAAAGAGCTTGGGACATATCTCCATTGATGTCCTTTTGTTGTCTCTAGAATTTCACCCACTCTATGGGCCACAAAAGGTTTAAATGTTCGAGCATCACTTCGAAGCCATCTCAGTACGGTTACACTGTCGCTCCAAAAGACAGTAGATGCGACTGTGTATCTGTGAGCTTCCAGGATATAAGTTGCCAGGCGAGTGGCAATAAGGGCTGCTTGTAATTCCAAACGTGGAATAGAGACTGGCTTCAAAGGAGTAAGTCTTGCCTTGCCAGCGATCAAAGCCAGCTTTATGCTTTTGTCAAGGTATTGAAAGCGCCAATAAGCCACACAAGCATACGCAAGCTCACTCGCGTCGGCAAAAACGTGGAGCTGAATCTCGCAAGGATCATTACAATCTACGTAACAACGTGGAATAGACCCGACAGATAGATCCACTAAGTCTCGGAACCATGACTTCCACAATTCTATAAAACGTTCCGGAAGGATAGAGTCCCAGTCAGCTACCAATTTCCAGGTCTGCTGAAACAAAATGCGTCCGCGGATAATTATTGGCGTTAGAAAGCCTAGAGGATCATAAACCTTCATTAAGTGTGAGAGCATGGACCGTTTCGTAAAAAGATCTGGTTGATCACGTAAGTCTCGTAAGAAAACTAAAGAGTCATCGCATATATTCCATGTGACACCCAGAACACGAACGCGCTCGCTGGACGGCCCTAAGGAAACTTCACGAACTTCGGGAGCCCGAGCTTCAGGGGAAAGCCGTGAAAGTGCTTGCTTGCAGTTTGAGACCCACGACCGCATCTCCAATCCAGCACGAGAGTGCACCTCTACAATGTCGTGAGCTAGCTGAGCTGCTTCCTCCACAGTATTTATACTACCCAAATAATCATCCATGTAGTGGTTAGTGATGATCTCTTCAGCCGCCAGCGGGAACAAATGCCTATGATCCTCAGCGTTAAGATTTTTTAGGTAAATTGCTGTAAAGGGACTTGAGACAGCACCAAAAATCATCGAGGACATTCTAAATTCACGCAGAGGCTCTTCTGATGTATTACGCCATAGAAATCTCTGCGCATCGCGATCCTCTACCCTAATCCTGGTCTGCGGAAACATTTCCCTAATGTCTGCTGTAAGCGCCACTAAACCTTCCCTGAATCTCATTAGGATTCCCAGCAGTGGTTGCAATAGATCAGGTCCGGCCAATAATAATGAGTTAAGGCTAACACCCATAACTCTGGCGGCGGCATCGTGTACCACCCGCAGCTTCTTTTTTTGAGGGTGAATAACACCAAAGTGCGGCAAATACCATTTGACACCGTCAGGATTCGGTGGGGCATCACAAAGTTCAGCGTAACCCTTTTCAATAGTGCTATTTACGTTATCGCGGTATAATTTTGCGTATACTGGATCTTTTTCAAACTTCCTTTCGAGAGACCGAAAGCGCGACAGTGCTAAATTGTAACTATCCGGGACATTCAAATTATCAGCACACCATAATAAACCGGTAGAAAAACGACCTGAATCTAAGCGACATGTAGTTCTTTGCAAAATGTTGAACGCACGTTTGTCGTTTTCAGAGGGAAAGTCTTTTTTCGTAATGCCAATAGAGTCCAGACTGTAATGTTGTTTTATAAGTTCGTCTAAAGAATTTTCAGTTTTCTGAGACATTGTTACGTGATTAAAAATGTCGACCGGAGCGGTTTTACTCGAAGTGTAACCGAATAGGACCCAACCGAGTAGAGTTTCGACTGCTACCGGTTGATGACGAGTACCACGACGCACTGACAATGGAATCGTAAGATGCCAGTTATCGGCTCCGATCAAAACTGTAGGCTTTGCATTTTCGTAACAAAGCGTAGGTGCTATGTCGGCCAAGTGAGTAAAAGCCTTAATTTCATCGAGAGAAATAGACTGAGGTCGTATGCCCAGGTTTGAAATAGCCCGTGCATTTCTGAGCACATGTGAATCCGAACTATTTTGACCTTTTACGGTCACATCGACAAAACTTATTTCAGATTCTTTTGAAAGACCGCCTATGCAGTTTACCTTGATAGATGAAGTAGGACCCCGAGCACCAACAGCTGCTGCGACTTCTTCATCTATTAGTGTTGCCGTGGAACCGTCATCCAGCAGCGCGTACGTAGCCACGCTACCTAGAGGACCAGATACTGTGATAGGTACCACCTTAAGTACCACCGGCAACAGCTGCGAGCAGTCTGGGAAAGAATGTGCCACTGACACATCAGGGAAATCTTTCTTCAATGAAGTACTCGGCTGTGCTACAGACGAAGATGGGACACATGTAGAGTCAAAGTGATTAGAACATTCTGGTTCTCGATGAAGAAGCGTGTGATGACTACGAGCTCGATGACAACTAGGAGCCTTGCAATAAGGCATGCGCCTACATGTATACACGTTGTGAGAGGCGGGCCTAAGGCATTTCCTACATATTTTATTATTAACTACATACTGCCACCTGTCGTCAACGCTCAGAACTAGAAATTTCTTACAGTCAATCAGAAAATGACAACCATCTTTACAAAGGGAGCATACAGTAGCTACAGAGTTCGAGGACTTTCGAAAAGATGTCGCTGTTTTGCCTGGGTATATAGAGGAAGACCGTTGCGTACTCACATGTTTAATCTCCTCGTCACCAACCTCTTTACTCAAAATGACATCGTTCAAAGAATGAATTTTGACACATTTGTCTGATTTATGTTTGTCAAGATGCAAATCGGGTATGAAAGCCAGTTGCAGATGCAAACTCACCTCTTGAGAGAGATATTCTGCCATCAGCTCGATCTTGGTTTTCCCACTATTAAGTTTAGGAGCTGCGTAGTCGACAAATCGAGCTCTCAACAACGGTGTCAATTTTACCAACACCGCAGTGTAGAGCTCTGGTGAAGATAAAAACTCTGTTCTTTTCATCAGTTTAATAGACTCTACGCAATTCCTAACCTTAGAGGCGAAAATATTTAGTTCTTTACCAACCTCATTGGGTAGCTTGGGTAGAGCACGTATCGACGCTATTTCATGCATGATGATGAATTCTGGTTGTGCAAACCTTCGCTGCAACTCCATCATGACGAGATCAGGATCTTGCGCAGAAATAATGAGACTACTAACGGTTTCACGTGCTGAGCCGCGAAGCGCAGCGTTTAGCCTTGCTAAGTTCCCTGCTGCAGTGAACGCCGCCTTTGAGTCTTCGTAGCACTTTTGGAAGAGAAGCCACTCAGTGACGCGCCCATCGAACAGCGGCAAGCGCGAATCTAAGGATTTAGAACAATCACCAACCTTATTGTCCGTTAGCTTCTTGAGGATTTGCACGAGGGTGGCCTTGAAGTCTTGTTCTTCATTTTGTGTAGCCTGACCACTATCTAGTATTTTATTTTTGTTACAATTTTGTGTTTGTGTGCCTATTCTATTTAGTGAGTGTTTATCGGCGCTGCCAGAGGGCGGATACGGCAATGGTAATGGCGGGCACGCTAGCTCGCTCTTTTCCACGCCGTGGTTACCTGAAAACATGACTTGTGTCGTGTCTAACCAATCCTCTACCCTGGCTCGACTGGAGGCGCGACTTCCACGAGAAGCGGCTTCAATGGCCGCAAGCTCTGCTTGCAGCTCTAGCTCCGCCACGGCACGTTTGCGCTCGGCGGTGCGAGCGGCGGCTTCAGCCGCGGTGGCAGCGGCGGCAGCGGCGGCAACTGCAGCGCGCTCCTTCTCCTCTTCAGCTATTGCAAGGAGACGCGCATGCCGCGCCTTAGCGGCAAGCTGTTTTACAATGGTGCTAGACGAAGTACTAGCTGTGGATTCTGGTCGAGAAGAGACGGGCGTACAGGGCGTGCCGCCGGCGGCGGCCGCCGTTTCAACTGTGCCCATAGGCCCCGCGATACCCGAAGGTCCCGCAGTTGAGGCTTGAGCCTCTTCTACAACAGCGCCTGGGCGCTCCACTTTTGCGGCTTCGCCTGTTTGGCTTCGAGTTAGCACCATATTACACTGCAAAACTATTAAAACGCACTACTACCGCGCACTATAACACAATATTGCACCAGCACATCAAATATACACCAATTCTGACACCAATATTATTTAATATATCCCACTTCTGACACCAATGTTATTTACGGGCGTAAAATATATTAAATAAAACCACCATTTTTGGGTTCCATGAATGTACTGTAAAAACAAAAACTAAACGTATAAAAAACAAAAGAATAAAAAGCTTCATAGACAATTATTCTAAGAAGTTCGGCGTCGGCAACAACTATATTTAAATCTCTCTGTGTGAAAATAACCTTTACATGAAGATTTTGAATGAAGTGTGATAGGTTTACACTCGGCCTTCATCTCACCTGATGGTAAGTGACGATAAGGCCGTTGGATGGTAAGTGTGCGCACCTAGAAGCCTCAACCTAATGAGTAGCTGGCTATGCTACCTTTCATACCGGAACAAAGCTATTAACACTGCTATTTGGCAGCAGACTTAGGTAACATGGACTCAGAAAATGCCCTACCACCGACCACACTTAGTACCAATAGGTCCCCAACTGGGAATCAAACCCGGGACCTCAAGATCGTGAATGCAATATTTAGCCATTAGGCAACGGAGGTGGATATTTTTTGATTTGCATGTGGCTTAGCGTTTAAATATGTCTTATATACAATTTTTCGAGAGCTTTTATTAGTCTCCTTGGCTAAACAGACATTTTTACTATTAAATCAGACTAAAACCAGTCAATCAAGTTTAAAACACTTACTAAACCAATCAAAACGATATTACATCAAGTTTTCACCAAGAATATTTAATTTAACATAAGATTTCACCGATGACTTTCGAGATTAGTAGCAAAATATCGTAAAACACGGTATGGAATCGCATTTCAAACGTCAACGCCTGTAAAAATGTCAAAGTTTTCACTCATTTGAGTTTTCACAAAAGTTTTCAACGACATAGTTTTCACTTGCGTATGGAATCGCAAATTTCATTCTCACCAAGTGAGACATCGATGAGAACCAACTTTTACCTTATAGAATAGCACTACAGGTTTCCTCACGATGTTTTCCTTCACCGTTAAGCAATCGGATAATGTACTTGAATTGAAAAACCACTCATAGGTACACGACTCGATTTCGGAAACGTCAGATTGAGGGTCCGCTCCTTATCCACTACACCACCGACGCTTTTTCTGTAATCTAATATTATATAAATAATAGTGTACTCAGATCCAATAAAAGGCAACACATCTTATGTTTAAAAGTATCATTAACTAAATTACAATTTGGAAAAAAGGTATAGTTTTTACATCTTTTAATACTACAGAAGGTACTGCAATTTTCTCTTGACTCCCACTCATTATGGTGAGACTGTGCGGTATGTTGATGTATCCATGATCGGAGCTGCGAGAAAGGTAGGGCCGCGATTGGTTCAGGCCCTGCTATCTTCATGCTTGAGGCCCTTCTGGCCAGTTCGTCCGCTGCATCATTACCTCTGGAGCCACTGTGTCCCTTGATCCATTGCAGGGTTATGCAGTTCTGTCTGCTTGCTTCTGCAAGTGAATCGTGGCATTCGCGTATGAACTCAGATGTAATTGTGTTGCTATTTAATGCCTGTAAGGTAAAGTTAATATAGTGATCAATAAATGTGGCATTATTCATATCACTCCTACTTGGTAAAGTATGTAATCATAACATATATACAAGTTAGCATGTTAATAGTAACAATAAAAGAATAAATAACTTATATACACTATGTCTTTTAGTTTTAACAAGGGCTGTTTTAGTACAAAATATAATAATAACAGTCGGTAATTACAACTTTCATTATGATATTCAAGTTACATAAAACCTTTAACTATTTTCAGAAGTAAAGTTCAAGATTTTAAAAACTATACAATTTTGTTTACATATTGCATAACCTCAAAATTATCTAATTTTGTATTTCATCTGATAAAGCGATCGTTAATCGAAAACAGTATACATCTAATACGAAAATAACATATCTTACATATAAAAGAAGACACTACTAACCTCTCACTTCAGCTGTTCTCTTATAAACATCTTGTAAGTATACTTTACATCAGTCAATATTATTCCGGCTTCGAATTCAGTCAAGCAACGGTTAAATACTTTATAAATTATGTCTAGCGCACCACTACGAATTGTTTTATCAATTTGAAATATGAAACAGCAAAGAAACTCTACGAAATAATATAAATAAATATCAGTCAATAATAACATTTCGAAATTGGTTCAGTCAGTGTTGCCATAATGTGGTTTAACTTTAATTCTCAAAACATTAATTTAAGAAACCAAAAAAGAATAGAAATTAATGTTTTGAGAACTAAAGTTAGACATTATTTTCAACTCTTTTTAGTCTGACTACAAATATTGACATGAGCCTTCGTTTTAGGCTACCATGCGGACTTTCCATGAAGGGATTTGCCGCATTCACCAAGCTTGGCAGAAGCATTAGTTTTCGCACTATATGCTGTTAGATACGAGTACCTATATCTGTCCATCTTTTGAATATTTTTTCCCATATTCGCCTTCTACGACGCCCGCAGGATTAAAATGACTGAAAAGTAACTAAACTAAAAGTAGCTAAATCTAACAAAAGCAGTTAAGATGGAAACATCTTGCCTGTTTCTTGTCAAATAGCGGTGGGCGATTATGAGATACACTAATGAAAGTAGTAGTTCGATCCAAATATTTCAAGATATCTCGATTATGAAAATAGCTAATGCTAATATTAATACTACTAGTTAGTATGTCAGCTAGTTTATTTTAAAACCGTTATCATGAAGATAATAAGAAGAAAGATATATCCAAGATAAGCAGGACTTTCTTTGACTACAAAGCACTTTTTCGGTCGGTCATCCTCGGCAACCATTGACATGCTTCTCTTGTTTGTCAGATTAGTAGTACTACTCTTTGACTATGGAAATTAGTTATTACTAATTTTATAATCGATCATCATACATTAGCCGTAATCTCGATTATGCGCATCCCTACTGTCAAACATTGAAATGTAACGCTGTCAAAAAGAATAGACAAGGGTGAATAGCTCAATGCCCTGAGGGTTCCTTACACAGGTATATTGATTTTTGATATGTATCCGATTATTATCAAAATGGATTCGACGATATATATCAATGTCTATATATCAAATGTTTTTAAATAATATATTACAATACAAAAATGGTTTAAAAATTAATATTATAAAGTCATTTTTAGCGTTTGTTACTGTATTTCTACTTCCCAAATTTAGATGACGTGGCAGCAAAGTTCAAAGAGACTCCGTAATGGTAAATTCTAATCCGTAAATCCATCTAATCATAAGATTTTATGTTTTGCTTTCATTTGTCTGATTTTAAGTAGCTAAAGAAATAAAACATTAAAAACATTTTAGTTTTTTCGTATACTTTTAGTATGCTTATGTTACACATATGCAAATAGTATTCATAAATAATACACTTAAATAATAATAAATGGCAAATAAATGGCTTCCATACAAAATTGAAATATATAATAAACATCCGATATTTATAATACAAAATATACTACATAGTTCAAAAGTCTATCATATTGACATCTATGCTTTAGACATTTTTATAAAGTTTCATCACCATCAGTCAAAAACGTCTACAGCTGGACATATGCCTCCTCCATGGTACGCCACACTGACCGGCCCGGAGACACTTCATCCACGACCTTAACCCGGTCGTCGGTCCATCTAGTAGGGGGACGGCCCGGTAGAAGTTTCCCGGTACGTTGTCGCCACTCGAGAACTCTTACTTCCAATCGTTTATATGTTCTTTGAGCGATGTGGCCTGCACATTACCACTTCAGCTCACTGAATCTCCGAGACATGTCGGTGAACCTAGTTCGTCTACGGATTTCCTTATTCTGGATATTATCCCGTAAAACATTTACATTTAAGGAAGGAAGGGTACCTGATGATGATGCTAGCTAAAATGTAGATAGAGGAAGTCTTCGACCGCAATTCTGACAAACCCGTGTGTCAGTTTTTTAAAAATTAATGATTATTTATATTAAGAAATGTTTAAAAACGAATTAAAACACATATTTGTTTCATTTTATTTAAAATTTATTTTGTCATTTTCGGACAATTAAGACTTTATAAAATGAAGAATATACCCCTTGAATAATTTCGTGGAAAATGCAGAATTAGAACTGACCGGCGGCGGCACGATAGTTTTACACTGTAGTGGTATGCTAAGATTGTACTGGTATGCTAACAAAAAGCAACCACGTTACAATAATTATTACCTACCCTTATCTATTTCTAACGCTTATACTGGACAATGCCCACTCTTCATAGTAACTGTTAGTATGTATTGTTATCAACTCCTTTTGGCCAATATCGGTTAACAAAATAACTCGCCGTTAAGAAATAAAACCATATTTCTATAGTTACTAAAAATAGTTATTTATTTTTTAACAAAGACTTTTTACTATACTTTTAACTATTGATTCATACCAATTAATGGAAAAATAGCATAGTTTTATCAATTGTGAACATCAAACCTGAAAATGGACTTAATACCGCAATACTATCGCAAAATAGTCGCACTCTTATGGAAGGGGGAACATTTAACCTAGTAGAGCTGCTAAATCCAGGAAAACAGCAGCGTCTTTGAGTGTTAGGGGCTCTAACATAATTGGGCAACACAATCGTAGGTACTGCACCGACTTGAGATGATGCCTCAGATAAACGAGTGCTCTCAGTTTCTACCGAAGGAGCACTTGAGGGCTCCGCTGAATCAATATTCGCTGATTGAGAACCAGAAGTGACGGAGTGTACATCTGATGTTGCACGTGCAGCTGCTCTGACACTTCTCTGCCAGCAAGGATGACAGACACGATCAGAGTTCTGCACCTGAAAAAATACAACATACTTTAATTAAACTGAAACTCTTTCAATCATTATCATCATCAGCCGGCCATTTCTGAACATAGGCCTACTTTGTGATAAGCGACATTTACCGGTCCTTAGCCACTTGCATCTGTGACCTCAAGAAAGTCATCAGTCCACCTTGTAGGGGGATGACCCTATACCCGCTTCCCGGTACGTTGTCGCCACTCGAAAGCCCTAAAATACCATATGTATGGCTTTAAACGACAAAGTTTGTCATCATATAAACATGTTTCTAGTAGATGAGCCCCCTTATTATATTATAAATTTATTTCAATTTTTATCACTTGTTTTTATATCGGCTACAGAAATACACAATTTGTGAAAATTTCAACCGTCTACCTATTACAGATAATGACATACAGCTCGCTGACAAACAGAATGACGCCAAAAAATAGGGTCCCGACAGTTACCATTTCGGAGAACGGAACCCTAAAGACGCTTTTCCCTTACGGTTTTATGTTATTCTTTGTCCACGAAAGGGTTTTTTCGTACTATACGGAACCCCAAAATGCATGTACTGTACTCATTCGCATTATATTTTAAGACGTCATAAATTAATTACACACAAATACAATATATTATATTTGTGTATATATACACAAATGCACGCATACCTTTACGAGTATAATTTAAAGTAAATAAATAATAAACTTACAAGTGAAATTATTTACATAAATAGTCTGATATGTGCACAGACCAGGTACTTAATTACAGGAAAAATCCAACGTTATTATAAGCGGTGGGAGAGGGCATTTTAAGTATTTAGCATGCTAAAAGTGCTTTCATTTTATATGCATCTGTCCTGTGAATTTACTTTCATTATAATCATCAGGAACTACAAAATCCTGGAAATGTGCTGAAACCACATTTAATGAGGCTTTGCCTATGTTATCTTTAAGGCAACAGCACAGGTATTTAGCAGGTAGAGAGAAAAGCAGGCAATAAGTACCGAAGAAACTAAGTACCAGTTATGTAACCCTTTCGGCATATGTCACCCCTGGATCATCATAAATTACAATATAAATTATATCTCGTTGTTACATCTCACAACGCCACGGAGGTGGTATAAATGTAATACTTGTCAGATGTGTATTGACCAAAATAAGCAGATATGGCATTGGATGTACAAAAGTGATTACTTATTGTATTCCAAATCCCGACAGTAGAATCTAACATTCTGTGTGCAAAATCTATAAAAAACTTGACTGTTTTGAAATCCAGCCTCAGAATCATAGGTACAGATTACAATTAATCATATACTTTTCTAAAAGAAGAGAAAAAAGAACGCAATGCATATATTTATTACTAAGATTAAGAGTTTGGTCATTTCGGGACAATTATTGCTACTAGCTTTTGCCACTTGGACTTCGTAGTGCCCCATGCGAATTACATGCTTGATCGGGATAAAAGTAGCCTGTGTCCTTTTCCAAATCTTCAACTATCCGGGAAGGAAGGTCAAAACAAACAAACAAACTCACTTTCACATTTACAATGTTAGTATGCAATTAAGGCAATGTGACACTGTCCTAATCAACTAGTGTTTAAGTGCCTTTTTACATAGCACACTAGCCAGCTACATTATGTGTTATTAATTTCATTACTGAACTAAAGTCTGTTTACAGAACTATGAGCAGATTAAGTATGATTTATTAAGAACAGAAAGTGTATATCCTATCCTAGCTCTCGCCATGGTTATATCCATCAGTGAACCTGGAACTGGCAAACATTCAATTGACACTTCACTTGCCTTGTCAGCATCTAGTGACAGGCAGCCAGGGAAAAATGAAAGTTATAATTCCATCTCATTCACAATTACAGAATACTCGGTCACCAGGGCATGTGAAGACTAGCAAATAATAAATAAATAAAAAATTACTTACCATGGCTCTCTTTTGAATTCATGTTACAGAAAAGTCACACATTGATTGGACCTGTAATAGAAACACACGTTTTGGTGAGAGTGTCATCTTCCGTTTAGTTTCCAAACCAACACATATAATTTTATAAGGAGATAGGGAAAGAGCAGTATTAGTGACTACATGAAATTTAAAAATCATGACGATTTTAAGCATCCTTTTTAAGTCTCGCTTTAGCACCCCCTTTTGTGTACCCCAACCCATTATTACGAGTATTATTATAACAGATTGTTGAGGTGTAAGTAAGAAAGAAATGAGAGATAAAAGTATTGTAATCATGATAACCTAAATCTTCGGATGCTGTGATCTGTTCTAGCTCGACAAGGGCAGATAAATATCCCCCGACCCCCTGGTCACTGGAACCCCTAGAACAGGAGCCCGATTCTACTATTTTAAAAAAGCTTTAGTTCTATATTCGTTTCGTAGCAATTAGGTATACGTTACGTTTATATTGTTCTAGAAAACCGTATTCTACTAACCTATAATACCGAACGTAAACGAAACGAAAGCCGAACGGTAGCTGTAAGCCCACCTAGCAAACAACTTATTCTCGATTACGAATAATCGTAGTATAATCGAGTCGACTCGTTAAAAATTTTGGGTACTCTGTGGTTGATACATTTTTCGGGTTGCCAACATAGTGATTCTACCCCTAAATTCAAGGAAGAATTTAGATTTTGGGGGCCGAAATATTTTTAAACTAATTCTATATTATTTAGCATTTACCATATAATAGCTTTTGTCCTTAACTTAATCTGCGTGGATTTTTTCTATGCAATAAATCAAGTCATTCTAACTCTCCGGTACGTCGTCAAGGATGAACAAATAAACAAAATCTTTTGCAATTACAATATTAATATTAATTAAGTATGGGTTCATGTTATATTAGTCGTCACATTCATTTCAAATTTCTGAGGTTCTATTATTAATATATTTGAGTATTAATTATTTTGACTAGTTTTTAAGGGTAAACCTCTTTTGAGAGTTGGCAATTATATTAAGTTCATACATACGGAAAACTATGTAAAATTGTTTAAAAACATAGAAATATCTACATACTAAAGTAGAACTGAAGTCTCAAGAACTTGCCCTCACTTTAGCTCACTATGTTGCGTTGGGGTGCACAAAAAGGAGCACTAAAGATAACAAAAATGAATCCTAACCTAACCAACAATTGTTTACAAACAACGTCGTACTTCAATATAATTAAAATAGCGCAGAGATTATCTTTCATGCAGAGATTTCCTTTGGGATTGTAGATGCTTTCTGGGGCAGTGGTGGCACCGTCCCTCAGCGTCTTTCAGTGCAGTGAACTGTGTTCAAGGTACACAACAAGATGTGGGTTTTACAATTATGGTCCAATGCAGACTGACTGGATGCCTGCCAAGACCGGACTGGGACCAAAAATCGGCCCGGGCATTATAGAGATAATCGGCCCTTTCCGTTTCCAAGCTATATAATAAAACTACAATAGACTTTTTTTAATGGAATGGAAATTGATGTCTGAATCACCATGAAGCATCCTTTATTGATAGAGATAAAAGGGCAAACTGCTTTTCGTTTGTGTTCGAGGCTTTGGAGTTTTTTTGCGACGACAGTCTACTAGTTCAGAACACCCCACAAATAAATACAGCTAACCCAGTGGTGATAGAGGTACTGTAAACACGATCAAACAAAGGTGATTCATCGGCGCAGACTGCTCCATGACTCGGGAACCGACCAGCCTACTGGCCCACCAGGGGATCGGCCCATCGGGAATTTGCCTGATCTGCCCTGGGGCCAGTCCGGACCTGATGCCCACACTGTGTTAAACCTACATGAAGTCAGCGATCAAGAGTAAAGAATGATGAATTATTACCCTCGTAGAGCGAGAAATCCATCAATTCTATAAAAATAATAGACTAACCTAACTGCCCGATCCACACTTAAAAAAATAAATACTTTATCAGTGTATCAAATAAGTGCTACTAAATACTTCATGGAACCATTAGGAATATTCACTTTTTTATTATATAAAATCAATATCCACGTTGGTTCTAAATCTCTGCTGGTAAAATAACTTTCATAGTTCCTAGAACCTGCTCAAGTGCTCACATTCTGTATAATATGAAGTAACTTCATATTCCATCTTATAGCTCTAATTACAAACAAAAATACATTTATGAGACAATCCTGTCATCATTAGATTAGAGGTATTGATGTATGTACTAGTTTTTATCGAAGTGACTGCCATCGATCCTATTTTTGGGTAAGGCTTTTGTTGAGTTCAACTTAACTGTTAGACGTTCATCAATCTTATAAAAAGAAATGTAGCATTAACTTCCTTCTAGCAAACCAATATGCAATAATAAAAAAACACTGTAAATGAGTTCAACATTTAAATATTATAGTTTTAATAGGTTAAGGTTGTGCATTTCCTTGTGCATTTTAATTACATTTACTAGTAATAAGTAATGAATTGAAGTATATTTTTATATCTTTTTTGTATGATATGTGACTGTGACCGTTTCTTCTTTAATAAATACAATTACCTATGTAAAAATAAAATGTGTAAATAATAAAATATAGTTTTTACTTGTGTATTTCTTTATAAATCCACATGATAAATGATTTTTTAAATGTATTATGGGTTTACTTGGCCTTCTACTTACCTGATAATTAAGTGATGTTAAGGCCGTTGGGTGGTAAGAGTGCACACCCAGAAGCCCCTCAAAGCTAATAAGGCACTGGCTCTGCTACCTTTCATACTTGAACACAACAGTGCTATTAACATTGCTGTTTGGCGGCAGACTTGGGTAACATTGTCGGGAGCTAACCAGGCAAACATACAATGCCCTACCTCCAGCTAAACCGAGTGTAGGTAGGTAGGCCCAATAGTAATCGAACCCTGGACCTCTGGATTGTGAGTCCAAGAAGTAGCCATTAGGCCACGGAGGCAGAAAATCCTCCCCCTATACTGCTATAATAAATGCAAAACTGGTGTCAATGAAAGAGAACTAGCATCTAAGCTACAGGCTCGGCCTAGTTTAGATGCTAGTGTAGATTGTATTGATTGTGCAAGGCCATTGTAAACATTTTTGTGGCAATAAACACTTTAATAATTTATTATTATTTATTTGTCTTTAATTAATGTAAGGGTATGAGACCCAGAATGACTACATTTGATGTATTGGAATATTTGAAGGATAGGAAAAAACATGATCTACATTATCTAATTGCTTAACGGTGAAGGAAAACATTGTGAGGAAACCTGCATGTCTTGAACAATCATTTGAAGTCTACCAATCCTCACTGGGTCCGCGTGGTGGACTATGTGCCATACACTCTCTGTAGGAGAGTAAGCCTGAGCCCCTGCAGTGGGGACGTATATATAGGCTGTTGATGATGATCAAATACTGAAGTCCACAGACGAAGTTAAATGAGATTGTTATCACAGTATGATGAGAGTGGTACACATGATCACAGTTGGCGTGGACTTTCCACGAGGCGTTGTTGTTGTTACATAGGTAGACACTGCTGCCCATCTCTTGAATATTTTTTCCCTTATTCACATTTTATTACACCCATGGAATGGTCTTAGTCTCACGCCGAGAGTACACGGTGGTTTATATTTACAGAATATATAAATCCTGGGCACAATCCATCCTCTTAGAATTTCATTTCAACCAAAAATAAACAAACGTAGGACATCGATCGTGAAAAAGTACCTCTGAGCTAACTTATTCCGCATTGTTAATTGTGACGTCTGGGACCCCGTGTTCTCGTAGGGGTTTCGTTAGAATAGAAGTCAAATTGTTAGTGGAATACGATTTTAAGCTCTCAGCGAAATGGCGATCGAACCGCTACGTCAGCCGAACAGTTACGTCGTTTAGGCTTTAGTAGAATACCAATGACGTCATTTCGTGTAGTTTACGTTACGTTTTCGTTTACGTTTCTTTACAATAACTTAGTAGAATCGGGCCCCAGTACACAAAAATTATTTAAATTTCAAAACAAAGCAGTTTTTACAAACTACAATTGACAGATTGAGTTTTTGAGGTTTGTTTCCAAGAATTACAAACTAAAGTTGACAGATTGAAAATATTTGCTTTCAAATTGAGTTTTGTTTCAAAGAAAATATAGCAAGTTATCACTTTTCTCTTTCTTTCATAGCATTTGTTTCTATTGGCCGACCACAACTCTTTTTAACAAAGGTCAATGAACTATGTGAATTTAAGACTAGCCATCCTAGTGAGGTGGTGGCAGCACAAACGATTATATTTTATAAGTCATGTAAGAGGTACTAGTACTCCTCGTTTCTATTGTCTATTGTTATAGTGAATCTGTGAATCTGGCTTGACAAGTCCATATTATTATATCAGCTTTGGTCAAGTCAATCAATCAACTGATTCAACCAACACTCAATCGGAGGAAATTATTATTTTTGTGGAAAAATAACAATAGACTTATAATGATTCATTGAAATCTAAACAAGATAAAGTGAAGCCAAGCCGCTTCACACCTTAAATATGTGGATCCCATCGAAATCTCCGAAAATAGCAGTCGGTAAGTCAATAGTTGCAAGATTTTATTCAATCAACACTGCGATACATCCTGCCCGAGAACAGCGGAAATGTAATTACATGTTGTGCATTCCAAATAAACTATATACTTTTTGTAGTGTCACGACGAAACGCCTATTTCCAAACGGAGTTGTTTATTTGTAACTCGAGCGACATACCGGATTTGTCATAGAAATCGTAAGCTAACTCTCAAGTTCGAAAAGGAAGTCAGGATCTTGGTCAGTGTTAACTTCGGATATCTGGTTGGGGTGCACAAAAGGGAGTTGAAATTGGCTTGTTTTTATATTTGTACCTAGTGACTGAATTTATTTCATTGTAAATCAGCTTCATATTAGTTCAAGTCCCACCAGCCAGTGCACGTATCCAAGGAGTGCAGAACCATGTAGAGCAACTACTCTACAAATCTTATAAAAATCTTATAAAAATAAATTTATCCGCAATATAAAAATTCCTTCCAGAAAAGTAGGGAATATTTAGTAGAAGATAGTAAATTTTGAGCATATGTAACCTAAATGTTACCAGACCCATGATCATTGTCAATGGCTGGCTATATCTTAAATAAAATATTTTAAATGCAAAAGTAATTGTGCTTATCCTACATGCTATAATGGAGAGTCAAAAAGGGATAGATGAAGGGGGGGAAGGATTTTATCCCAGTTAAATGTTTATCGTGTCTAATTCATTCCAAACATGCAGACTAAAAAGTATTGTGGGGCCTGTTACTAATTTAAGCAAAATTAATTCATTAATTAATTAACCTACACCATGTGTAATTTTACTCCCAATCTACGAGTTTGAAAAAAAAAAACATCACAGGTCCTTCACAAGCAATTATCTTTTTATTGTGAATTTTATAGTTTTTTAAGGTTGCAAATTGGAGTCACTAGGTCAAGTGAGATAGATACCATTTGAAAGAGATTCATTTGTCTCTCTCACTTGTGTCAAGTACAAAAATATGTATGAAATGTGACACATTCACCTTTAAATGACAGTTCCCTCAACTCACTGCATAGAAACAAGAATGGGTGAATGTGACATGGTACAAAAGTGGATACATATTTTTGTACTTGAGTGTACATCGTAAAACAAACTATTTCTGATGCATAACTTTTTACTTTAAAAAATGTCTGTTAAATCATTTTTGCATTATATTATATATACAAAGAAAGTTATTTGTATTGATATAGTATGTAGCTATGTTATAGAAGAGCCAGCTATTTGTTTCAGCAATTACTATTTGACCCTCAAATATAAGTCTAATTTCTAACTCTTCTAGTTTACTTAAGCTTTCCATTGAGATACATGCACTAAAACCCAATAACATTTGTTTTTTCAGCTGTTTTCAACTGGAAAGGAGATGTCAAGGCTGGATTACCACTAGAGATAGGAGAAACTGTCCAGATATTAGAAGAAAATGGAGGTGAACATCTTTTTCTAATATTTTAGGTTGAAATTTAAATAATTCTCAGTTTCAGGGATTTCAACTCTTTTGGTCTTTAAAATCATCCTTCAGAACACCATTTATTCTGAGTATCTTGTATACATAGAGTGACCATAGTAAGTTGGTCATTCAAGATGCCATGGCATAATGGATGCCATTGACTTTAGTACAAGATATAGAAACTTGCCACAGTAACTACCATAAAGTTTCAAAAGAGCTACTATCTCTGCACTTGTTTTAAGATAGATTTATCAGTGTTGCGCAACAAACGAGTCTAGTATATAATATATTTGCATGGCCTAATGGCTAAATTTTGGGCTTACTTTCCGGTGATACCGGATTTGATTTTTGGTGGTAGGGCATTTTCTATGTCTGTCTGGCTAGGTACTACCATGCTACCTAAGTCTTCCGCCAAACAGCATTCTTAATCGCACTGTTGTGTTCCGATATGAAAGTTAGCAGTGCCAGTGCCTCATTAGCTTGACCTTCTGGGTGCGCGCCCTTAGCATCCAATGGCCATATCGTCACCATCAGGTGAGATGAAGACCAAGTGCAAATCCATCATACAACAAATAATATATTTAGCATCGACGTCACAACAAATATTGATGAAATGTAGCCTTAGGTATACATAGATGATAGTTTCGGGAAAAACTAGTGATGCTTTTGGGCAACTTGTATTTCTGCTTTTTATTGATGTTTATCCCTAAATCTTCCAGGGTGGTATCGAGGCTTCAGCACAAAGAACAGATCTGCCTGGGGCATATTCCCATCTGCCGTGCTGTCCATACGACCTTGCACCGTAAAAGGATCTGGAGCCACGGCTATTGCGGAGTTGAAGGATGATGCTCTAGTTCGAGAGATTGCCTGTGTACTGAGAGAATGGGCTAGGCTATGGAAGAAGCTCTATGTGGTAAGCGACACAGTTAATTCATTCTGGTTATGACATTGATAACGCAAATACAAACAGAAATACAAAGAGAGACTGGAGTGACATTGTAAAGAACTGGCTGTAGAGCGCATAACATCCAGCGACTCCCCGCGACCTTTACTAAATCGTTGGTCCATCTAGTAGGGGACGTCTCGGTACACGTCTGGGGAAGTGATCGCCACTCGAGAACTTTTAATCCCCATCGGCATTAGATCTGGCTAGCTAGGTGGACATATAAAAATAGCCTACTACCAACCAATCCAAATATCATAGATACCCCACCCTGTAAGGGATAGGGATACCCCAAATGTTAATACCGTGCGGATTTACTTTTCATACAAGTATTTATGTATTGCGTGGAATAAGGGGGAGGGGGCGGGGGCAATCCCGTGTGAGTGATGATGAGAAGAGTAGAAGACTGCATTGGGAAAAGCATATTTAACCAAGGGGTGGTTGTAAAGTACTAAAAATACTCTTCAATATTATATGTATGACATGACTTGTTTGTTATGGATTAGCAGCTTTATTGGCTTGTCTAGTTCAAAGTACAAATCTATGTACATCTGACTATGTGAATGATGAGGCAATTTTCTACGCATACCCATTTAGTGGCATATGCTTGTGTCAATATTAGTCGAATTCTGTTTTGCATTTCAAATTGGATACTTTAGATGTTTCTTTGTTCATTGTGCGACTAGAGTGAGTCACGACTGTTTTGTCATGACATGTATGTACTGTGTGATTTCCTTTACACTTTTTAGAGATAAATTTCTATGTATAACTTTGTTTTTTATTAGAGTTCCGAACATCTCATTAAAATATGGAACCCTTATACTTACTTCCAGGAGAGGGAAACCTACCGGTTCAGTGCCGTTGCGAAGGTTATGCGTGAACTCCTCAGCGGAAGACGAGCTCTGTTGGCCGGCACCCTGACTCAAGACCAGACGAGGGCTCTGCGGCTCAAGCTGGTTGCCAAGCTGGACTGGGGGAACCGGTGAGTGCACTGCCTGTTTCTTGGTCCAGGGTCATGTTAGGTGGTGAACTATGAAGTTATTGTCGTTTTTACTACTGGAAACTTTTGCCTGCCAAATTCCAAAATTTTCTAGTCATGCGTCTTAACGGTCTAACGTAGATGGGCTATAGCGGTTATCTTTAACGCAATCTTTAGCTTACTGTTTTATAGGGTTCAGTCTGACGTCATAATTTCCTGAACATAAACATCATGTTTGTAGAAAATGACAAATTTTCGTTGCAGTTGCAACTTCACTTTGAATACGGCACAGCAAAACTAAGCAGAAGATATCTTACACACAGGAATGTTACAGCTTTAATCCAACATAAACCTGAAAATATCATATCAGCAGCAGCAGCCAGGAAACATCCACTGCTGGACATAGGCCTCCTCAATCAAACTCAAAAATTTCCACTGAAAGTGTTGATTAAGAGGCAGAAATTTCATAGTTAACCACCTATTTTTAGGGTTCCGTACTTGAAAAGGAACCTTAAAGCATCACTGTGTTGTTGTTGGTTTGTCTATCAGTACCATTTTTCTCAGCAACGCGTGAAGGTATCAGTAGAAATTAATATAAAAGGCTCAAGTCTGCAGTCCCTTAAAGCTGTGAAAAACAGACACACTTCACAAATTCCTGAGAGAAAGGGTATTGATCCACAGATAGACGTATGGACAACAAAGTGATTCTATAAGAACGGAATAAGGTGGAAATGTGTGTAAACCTTTATTTTGTCATTCACGAAGTTGACGTTCACATTTAACCTTATGAGACTTCTGAGACAACATTGGGCATTGACAAAATAAAGGTTTATGCAAATTTTCGGCTTATTCCGTTTCATTCCTTGGTGAAACTCTTAAAGTGACTGGAATATTACTTACTCATTTATTAATGAGTATAGTTTATTTTTAATCAATTTCATAGCGATAATAGATTTCCAACTTTGCCGAAGAATATATGGCAAGATAAGGTAAGGTAAGTGGGTAAGCATTACCTTAGGTTAACTATAATTTTTGTTCTCATTTATTGCATATTTATTATCTCTATATGATTTATGATGATTCTAGTCATGAAAATAAAACAATGCTATTTGTTGAAATTTGTTTAATTCCAAGATAAAATAACCAAAACATTACAATGAAAGTACGTGAAATATTTATTGTCACACAGCAGTCTTCCTGGTTGTACATTATTATTGTCAATATAAAATTGTAGGAATGATAATAAAATGTCATTATTATAATATAATAAAACTTACGGCTAAGTTTAAAATAGTCGAACGAACGTCACAGCTACACTGCGCTTTATCGGAAATATCGTCCAATTATATTTAATTAAACACCATTATATTTGGGACAATATCATTTATAATGTATAATAATTATATTTCATTTGATATACATACACCTTTACAAATACGGGAGTTTTTTTCTTACATGTTTTTATTGGTCAAGCAAGCGCTATATTATATCAAATGTAATATGTCAACTGAGAATGGTTTATACTTAATGAATTTATACCAAATAGATGCTCAGATTAAACTATTATATAAAAGTAATCATATATCGAGATTCAAATCGGATAATGGAGCATAGATCTTATTCTTACCATAGTTGTATGGCTAAATTGACTGAAAATATATCTTATTACTACAATATAATATAGTTTACATAACAATGAATCCAATAATTGGTCCGTTGTAGAGAATGTAGATTACTAGGAAGACAGGAAAATGCAAATCTGGTGTCAATTTGATATCCAAAAGAGCTCGCTACGATGGCACAATATTACATACATGAGTATAAAAAATAGATTTTTTTCTTCTACAAAACACCCCTTATTCGCACCGAAGTTCTTAACCTAAACAGAATATCAAAAACGCTGTCAGATTTCACAGTCTCATCTTGTACTGTGGCTAAAATCAAGTAGAAATTATCAACTACTTTGTATAGTGGCGTAAAATTATAAATTATCATAAAATAATATAAAATGAATGGGACAATTAAGAAAGAAAAACTAAAACTTACACTACAGTAATTATTTTAAAATGCTCGAGTGGGCGATATGTCTTTTGTCGTTAAAATTGTATAAAATTAAAAAGTCATACATATATAAAATGTATAATTTCAATTACATTATACAATGTAATATTTTTTCATACTTAGAACAAAACACAGACTCCCCTATCCTGCCTAGAAATATTTTAACCTGATTCAAGTTTCATATTACACTGTCATTTTTATACTTACATCTAAAGTTTTGATTAAAAGTTCATATCATCAAGTGTTAGTTTCATTCAACAGAAAAATGATCCAAAAAGATTCATACCTACGCAACAGTCTTCACTCATATAACAACAAATTCAATTACATTTTACATTCCTATTTATTCCTATTTCACTTCATAAATTCCGAATTATGCTATTTTATTCACAAACCTATCATCTCTCACGCATCGAATTTTTTACACTAAATTTTATTCGAGACCTAAATTTAAAGCTCATTCTGAGAAGGGCAAAACCGTGGCGCTTTCCATTTTGTTAAATCATTTTGCCTAAATTATAATAAAGGAGGAATGTCATGAAAAGTTATACAGTCGAGTCGTCCGCGCTCCTGTTACTGACAATGAGTTGCAACAGCCATGATATTAGTTGCAACAGCCATGATATTAGTTGCAACAGAATGATATATCAAAAAAAAATATTTTGAAAAATACACTATTTTGAAGATCAATGTGTGTAGATCTATTTGATTCTTAGAGCAATACACAATACATACAAGAACGAGCGTTTCAGTTACGTGTTTAGAGAAATCCTTTATTTATAGCTTTATCATTCATATCAAATCTCTGAATGTTTTCCGAACGGTTTTAAGTTTGAGACGGTTAAGATTTTTACAAAGGCATAACTGAAACGCATATAAACAGCTACCACATGTTAGCCGATACCTTATTTCCATTTTCGAAATCCTAGTGGAATCTGCGCTGGCGCTTGCTTCGACGCACGATGTTACTTTCGCCTCGTGTATTGCTCTTAAATCTGAATGGGATCTCTTACGTCTCTGTCTCCTTGGAGAACTTGTCTATGTCGGGGTAGATCGGCGCCATTTCCAAGGTGGACGGCGCCGATGGTGCGTTAGAGCCGAGGTGCAGTCTCCTCGAGAGCTCGTCTAAGACTTCGCCGAAGACACGCATGGACATGTTCTGACCCAGCAGGTGAAGGAGTAGGAAGTCACCCACCTGGAAGACAAATGAAGAATGGACATTAGAAAACACATTATTTTTAGACGTAAGCCGATTGAAACTAGTTTTAACGTTAAAGTTCCTTTATTACATATATTCTTTTGATGCAGTTTCGTTGTAATAGTACTCTTAGTTTTATGAAAGCAACAAGTTTTACTGATTCTTTTGTAAAATCTGTACTTATTGTACTGTAGACTTTTAGGGTATTTGAATGCGGTTTTGTATTCTTTTTGAGCGCGTAAATTCCAAATTTCAATTCCATCAGAACTGACAAACTGTCAAAGATGAAGTATTTGCTACTTTCAGGCGAAGTCATCGATAATTTTTAAGGGTGGTACTTTTTCAACTGTGTTTCTTGTTTATGAAGCTTTTTTCGTTTCGTTGTGAATGGTAATCACATATGAAAGTCTTACCTGGGTTTTTCTAACGAGCGCCTCTACTCCGTTTGGAGTCCCGAAGCGGAAGCGTCTCTTGAGAATAGTCTCGCGAGTGCTCGGCAGAAGGATCACTGCTGCAGAGTAGACCATGGCCAACCCAGTCACCACCGACAAGATTATAAACCTGAAAAAACGTTTTAGATGTTAATAATTAAATTAAATTTGATGCCCTAAAACTGATTTTAGATGTCAGCCACGAGGGTTGCTTTTGAATTTGATTTTGATCTCCTTCTTTTTCCAGTGATTATTTGAGGAATAATTTCATAAATTTGGCAGCATCTTTCCTTTCTCTAGGCTATGTCGCTTTTGATGCACAGTGAGTTTGCGCGTAATCTTCATTCTTCATCTCACTTTGATGCGTATTGATGATTATTAATTGGATGAGTGCTATTAAAACATTTATCTGCCCATTTTGGTGCGTAGCCAGGTGGACATGGAAAAATGTCTTACCATCTTTACTCAGGAATCAAACTTGAGGACGGCGGATCACTATTCCAACAGAGTTTTCACTTAGCCTTGGAAATAATTTCTGTTTGTTCATGAACATTTCTTATCCTTTTGGGAATAAGCTAAAAATACACTCCTAATTGTGTTAAACGAACGAACAATCGATGAAGGTACGATATCTAGTTCCTTGTTAGTGTAAGGATGAACACTCCTTCATCTTTTTCCTTATCTTTTACTGTCCTTGGTACTCTTGTCTAAGTTGAGATAAGAGACGCAGTAAAATAATGTTAAAATTTAAAGAAAATACATACCAGAACCATAAGAAAATGAAGATCTTCTCGTTAAGTATGTTTAAGGCAAGAACGCACAAAGCATCGTGTTTCTGAATAGACCCTGAAGCACCAAATTTGTGGAATGTGCACTTTGTTATTCTTGGAAATACTTCAATCTGAAAACGAGAACAAAACCATTAGTAGAGGAAATGTTTATTCGCTAATTTTTTTGTTAAATAACTTGTTTTCTCCCTTACCATAGGATCAGACCTTTGCTCTTGATTCATGTTGGAAAATTTAACAACATCAGTGCCGTAGGTCAAGAAGGCACCGCCGAGGAATGTGTCTACGAAAAATATGTTGCCAACCTGAAAAATATTTCTCCGAGTTATTTTTTTAATGTCGATAATGAAACACTCCTACACGAAATATTTAAATTTTAGATGTCGCTCAACGCTTAAATGTTTTTGTTGCTGATTAAACTATAGAGTATATCTAGTAGAGTATATATCTTTTTAGTTAATTGATATGGGTTGACCGATTTCAAGACCTTATTTTCCATGTGTATTCAATTCAACTTTGCATAGGCAGGTCTAAGTGCTTAATCCAAGTTTAGTATAGCAGTTGTTGATGCCATATGCTGTTGAAATTTAGATAATACGCTATAGATTTTATTCCTGTACTTACAACATTGATGAAGTTCAATACTTCACAGAAGAAATAGCCGAACGAGTAGGTGTTGTGCATGTGAAGAGTATCCAAGAGATACTGGACAAGACGACTCTGGAAATAAACAAACAAATTTACTTTAAAGATTGCAGGCACACGAATACGATAACAGCACAGAGTAGAGCTTAGAAGTACAAACATAATCGAAAGGTCTGTTTCAACTTTCTCTCTCTTTCTCGGGTTAGTAGCTAAGTTGCGACTGCTCACACAGTCCTATGAATAAGCTGATGGAACTAACTGGACTCGTTCCTGAATGACCACAAATAGAGAGAAAAGAGACAAATGCTGCGTGGACTTCAAACATTTATTAACGACAATACTTTAATCAAGATAAAAAATTACCCTATGCCCTTTTCCATGCTACGTGCGTTCGACAATATCCGGTTCGCAGGTCGTGTAAAGACAACAAACGCCCGCAAAGACAAACTAACTCACTTTCGCATTTATAATTTTAGTATGGATAGTTTGACGAAGAAGGACTTTTCCCAGCTATTTGATGTAGCAATCTAAAATGCTAACGAATTAAGAAATACTCTATGACATCAGTGACATACATTCGAATCAGCTACATTATGCGATCTTTTTAATTAGCTTCATTGCTCTCATTAAAGATATCATGTATCGTTAGTTTCAGACATTTTTTAAATTAGATCACTCGCGAGGTCGGTATGCAAGAAATTAGCGCGTCGTATTACGATGAAAAGAATCATGTATGTGAATCCAGAATATATTCGTCCAAAGTCGTTTATTCGTTTATGCATGAACGAGTCGCAAACATCCGAATTCACAATTTTTTACAAGATAATGTATACGCACATATGTTGATTATGTGAGGCCTTGGCAGTTCTACCTCTTGGATCTGAGTCAGCGCTCTTGTGAGTCCTTGCTAGTGACATTAACTCTGACCTATTACAGTACATATGTGTTTAGTAGTTTAATTGTAAATAGTAATTAAAATAAAATATTCGTATGATTATCTCAGTTCGTATCTCTTCAACCTTTTAGCAATATTTAGTGCTAGCGCTGCTAACACAATCTGCAGAGAGTTTATATATTTTAGGTTTCTAACCACATAGCTATGTTTTAAGGCGTCTTCGAACGAACTGCGAGTATCTTGACAAGACAGAACCTACTCTCATACGAGTTACTAATAGCACAGGCCGGACACTTCAAACACATGTCGTGATATTGGTTCCTATTCACATACATAGAACGGATGACGTTTGTATACATGCGCATGTGTGAATAAATTCGCGCGCGCCATATTACAGACACTTGAACGAAGCACTTTCTTGCGGGGAGAGTGAGGTATATCGAGAATAATATAAAATACTACTAATACCAATAATATAAAAATACGGCTCATAATCTGTATATAAAATCACGTCAATACTTTGCGTACACTCGTTGCTACATGAAAGAAAGAAAAACCAACAAAACAAATATGTATTTATTAAAGATTCTCACCTGGCGATTGTTCCTATCGTCAGCAATGCTGGCAACGGTACCGCGCATTCCATCTGAGATCATGCGGACCTTGCCTTCCTCCCAGTTCTTCCATATCCAGTGAGGTATGTAGAAAAGGAGACCCTGCCGACAAATAGAAATAGCATCAAGCATGAACCTTTGATGGTGTATCTCATAGATATATGTAGAAAGTATGAGCAAATCAATGTTACAAACTATAATCATCATCATCAGCCGGAAAACGTCCACTGCTGGACATAGGCCTCCCTCATGGTACGCCACATCGATCGGTCCCGAGCCACCTGCATCCAGCGACTCCCTGCGACTCTAACCAGGTCGTCGGTCTATCTAGTAGGGGGACGGCCTGGTAGACGTTTCCCGGTACGTGGTCGCCACTCGAGAACCTTTACTCCCCACCGGTTATCGGTTCTTCGAGCGACGTGGCCTGCCCATTGCCACTTCTATATATCATCATCAACAGCCTATATATGTCCCCACTGGAGGGGCTCAGGCCTACTCTCTACAGAGAGTGTATGGGCCATAGTCCACCACGCGGGCCCAGTGCGGATCGGCGGACTTCACATGCCTGTTCAAGACATGTAGGTTTCCTCACGATGTTTTCCTTCATGCATACTTACATTTACACATGCATACATACACTTACACTGATGAGTGCATTTGTGCAACTGATTCTCAGATTGGCGATTTTAAAATGTGTCATGATTTCTTTTTATGAATACATAGTAAGAAGGAAAATGAGATATGTCGGGCTGATCCGGGTACCGGGAATATCGGGCTGACTAATATAATACTTGCTCAGTGCTCGTGCATAGTGGGGAAAACGCTTTAAGAGCAGTGGAGGATATCTGGCTGATGATGTCGTATGGCATTCTGTGGCTTGGTTTAACGATGAAGCTATTCTTTTTGTTAACAATGATGCTTTCAATTTAATAAGTTAAAAATACATGCGTATAATTTTTTTATATATCACGAAATTAGTGATTTAACATTGAATCGTATCTAGAATGACTTTGAAATAAATTGATGTAAAATGTTTTAAGTCAAATTATATACAGGAGATTTTGATTAGTTAGATCGTTTTTTGGGCTGTGGCCAAATATTATATGTTTTATATAGCTCATATCTGCACGATTTGTAAGAAACCATCACACTAAATTATGTAATTTTATTACAACCAAGGCCATTAAAAATCCTAAGGTGTCTGCATTATGCAAATATGTAGTTAGGTATGCGAGTCCTCTTTCAGCGAGTGGGTTCCAGGACGGCGCTAAATTACTGCCCGCTCTCGCAATTTGCGGTGTCCGCTGAGCTGAGTGCTTTATACCTCGCATACTCCGCCTTTACGTACATATTAGGTTACTCTACTTTAGGACCAGACACGTCCTTATGTATAAAAACTCGTCAGCTATTTGTTACCATTTATGGTTATAGTAATAAAGTTTCGTGTGTGTGTGCTAGGCTTACTTGTCATATCTATACCACCAGTCTTTTTAGAATGTCAAATTTAAATTTTTGCGTCTAAAACTGTTTACATGAAAGAAATCGATGCGGAGCGTGTTTTAAACAAACTTGAACGAAAAATACATGCTTAGGCCTTTTAATGATACTCCTTGACATAGCATCTTACGAGAATAAACACTGAACTTCATTCATTACTGTGTTTTGGCTTCTCATTTTATGCTATTAATGCATTACTAATACAATACTGCAATACAAATTGTTTTCGCCGTATGAAGATACAAACATTTCACCATACCTGGAAGAACAGCATAAACGGCACCCACTGGTAGTAGGCGTGATGTCTCTTCTCCTCTTCATAATCGTTGCCCAGTCCGGGGTGCACGATGCCCTTGTTGTGAGAATTTGAATTCGGCAATGTGAAGGTGTATGTGATCCAGCAGTAAGTATTTAGGACATGGGGCGGTATCGCGCCGTCGTTGATGCATGCGATTGGTTCACCTGGAATTAAGAAAAGAAACGTCTTAGGGGGTCTAATGTTAGCTAATTGAGAAGAAACTGCTGGGAACATAAATATCCAAGCTTATTAACTGGTAGTGAAGAAGGTCTCATCTTTGGATATCCCCACGAAATGTGAGGACCCAAATTATTATTATCTCGTTCCTCTACCCCAAGGTTGTTTGGCAGAGCTTTAAGCGATAATACCGCCTTTATTTAGTTCTTTTATGTATATTCTTTTTTGGTATGCAATAAAGTAATATTGAGTTGAAATGTCAGATTCATAGCAAAACTCTGTATATTTCTGTTGCTGAACCACAATAAAATTGTCCACTCAGAGAAAGATCAAACTATCGTCAATTCAAAAACTGATAGGCTCCTAATGAGTCATTTTACTTTGTAGACGTTGGTCGTTACGTCGGTACGTTGGTGTAGTATATGGTATAGTATGTTGCGTACTGTCCTCGACATTGCAACTCACTGTAGCGGATGATGCCATTATTGGGACGGTAATATCGTTGCATCTGCCCCTACCTGCCACAATCGTGTGGCCGTGACTCAAATCACCTTGCTCCTGCGAGGGTCCATTTGCATTGCACTCTGCTACATATTAATATGCTATAAATAGATCGGCAAATTCAAATTGCTAGCACTTGATAATATCCTTAAGGTCCTTTTGTGTTTACCTATGTCACTTTGTTATTCATGCTAATACTTTGTTCACTGTAAGTTATTCCTTTGTTTTCGTATTTCTCAGAAATGCAAGTTTGTCCTGAAGTTTTCGTCATAATGCCAAGCAAATTTAATGACGACCTGTTTGTGAAATCCCGTAACCGATGATATATTTCTCTAGGAGGAAAAAAATAGAGACATCCTTAAGTGAGTAACATTAGAAGTCGCAAAGACGTGAACAGTCTACGTGAGATTCATTCATGGCTATAGTAATCATTAGTAAATTTTTACTACATTAAGTATTGTATTAAACTCTGATTCATTCATAGGAACGAGTACAATTGGTACCCAATTGTCAACTAGGCAGGATTACATTGAACTGAACAATATGGGCCAATGTTACGACATATTTAATCAGATTTCATTTTTTATTGTTGTGGCCTTACTATTATTAAATTGCTGTTTAAGGATTATATTTGCATCCTTAGATAATTACCTAATTACGACAATCAAATTTTTTCTTTGTTTTCAAAAGAATTACATTATCAAAGATGCAAATAGTATAAAACTATCGATGTTTTGATATAGTAATATTTAATCAGTAAAATATAGAATCTCTTGCTCATAGATACATGGCGTAGGCAAAGGATAAGTACTCAATATATTCAAATCACGGATGGTTTGGTCGAGAACGAGTGTCGCCCTAGTGGAAACAGTGATAAAGGGCATGACTCATGTAGTTCATGAGCGTTCTCGATGTACCCTTTATCTAACAAAAGGGTTTATTAGGGCATTGGGGCAGTTGGGGCTTTCAATGGATTCGAATGGAGCGCTTATGCTTTATGACATTTGATAGGCACCACCATGCTTTACTTTTGCAGTCAGTTATTCTTGATGAACTAGAATTTTAAACTTTTTCGTCGAGTCGATGGCAAATGTGGCAAATTCATTATTGTCCAGTACGCAGTCTCTGTGTGCACATTAATGACAATAAGCTTAGATTTAATTTATGTATTCAAACTCTTTTTTATATATATTCTGAGTTAGAATCACGTTTGACCACAATTTCAGATCTGTCATAATCACCAAGATTGGCAAGCGAATTGGTGATCCCAGTAAGATGTCATTAAAACGTACTAGATGCTGCTGACCATCTACTATTTTTAACGTCTTCTACCACACCCACGGTATGATTTATAGTTATAACATTTAGTATCTTTCTTCTTCTTTCTTTCTTTACTTTCTCCCTGCAGAACTACAGAAGTTACTTTGCATACGGTATTTCCGGGTTAATAACATCTTCACAGGCAAATTGTATAATTTTACGTCACTGATACTTATCAGTAACTATGAGTCACGTTGTGTCTCCGAATTTTTTCCGGTAGGTATTGCACATGATTTTCACAATATTTGTATAGTATGACCGTTAGATTTTTCATTGACGCTTCGGTGCTAATTGAAGTAAAGTCACGAGCTCGCTAACTGTACTAGAACGTGTACTTCGAATCATTACCGGTAGCAACTAACATTTTTGTATGCATACACCTAAATATTTCGCCAAACTGATGAAGTTTTTTGAAGATTCTTAAATTTTCGCTTCATAGCGACGCTGTTATTTTTTAGACTTGATTTTACCCGTAAATGTCAATGTCATAAATCCAACCTATAACAAGAATCCCGAAATTGTGAATAAATTATAAATCGATCATCGAAATTAGTGTTTTAATAAAATCTATATGAAAAGCTTATTCCTTAATTAGACAATTCCACTTATAACAATTTAAACTTTATTTCAAACCGGTATGTGTAATTTCACAATGATAAATGATAGCCCAATGTAATAGACATAGCTACAACATTACGCGGAACAAAAAGCAACATTCGTGACCCCGACAAAAAACCCGCATCGCTGGTGTATCTAGAGAACGATGAAGACGACGTTTTTTGTTTGGGAACAACTTGTGGGAACATTTATGACCTTGAGCGTTATTGTTGCATTTCTGTATTAATACGAGATACATACGTACATCTGCTATTAATCATGTTTCGCAAAAATAAGTGGTAACTACCCAACATGTGGCTCGTCATGTCGTTGAACTTTATACAGTTATGCAATCTTAAGTTCTCGCCAAGTTTTTAGATACGGCGCATTGCTACACCGTTTTGGAACAAAGGTTTTTCTTAGCAAAAAGTGCACGTGGCTGTCTGAATCATGGCAAGCAAATTAATCAGTGTAAGCATTAGTCAGCATATACTTAACTATGATATTAAGTCGAGCCGACAAAGCTTTGGACGTGTGATTCCGGGTTTACAATACCTCAAGTGAGTTAAATGGCGACATAGGGAAAATTATAGATAAAGAAGAAATTACCGAGCGTGGTGATCTATGAGAGTAGTCAAAATTTGCAGTTGGCCTAAAATCTCACCTGCATCAAGAAGCATCTAGCTATTTAATAATAAGGCACTGGCTCTGCTAACTTCCACAACAGATAACATGGAAATTAAAGTTGTATTTATGCAGTAAGTTATTTGTAAGTGATTTTATATAAATAATTGATATCATAGCATATTATTAGTAGTATGAGTGCCGTATAATTTCGAAGCACATTCTGTTTCATAAACTAAGTATTTGAGTTGAAACTAATGCATGTTTCAATTGTGAAGCTGTATGTGTAATCAGGTCAATCTTGTTATGGTAATTGTTCAGCTATGCTTGTAAGGTGTGCAACAGTTACAAACAGCACGTGTGATAAGCCGATACGATATCGATGACCTGTAAGCTGCAGGCTGCTGTTTATGACAAGTACCTACCGGTTTTATACGTATTATAGTGGGTCAGGGTAAACTTGGATTGAACTTTGATCGTTTGTCATGTTCGTGTATTCTGCATGTTGTAAAGTTATAGTAAACCGTTCGGATTAGGAGCTGATTTTCTGAGCTATTTTAAGCCATAAGCTATGCTTTAAAATAGCTGTTAAAATTGAGTATATGTTTGATATGTATACATATACGTATATTAGATCATATTAAAAAAAGATAGATAAGACCAATAGAAGCCAAAATAATGATCGTCATAATTTTTGTCTGTCCTTCTATCTGTGTGTTTGTACGTGCGTTGTTATGTCATCGTAAGTAAGTGCATTGCACTCATTAGAAGCTAGGGCGGGTCGCTAGTACACTAATGTAGTTAGATCCAAAAGTAGTGTCGGCTCTTTCATATTTATAGAGATTGAAAAAGGATAACATGAATTACGAGTGGACGTCATATTTCATTTACAGGTTACTAATCGGCAGAGGGTAGTAGGGTGTTTAACATTGAGAATAGATTTTAATCTTTATTCAATTACTGTACGAAGGTCTTGTAGCTAAATCGTGCTTTGATTATCGAAACGATTTTGTATAATTTTCAGAAATCAGAAGTTAATTTGAGGAACAATTTAAACAGCTGTGATCGACGCAGTTGCTCATGCGACTTCTGTTTACGAATAAATCAGCCCAAGGCGTGAGATTAACACATATGTTAATAAAAAGTAGACCGATTAAAACGAGCTCTCATATTTTATTTTTAAAATAAGACTTAACATGTTTTCTCGCCGACAACATTCAATTGTCAATTTTTTGTAAGTGTGAGTGATGATCAATACGGTAGATTTGTTCGAACTCTTTACTGAAATCTTTATTTCCTTGTATTTTTATTTCCATTCACGTTTCCCCCCTGAATTTTGGTCCCCATTCGCATTTTTTCCATAAAACTTTTCGTTTTTCCTATTCACTTTTTTCTGATCGATATTTTTCCCTAGCTTTATTTCGGATCAAGTGATCATTACATACATTACATAACCACATCACTGATTGTGTCTGTGAGGTATGCAGTATCACGGTAACTAGAACTCCAAACTTTAAGATAAGAAAAATCAAAAAATACCCTGTAGGTTTTGAATATCTTGCACTCGTAAGGGAACTCGTCAAAATATCCAGCATACACGGTCGTTTTTTTTATTGCGTTGACTTAGAAATCCGATTTTTCATAGCTCCAAGGGGGAAAAAAGCTCATCAAAAAAGCACTGCACCTGAAGAAGGAACTATGACATCACAGAATGTAAGTTATCAGCTGGTGCGAAAGTATATGTGTGTTTTTTTTTCCATCGTAACTCTAGAATGGCTTGAATTATTTAGACACAATTTTTTCTTCTTCTTATAACTTAGGAATATTAGATAAACTTTATTTACATTTAAATGTAAACAAAAGGAAACTTTAACAAACTACAATTAACTAAATTATAATTTAGTAAATAATTATTTACAAAATTAACAATACCAAGGGACTTTAAAAAGGATAAGGAAAAATAACATCACAATGATTGTAAAAACAAAAGATTAGACATTCTTCTCAGTCATATTAAAGGAAGTATGGAAGACGACTTATTAAAGCACCTGTTTTAAATTAAAATTAGTCATTTATCTCAGATTTCTTCGTAGTGTTTTAGCAGTCGGGATTCTACTTGAAATTAATTGCCATTTTGAATTTAAGTTTAAAACAGCATTGCTTCCAACTGTAACCAGTAGTGAGAACCGGTTTCTATGTATGAGAAGATCATAATTCATAATTCTCGTTGTTTGTATGAATATAATGCAGGTCGTGTCAGATGAAACAATTCGGTGTACGTCCAACTTTGTGACCTCTTGCGAAATCGTTGCGTTGGATATATTGTTACCTTTGTTTGTTGCTCGAGTATATAAATTCCATGGATGTTTTATGTTTTATTGTGTGCTTTGTTTAAATATTATTGTTAGTATGTCAGGATGGTACTGTGAGAGTGAAATGATAAGTTAAGCAGAAGGAAGATGGTGACCCGCCCTAGCTTCACGTGGGTGCAATACACTAATCCCAAACTTAGATGTATCATGCCTCCCCTCGGCCCAGGACCACGACCCAGCTAGTAGCATCAATTGGGCAAGAAAAGCAATTTTAAAATATGATAAGGGTACAAAATACATTTACAGGTGTTTTATTACAAAAAAGAGATTACTTTCACACACTTGTTATAAAAATGGTTAGGTATGCGCGTGCGACCGGAGTGATAACCGTCGCCCCCGCGCCCCCTGTACATGTCTACAGGGCGCGCCTCACACTTTGAAAATCAATGCACTAATGTGATATAGCTCGGCTTCTATGCGGTGTATCATGATGAAACATGTACCACATTTTAAGCTAGACCGGCAATACAATTATTAAAACAGCATTGAGTTTCGTGCAGCAGTTTTTGTACAAACAGGCAGAAAGATTCTTAAGATCATTGTTTTGGCTTCTATTGCTATGAGATGAAATATCTAAAAGCATGTAATAAACATACCTAACGTCGGTCATGGCAATTTCTAGCGTTTTTCTCTAGAATATTTCAAATTATTAACGCTTCGACTTCGCTCTATTTATTTTACTTTTCATACATTTTAAATTGCCTTTAAATTTTACAACCATACCCAAATAGTTTTAGTGTATTTGGTTGGCACTTAGCAGGTGTTTGGTGATCGCTGTGAAATTTAAATACTACATGGCCTGGAAGAGATGTGTTTGTACTTTTCTGTGCGTGTTTCACTGCAAAACACAAACCGATCGTTACCAACAAAATACTCGTAGTAACAACTTGAATCAAAATATATTTTTTTGTTGAAACATGTTTCAAATAAAAATCTGACACCGAAAGACTTTTAGATAAATGTCATCGATTAGGCAATCAATGTGAGTAACATCGGCCCCATCTTGCATCTAGTCTGCATAGTGCATAGCAACCGATGACGTAATGTTATTGCATTCAGTTGCTAGAGCGGTGTTTTGATTTGCAAGCAACACCTGAGACGCAAATGCTGGTGTTTAGGATGGTTCGCACGAACTGCTGAGTCGGTATCGTGCTGTTGAACAGTTTACGCTAGCCTTACGTGACCTAACGCAAGACTAGGGTAGATAATGTGGGTTGGGTACATCCTTAAATTGCTTCCGCGTAGTTGTAATTTATCTCTTCCCTAAATACTTCATTTACAGTAAACTATTATTTACAATCAGAGCCATTCAGTGTAGTGTGCAAAGGGGGAGGTCCTATGTTAAATAGCGGATCACTACTAGCATTATTATTATTATTTATTATTTGGAGATGAGGGGTGCAGAAGTCTGTCCTGCAAGTCACTGCGACCTTTGCAGATCTATTGTGACAGTCCCCTATGGATCAAATCACCTCCCCAAGGCCAATCTCGGTCATGAACCGTACGATTGGTCTGGGTTTGGAGGTCCTGATGCTACCCGTTGAGGCAGTGTGGCCACCGAGGTGTCTGTTCCTACTGTGATGAAGGGCATCACAGTAGCAGAGGATATGGATGGGCGTCTCTTCATCCTCCTTACAAAATCTGCAAGCCCTATTGTCGCTCAGGCCCATGTGGCTGAGATGTTTGCTTAGCTTGCAGTGCCCCGTTAGGGTCCGGGTCAAGATCCTTAGTTGGTTCCTGCTGAGCGAAAGCGCTTCTACTAGCATGATATTAATTTCATTAGACGATAATAAAAGATAAGTTGAAATCAAAGAGTCTACTACGTAATAAGAGACGGGACTCTATACAGCGAAAATAAACCTACCAAATCTCAAACGGGGCAAAATCAACATCCATTCTCTACCATACATAATATACGGACAGTGGCGCCAACAATGCGCCAGTAGCGCCTTTGATGCTTTGCCATGTTTCATACAATTTGTCTTGAAATAATTTAGAACTAGAAAGAAAGAAAATAGTTCATTGTTTGTAGTTGCGTCACACTGGTTTTAATGAAATCATATTTAAGAAGTACAAGCGTCATAAGTAATTATAGGATTCATTTTACCGCTAAGGTTACTGAGAATACAAATGAATATGTTATAATCGTTGAAACAAAAGCACGCTCCACTTACTTTACTGGAAAGCAATGGAAAGTACCAGACTAGGTGCGGCCTAATGACCTGACGTGTCGTTTACACTAGCCAGTCGATATGTAAACGATTTATCGATATTCCGGATTTTTATCTCAATTGTTTCATTATTTACATACCCTCTGTTTGAATAAATGTACACGTGTGGTCAAATCATGCAAATGTAAAGAAGTGTTTATTCGTTATACTTTAAATTTATATCTAATGCATACAAATAAAACTAAAGCACCGATGTCAACTCAATAATTACACGGTATTAATCAAACATTCCATCCTCATCGTCATCGTCGTCTCAGAGGCCTTTACCAGGTTGTAGGACCATCTAGTAGTCTTTTCATCCTTATAGATAGAGTATTTTCTTCAAATGAGACTAACAAGCCCCCCCCCCCCCCCCCCCCCGGTCTTAACGGCGCGTTAGAATAACTCGATGTTTTGTGTAGGGAAAGGAAACGAAAACGGACATTGGCTACTTTTGATCCCGATCGAGCTAGTAGTGTCCCCGTGGAATACATTAAGGGGGTGGGTATGCTGTTGTCAAAGCGCCCATACAAACGTAGTCCAGTCATATTTTGAGTATTAAGCTATGAAAATTTCAAGACACAATCTAGAAACAAATATCTGTGTCGGTGGTGAGTCACGTTTTCGTTTAAATATATACTTTTAGAGTTACAGGGCGTCAAAGTATTGTATTTTTCGGTAATAAAAAGCCCCAACTTTGAACCTGTTTTACAAGAGTATTAATCAATTTAGAACTATTTAGAAAAACCACCGACATCTGAAATTTTATTAATATACTGTATTGAAAAAATGGCTACATAATATATTGTATCCTTCAAATGATCCCTGGACTACGAAACATCCAAATAACGGGTGGATAACTTCGCGTAGTGTATGCTGTCTCACCGTACGCGCTCGGGTAGGATAGGGCTCGGATAGGGACAGCTACAAAACAATGTGACCTTGAACGCGGCCACGTTGTCTTACCAACATAGCCTCTTAAGAAGTCCACCCTGACGAAGTCTAAATCGAACGAATGAAAGACAAAAACAGTTGAATTGAGAATCTCATTTTTAAGTAGATTGAAAAGTTATAAAGCTATTTCGAAAATTCTTAAATTTAGTGATAGGTGGATAGGTTAGGACTACTATTAGTCTAGGTTAGTTGTAAAATAAAACTTTAAACGAAACCTAACCTAAAAAAGTCGTTCTGGTCCCAGTACAAAGGTCCCGAACATTGTATTGCCACGCGGAATCCTTTATGAAATAAAGATCATTTGGAGCAAAAACTAGCCCGACCGGGAGATTATGTCATTCAGTCCCTAAGTCGTGTGTTATTTATTAATTCAACTTTCTGTTTCAGTCAGTTTTAGTGAATTCTAAACTGTTTCCGCATTTTAAATGTTCAGATTTACTCTTACTAGCTTACTTTGTTACACTTTCCCTTGGCTTACAAGTCAGTAACTAAGACGCATTGACAATGTAGAAACCAGGCTACCTTAGACAAAGAGCCATACATACGTAGAAGTAATTCTGACCTTACTACTTCCAGTTGGACTTTATTTTTATTGGTTCAGTAGAACTATAAATATCAACGTTAAGACTCAATTTCACTATTATTATAAGAAACTTTTAACCGCCTCCGTGACCTATCGGTACTCGTTTAGGTTGGTAGTAGGCCATTTTCTATGTCCGCCTGGCTAGCTACCACCATGTCACTTAAGTCTGCCGCCAAACAGCAATGTTAATAGCACTGTTGTGTTCCAGTATGAAAGGTCGCAGAGTCAGCGACTCATTAGCTTGAGGCTTCTGGATCCGCACGCTTATCATCCAACGCCCTTATCGAATGAGATGAAGGCCAAGTGGAAAACCCATCATGAAAATTTACTTAGTATCAGTCACTAGTAGAGACATAAGTTACTTGTTGGTCCCTGACCTTTAAATCCACTTATTAGACTTAAATAACAATAATGATCATGTTGCTACTCATGAATTAGTTGAAGTGGTGATTAAGTAACAGTTTGTGTGTCGGTAGCTCGTCAAATGAGGGGCACGCGATAACGGAAGTGTAAACAAAGTGAGCTCAGTTGCTTGATGATCGCTTGCTATACATACATATTTTGACCAGGGTCGACTGTGCGTGCATCTACAAATATGGACACTTCAGCGATCGATCCTGTTCTAAATCCGAGCTTGTTGTTAATTATCATGTTGATCAAAATTCCGGTGTTAAATTTACTGTACATCTGTCTGGGTCTCACATTGTTCTATCTGTTACGGGCTTATTCCATCGATAAACGTATACGGTCAACTACAAAAGTAATGTCAGTCACAAATATCTTCAAAACATTTGCGAACAATAGAAAAGTATCCCAAATTACTGGCACACATAGCTATTTGTAATCAGCTGAGATATGGCATTGTTATGGAACTGGTTTACATTAAATATCGTAGGATTTGAGTTAGAGAAGTCACATCACGTGGACAGTACGATGTAAAGCATTTTTCAATAGTTTTTTTATTTGAGTATTTCAAATAAAGAACACGATTGCACTCTGCTAACAATGTCTGCATCGGACTCTGAACGAGTTGTAAGTTGTACTAATAGTATCATTAATTACTGTCATTATTTTATTAGTGCCAAGCAGTTGAAGTCATTGTTTAAGCACGTGATTGTCAGTAACAAGAGGAGTAAGGTTTCAGCCATTCAAAAGGCGAATAATGGTAGTCTTGACTGCAATATTTATAATTTATAACTCAAGTTGCACAGTCGTACGCTCTCTCTGACAGGACGGTCTTTAGAATTACTGAATTTTGTATTCGATTCGTAAAAACGCTTGTTTAAATTTTATGTACACCTACGGTTTTTTATTGTAATTTCTGAGAAATAACTGTATTTCTTACTGTTGAGCTGTATGGTGTTTTTTGTAGATTCGTCATTATGGGAATTAAAATTGAATTTAGCTCAACGTAGTTCTAACATCGTTTTTGTTTTCCGCAATTTCAAATAACCCTCGTTTTAAATCTTTTCTTCATAACCAAAGTCTTTACCTTATCTGGAAAGATCTCGATTTCCCTATAGATCTATTGTCTGTACATAGCAGTATTCTTCCAAATAAAGTAATCGTTTAACACCTACACTTGTTACTCTAGACGCGTCAACACCTTTTGTATAAGAACAGATGCAGTTCAGCGACCCGCCACGCTTCAATGGATCGAATCTTATCACGTATTCGTTGTATTTGTTTGTATAACCGATTCGTTAGCACTACGTACGTGTGCCAATTTAGGTAACTGTTACAGTGCGCATACGGCGGTGTTCCCTGAACAATGACCTGAAAATGACTCAATTTTACCGGTTGTTACGCTAACACTGTTATCTTCTATATGTGCTCTCTTTGTTTCAATGTCTGGGTCAAGCTAGCAGGTCAACGATGGAAGATTATCTTTACCTACTCTCTGTATTCACTTTACATTGAGGTATTCTGAGATCGCATTGCAGTTTGTCAAAGTATCTATCGTTTCGCTATTCAGGACAAAATCTTCTTGAATACGTTATGTAAATTGGCTCTTAGGTCAACATGCAAAACAGCTGAGTGCAGAGAATGTTGTTACGCGCGCTGTTAAAAGTGAGAGATTATATTTTTAAACTATTCTATGTTTTTCACTTAGAAGTGTTTAGTTTATTTAGTTTCAAGACGGTAGTAACACATTGTGGTTTAGGGTTACTTATTAGATATAAATGATAGGAAATTTAGGCTACATCATCTAACTCGTTATCAATGAATAATAAATATGAACTTACCAATGAGGTTATTGGCGGTGACAAGAATACAGCACAAAAACAATATGGCTGATGTGATGCGATAGTGCATTCTGAACACCATGTTGTCAATTACAGCTTTGTCGATGAGGTAGCGGACTTTGACGAAGCCCGCCACTGCGGAGACCATTCCAAACACCGCCATCTTGCTCGCGTTGTTTGTTTACTTTCTGAAACAATGGAATTGTTTTTATATGCGCTTGTTCGTATATATTTCGATGCAAAGGCAGACTCTAGATGCCACCTTAACATTTACTTCCACCAGATCTACTAGAGCTAGCATGACGTTGCTGATGGAGTATTTATGAGGGCCAAAGTACGTGGTTGAAATCGGTCAGTCTTTTTAGAATTGAAGTGTAGATGTTCATTACAGAGCTGTGTTATTAACGTTAAAATTATTATAATTTCGTAAGCAGTAATTCAAGATCAAGTGCAAATGTTTTATGTTCCCAAAACAGTAGATGCTGCCATGTTGAACGACTGTTCACATTGTGAGACAATTCGCCATGTGAAGTCAAATATGTTAATGTATCGTTTGAACAATGATTCTCTAAACACAAACATTACAATGGGGAGGATACGAGACAAACTATAAATAAAATCGACGCCGCCGAACCGCCGTGACAAGTGCCATGCGCTACCAATACCAAATTAGAACGTAAACGGTAAACTTTATTACACACAGTTTTGATTCCAATGTGTGTAACAGCTGTGTTCGCTCCTAGTTCAGAGACTTGATGTCTTCATTTCCATCTGAGCTTTACGATGTTTATTCGTGATCTCTATCGATAAGCGCACATCGATTTATAATCGTAGGGAGTTACCTAACTTCTTGAATTGGTTACTGCTGTGTCGTTATCGATATTGGACCGTTAGGAGGTTTAGACTCGAATGCGAGGGCCATGTCTTCTCAATCAATGACCTCAACACATAATTTAACGACGTGCTACTTCTCGCCCACGCCTCGCATTAGGAACTCGGGTTCGTCAGTTTTTATTAACTTTTTTCTTCACAACCGACCACTCACACGTGCATGCAGTGTCGAGGATTCAATACGTTGATTGTCCGGTAGTGAATTTATAGCGTCGTTCCTTTTCTGCAGGCTCCGTAGGTACACAAGCATACCATGTATCACGCAGCGTAGGAGACAATTCATCAAATGGATCCAACCTTGACGACTTCTTGATCCCGTTCCTACGCTGTATTACGTCTCGTGCACGCATTATTTAGGTCGTCTCTAGGGGCATGAAATTAATACATCAATGTAATTCAAGTACCCATCGTGGTCGCTACTGTCGTCATCACATGACATAGCGGAACTGTTGTTCTGATACGTAAGTGGCATGGAACGTGAATATCGTATATTACGCAAGCGTGGTGTTCGTAATTTGAATCAATCAGTTCCAATTCCGACGCAGCTAGGGTCAGAAGTACAACGTACATAAAATAACGAGCATAGCTCCTACAAGGCTAACGATAATGATGTTTTTAATAAATAAGTTGGTACATGATTTTTAGTAAATTTTGCTAACATAATCTCGTAATCGTGTTAGGATTGGCTGCGGTGGAGGCGAATGGTGCGCCGGCGCAGGGCATGTGGCGGGTCGTCGACCGACCGCTGCTCGTGCGCCTCCTGCGTTTCCAACTTCCCCCGCTCCCCTCGCTGCCATATTTCTCCCGACCCTGTGCTGATGCATCGCTGGCAACGCGAATTTTACGAGGAAACCAGTTTGCGCGGCGACAATTGGTGCCGCTTTGCACGTCGTGATCGCAGGAACCGATAATTTCGGATGGGAACAGTATTTACCACTTTGGAACACCAAACTTTGTAAGATAAAACACGTCTTTGTAAATAAAGCTATTCAGGCAATTGTTTAATTGCGGTTGGCCTTTTAATGTGTGGGCTTGTACTTTAAATAACGGCAATTATTGCTCAATACGGAGCAAATGTTAAAATTGTCCTATTTTGTTCAATGAACTACCGATTTCCCCAAATGAGGGCACATTTAAGGCAAACACTGTTTGCTAACGTGTTTGACTGATAGTAGGACACGGGAGGGGAACGCACCGGGCGGGGTATGGTGCATTCCACGTTTTATGACAGGCGCAGACTCTGGTGGGCTCCGTCTCATAGCCCTTTGTGTGCCCTCTTAACAGCACAGATGTATCCTTGTTTCACTCGCTCGTTACTGGTGACCATTGGCCCTTCGTGGAATGGCTCGTTAGTAGTATTCATAATTCCTGCCGTTTCGCGTACCGAGTGTTTCTTGCAGTTATTTTGTTATCGTCTGTTACTTTCAAAAATTATGCAACATTGCCGACTGTCCGTGATCCAGTCTCAATTAAGTTGTGAAGTTGTTTTTATTTATTTATATTACCAGTTGTTACTTTCAGTTCGTTCAAGTTATCTAACCTACTTTTCAGACCTTTGCATCAGTTCTTCCAGAGACTCTTTAAATATTTTATCGAATGCAATCTAAACTTCCTCATTCGAAAGTCTATGAGTATGTAATTTTAGGTTATTTTTATTTTTTATATATTTTTCCTTATCGATATCGATTTCACCGTCATTTTTACAGTTGTAGTATTAGTCAGCCTGCCAATTACACGTATCAGGTACAATTTCTTGTCTTCAACCAGAGAGAAGCGATAACACACCGAGTTAAAGTGCGCGCATTAGCAGCTGCCGCACTTATTCAACTCGGGCACGCGTCGACTGGTCCCTGAATGGACACTAATTGCGGTGGACGAGCGCCGCATCTCTTAGCATCACTCGTCTGAGCACACAATACCGGCCGACCGGGCAGGGCAGCCTCGTGGGAACGGAATCTCGTATATCGACAATAACTCAGACGTTAATCATCGCCGGTAAAAGCGTGTCTAATGATACCGATCGGTCCACTTGGGCAATACCTGGCGAAGTGAATGGTGAGTTGTCGCCTCTGTTGTAATTTACGTGTAACGCGGATCTCGCCCGCGGCTCGGCCCGCGCCCGGTGACGTCTCAGCCACGTCTAACATAGTTGACTCCCATTGACTGCGTGTATCGTTACTCCTACAATGTTTACTTCACTCAGATACTGTGGGTACCAAATAAATTCATCTGATTGATGTTCAGATTTGGTTTGGCGTTGCCAACAACCACATGTTCCGCATAATGTAACGACATTCTGAATCGAGGTCTCTGTGTCTAAATATTGTAATATTCCAGTGCAACATGATAATTACACTGTTGTTGGTTGTAGAAAGCACGATATCATAATCCGAAACTAAATTTAACTGCTCTAAAATGACTTTGGCATGTTCTCGCGATTTGTATAACCGTTAAAATATCTTGAAAAAGCGTCATTTAATCCTTATCGTAATGAGTTTAGCCGTGGCATTTCTACACTTAACATCGTTTAAAATAAGCCAGTCTGTAAGCGACAAATGTTTTTGCTGTGCAAGTTTAAACGTGGCGTATCTGATATCCTTAAAAGCTTCAAAATACGCCTGGAATATGTTTGTTTAGCGACGAATATTTTTGCTATATACTACATTTCAACTTAAATATTCTGTGTCACTGTTCCGTGTATAAAAAAATCATATACGTACATCCTATTTTCCGATAAAACTGCTTATTCAGTGACAAGTTTGTAATCTATTAGTTATATGTACAATTCGTTTACAAAGTCGAAGCAAAGTATTGGTCATCGTATCCGGTTTGATTGTACTCATGTCTGTTTTTCGTCATCGCTGCAGTGTCGAATGGTCCGGAAACTCACCAGTGCAGTGTGTAGTTGCGGCTGCATTGCAGCGAGAGCCGATCGAGTTTCATATTGACTTACTATCCTAAAGCAGTTAACTTCATGCTCTGATTAACTTAAATTACGTCAAGATAAGAAACCCCGAAAATTACAATTTTATACATGTAGAGTTGAAAGGGTCAAAATGTTTGTAAACACTTGATATCACGCGCAGTGTGTTACACCTTTTGTAACAAATTAAAAAGTTAATTATTATATGACCCATTAATTAGAGGTACAAAGTAGCATAATAACGTGTTGTGTGTTCTGCCTAGGTTTATTTTAATCTTTGAATGTTTTAAATCCTATAAAATACTGTTAACATGTGACTAAGACGTGCAATACTCATATAATGATGGTTTTGTCAATACACAGGTTATAGTTTAACTGGTAAAAATAAAGCTGAATTTGTTATTTAGCATTATATATAAATTTACATGCTAACTAATGACTAAATAGGCTTGAACTATCTTCTCTTTAACTATCAACTAACTAAAAACCTTTTCATATTTTTAGCAAATAAATGTTTGATAAGGTGAACGGGACATGTATTTTATTGTGCCCCTGCTTTAATTTAAAGAATTGATAGTAATGTTTCAAATTTGATAAGTCTAAAAGTGTTGCTATCCCTTGAATTTAAAAGTATAACAGAATCACGAGACTTTGTTACATTGTTTTTGAGAGACTCCTTTCAACTAAGTTCATTATAACTGTTACCATTTTAAAAATTTGCTGTTTTAATTATGTATTAGCTTAGCTTGTAAACTACCTATTGAAAATTGAATACAGTTAATTGATTGCGCGTGAGCTGCGTATGCAACGAGACTTATCGTGTCTCCGTGTAAGTCATCTATTGTCCAGGGCAGTACACTTTTGTATACAGCTTGCAATAGGTTATCTGCTACATATATTAATAATAAACTCTTTCATGAAAGATTGGCCTTTCTTCTTCAGAATTTCACAAAAATAGCTTTGAAATATTTGCTTGATAGAAATTCGATTTTGAAACTGGTTTTGTATTTGTCTTACTTCACTTGAAATATTTTATCGGGATAAAAGTAGCCTATATCCTTTTCAGACCTTTCAACTATCGTTATTCAAAAAATCAAGCCATTTCTATTATCCGTTACAACGTAAAGGAAGGACAAACAAACTCGTTTTCAAAATGTGCTGTTGTACCAATATAGTCATTTTTTACTTTTCACTAATGTCATTTTTGGATCGAAAGAAAAACAACAACAGTTTTGTAACAGATAGTATTTTACAGTGGGCTAGCATTCGGTCTTCATTTTGACTGATGGTAAGTGACTGAAAAGCCTGAATTTAATGCTGCTATCAAATTTCTGGCAGACAATAGTGCTAAAAACTTCGTCGAGAGATTTAGATAAAATGGTGATAGAGTAGGCAGACCTGGATAAACATCCTACCCCGACGAAATTGAGCACTGCCTATAGGGAATCGAACCCGCGATTTCCACATCATCTTTTCAACGATCGAACCACCGAGCCACGGCGGCGACTCAAAGATTTTCCACATATGTATCTACAAAGGACCGAAACTAAGATCTATCTCATGTAAAACTACCCAAAAAGTAAGCCCTGAAGTAGTTTGTAACCCTTGTAAAACACCCAGTAAGCTACTGAAGTGCAAAGTTCTATTCCCGATAAACATATTTTAAAATAAGTCATGAACTACAAGTTTTATGCTCTAAAACATAAAAGATTAATAAAACTAGGCGCCTCAGGAGCATACTCGTCGATGCAGGTGGCATGGCCCGCGATCCGTGACAGGAATCCAATGGCTGTGACCTGTTAGCATGCCCCTTTTGTCTTACCTCCCGCACCGCATATGTGTATACCCACATACCACGCTGGGAAACTCGTAATTTCCCATTCTTCAATTTGTAATTTAAATCGGTTGCTCTTGAAAATGGACGCTTTATGATGCGTTTGACTTCAAGGTTTTGTTATTTACGGCTTATTAATTTTATTGTGTTCTGGTGTTTTGTTGGTGATTTATTTAATCAGTCACTAATTAATATCCATGTGAATTGTGATAAGGTTCGTGTTTGTCTGTACCGTCCGTAGCGTCCGCTCCTGATTTTAGTATTGTCCTTCAACTTTTATCATGTTTCTGTTCGGCTTGGGATTATACACTGTCACAATCTGTATTTCCTGAAAGCTACCGTTTGAAAGCCTTTACATCAAAACTAACTTTTAAATGTACGTGTCGGTCTAGTTTATGTTGGCCACATCTTCACTTACCATCATATGAAATTGTGGTGGTGTCTCATCAACCACGAAGCAGCACCTTTTTTTTTCTTCAAGTTCAACGCTTGACCAATTTCAACCTGATAATTGACTCACTTTTTGAGAACGCAGAAATCGCGCCCAGAATAGCATACTTGAGATAGTGAAATTTTTTGAATCACTCCTACTGCACTTGTCCATTTAATGTGTTCCAAATTTTATCGTAATGTTGTAAACAGAAGTCACTACTTAAGCCATTTCAAACTTGTTTTCATTTCATGTTGTTACTGGCTCGTCTTACATGCATACTAGTGCTACATTCCAACAAATTTTTATGCTTGATCTGTAACATAAATTTGATTTGTTTTATAAGACGGTAGTAATTATCTTTGTACATTGATAACTTGATAAAACTAACGCACACAATACAACAGCTACCAAATTAACTTTGTTACCAGCTCAGCAGAAAAGGAAATAATTACCAGTGTACATAGTGTCATGCATCCGGGTTGTTGCCAAATGAAACAGGTAAAGAGGCTTTATACTTTTTTCATTATGACAAGTGTCCTTGGACGGAACATCTTCAATGAAGGTCCGTGGACCGTGAAAATATCACGTGCTGCCACAAATACATGTTTTTGTTTGCCCGTCTCATCTGTAGCTCATTGTTGTTCGTGTTTTTTGTCTATCACCGTTACATTTCAAGCGAAATTTGTTTTAATGCACATTTAATTGGTACCATTAGTTTTTTAAGTTTTCTACTCAGCTACTGCATTTGTGAATAAAAAACTGTCTTTTTTAAAAAACGTGGTGATTTTACTACTGGCAAGATACGTTTAACTTCGAAGCAGCTTTGTCCATTCTATTCAAATGTTATTCCCGGTAAATGGATGGCACCGCGTCCCTTCCCCTGTGCCCGCGGCACAGGTAAATGGGGCCAGCGCTGCAGCGGCGCTACCTGTGAGAAACTGCATCAAAACGTTTCTTATCGTGGTCGATTCATCACACTATTATCGGTCATTTTCGATTCACCTTTTGTCTATTTCACGCGCTCGTTCATCCCGGCTCGCGAGAAAGCAGACAGAGTAAAAAAGAACTGGGATGACTATGCACAAGGCTTTTGTTCCCGCACATGCCCATATGTATGCTGTCAAACAGCATTCCTCGCGTCGTCGTCGATAGGAGTTAAGCTAACCGCGTCTCTATCCATTCCACTAAGCTTTTGTGACACAACTTACCTTTTTAAACCTAACTGTTATTTATCCAGCGCCTCCGATTTCTCAAAACTCTACGATCACACGGTTCGTCTTTACACAGCACTGCGAACACGGCCTCACTATTACTAGACACACTGGCTGGCATTAGTTTTACGTCATTATATTATATGGAATATGTCATAAAATACATGTAAATGGTTGGGGTAAAACGAGTGGCAACGGGGGCCGGCAGCACACGACACACCAGCTGCTTATGGGTCGGAAACACAAACTGGAAAGCGCAGCGGTCGGCCTCCTGCGCGCGTGTGTTTCACTACCGAACTTTGACAGCGTGTGCGCAGTTGTCTCTCTCGCTCGCACTCGTTACTCATCGCTGACACTCGGGTGTCCGTCTCTCTCGGCAGCCCAAGTGAGTGCACAGTAGTCGGTAGCCGAGAGATCCATCGGTGAACGAGTTCTGTCGAGGGTCTTGACTTGGCTACGTCTTGCGTTTTCACCGTGGGCAATACTTTAGAGTTTCATATGCCAATTTTTTAGACGAGCTCATGATTACTGGTTTCAACGAGTCAAATTTGCTTGCGGCTATTAATTAACACATTGTCGGCTGCTTAATTTGACAAAGGAATTATTAATTTTAATAAATTTTCGGACTATAAGATTTAAACTATAAATTGGTTTGCTTTCCAGTTGCGATGTGATGAATTGTTTATGTTTTGTCAGTATTGTTTACAAACCAATGTTCGCCTTCAGATATAAAAATTATTGTTCTGAACTGAATCATTTTTATTGTCTATTCAATTATTAATTTTCATCATTGAATCCATCGCCGTTGCAACTCGTAAATAATGCGTTTCAATTTTATCGTTACGAATAGTTCTGTGCACTGCGGACGTGTGCAGAAAACAGGATCAAAGTCAGGTCTAATAACTCATATTGACTTTAAAGAGGTTAAATTAAATGTCTGGGGCGAGCTCAATTCAGCTGTCCGCAGGCGCTGTCATAGGATAGGCACGCGGCCGTCATCTACCTGTTCCTTGAGTCCGGCCGGCACTCGGAGACTCCGGCGCATCTCGAAATAAAAACGAGTGGACACGTCTCGCGTGGAGTAATGCTCGGAGGGTTCCTTAGGTAATTATTCCCACAAAGTACATACAAGACGTAACTCAGACTTTTGTCACTATGTATATACATAATAATAAATTTATCTTCAAACAAGTACTATAAGGTTTAATAAACTTTAATAATTGGAAAAATTCGAAAAAAATGGATAAATTTAACTCAAAGTAACATTGTATATGGAAAAAGTCTTAAGTTCCGTATAACTGTACATTTTAATACAGCTTCTATTGCAATCGCACGTATTAAGAGTTCTTTTTAATTTTTAGCACTTCTCAGATGTATATTTGTATGATAATAATCAAGCAATACTCCAAAAGTTAATGATCAATATTAATAAAATTATCCATCCATTGTTGAGTCATATTCATTGGTCCAAACAAAATAGTGAATAATTAAAATATTTTATTTCTAATTCCAATCACATTAATATCACAAATCACATTAACTCTTTCACTCTGTCCGTTTGTTGAGTTTTCGCGGCTAAGCAAATCTTGATGAAATGGCACACACGTAGTCTATAAAATTGAGGAGAGAGGCTTTTTGCTCAGATAAAGTTGAACAAGATAAAGCTTGTCTTTAATAAGTCCTTAATAATTCCATTAATAATATCGTTTTTATACAATGTCTCGATAGATATCCGACGAAGAACGGTGAGCTGTGATGCACATGCCAATGTTCTTATCAGTATATCCGAACGAGACAATATAAAAGACATCAACGCGCACAATTCAAAAATTAAAAATAAGAATATTTTGTTTTATTTAATGTTGTAATCTAATATTTTGTGATACTTGATTTTACATACAATTCAAGTTAATTTACTCAATTATTAAATTACTCAATTTGACGGCAATATCAGTCCCGTAAACTAGTAGTGTATGTTCGGTGAGTGCGTGTGCCACGTAAGCTCTCCGTTGGGTTATTGAGTCCCGTCACAAAATACATAGGCTCATTAAATACATTCGGTTAATTTTGGGGGGCAGATTCTTATTCGATTAGACAAACATATGTATTTGTCTCGCCTAAAAGAAAGGCTCTTTTGTCAAGAACTAGCGGAATCCCAAAACACGAGACGTTTGAAACAAGTCGAAGAGAATCGCAAACTTTATATTCTACTGTTACATTACTCGTCTTTGGTACATTTTTGGTCGAGGTGCGACCCCAAACATAATTAATGTTTTTCAGATAACGATATTGTGCTACACCTAATTAAGGCTGTTTTTCTTTTGTTAAGTCTGACCTGTTGCAACTTGTCGGAATGAGTCATAATGATGAAAAACGACTTGGGAGTTTAAGGTGAAGAAATTGCTTGGTTGTAATATTCTTTTTGGGAAGAAAACGTATTAGTGTACATACATACGTAGTGTGTTCATTACATCAACGTATCTCTGCAAATAAACTGTTTCTAAATATATAATTATTAAATGCTGTTTTAGTTTCATAATAACATTACGATACACTTAAACCTTTGGCTTTAAAACATCTGTTATGTGTTAGATACAGTTTCGTTATTAATTGTAGCCTTTTAAACATCAAACATCTATTTGTTTTGTACTTGCATTTGTAAAACATTCCCTGACTGATTGACATTGGATTGACATATCAAAAGCCTACCTAAAACATTTAGGTAAACAGTAATGTAGAATACCACTAAGAAGAAAGTTCGCCGCCAATATTATATTAATATTTACTGAAGTAGTTACTTACTTACACTTGATTAAAACCCACGGGTGAATATGTATTACATTGTTTGTTTTAAAATAATACCTGCCGAATTCTACTCATTAATCCTGAGCTTTATTTGTCTGCTAATTGCCTTAAAACTCTAGGCACTAAAACGATCATTTTGAAATTTACTAATTTGCCGTAACAAGCTAAAGTTCGATGCGCTAATTTTTTTCTGCAAAACTGGACTTACCTGTTTGGCCTGTCGCGATGTGGCTATTTCGAATATATTTTAGCCAATTCTGAATTTTTTGGTAAATTATGTTTGGACAGCGGGCATTTTTTGCCAGCAGGTAGAGATCTTTTAAGACTCACTTTTTTGGTGTATCCAATAAAATTGATTGATTTTGACTGTACTATAACTTAAAATCCCACGGTAGTTAAGAACATATTTTATTTTTTTAAATACATATCTGATAGGCTTTGGTCTGGGAATAATATGTTTCAAAAGGACAAGAACTGAAAAACATTTAACACTCGTAAATTTGGTCAATAAGCAAAATTTTACCATTTCTCTTCTTACTAAGAAACAATAGGACATATACAACATAGTAATCAGCAAGATGTTTTTCTTAGTCATTTGTAAGGACAACTAAAGTGTAACACCTGCCTTATTTCGTTACAGTAAGTGCTATTCTTCAATCAGGACCTTAAACATTGATATCAGGACGTGTAGACAAGGACTTCGTGATATTGTATTTTGTACTGATTATGCAACGAGTGCAACTGCGACTGCACTGCACAAACAAAGAAGACAATGACCTACTTAACAGAATCGAAAGAAAAATACCTATATATATTGCTCTTTTCTATCTTACGAAGAAATTAGAAGAAATATAAACTTGTTGAACTATTAGACGCACTTGTTTATTACATCGAGGTTTTTGGCAGCAGGCTTTCATACTATGGCCAGTAACTATCAGATACGGACCGGGTGAAGGTAGAAAGAAAACTATTGTGCAAAAAGTCAAGTACACCTGTAGATGTAATCGTGTTGTGACAGTGTGCTTTGTTGATATAGAGGGAACATTGCCCTTCGTTTATAGTTTAGTTTGTAGCCTCAAATGGCTGAAATCGTACATGATTTATTACGTATCTTCGGCCGCGCATTGGGTGGCAACTCGGCAAGCCAAGCAATGCCAGACGTCAGACAGTGTCGCTCGACTAACTGGTTTGGCGACCTTTTCTGTTGCACACCGCACAGCGATCAGACCTGGGCCCGTACCACGGGTCGATTTAGTTCTCAAAATTATTATTGGCTATTATCCCCAGACAGGGATTTACGTGTAGACTTAAATTATGTTTATATCCCGTCAAGCTTTTAACCATATGCTTCCGTCTGGCGATAGATAAGAAACTTTCTCGCATATCGCTAGACGGATGTGTATGGAATACATAATTTATAATGCGTTTTTAATTAAGAAGCTAAGCGTTGGAGCTTCTGTTTTTGACTGCTGTTAATTCCTTTAGGATTGTTTTACGGACGAATGGTTTTGCGTGACGATTTACGGGTTAAGCTTTGTATTTGAAGTCACAAATCAATCCAAGATCTTCTTATTGTGCTGTTGTGATTCCGCTATATTGTTGAGAGTCCCTGGCGGGAACTTACCGCTTCCAAGCTATCCTTCGTAAAAAAAAACCTGAGCACTCGCACTCGCTTGTCAAATTAACAAATATTCTTGAAATTTCGCTAACATATCACCATATTACGTAAATAGTAATAAAAAATATTTTCTCCACAAAGTTTGTACATATTAATTCTAAAATCACTTAATTCTACGGTTTCATGACTTTGTGAAGACTGGCTCCTGAACTACCGGACATGTGCTTTTTTAATATTAAAAAATAATTAATTTATCACTGTTGTTTGACAATAAATGATTTTATTATTTAAATCTAATCATTAATCCTTGGTAAAAGTTACACAGAAAATAATTAATTTACATAACAAGCTAGCAGGAAGTAGTGGATCGTACATTGACCCGTCAGCATGGTCTTTATTTGATCGACAATTAATTTGCAAACAGACAAATATTTTAGATTCACAGCTTGTAATGAGTTTTAAAATTTATTGACGACTTGATCACTTCTCAAATATTGTCTTCTTCTATTTAACTATTGCTTAAAATAGTTGTACAGGAAGAATAAATAAATGACTTCGCAGGATGATTCGCAACAAGGATTTCCATTTAATTCCCTTACGAGGGACTTACCACCTTGTGAGTAAAGAGGAATACACTTACTGTCGTCGTGCGTTGCGTCAGCAGTCGTCAGTAGTTCTTTATTCATAAACAGGAAAGTCTTAATGCTGAGTAATAAATTCAATTGTAATGTATCAGGTACTAAAAATTACTGTCTTGTGATAAAGTTATTGAGTTCACTTCGCCCGCCTTATCTTCTCGAGAGCGCAACGCGAAAGTTTTAAAAAGGAATGTAACTTTTCGCACAAGAGTCTTGTGCAATGTATAAAACATTCGGAATTCACGTGGAATCTTATTCTTTATACATTAAGGTTGTTATTCAAACAAGCTCGTAGTCGGTTGAGAAGGAATTTCGTACGTGATTTGATTGAAAGCTCCGTCTGCAACGGCTGTTACGTGACCGATTATACGCCCGTCTAATTTGGCTTTTAAAATAGTTCTCCTTAAACAATATCATTATCTTTTATTTGCCATCTTTGGCGATTTGGTTTTAGGATCGACAAGAAGATTGGAAACGCTTAAAGTTGATTTTAAGACCCTTGTCTGGTGTTTCTTTGTTACATTAGTATTCAAATATGGAAGAATTATACGTTTATAATTATTCAGTCGCTTCGCTTCAGTCTATTTGGATTTCTAACGAAATATTTCTACATAAAAGTTCTAATAATCTAGGTGGCGATTGCCAAAATACTGTTCTTCCACCGTAAATATTATTAGTCCACTGTTCCGCAACAAGCGTCTTGCTTCTTCATGTATTACACGCTCTGATATGGTGTGGAATTCCCTGCCAAGTGCTGACCTCTTGGTTTTCTGCCAACGCTACAATCTGGATTTCTGCAAGACGCGAGACCTCGACGGCATCATCACCATCGTCACTTTACAATTTCGGTAATATTATATAGTCAAATGCGAGCCTTTCTAACAATATATTTTTCATTATACGTATTTTTATAGTAACTTCTCTATGAGTTCAAATAATTAGGTGCAACTTTATAGCCGCAACGTTTTTCGTGCACGGGTTGGAGCTTTGGTCGCATAGCTTTTGGAATGGCATCCGGTTCTAGAAATGCTTCTCGTGATTCACTAACATTCGCACGGAGTTTTTTGCAAACGACTTTTGTTTCGGCATACCTTTGCATATCATTTTGTTTCGCCTTATTGGCATTCGAGACGGGTACATTTATGCGAGTTCGTGGTTTTATGCCACCAATGTAAATGGCGCTTTACTTTCGGATATTTCGTGTAACAGGATATTAAGGGAAGTGTCGCCCTAGCATGTTATGTACAAACGTAGTTCGACCGTATTTTAAATATTATTATTAGCCATTCAAAGTGAACCGGTTCGAAGCGAATGAGATGTAGGGGTCCCGTACCTCAAAAAGAAAAAGGAACCCTTGTAAGATTACTTAGTTGTCCTATTACCTATTATTTCTGATTTTTATTATGTTAATTTTTCATTTTCTGTACGGAACTGTCAGTGCACGAGTCTGACTCGCACTTGGCTGGTTTAAGCAATAGTAGTAATAGTTAATTAAACAAAGAAGCAGCGGTTGTAAACATTGTCCAGGTATTGCAACTTTAAAGTTTGGTTTCTAAATCGTGTCTAGAAAATTAAATCTCTCATGCTACGTTTGTATGAAATGTGCTATAGGTTTACATTGGGTAAATATCCTCTTAGGTACGAGTATGAGGCATAGAGAACACCGTGATCATTTCTTGACATACATGAGTAATATTTTGAGAATTGTTCGTCTTTTTTTTCTGTGGTTTAAAGACCTCAATGCGATGGGGTCACGTTTGTAAAATGCGGTATAAACTATTGCGCATTATTGACGCAGGTCAAACGGATATATTACAAATATATTTTTCATATTTTATGTTTGGTATGTAAAACGTTTCATGTCTTTTTTATTTATTATCCTTAGAAAAGAAATTAATTTTTATATTTGCTTTTATGCTCTTAAAAAACAAACGTACATTTTATTATCGTCTTTTACTTTCCTCACAGTCAAAATGAAGTAGAGTGTCTCAATCCAGTGACAGGCTAATGCGAGTGAATTGCTCAAAAGCACCCTTGTATTGTAGTCGCCATAAATACCTATCTCGAGAAGCAATTAATCACTGTTACCGCTTAGTTAACATCTACATATTATTTACACAGGTTTATTTACCATCATCTAGTTTCATTACACCGGGAAAGCAATAATATTACATGAAATGCTATAAATTCGCAAGTATGTATGCATTCTGTTTGTTACTTTTTAACGGCGAAACGACTAATTAGATTTTATTTTTATTTTATTTTCAGTTTTGGAGAAATAACAGAGAACAGAATATTTTATACTTAAATAAATTAAATTATACAATAATAAATCAATCAGCCGCCATGAACATTCTCGCTAAGGTTTAAATACATTATAATTATGAAAGGGCAAGAGAATGGTTTTACGGGTAAATAAATGAACTTTAAAAGTGGGCGTCATTAAAATCTGTACATTAAAATTTTATAAATTTTTAGATTCTGAAAAAATACAAAATTTCACTCTCAAAAGTTAGATAAAAATAAGTTACAAACAGCAATCTTTTTTGCATCTTTGATACTTAAAAACAAATAAAATGCACTGTTGCCAAATTAGTGCCAGCCCCAAACTTTATATCCACTTTTATTGCTCGTGCATAATTTATCAGTTTTTTTCATTTCTATAATGTTATGCTAAGACTGGAATAATAAATTCAATATTGACTTTTTGATATTTAAGATTAAGACTTGACTGCAATAGATATACGGTAACACCCCACAGGTCAAGTGTTGGTCTATCTTCAATAAAAAAAAAACCGTTATACTAGTAGTAGAAAACAAATACAAGATTTTTTGACACATGATTACCGCATTGATAAAAATTACACTACACTGTACTTCGTTCGCGTAGAATTCCGAAAGTATCCCACGGGAACCGCTTAATAAACCGGGACAAAAAGTAGCTGTTCCAATTTCAATGCTAGTACACTCGAGCAGAAAATATGTATCCACTTTTGAACCATGTCACATTCATCACATTGAATGAACTACCGCACGTCGCTAGTTCAGCTTATACTGGAAATGTATAGCTTGACCTGTAGCCGTGCGTACATATGCCCGGTACTTCGTCTGTGTGGACTAAAGAAATAATATTATGCTGCTGGAGGATTATGGCACCCCCAATTATTTATATTACTCATCAAAAATAAAAAAAATACTCAAAAATAATTCAGATGAATGTGGAAAGGCTTTCAGACAAATTTGGATTGTGTCCTTCTTAACTTAAACCCGTTTTATATTGTACTTGTTTCCAGAAAGCTTGGCCTGGAACTGGTGCCACGCAGAGGTGCCGAGGCGGTCGACCCTGAGGATATCAGCCTAGTGGAACTGTACAGGGTCCATGTCGAGAGCGCTGAGAGAGCGGCGGCGGTAAGTTTTTTGGCAGTAACATTCCTATTGGCAGATTACGGGACGTAGATATAGTTGGTGGTACGGTAATTTATATGTCAGCCCGGCTAGCTATCATCAATGACCATGCTGCCTTAGTTTGTTGCCAAATATTTGCTTATTAGCTTGAGGGTTCTGGGTGAACATACTTACCATCCAACGGCATTAAAATCAAGGTGTTAAAGGCTTAGAGCAAAACCCGTTGTCAGTATAAAATCAGCGTATAAAATGCCAGTTAAGTAATACTTAACAGTAGTAGTTAGTAGTAGTTAGTAATACACACACACACACACACAGACAGACTCACACACGCACGCGCACACACTATTCAATAGGGTAATAAATCATCATCAGCCTTGAAACGTCCACTGCTGGACATAGGCCTCCCTCATGGCACGCCACATCGACTGGTCCCGAGCCGCCTGCATCCACCGACTCCCCGCGACTCTAACCAGGTCGTCGGTCCATCTAGTAAAGGGATGGCCTGGTAGACGTTTCCCGGTACGTGGTCGCCACTCGAGAACCATTACTCCCCACCGGTTATCGGTTCTTCGAGCGATGTGGCCTGCCCATTGCCACTTCAGCTCACTGACTCGTCGTGCTATGTCGGTGACCTTCGTCCGTCTACGGATTTCCTCATTTCGGACTTTATCACGTAGAGAAATTCCGAGCATATCTCGTTCCATTCCATTTATATTTGTAATATAAATAAATTATATTATTCTATAGTTATTTTTATTAGTATATTCTATAGTTATTTCATAGTACATATCAGAATATAGAGTGAGCTCATCGTCAGAGTAAGATTTCACAAACTCAGCACGTCTATGCTTGTAAATGAATTCAGCAAATCTCGGCCCAGGTGTGTTACGAGGGGCATACCGAAATGATCGGGAATATAAAACAATACATACAGGAAATAACTAAATTTATTTTTATTGCTTTTCGAAGTATTCTCCGTTGCAGTTAATGCACTTTTGCATTCGTTCGAACCAATTATTATAGCAGCAATTCCAGTCCGAAGTTGACATGGTCAAAATCGTCGATTTGTATGCTTCCACTGCTTCTTCTGGACCTTGAAACCGCTGACCACGCAATAAATCTTTGATTCTAGGGAATGTAAAGTAATCATTGGGACTCAGATCAGGGCTGTATGGAGGATGATCCATTAATTCAACGTTTTCCTGCTTCAAAAACTCGCTTGTTTTCTGAGCGGTGTGAGAGCTCGCATTATCGTGATGGAGGATTATGCGTCGTTTCGGGTTACCTCTACGGAGTTCGGATATCATCTGTGGCAAACAAACCGTTGTATACCAATCAGCGGTAACCGTTCTCCGTTCCTCTAAGGGAACTGTGACTACATGTCCTGTTTTCGCGACAAACGAAGCGACCATTTTCTTCGATACGCTGCGAGAGCGGACAACTTTTGTTGGCTTGATCTCACCTGCGAAGACCCAGACAGCCGACTGATGCTTTCTTTCTGGCTCATATGAATAGATCCATGATTCATCACCAGAGACAATGTTATAAACTGCTTTTGACTTTCCTCCGTTGAAGCGTTGCAGAGTAGACCGGCACCAATTGACACGAGCCGCCTTTTGCTCTTCGGACAAATTATGGGGCACCCAGCGGGAAACTAGCTTTCTCACTCCCAGTTCACCATGTAAAACAATTTGTATCGCAGTCATACCTATCCCTAAAGTAGCCCGAATCTGCTCATATGTAATATGTCGGTCATACTGTATCATTCGGCGCACAACAGCGACATTTTCTGGTGTAACCGCTGTTTTTGGCCGGCCTGTGGAAGGTACGGTGCCAAGAGAAGCACGTCCACGCCGGAATTCAGAATACCAGCGATATATTGTCGTCTGGCTAGGCGCTTCACTCTTGAATATAGATATAAGCTCAGCGAGACATTGTCCCTGAGATAATCCTCGTCGAAAGTTGTAAAAAATTATGGCACGGAAACTTTCTCTTGTAAGCTCCATTTTTTTATCGACCTATCAATTTCAAACTGATATTGTTCTTTAAAAAAAATTTTTTTTTTAATTCTGTCAATTGTATTCGATTTTCAACTAACCAGTGTTTATTCATCAAAAAGAGTTTTTAATCTAATTAAATCGAAAGTACTCGATTACCGATCTTTTCGGTATGCCCCTCGTACTAACCAGTCTCTGTTGCTGTGCTACCTTTTATAGTCGTCTGGTTACTAGATAACGAGTAGAGAACTTACCATATATACTACATCATATAATACCACATACTGGCAAGCAGAAACGGATTCATCAATCGGCAGACATCTGGTACTGATGATTTTAGTTCAATTAAATATTTACGCCATCGCCACGACGTCATTAACACTGATTGCGTAATCAACCTTTTTATGGTCTATTATTTTTAAGATTACGAAACTGGGGCAAGTGCATAGAAGATTTTTAAACCTTGAAGAGAAGGACGAATAAAACTTGATTGTGTCACCGTTATAACGACATGTGACGGATATTTCACTTTAAGAACTAATAACTGGGAGTTTCAAGTGGCAGCCAAACATGGCAACCAAGCATGTCAAATCAGACTATTTCGCTAGAAATGTTTACTGAATCTTTTAACTTGAAAAACACTTGCGACTACGATATTTTTCCCTTAAAAAACTTATTACTTACTATACTTAAACCCCGTCTGCAATAATAATACGAAAATATATTTTAAAAATCCATTTTATGCTGAAAATACCTAACATTAGCTGATACGCATCAAACTCCTGAATCGATATTTACTAAAATATAGCTAAGAAGCACCGTAAGGAAACTTGCTTTTACGGTAAAAAAAAACTTAAAAGACAGACAGACACACATACATTGGCTTCAAACTTATAACGCCCCTCTTTTTTACGTCGGGGGCTAAAAATAACTATTTAAATATATCTCAGTGCAATGCCATTCATGTTGAGATTTGCAGGTAGTTCTTCGTTAAGCATGTAATTGATTTCAGAAATAAATCGTTCACAGTTTCAAACGTGATGGAAGGTGGCTATGTATATTTGAAGATTTTCCATCTGTATACCTTAATAAGAACTCAGTCGTAGTGAATGAGATAGGGTCAATTCGAGACCCCGCAGTCACCAAGCGGCACAGACGCGACGCTTGATCTAAATTTGTCCTCATTCGTGTGCCATTTTGTCAATTTGTCATTGATACTTGTTGACCGCCAGATTGTACAAGTGTCGAGGATAAATATAACACGTGATTGCCTTAACTATTATTGTTATTTTATTGCTGAAGTATGTGTAGTTTTGTTTGTGGTATTATATTTTAGAACAGAAGAACCTTTTCCAGTGGGGAGCCGTAGTAGACAACTAAGGAAAATGGTCAGCACTGTCCACCAATGTACTGATGAAATATACTCGCATGCTATATGTATGTTTCGTATGAAACTAAAAGTAGGCTGTATGTACTGACATCCGTAAAGGAACTAAATCCACTGTCATGGCTCGAAGAGTCAGTGAACTAAGTGTCTTTGGGCAGGCTAGATCGATCGAAGAACTGGTTGCCTACCATGTCTTAAGATTGAGCGTCTAAAAACTGCACTCCTAAGTAAATTGTAGCTTCGGAGAAAGTATACTGTCACAGCACGCCGCTATTTGTCTTCCTTTATCAAATAATTATTTAAAAGGGACGGCCCGCGATTTACTGCGTGTATTACAGAAATTATCCCACGGAAAATACTCGAACGATCGGGATATAAAGTAGCCTATAACTTTTTCGAACCTTCCAACGATTCCTTTACAAAAAATCAACACACTCAGACTCTTAGTTATGACGCGAAAAACGTACAAACAAACACATACACAAACTCACGCATTTATGATATTCGTATGGATTTGTTATAAGTCGACTATGATTGTTTTGTTATTGTTCAGCGATCACTGTGTAATGTTTCAGTGGCGCGGCACACTACGTCGGGCGGGTGGTTCTGGCAGCAGCTTTAACTCGGGCACCCTCACCAATGGAACCACCGTCACCACAACCAACGTACAGTCCCACCATCTTATGTGCAGGTAAACATAAACGAACATGTATCGCCCGTGATACTAGTAACCGATATGAGACATTTGATAACCACGTAACTGAAAATCATTAATGCCTACATTCTTCTGCTTTAAATCACGCCCGAATTTAATACGGTGATATATTTTTTTAAATGGTTTTGCATTGCACTTGACCTTATCTCACGATGTTGGATGGAGATCGTTATCAGCTGCTAAACCAAAAGCTTAAAGCTTAAGAGGCGGTAGAACATAATTCAAAAAATTATAACTTGCAGCATGCGCGACTTCGGCCATACTGCCGGTGGAGACGAAGCAGAACTCCTCCTGTGGCTGCACGATGCTAGAAGAGGACAGCCGCTGTCAGAGAGATTTAGAGTTAGGATAGCAAGGGATGGATTCTCAAACTACGTGGACAGATTACATGCGAATAGCACTTTATTTGCGGTATGTAGACTTTGCTTCAGTCATCGGCATTAGCTCATGTTGGGCATCAACATTTTATTGCAATAAAATGTTGTTCTTACATAGGTAGATGCTGGACCTTCTGGATGATAAGGGATGGTCAATGACATATCCTAAGGCCAAGACCACACGGCACTTGATTTAGTACTACATGTAAATGTCAAACGAATACTTTTTGGCATCCTTTTAGCTCTTACTAAGCCTTGCTCTTTAGCTCAATGGTGGCTCAATCTGTATTTTTTACTTGTATCTGAGATGATAGTATGCTTAGGAAAAAGTTTCCAAAATTACACACGAAAATAATTTATTAAATCTAGGCTTAGTAAATAAATTTGAGGAACTATCAGACTCACACTGGATGAACTTTAGCAGCATTCTTGTCCAATGTACTGTCAAAGTAGTCCGTGAAATTTTGGCGTCGGCTTTAGTTCTGCATTTTTATACCAACCGACAATAAAAGTGGCGTGAGAAGCTACACTACGTTTGATGTTGTTATTGCTCAAATATGATTAAAGGGATGGATTGATCAATTTATTTTTCAGGACCTATCAAGTACTGATCTAACAAGAGAGCTATGGCTAGTAGCGTGGGTGGTACGCGTCGGCCGGTGGTCGGGCGCAGGCAGTAGTGGTAGTGGCACTGGGGAACGTCGGGGGCCTGTGGCCAGGCGACCGCTGGGTGCCGGCGTGTTGTCCCTCAGCGAGTTCCTCAGACAGCCGGGGGGATCCGTCGAAAAGGAGTACACATTCAAGGTAATGTTGCTTCTTTAGTCGGAGGACCACTGGGTTAAGACGTATTCCTAAGAGAGTTTTTTAATGGCACTTATGTGCCTGGTCAGATGTGCTCCGGACCTAGACGATAGCTTAGTGCTAGGGGCAAACTATGTCTTACTATATCAAGGTTTAAAGGTGGAATTTAGCATAGCAATATAGCAAGAAATACCATAGAGCTATCTATGGTATTTTTAATCTAAAAATCGTTATAATAAATTTAGTCTATATTGAGAAAACCTAAATAGCATATTGTTTCCAGGTATACCAAAGTGAGGAGAAAGACTTTCATCAGCTTCACGATATGTTGATACGAAAGCAAACAAACAAATGTAACATATTGCCGGGGCAACCTAACTATGGTAAGATATTTTACTCCTAGCGTTCGTAAACTGTATTATTACTACTCAATCCAATAAAAGGGGTGAAAAGTGCCTTAGTACTGCCGTAACCAGATTTTGTTTTGTTTCGATCAAATATTAATTTGCTTTTTGTTTTATAATGTTATCATCCACTTGAGTTATCTAAAAACGCCAAACTAAAATACTTGGACTGTGAAGTTGTAAAAAGTTGTTTTATTTGCACCTTTGTTGTGATTGCCATAGACGCGGTTTATCATCAGCCGGGAAACTTCCACTGCTGGGTAGAGGCCTCCTTAGGGACGCTTAATACTTATAAAAATAATTTTAGCGAAAAACTCTCTAGTTTTATAAATCTGCATGTATTTTTATGTTTGTATTTTTTGTATAAATTTAATGTATATGGACTGTATTTTGGTCTGAAATAAACTATTATTACGTATCATTCAAGTCTTGATAGATAGGAGACGGATTGAAGTCGCATCTATCCGGACAACTAACTTAGATTGAATATTATTATTATTACTATCTGATTACTGATATAATAAATGCAAAGGCCAGTTTGGTTATTTGTCCTTTACGTCGTAACGAAGGGTCATAAACATCATTTTTTTATAGGGACAGTTGAAGTACCGGAAAAAGTCATATACTTTTTATCCCCATGGAAGTAGTTCCAGTCGGGTAATTTATGAAATAACTAAACCAATCTTTATTATTATATATTTCAGGTATCGTAGTCGCTCTTCGCTTACTAATAAACTCAGGGAGTATAACGGAGGCGGTCGCTTCCGGAGCGACGGTGACGGCTAAACGAGGCTTCCCTGACGTCATAATGCCCGGTGACGTACGCAACGACCTCTATTTGACGCTGGAAAAGGCCGAGTTCGAGAGGGGAGGCAAGAGCACCGCCAAGAACGTGTTGGCTACTGTCAGCGTCCACGAGAGCAGTGGACTAGTCATACAGGTAATATGAACTGTATATTAGACGGTATACAAGCCTTAGTAGCTCAGTTTGGAAGACCGTCCGTCCTTGAACAATCGAGGTCTGGGTTCGATCCTAGCTCGTACCAGTGAGTTCCAATTTGTTATTTATGTACGAATGTTGAAAATCATTACTATTGGCTTTTCGGTTAAGAAAAACATCGTGAGGATAACACCACACCCCTGAAAATAAATTCAAAGGTATGTGTGAAGTCTGCCAATCCGCTGGGCCCACGTTGTGGACTATGGCCCATACACTCTGTAGGAGAGTAGGTCTGTGAGCAGTGGGGATATATAACGGCGGTTGGTGATAATGATTGATGATTAGACGGTACAAAGACTAGCCTTTAACATCATTTAAAAAGCATCATTGCTTCAAAATGTCTACCACAGGTTCACGGGGAAATAGCCCGTGGAGAAGCCATGGAGGGGCTTTTGCGATGGATGTAACTTAATGTATATGGTTTATAATAGGTATAATGGTTTTGCATTCGGCCTTCATTCCAGCTCATGGTAAGGCATTTGGATAGAAAGATCCAGAAGTCTCCAGCTAATGAGGCAGTGGCTCTGCTACCTTTGACGCTGTAATACAAAAGCGATTTTAACACTTTGTCGACAAACGTAGGTAACACGGGGTACTCAATCGTACCCCTATTGGAAATCGTACCCGAAATATCTGGATTATGTCTAAAGCGTGTAGCCAGGTCAACAGTTTCATACTAAATTTCTTTTATCATAATATTTTGAAATAGTGTTTGTCGCAAAATAAGTATCATTAACATACAACTTCATAGTGAAGTACAATTTACATTTTTACACATGTTTTATTATTATTATTCAAAACACCATCTATGCACGATACCTGCGTAAAGGATATTGTACATTACATTAAAGTTGTGTGATAATGATATTAAATTTCCGACAAAGTAAAAGCCAAGTAAATGCGTTCAAAAAAAACTGGAAACCGACTCCAATTGCCCTAAAAGTCTACTTTTACTTAGACAAATTTAAGATTTATATTGTTTTCGACTAAATTGAAATGGGACCACACGGGAAGCACCACCTTTCAAATATAAAAAGAATCATCCAAATCGGTTCACCCAGTCAAAAGTTTTGTGGTAATAAGAATAAAAAACTCATTTTTTTGAAGTCGGTTAAAAATAGGCCTCCTCCATGGTATGACACATTGACCGGTACCGAGCCACTTGCATCCAGCGACTCCTTGCGATCATTACCAGGTCGTCGGTGCATCTAGTAAGGGGTACGGCCGGGTAGACGTTTCCCGGTACGTGGTCGCCACTCGAGATATTTTACTGGACATCGGCTATCGGTTCTTCGAGGGATTTTATTATATATCAATAACAATAATAAAACTTGCAGGACTGCGTGTGGGGCGCAAGCGGCACGGGGTCCACATCCTACGAGAGCCTCGTTCTGTATCACAACAACAGTCCAGCGTGGGGGGAACAGCTGCGCCTCACCGTCCCTCTAGAGACCTTCACAAATGCACACGTCAGAATAGAGTTCAGGCATTGCTCCAGTAAGTTCACGTTTAATGTATTTGTTATATTATAAACTAGACGACACGAAATACATTGTATGATTTTTTTTATATATGTCAACTCCTCTTTTTTTTTTCAATAACAGACTGTTTCGGAATCGGAATATTATAAACTAATCAAATCAAATATTTTTTGAGCGCAACATAGGTATTACAAAGATCTTAGTTATATGAAGCATTGGTCGCTATGTTGAACCTTGCGGCGTACAAAGATTCCGTCCACATAAAATAATGTCAGTAATTATGAATTATGGTTTTATAATATGTTATAATATAATATATTATGATGAATGATGATGATATAATAACTAAGGCACATAATTTCATTTTTAACCGTCTGCAAAAAAGGAGGGAGTTCTATGTTCCACAGAAGTAGCCCCCAAGATGCCCTAATAATAATAATAAACACACGCAAGCAATAACCACATAAAATCACAAATTAATTTGTCAAAGTATAATTTAAATTAGCTAATGTTAAATGTACATATTCCAGCACGAGATAAGAACGAGAGGAAGCTGTTCGGGTTCTCGTTCGCTCGTCTGATGGAAGCTAGCGGGGCCACGCTCAGGGACGGGGCGCATGAGCTGCATGTATACAAATGCGACGATCCTTCAAAGTAAGGAAAACATTATTATTTTACTTGGCTTTCATCATTAAAATATTTTTGGTATGTACGAGTATCTCTTTCGATTTCTCAGGTTAATCTTTTTTAAGAAGTGCTCGGTCTTTTAGATGGCTTGCAAGAACTGGTCCAACATGTAGAGGCCCCTTCTGGACTTTAATTTAAACACGGTAGGATTCACCTATCCGGCTTTCTGACTGAATGTGTCAACAGCTCAGAAACAACCCCGATGCGGTGCGAGGACATTTGCGATAGGTAACAAATATATCTGGGCTATAAAGATGGATGTTAAGTGGACCAGTATACAGTACTATGGGGAGGGAATGGACGTTTGTATGGTCTCCCTTAGATTGAATATGAGTTGAATTGACAAAGTGAGCAGCATTGGCATGGGCGACTAGAGAGTGCGGAGAGGTTCGACACCGGTTTACTTGCACCCCACACAGCCCTAACGTGCCTACATACTCTGGTCGGCCAATGAAAGCAAGCCATAGAGGTGATATTCCCGCGGCGCCAGGGACAAGGGCCTCGCCCAACTCTCTGGACTCGGGTCCGTGGGGACGTTACTCCCCAACAGCTCGCTACAATCTGCCCCGCGGGCTAAGTAACATTCTTTAGATGTCTGCGAAGCGTTCCACGTTCATATAGTGAGCTGATCAGTACCGAATAAGAGGTTAGAAATGTTAAGTGGGAGATGACTGTGGTTATGCGGAGACCCGCAGCCAGGTCAGAAAATGTTGTCCTGGTGCAGACGGCAGTGCTAGTGGTCTCGTCTTAGCTACAAACACGAGAGAGACAGATAGAAAGCAAGTGGCGATGTTCGTCTCCTACAAATGGAGCTTTGTAAAAATAGTCGTTGTTATATTACGTCTTGACCGTTTTGTTCCTTGTTTTACTTAATATACGGTTCTGTTCCGTACGGTTTGTTCCTTGTTATGTATGTATCAACATGAAATAATGTTAATTCCAGGTTATCATCAGCGTCTTACCTCTCGTTGCCCTCTTGTGCCAACGATACGGCTCGAACTGCGCCCGTCAATGGCGTCGTACCTTCATTCCAAAGAAGTTCCAAAGAAAACTGCACTATCAACACTCTACTGTGTTCAACTAAACTCACTCAAAATGGTAAGATACTGCTCTTTACTTGTTGTCTTATGAAAATTATTTATTTATTATTTTATCTGGGATCTTTTACGACTTACTCAACTGTATTCCACTAAACTCACTCAGAATAATAAGTTCACCTGCTTCTGGGTGCGCACGCTTGACATCCAACAGCCTTATCGTCACGTACCATCAGGCGAGATGAAGGCCAAGTGCAAGCCCATAAGTAAAACCAAAAATACGTCTTATAAGTCGTACCTGTGGTGTTATGAAAAATGCCTTTTTTTACTAAGGGGAATCTTCAAAAGATACCCGAGTCCTTAGGGAAACAGTCGGGTTATGTGAGATTCTTACTCACTAAACCCATTCGGTGGTCATCCGCTGCGCATATCAGGGAGCTCTGGGTCCTCCAAAGGAACGTCGCCAGTGCTCCCCTCGCGCGATGCATTGTGCTCTTCCCGGGCTGATGTGCCAGCCCTTGCACTCTCGCAGAGCGGACTCCGCAGTGGAAAAGGGGCCACGCCATTCCCACTGCCCTCTCGGGATCGGAGCAGGACAGCCGGAGCTCCCATTCAGACTGCCTCCGGTCCCTTATGAAAAATGCCTGAGGTCTTAATAAAATGTCTTGTTATCTCGGGTCGTATATGTTTATACTTCGGGTCTTGTATTAATTTCTTGGAAATGTTTTTTTTATTACTTACCTCTAATATCAGATTTTCTTTAACAGAAAAATTGTTTCAGGGATGCACACTATTTTTATCATATATGTTAAAGCTACCCACCATAGCACCCATACAAATAATCTGATTTGACTAATGCCAAATTTTCAATCCCTTTATATTACTTTGCATTATAACACACTGATATGGGATATAGGAAACTGATATAGGAAATCGGTTTAAATTGCCTATTATTTATATTTATGTAATTGTCATTTGTTTTGCAGAGGATCTCCTAGCTTTACTGCAATGGCGTGCTCACCCTGAGAAAGTACAAGAGACTCTGTTACGAGTCTTGAGGCTTGGCGACGGATTGAGCTGCGAAGAGCTGATCAAGTTTCTCAGAGACGTTCTTGACGCCTTATTTGCTCTATTCTCCACTGAAGACGGTAATAGGTAAGGACCAAAAACATTTTGTCCGTAAAGAACGTGACGTCAGAATGTTTACTGAATACGATTGATTAAGTCAGTTTTCAGATCTAAATTCAAATAGATAACGAAAGTACCAAGTTAGTCACATTTTTCCACCGCCTTCACAAGCGCTGTTTAGTAGCGGCACTATCGTGTTTCTCATTAGATGACACAAATACCCCGAGAGAGAGAGTGAGAGAAAGAATGTATATTCTATTTTTACATGCCTCGTGGCATGCTTTCTACCTACTACGGTATGGCTTCATAAGCGCTATTAAAATTATAGATGACACAAGTGCCGCGAGATATCCAAGCGTACCACATTTTCCCACCTAACGATTTCACAAGCACTATTTATTAGCAGAATATTATTGTTTTTAACTTACATAAGATGACACAAGTATCTGTATGAAAACGAAGTTTATCACATTTGTTCTATCTTCTACAAAGTAACAACCGCTACGTAGCGGCATATAAGTGTTTCATATGTTAAATTATGACCAATGAACTGGGCACGCGAAGTCATGCGTCATCTGTTTGGATCTAGGTCTGTGGTCGGCATTCTGAAGAAAAGCTATTTCTATGTATCGCTAACTTCATCTGAGAATACTGTAAACTTATATTTTGATATATGCACTTGCACAAAACTCTTGTTTGCGTTTGGTAGACGCTTTCAGTTAATGAGTTGCTATTGCTTCACGGTTGAGGTCACAATATCGCGGTCCTGGGTTAGATTTGTAGGGTACCTGCCGGTATTAAGTTTGGTTGGTGGTAGGACATTTCCTGTCAGCATATCTAAGTCTGACGACTAACAACCGAGCATTAACTGGAGGCTTCTGGGTGCGTTTTTCCGTCCAGCAACCGTCTTATCGTCACATGCTATCAGATGTGATGGAGGCTAAGTACAAAACCCGTTATACTTTTGTAAAACTGCCCTGCATATTTCGGGAATCGGCAATTTACAGATTTTTGTTTGTTTGTTTCATGTAGCACCCCTCATTCCGGTACGGTCTTCCTCGTGCTCGTGTCAATCTGCAGTCTTCTGGATGAAACCCGCTTCCAGCACTTCAGACCGGTTCTAGACGTGTACATCGAGGAACATTTCTCAGCTGCATTGGTTTACAAGTTAGTTGACCCTTGCTATTATTTTGTACTAAATTATCTTCGCGACTTTGTTTGAGCTGATTTCCTAGGTAAAATGTAACATATGTCCCTGTACATTACACAAGCTACTTGGCTCCAAGAGAGGGCGCATTTTACTCGCAACACTGCGAGGTTTTCTCTTTATTGCGTGGTGTCAAGAATCGGACTCCACTGCTGGACATAGGCCTCCTTCATGGTACGCCACATTGACCGGTCCCGAGCCACCTGCATCCGGTCACTCCGAGACCTTAACCAGGTCGTCGGTCCATTTAGCAGGGGGACGGCCCGATACGTGATCGCAAGTCGCTATTTATTTAAATGTAAATAAGAAGCAATCCTATAGTACTGTCCAGTATTCTGTTGAGGGTGCTGGTGCTGCTGAATAGATCGGGTTTCACAAAGGACTCCACGTGCTGTTGTAGAGAAGAACAAACCATGGACCATCTCACCAAATTATTACAGAAAATTTCTACGAACTGGAGAATATCCAAACTTCAGATGAGAAAACTGTTTCATGGGTGACTAAATCTAGGTGCAACCAAATCAAGCAAATGAAAACCGTAAACCAAATAAATTAACAGGAATACGCTCAGAATGCTTACATACAAAAATTGTTGAGCCATATTATTTTAAAATAGAATAGCTGGCTTTGATAAGTAATTACCTAAAAAATAGGAGATGGAATTATAGTGTTGCTAAATTAATATTATTGACGTACAACTTTATCGTCAGCTACAATAGCCGTTACGCAACTAATGGTCCCTAGATGTGGGTTTAAACAATAATCAAAAATAGTGTGTAAAATGATAATTTAGATTCACTATGAAGATGTATGTATGAAGGTTAATGATACTGATTTCGCGACATTAAAATCCGATGTCATATTTTTAGATAACTACTTCACAAAGCTTGCTATCCTCTTTTAAAAGATTATGGTAAAAGAAATTTAGTATGAAACTTATATCGGCCAAATCAGCAAATATTTCGTACTGTTTGTCAGGGGCCTGCTGTCATCGGTGCAGCACTGCGCGGAATGGGCGGCGGGGGCTGAAGGTCAGGAGCCCATACGTAAATGCCTTCGCTCCCTGGGCGCGGTGTTCCGTCTTGCGGTGCGGTCTCGGCGCTTGTTCGCGCGCGCCACCGGGGGACAGTACGAAGACAGCTTCAGGAGGGACGTTAGAGCAGCACTCAATGCTTTGAAGGCGCTAGCTCAACATCCGCACAGAGAACATTTGGCTCCGGCTCAAGTAAGACAACATGCAAAAGTCCGACGTTTTGTTTAGATTACTCCATGTGATGGTTTTAAAATAGAATGGCCTGACTGCTTGATGTCTGTAAATTAGTATTTACTACACATTCTCTGAAAATGCATTCTTGATCTGTCTCCAAAATTCTAGTGTTTTCTTCTAATTTTTGAGGGTTTTATGTGTAGGAAACACTTGCCAATCTCATGTAACTAATATGTTCCTACAACAAATGTAAAGAAATATCTACTTATAAATGGGCCTGTCTATGTCTCCCTCTGCGTTGAAGGAAGTTTGGGTGGATTGAACACAGCTAACGTTCGTAATGGTAATGGACGACAGGACTGTCTGTCTACCTGACCTGTGAAATCCTGTGAAAAAATAAAGGAAGCATATTGACGAGCCTTCGACTGCATCAGTATCTATCCCACGTGAATACTTTGTTGGGATAAAAACTCCGTGCCCGATAGGTTACGAGCTCGTCATCTTCGTTTGTTTCATTCGTAATCACAATGTGGAAAGTCTAGCGGTGTGTTTTCGTTACATCCAATGACGGGAGTTCGCAGCGACGTGTATATCGAGACAATTATATTATGCTACACGACACCCCTTTTCCAACACGACCAAGAAATATCGTGTTTCAGGTGGCTTTAATGACATCCTGGGCAAGCGTGGCCAAAGAAGTGTCTGCAGCGCTGGGGCCAGTGGAAGCGGCTCGGGTGACAGCCGCCATGTTAGACGCGCCGGCTGCCAACGCTCCTCCGGCCTTGGCGAAAGGCAGGCTCGCAGCGGCGCAAGAAATACTGAAGGGGCCGCTGGGGCAAGATCCTGGTATGAAATTATTGGTTATTAGCAAATTGACACACCCTTAGCTACTAGCTTTTCACCGCGATTTCGTCCGCATGGACTTCACAAATTATTCAACGGGAACTAATCGTTCGATCAAACAATTAGATATGTGCTCACATATACCTTTTCAGACCTTCAACTACATCTAAAAATCTGGCAATTCTGACTCTCCGTTGCGACGTAAATGAAGGACAAACAAATTCACTTTCACCTTTATAATATTAGTATGTATTAACAATACCCAGCCTGGTCAAATCGGATCATTTAAGTAAAACCGTCGAAAATATAATATGTAGCAAAAAATTTAACAGGCAGCCTACCTCAGCTCGTGTTGTTTTCCTAGGAGCTGCTATTCTGATGCAGCTTGAATTTTCTTGAAGATTCACGGCTCATCGTACAGAAAGTGTTGAACTATTTAGTCGCTAATGAAATTTTTTGTTTGTCATTCTCAAGTGTTTTTTTAATATATCTTCTGGGTATAAGTATCGTTTTTTTATTGTTATTTTATTTTTCAGAGGCTCGCAACATAGTCCTAACAACAGCATGCCACCACCTCAGAAACCATTTAGCCCGCCGCGACGAACTAGGGCAGTGCGCTGAAATGTTGGGCGAACTAGTGGCTCTGCTGTGGAAGAAGGAAGACCCAGACGAGCCGGAGGACCCGGACGAAATAGACCCGGATGTCGACGTGCTTTGTTTGAACACGTTGGATGTGTTGGTTGAGACAGTGCTGCATTTGATTGGTGGGAACTCCCCTGTGCTGGTACGTAAGCCTGGTTTATGGTAATACTAGCGACCAGTCCCGCACGCACGGGCTGTAGAGCATATACCTATGTTATAGAGCCATTACTCAAGGATAATGTAGCATTATAATGGTGAAAGAATTTTTGGAATCGGTCCAGTAATTTTTCAGTTTATTCGTTACAAACATACAAATCTTTCCTCATTATAATATTAGTGTAGAAGCTTGAATAATAACTATAGGACAGTGCGCTGAAATGCTCTGAAATCCATAGTCATGGTCGAAAAATCTTATCTAATCTCAATGAGTGTAAAAGCATGTAACGCAAATTGCTATTTAAACTAAGCTTTTGCACGCAACTTCGTCCACTTGGACTTATCCCACGGGAACTAATTATTTAATCGGGACAAAAAGTGGCCTATGTCCATTGTCCGTATTCAGTCGTATAAAAACAAACAAACTTTCGTATTTATAATATTATTATGGATGAATGTTCATTGAAAGAAAATTTAAATAACTTACAGGGCTCAATGGTAGCTGGTCTACTCGGCTGCATGGAGTTACTGAAACCAGATCACTACCAGCGTCTCTGGAGCCATCTAGCGCCCCATCCCCACGACAGAAAGCCCTTGAAAGACTTCTTAATGAGAGCATTCTTGGTGTTCCGACATCTAATAGAACAAGATGTGAGTGGCTTCATGAATATTATAAGTTTTTGATTGGTGTTATGTCTGCCTGGTCATGTTACTATTGTACTAGTCTGCCGCCGAGCAACAGTTGATAGCACCGTTGGGTCTAATAATCAAAGGTAATAAAGTCAGCGCTTCATTGACTTTAGACTTCTAGTACATCCACTTTTTAGGGTTCATCATCATCAGCCTATATACGTCCTTACTGCAGGGGCTCAAGCCTACTCTCCCACAGATAGTGTATGGGCCATAATCCACCACGCAGGCCCACTGCCGATTGGCGGACTTCACATGCCTGTTCAAGACATGTAGGTTTCCTCACGATGTTTTCCTTCACCATTAAGCAATTGGATAATGTACTTGAATTGAAAAACAACTCATAGGTACACGGCTTGATTAGAACCCGGAACCCTCAGATTGAGAGTCCGCGCCTTATCCACTGCGCCATCGACGCTTCTTAGGGTTCACTTTTTAGGGTTCCGTACCTCAAAAGGAAAAAGGAATCTTTATAGGATCACTTGGTTGTCAGTCTGTCTGTCTCTTGACCCTTTTTCTCAGAAACGGTGGAGGTATCAAATTGAAATTAACATAAAACACTGAAGCACTGAAAACACTACTACTAAAAAAATCAAACTTATAGGTCAACGCAATAAAAAGATTCAGCCGTTTGTGCAGCATATTTTGACGATTTCCCTTGAAAGCTAATAGAACTCTATAGGTTACTTCCCGTTGACTTAGAATCCTAAAATATGGTAAGGAACAAGGTCTTACGTAAGTAAAGGAATAAATCTAAAACGTATACTTTTTTCAATTACACTGTTCCATTGCCTGTTGGTATATTCTTAACGCTAACAATTTTGTTAACAATGGCTCGTTGATATCGTTAAGGATTTTCGCTGCATATCAGAACAATCGAGATCTGGGTTCAATCCTGACTCCTACCAATGATGTGGAATTTATGCACGAATCATAAAAATAATTTCCATTGGCTTTTCGGTGAAGGAAAACATCGTGCGGAAACCTGCACACTCCTGAGAAGAAATTCAAAGGTATGTGTGAAGTCTAACATTCCGCACTGGTCCCGCGTGGTGTACTATGTACGATCTGTAGGAAAGTAGTCCTGATCACCTGCAGCACAGATAAGGGAGAGTAAGACAGATTGCTAACTTCATACATTAGTTCAAAACACGCTTAAAACTTATTATTGTCGCCGGTACCTCGTAGTTCGACTTATTATATTAGATGTCGCTACTATATTAGCTGAAGTATGATATACCTAGCGCCATCTATTGAACAGTTGATGGCACCCGTTGAATGTATTTGTGTGTATAAGTACAGTATGGCATAGATGTGTGTGTGATAGGAGACGTACAGTCGTACAACCCGTCGGAAATATCTGCGAACCTCGCTGGGATGCGCTTCCCCCCGCACCTCGTCCCATTTTCGCCTATCCAGTAGCTATGTAAAAGTGTAAACTTGTCAAGCGAAAGATTTCAAAATTTCGCTACATGACGTAATGATGCATTGGCTATGTAAGTATTGGTTACGGTGTCTTGTTGCAATTACACCAATTTTTCCTCCCTTTTCAATATAGTTACAATGTATACGACAAAAGTAAAAAATGGATAAAATGCAACTTCAAAAGACCACTACGCGCGTCTATTTGTTAGTTTCTGACGTCTGCTTGCACGTCCAGTATGATTACTTTAGAACAACGTACAATACGTATGTTGTACAATGTTCGATGCAAATCAACCGGCCAAGTGCGAGTCGGACTCGCACACGAAGGGTTCCGTACCATTATCTATAAAAACGACAAAAGCATGTCTGTTACATGAGAACACCTTATTTTATTTTTTTAATTTAATTATTTATTTTTAAAGTGAATATATAACTAAATATTCTGTGAATATTTCAAGATGCCGTTATCAATATCGAGTACATAACACGTTTCTTGTGTGGGAGCCCCCTTCAATATTCATTTTATTCTTAGTATTTGTTGTTACAGCGGCAACAGAAATACATTATGTGTGAAATGCTTAACTGTCACAGTCACAAAAAAAAAAGAAATACACGGAAAGAAAACACAAGCCGTAAATAATCGCAAGCGCAACGCAACAAAAGCAGAGTTTACGAGAGTGCGGCAACTTCATACAAGCGCGCAACAAAGCTTCATACAATACACGTAAAAAAGCGCGGGAAAGGAAAACCCGACGACGCTGTCTCTGCAAACGCGGATCAGGCAAACGTATACGGGGCGGGTGGGGGCTTTGGCGCGGCATCGGTCGCCTCGTAGGGCCTCTCGCGAACCCCGCTCACACTCAATTCGAAAAGACTGATTTTTAATATTTAAGATTATGTTCATTCCTCATGTATATTTTTTTCCCTTGTAGTTTAAAAGTTGATTATTGAGAAGAATGCTCAACTGACCATAAATACCAATAAATACTATTTACAAACATATTATTGTGATGATTTAAACTTTTGATTACCCTAGCCAACTGTATATTAGGTTAATATATTGCAATTATATATAAATCATGATCTAGAGCTAATCATTTTTTCTAGTCCCTTTTTTAAAATATAAAAGACATTAAAATTCACACAATAATAATTTAACGTGTTTCTCAACCCTAGCCGGTAGGTGCAGCTCGGTACATCGATTCAAGGTCACGGGACTGTTGCCGCACTCTCGTTCTCTCTGACAGAAGTGACAGATATAACCGTTGTTGCCATATCAATGAAAGAAAAAACGTTCCCAAATATATTAAATATGCCTAGAAATGGGAGCCTTATATTTTCACACCCTAAAGGCAGCACACTCAAAATAAGAGATTTATTAAATCTTACGTTAATATACTTTGGGATTTATTTATTTGAATTTTTTGTATCTACGACGGCTTGAAAATTCGTAATAGTTTTATTATTTTAATAGTCTAGCAATACTGTGTAGTGAACGTTACAAATGTATGCCATCTACCGGAATTCCGGATAACTGCATGCTTTTACAGCTTACTAAAGTCAGGTCTGTTCAATCGTGTGCAATGAATTAAAATGTTCAATATACACCTCATTAAAAATTTTGTCTTTTCGTGAGTAATGTTAGGAAAGTTTTGTATTTTTACATTCAAAATAAATAAATAAAATGAACTGGAACAGTATAATTCGATATTTCGTCAATTTCAGTCAAATTTTATTTCTAACGATCTACTTGCTATCTACTATCGCCACCTAGCGGAACATTTTGTACTATTAAAAATTTTATATGGAGTTAGCAATCTATTCTTACTATGCCTTATCTCTGCCTGCAGGGACATATATATGCTTTTGATGATGATGATTATTTATCTCATTTATATATTTTCAGTATGTTAATTATTCGTATTCTGTTCGGAATCCCCAGAGCGCGAGTTTGACTCGCAATAAATCTCTTTCTGGCTATCATCAATAATTGCATGAAACTGTATTAATATAAGGTCATTATAATGTATTTAAAGTAAAATTAGGAAGAGCAGGGTCTCCTAACACAAGTCATCAGTACTTAAGAGAAGGTCCTGAAAGTATTGTATAAATTATTGTCCTTTTATGAAAAATAAACTATTTTATTTTTTCATTATTAGGGTCTCATCTTGGGGACTTACCTACAATAGGCTAGTTGACTAAATTTGAAAACTTGGCTAATTATATACTTTAATATCTATTTTATCCCAAAAAAACTATATTTTAAAGAAAAATCAATATTTACATTACGTATTTTGTATTTTAAAAAAGCCATTTAGATTTCCCTCGAAAACGCTGAATAGTGTCATGCGTCTTGAATGACGTCACAGCTCGCGAAATAACCTGCTCTGTGATATGAAAACGTCAACAACAACAATGATGTTTAGCGAGGCGTGACGTCACACTTTCTTGCGCCGCGTTCTTCGTGTTCGTTGTCACGTGACCTAATGCCTATTTTTTTCGAATTCATTTTCTAAAAATATTAATAATCTTTAACTTTTTTGAGAAATAGACTGGTTTTTTCTCACCTTCGTGTCTTCATTTATAATTAGCAACTATAAACCAAGCCATTTGTTATTAGTGGACACAAGCCTATATAACATAGAACGTTATGTGTACCTTTTGTGAATGGAACAGGTTTTCCCGTCAGACTGGATGGTGTTGCGAGTACAGAGTTGCAAGGTGCTGCTGTCAGCGTTGCAGGACCTCGCCAAACCGCTGCTGGAACGGTTCATGGGAGAAGAGCCGCCCCAGTTCGATTCACAGGTAAGTCTCTCATATAGATGTCAAATTATTGTTATGAAAATCATTTCTTAGTAGCCCTCTACACGGTGAAGGAATCACTGTTCTAAATTTTAAGTGTATGGTTTGAGACTTGATATATTACAATATATTAAAGTGAAGTCAGGCATAAAAATATTACATACATGCGTAAGCAACACGTGTTTCATGATATTTGTTATGTTGCATTGTGCCATCCATTCATTGCAGTAATATTAATGGGAAAGTGAGTTTGTTTGTACGTTTTTTCTTCATCCCTTCACAATAGAGTCAGAATTTTAGTAACTAATAGTAAAAGTAGTTTCCGTGGCATAATTTCTGGTCACAGAATTAATACTACGTACAGAACGGTCTTTCACCGCCACCCACCGATCCGCGATACCTCACCTGCCCCGGAAGAAAGTGACCCGCTCAAGGATCGTTAGTATCGCGCTCGAGTGTCCACTCACACATGCGCATGTGTACAAACGTAATCCGTTCGATGTATGGGAAAACGAACCGATATCACTACATTTGTTTGAAGTGTCCGGCCTGTGGCTTGTTTAAGTATGTATGTAAATAACTATTTCCAGCTGTGGTCGGGTTACATGGAGCTCGGGGTGGCACTGGTCACATCGAGCGCTCTGCAGCCGGAGAGATGGGCGGGACGCGGCCCTGATAGACCGAGGATGCGCGCAGCCGCTGGGCTACAGGTGTTGGCTGTTTGGAGTAGACTTGGTAAATAGACAATATGTATGGTATAGTATTGGGTAGTTGACTCAAAATAATCTTATTCGAGAGACCATGGCAAAATACAAAGGTTTTTCGATACGTCTAATATTTTTACTTACAAGCCGTTGAACAGTAATACTAATGACGCGTTGCAAAATTTTCCATACCTTATTTGAGTTATCTTGTAAAATATATACATAGATGTGTCGTTTATTATGAAAACACAGATACAGAGGAGAAGAAACAAACAAATAAAAATTATCACACACGCATAATGTTTTATGTTTCCATACCCTTATTAAAATGCATTTAATGTGTAATGAAAAAAAAATTATAATCTACATAATTTTTGAGAGCTGTAAACCCCAAAGAGAAAAAAATGAATATCTGTAAACCCTATTAGTTGGGTTAAATTGTATTTTATACGAGAAAAAAAACCTATGCAAAAAATAGACTTACTTAAATGGTAAAAAATGCCTCATATATAGTTTATGTTTAGTTTTCTCATTGAAAGTTTTGGCAACTTATAAAACCAAATATAATTATATGATGGTGACACCACCATCTGTTGCTCCATAGCATGTTTCCCTTCGTTGTGGGATAAAATGGGGTAGTTTGGAGATCACACGGCAAGCAGCACAGTATTGGACTTCAGTTGGTTTATCCATTTCAGGCCCGGCTCAGCTGCACCTGGTCCCGGGTGCAGTGGGAGCCCTCCTGGAGATCACGCTGGTGCCGGAGCTGCGCCGGGCTGCCCTGGGGGCGCTGGTGTCGCTGATGGCGTGCGAGCGAGCTGCCACTGGCTCGGCCAGGAGGACCGAGGCCGCTCTCGTAGATAAACTAGACTCACTCGTCGCTGAGAATAAGGCAGACGACCACTACAGGCGGCTGTTTGACACTGTGTAAGCTTTTACATATCGTCCATTCGTTACTAATTTTCTCAAAATGGATTGATATTTTACAAGAGTATTTCATTCATAATTTTATTTGGATTTCACATAAAAACTTTCCAGTCATTTCCCCCTTAGAAGCCATCGCTTTATTAGCTTGAAGCCTCTGGGTCGTCACTATTAGTTGAGATGAAGGCCAAGTGTAAAACCATCATACATTTAAAAAGTGGAATTTCGAGAAATCCTTAGTGGCGCTCTGAATCGTCAAGGAGTTCCCATTGACATTTTATTGGAATCAAAAGTAGCCTATGTTCATCTCCATGCCATTTCATATCGATTGTTTGTGTCGTTGAGGCGCCAAGAGGTAACAAATAAACTTCGCTGTAACACAATAAGATTATACACAATATTGTTGTATGTCTGTGGTATTCAATCTGTTCGTATCTGTGTTGGTTCGGTCGTTTTTAAGACGGAAAATAATTATAGTTTAAAAAACTGAACACATGCTTTTGTCAGTATGTACAGTACAGTAATTCAGTTGAAGAGTGTTCTGACCACATCCTGGCTCCATCATAAGATATCCTTCACTAAGCATTTTGTATTAGACTCGTCAAACCAAACGTGCCTAATTCGTATATCTCCTGACTCTGTAAGTGTCAAATCATTGTATTGTCATCCTAATTTCATATACAATTACAAAGTTTCAATTCGATACGACAATTAGAAAGAAGTTAAAATTGACTTGCCAGATTTGTTTACATACATAGTGACATACGAGTACGAGTAAGCATGTAAAAATATGGAAAATTCTGAAATTTATGTCATATGTTTTTCAGTAGGTATTATTTCCAGTCAGTAATTATTGTTACTCATACATATTTATCTGTTCATGCATATGTTGATCAGGGAACATCTGAGCTCAGTGTAAGTATTTTTTATATATACGATATAACAAATAAAAAATTACAAATAACGGTTAACTATTGACACAGGCCGGACACTTCAGCCAAACGTCGTGATATCGGTTCCTATTCATACATCGAACGGATGACATTTGTATACACGCGCATGAGTTACTAAATTCGCTCGCGCCGTAGTAACGATCCATATCTGGGTCATTATTTTTTACAATTTATTTATCTGGGTGAGTGGAGGCGGATCGGTGAACGTTCGTTCTGGTCATCATCAACAGTCTATATATGTCACCACTGCAGGGACTCGGGCCTACTCTCCTAGAGAAAGGGGCTGTTCTTTACTTAGTACTATATTAATTCTGTGCTATTGATGTGTGACGTCAGGCTGATGGAGCGTGTATCTACGGAGGGTTGGCGGGAGGCTGGCGCCGCGTTCGTCGGCTGCGTGACGCGCCTGCTGGAACGGTTGTTGGACTACCGCGCCGTCATGCAGGGCGCAGAGCACAGGGACAAGAGAATGGCCGCTACTGTCAATTTGCTGGTTAGTTTTATAAATATATACTCCTTTTAATACAACAGTATATCTATGTTAAAAAAAATGATTTCTTGAAAACCCTAAATTGTTGAACTTTACGATTGTTATTTAATTTTTAATTCTTTGTAACTTGTTGTTCTTATAAGCATGTCGTTGTTGCTTGTAATTAGATTTAGCTATATTGTTACATTTGTGTGCGTTCATTCTTTTCTTTTTTCAATGTATATCCTGTACGTGACCTTATTAAGTAAATAAATAAATTAGACTTAAAATAGTAGTTTATGAAAATGTTGCGTAATGAGGGATATTAAATAGTATAAGATGAGTGTTTTAATCCCTAGTTATGTACAGTTTCATACACTACTTTATTTCGCTCATACATTGGGATTGTACCTACTTAATAAAAGATCAAAGGTAGATAAACTGCCTCGGCTGTTACTGACAAATGTTGGAATAACAATCCAGAGGTCCCGGGTTCGATTCCTTGTGGGAGTTCCTATCGGTACTTGGTTTGGTTGGTGGTAGCTGTCGTTTTCTATGTGTGCCTGGCTATCTACCACCATGTTACTTAAGTATGCCGCCAAACAGCAGTGTTAGCACTGCTGTGCTTCGGTATGAAAGCTAGCATACCTATATTATGAAGAAACCGTCAAGTGGCGCCCTCAATTCATTTAAATGTGAACACATTCAACCGATTTGTGATAGTATCCACACTCACTGAATCAAAATTAACGGAATCGGTGCTCTTTTTTACGCGCAAACCTGCCAAAAGGCGGCGCTGTTTGACAAATCGCTAATATCGGGACAATGCGTGAATTATATGTTATGATTATTCATTTCGCGGGCGCTTTACTTAACTAGACTTACATTAAATATAATAAATGTAACCCACGACCATTATTTAAAAATATCATGGGAAAAACAGCGGCTATGGTGAATTCCTGTAACCTAGACTCGAACCCAGATCAACAATCCATTAGTAAATCCATTCGATTATAGGTCATAAACAGAGTACTTAATGTTCATTGTTGACTATACTTTCATTTGTAGTCCCGCCCATCGCTATCTATCTATAAATTTGGCAACGTCGCATTTCCATTTTCAATATGGCGCGGTCCAACAAAACAAACTTATTTATTGACAGTGACAATTGACATTCTCATACTAAATAGAGTAAAAATTGGCTGCTGTTTTAAAAGGAAATTTCATGGTTAAAAAGCTTCAAAATGATGTGTTTTGCGCCCGGATGTAAACACTATAACGATAAGCATAAATGCAAGTTTTTACGTTTCCCAAGAATCAAAGATTTTAAAGAAATGGATTAAATACATAAGGTCAGTACATACCATTTTTATTACTAAGAATTTTTATGTTTTACTGTGGTTTTTGTTTATATGTGTGCTGAATTTACTTAAAATTTATTTCATGTTTGTTACAGGAGGGCTGATAGGGTGCCTTCCAAACACTCGCGTATATGCAGTTGTCATTTTCAAGATGGTGACAGAAGACACTTTACTGTGCTATTTAGCCATAATAAGGGGAAAATATTTCAGTTTCTCTCACATCCGAAGAACCAAAGGAAACCTGACGACGACATACCCATAGAAAATTTTTCATCAGAAGAAATAGTTGAAGTTAAGAATGATGTAATTATAGCAGCAGAAAATACTTTGCTAAGGTCTGAAAATGACAAACTAAAATTGGACATAAAAAACATCAAAAGAATTGAAAACAACGAAAAATTGATTAGATATTATACTGTCATTCCGAGCCAGGAGATACTAACTACATTAATGGAATTATTTGAAGGCATCGATATTAACTATTATTGTGGTCGGAAATTTACCCGAATAAGCCAAGAAGATCAAATATTTATGACATTGATTAAGCTCAGATTAAATTTGGCACACACAGACTTAAGTGTGTGTTTTGCATGCAGTATACAAACTGTGACTATGTTGGATTCATATATTCCATCAATATTTATACAAAGGGTTGATGAGTTAGATACCTACATAATCAAAAAATAAAACATGTTTACCAAATTGCTTTTCTAAATTTACAAACTGTCGGATGGTGATCGACTGCACTGAAGTATATTGTGCTGTTTCAAGAAAATCCATGAAAGATTTACTTACAGTCACTATAAACACAGAAACACCTTTAAAGCTCTTGTTGGTGTAGCCCCTAATAGTAGTAACCTATTGTAGTGAATTATACCCAGGCTCAACATCAGATAAAGCTATAGTCAAACACTCCCAACTGCTAGAAAAATTTGCACCGGCTTGTTAGCTGACAAAGGATTCCTCATTAATGACCTTTTACCACCTGGAGTTTCTGTAAATATACCACCCTTTTTGACCTCAATTTACCCTCAGTTTACTCCCAATCAAGTATTTCAAACTACTTCAATAGCATGAGCAAGGATTCATGTTGAGCGAGCAATTCAAAGAGTAAAAGGCTATTCCATATTAGATCATATCCCATGTTACCTCCGCACACTTTCGAGTAAAAAATTTCAAGTTTCATGTGCATTGACTAACTTTTAATATCCCCTAATTAAAGAAGTGGAAGTTTTTTAAAATGTTATTGATCAGGAGTAAATATTATTATGATTATAGTTAACCATGTAAATATGTTAATAAAACTAGTGAATAAGTATGTGTTTTTTATTTACATCTACACCTTATTTAATAAATATGATATGCGCCACTCGAGGCATCAACTGATCATTTTGAAACGCTCGCCGTTTTTATATATTTTTAAAAGTTTATTCAATATATAAGTCGTAAAAACATTATAAATTCAAAGTATTTTGTGTCCCAGTGGTGGTAAATACAAAAATCGACTGGACCAATGGCTCCTCCATCAAAAGCAGCGATCGACAGGTTGGTGGACGTTACAACTGATTTATCATCAAAAATTTCCAAACTAGAAAGAAAGCTGGATGATTGCTATAGTGTAATTAATAAACAACAAGCTTGCATTAAAAGCCAAAATGAGAAAATGACCCTAATATTAAATACCCTTGAAAATTTCAAAACATTACTGGGCAAACGAAACACAGAACAAAATGAACAGAAAATGACTAGACAATACAAGAAAAATACAAAGCTGATTAACTCACCGGACACAAGCGATAAGATCCACACGCCCCAATCTTCACCCAACTTCAATATCACCAATGACACGACCACTAAGATTCCAGCAAAACTGAGTGTCTCCCTAAACTCGGTCGCACTCGATGACTCCGGACCACAAGGTCTAACACTACTAGACACCGTGAACGTGAACACCAGACCCCGGCGGGCAGCATCGAGCAGCACCCCAGCGCGGGCTGTACAGGTGCCGCCGCCGGCCGCGCGGACCCCGCCACAGTTACCAGGTACGGGCCCTACCACTGTCTCCGACGCTGCTGGTGCGGGCTGCCTGCGAGCAGCTCCTCCGCGCACAGTCAACCTCCACCTGTTCAACTTCAGTGTGGAAACCTCCGCGGGAGACGTTGTTCAGCACCTCAAGTCCCGTCTCAAGATGAGTGACACTGACGTCATGTGCGAGAAGCTCACCACCCGGGGTGAATATACGTCGTTCAAGCTTAATGTTCCAACGGCGAAGGCACAGCTTGTACGAGATCGTAAGTTATGGCCGGAGGGTGTAGCTGTCCGTAGGTTCAACATTGTTACGTCAAAAAACTTAAAAACACATCACAGGTCAAATCGAACATAACCTCGATCCCTCGTAACACAACTTGTACATCGAACACTACTGTAATACACCAAAATGTACGGTCCATCACAGGCAAAACTGCTTTATTAGATGTATTACTGAGTAAACAAGATCCCGACGTGCTGGTCTGCACGGAGACGTGGTGTCGGTACGGCGAGATTCAGCGCGTCAGATTATGTGGGTACGAGCTCGCCAATTCATACTGTCGCACGCGCATCCAACACGGCGGCGTTGCTATGTTCGCTCGAAACGGGTTGTTATATAAACAACGAGCCGACCTACAGAGTCTGTCCGTTGAGTATCACTGTGAATTCACTGCTATAGAATTAATTAAAATGAATTTAATCGTAATAGGAATGTATAGAACAGGAAACGGCGAATTCCAAACATTTGTAAATATATTGGAATCACTTCTGTCCAAAATAATAGACGAAAACAAAAGGTATATTTTAGTCGGAGATATAAACGTGGATTATCTAACAAATAACAGTAACAAACGACATGTAAATGATTTGTTGAGTTCATATAACTCAACGAACATAGTGAACTTTGCAACGCGTGTCGCTGGGGACTGTAGCACTTCCTTGGATTGCGGGATCGTCGCGCATGATGAGGCGGACGGTGCCGTCTCGGCCGCACCGCTCCGCACGCCGATAAGTGATCACAACGCACAAATGTTCCTTATTAACTCCTCACATGCTGGCAGATCAGTAAATAGGTTCGTCGAGCGACGGATTTTTAACGAGGATTCCATACACGCATTTTATATTGACATAACAAAATATAATTGGAGTTTTGTATATAAAGACGACGTTGACATAAATGACAAATTTAGCACTCTAATTAGAGTATTGACGTATTATTTAGATATTCATTTCCCCATTAAAAAGTTGTTATTAAAAAAGAAAAATAACACTCCTTGGCTAAGTGATGAACTAGCTAACTATATTCATAAATTCGATCGATTTTGCGAAATGAAACATCAATATCCAAATGATGTAATCATAAACGACTGTGTCAAATATTACTCGGAATTAATAAAGTCTATAAGCTTACGCGATCGCCGTAAGTACACAGACGAAAAGCTTAAATCCGCGAAAAACTTTTCCAGAGAAATGTGGCGTATAGTAAATGACGAAATATCTGCGAAAAGTCGTTCCCAAAACATGTGCTTGTTAGAAAAAGGTTCCTTAGTAAATGCGAAAAATATACCGGATAGATTCAATACACATTTCCTCACAGCAACTAAACATTTACCATTGCAAAGTAATAAAGAGAAAGCTATCCAGTACCTCATTAAAAACTCGCCTGGCATAGACCCACCAGACTTCATTTTGCCGAGCGTCACACGCGACACTATAAGTAAAGTTTTAAAACGCATGCTTCACACAGCCAGTACTTTAGACGTCTACGACATCTCAGTGAACATACTGCTGTCCGTATGGCCCGCTATAGCAGACGTACTAGTAATACTGATCAACGACATGTTTGCTACTGGACTATACCCAGATGCCTTAAAAAGCACTCGGGTGTGTCCAGTATATAAAGGAAAAGGCGATAAGTCACAAGTGGACAGTCACCGGCCCATTACGATCGTTCCAAATATTTCAAAAATAATTGAATCTGTGGTGTCGACCAGTCTAATGGAACACTTAGAATCCAACGACTTACTAACGGACAGACAATACGCATATAGGAAACATAAATCCACCACAGCAGCAGCGCACCAAATAATAGATTCCATTATCACCAGTGTAGATGACAAATATAAGACTGCCGGGATATTTTGTGACTTAACGAAAGCGTTTGATGTTATCGAAAACAAGATACTCTTAGATAAGTTGAGTTTCTACGGAATAAAGGGTAAAGCTCATCAACTACTGAACTCATTTATGACGAACCGAAAACAGACCGTGGAGATCGTTTCTGACGGGAAAAAGTACAGGTCACAAGCAGGTGAAGTCCAGGTTGGCATTCCTCAAGGGTCTGCCTTAGGGAACACCCTGTTCTTGACCTTCATAAACGATCTCCCCCGGTTCATCACAGACGGATTGGTGGTATTGTTTGCAGACGATACCACAGTCATATTAAGTGCTAAAACATATGAGCAGCTCAATATAAAAATAAGAAGAACTTATGAACAACTGTGCGATTGGTTTTCATCAAACGGCCTAGTACTGAACGCAACCAAGTCAAATGTAATGCTCTTCTCCGGCCGCCCCATCGAGAAACCACTGAGCATTGATTCTCCGGTTCCATTTTGTCACGAGTGCAAGTTCTTGGGATTCACTCTCGACTCAAATGTGAGCTGGAAGTTACATATTCAATCACTGTGTGAAAAGCTTGGAAGTGCAGCCTATGCTCTTAGAAAATTACGCCCGTTAGTGTCTAGTGCTGTGCTGAGGCAAACATATTTTGCCTACTTTCAATCCCTACTCTCATATGGAGTCATGTTATGGGGTAATTCGACGGATTCCGGTCGCGTTTTCGTCCTTCAAAAGCGTGCGCTCAGAACATTGATAGGATTAAAACCTAGAGAGTCATGTCGCACACTCTTCTCGACCCACCATATTATGACATTGTCGTCCCTATATTTGTTCGAGGTAATCTCTTACGTCCGACGCAACCAAACGTCATTTGCCCGTCGCACGGGTGGCGGGGCGGGGGGTGGTCGAGAGCTGCGTAGCGCGGGCCGGCTAGCGGTGGTACCGCGGCGCACAAATCTCGCCACTAAAAACCCGCGAGTGATCGGACCCACGTATTACGAGCGTCTACCCAGCGATCTAAAAGGTGAAACAAATGACGAAACGTTTTATCGACGACTAAAAAACCTTTTGTTGGATAAAGAATACTACAATGTAAAAGATTTTATACTGGATAAATTTTGAGTATCTATAATATTATAGATTTATTTTATTATTTCTTTTGACATTAAATTTACTGTTTGACATTTATTTTATATAATTTTTGACATTTTAAATATTTTTGACGATCATTGTACACTCTGACATTTTTATATATATTTTTTTGTAATCTTGACATTGGTACAATGAAATAAATAATCTAATCTAATCTAATCTATGTATTTGTCAACATAAAAATTTGTTAAGGTTTCAAGATTAGCTGCCCATTTTAAATCCTTAAAAATCTCAAGTATTCTAACACTGTGAGGTGTCCATGCAACAAAGTTACATAACCTTTTGTTGGCAATATGTAATTGACCCTGAATTTGATGATAATAATTATGTTCTTTGTTGGGTAGGAATAAGCCAGTTTCTTCATCATAATTTATGAAATATGTTCTATCATTCTTTAGTACATCACTTAGAACAGCATCCCTGTACTTATAGGGACATTTAACTTCAAGTAAACTATCTTCTTCAATGTACCGCTGTACTCATGTCGATCATAATAACATCGCTTAATTTTTTTAAAGTTTGCAATTTTTGTTTTGTTTTGAGCGAATTATTATTATAATAAAAATATGAAATGCGTTTTTAAAATTTCAATCAACCAAAACATACAAATAAAAAACTTCGACTAGAGACGATACGCACGGTATGGCAACGTCGCCTGAAAAAGTTTGAAAACGGAAAACCTCATACCTGTTTGATTGTGGTCGTAAATACGACCTAATCAGTGTAATTAAGGGTCATTATTGAATACACTTGTATTTGTTATGATGCGTCGGGCTTGCCTCGGCAAATAGATCTGGCAACCTTGCAAATATTACTAATCTCTTTCAGTAAAGCTCAAATTTGTGAAATTCTGTTTCAAAGTAACTTATGATGATACATTTATTCATATACTTAGCTTCTTAGCGCCCTACACAGTACAACATGTTTCATGCCAATGTTATCTGTGATTACGTAGACAAATAATGAAATATATTTATTGCGTATATGTATATTTCAAATTAAAATACTACCTATGTAGCCTCGTGGGGGTCGTAAATGGCGTCTAAAGGTAAAGAACGGGCAAAGTGCAGGTTGGAATCGCGCACATTGTTATTATTATTACGTACCTTGAAATAAGGTTCATTTTCCGGACCCCATAACTAAGTTTATCAAGTTTTTTGATGATTTCTCAAAAAATATACTCAACAACCTTGACTAATATTTTCTGTAATATTTACACAAAATCCGGTATAAAATGTAATATAATTTAGAATTTACAAATAAAGACCTTGTATATGGATACCATAATGAAATTTCGCAAAGGTTCCATTTTTTCATCAAATCTTCGGAACCTTAAAAATTAGAAAATGGATAGTACTATCTATGTAAAAACATTTTACTGCGATCACCGGTCCGTTTGTAAAGTACGATTGACAGTAGTGATTGATTGACATTGTCATGTCCAACAGTGGACTTGTTGACAATCTACCTGTCATCATCAACAGCCTATATATGTCCCCACTGGAGGGGCTCAGGCCTACTCTCCTACAGAGAGTGTATGGGCCATAGTCCACCACGCGGGCCCAGTGCGGATCGGCGGACTTCACATGCCTGTTCAAGACATGCAGGTTTCCTCACGATGTTTTCCTTCACCGTTAAGCAATCGGATAATGTACTTGAATTGAAAAACAACTCATAGGTACACGGCTGGATTCGAACCCGGTACCCTCAGATTGAGAGTCCGCGCCTTATCCACTGCGCCACCGACGCTTCTAATCTACCTGTATAAGTGTATAATCTGTAGGTGTGAAAGACTTCAATGACTGACTGATTCCAGCACAAACCACTTCAGTAAGAAACTCGATCCGCAAAGAGAACATGTAACAATATGTATAGAATTTGAAGTGAGAACGGTTTTCATGCAACTTGAGCAATATCCTTATCATTTGAAATATCAATCAATTTATAAAATCACTAAGATTAAGTCAAATACCACTCACTCACAGACTGACTGACTCATCACAATATCTTCGAAACCATAAACGCTACAAACCTAAAATTTTGCAAGTAGCTTCCTAACACATAACTTACAACTAAAACTACAAATTTTGCAGATAGGCTTCTTGTACAACTTAGACACTTTCTGTTTAAAATTTTAAATCAAATTAAACCCCTACGGCGTGAAAAATGATTTTGAAGATTGTATGACAAAACAAGCTATAAAGACTACAGCTAATAATAGTATAATAATAATCATTTATTGCAAAGTGATAAAAAACCCCAAAAGAAAAACAATTTAACAATAATAATAATTATTATACTAATGAGGCGATAGCTCTGCTACCTTTAATATTGGAACACAACAGTGCTATTGACACTGCTATTTAGCGGCTGACTTTGGTAACATGGTGGTAGTTAGCTAGGAGGACATAGAAAAATATATATACCATAATTACCAAATAAACTGAGTACTGATTGGTAACTTCCACTAGGAATTGAACCCGGGGCCTCTGGGTTGTTTGTCCAACATTCAGCCAATAGGCCATGGAGGAGGTTAGATTGAAAAATAAGTTCAAATATTGTATGGCAAAACAGAAACTAAAAGCTTTGAAAAGGATTAATAAAATAAAATCAAGAATTAGTAAATCCATAAACGAACTAATGTCACCGACATAGCTCGCCAAGTCAGTGAGCTGAAGTGGCAATGGGCAGGTCACATCGCTTGAAGAATCGATGACAGATGGGATGTACTAGGAAAGGTCGTCACTAGATGCAAGTGGCTCGGGAATTTTTTTTCTTTTCTTTTCGAATGTACTTGATGTTGTTGGTCTACAGGGACCGGCCATTGTAGCATGCCATGGAGGAGGCCTATGTCCAGCAGTGGATGTGTCCTGGCTGATGATGCGTGAATCACTACAACTTTATTGATCAAACTAACTTCAATTGCCCTAAATGTCTGCAGCATTCATCCCCTAAAATGTCCACCCTTAGATGTAGATCTGAGTACATATTTGTTATTTGTTCATTTTCTTTTAAAACTGCTGAATCAATATCGATAAGCATCAGTTGTCATCAAAAGCACTGGCTTTTAAATAAAAAAGAATCATTAAAATCAGTTCACACAGTCCAAAGTTCTGAGGTAACAAAAATATAAAATACAGTAGTACTAGTAGTAAGTCTCTGAGTTGAGCCACGGACAAACAGACAGGGAAACTATAAGGGTTCCATGTTTGACTATGGAATCCTAAAAATTATAGCTGTGGGTTATTTGATGGAATAAAATACTCAGTTGATTAATTTATTTTTATTTAAACAGTTTTTTTACACAGAAAATATTTACATAACACATAAACATAAAAATATATACAAAAGGAACAGCTTATATCTAAAAGAAATTTCTTACTGCAGTCCTAGGTCAAGGAGAAATACTGAAGAGAGGAGGGCAGTTTGGTGTGAACGATATAATAAATATAATAAACGATTACATAAGAGATACATAAAACAAACTAATATATATCAATAATAATAATACATACTTTACATACAATAAGTATATATATTAACTTATGAACGCGGTTGTCCTCACAACATCCCCTCTAGGACATAAACCCATCTGATGTGAGCAGCTCGCCAGCTTCAGTTGAGGAATTCCCTTGGTTAGTACATCAGCTACCATTACACTCGTTTCTATGTAACTGATGCTTATCTTCAGCACAGCACACTTATTGTTACCTTCATTTAAATTCAATAATTCTTTGTAATTTAAATGGCCCATTCTTCGATGCCATGTATCCAGACATTCAGTCTTGGATGAAGTAACAAGTGCATTTCTTTGAATTGTATTCAATTAGTTAATCTTGCTTGCAACTAACTGTTTGTTTGTATTTAAAAATCTCACATCCCGAGTATTAAAAAATTTCTTGACAGACATTCTTTACCAACTGACTAACTGATAACAAGTTAGTACTCAGTTCAGTAATGTATAAAATATTTCTCACCTCTATGTGATTTATTTTATTATTTTTTCCATAAAAATCCAGGTCTACATTACCCATCTTCAGCACGGCGACTGATGAATTATTGGCAACCATTATTTGTCTAATCAGAGGTGCCCGGGTACTGTACATCAAGTCGGAGGAGTTAGTCATATGTGAAGATGCTCCAGAATCCACATACCATTCCTTACTATTCACATTTTCAGAGGCTGCTGCAAAAACTTTACCTTCATTTGCTTTCTTTTTATAATTGCAGTTTTTGCTAAAATAACCAAACTCATTACAGTTGTAACAACGTTTTTCTCGGGGTAGTTTTACGATGCTGTTTTGTAATAAAAACTGAAGCTTGTAAGAGCTTAATTTTAATGTAATCGGCGGCATCAATTGTTTCCACGCCATTGGAAGGCTCTTGTGCTCTACATACGTTTGTACAGCAAACTTTCAGGTGTTATATACTTCTCACGTCCTTGCATCTTTTCAATTTGCACGTTGGATATAGCCATTTTGATGCCAAAAAGGGCTGCCCTAAAAATCAGAGAACACACTCCGCGACTCACTGTTTAACTAATTATTTTTACGGATTCCAAATAGGCCCATAACCTGATGGAATGAAATTCTGAGTTAAATTGAATTAGTTTATGTTTATTCACAAGTAACAGACTACTCGATCTCGACGTCAGCGACGGATGACAATTGACAGCCAGCAGGTGTCAAGAGTGGGTGCGTTCGCAAACGCGGTTATGTCCTTGTTGTAATATTATTGTTAGGAGATAGACATACTCGTATATCATTGAGGAATTTTCTATAGGCTTTTTTTGATATATTATACGACTCCTTAGTACATAGTAATAAAACTGACAGGTCTTGTTCAGGAATTATCGATTATTTCTTCTGTCCCTTTTTAAAGCAAATTAAAAGGAGAGAGCGAGCACCACGCGTCCATGCACGGAGCGGCAACGTGTGTTAGCTTTCAAATATTTTTTTGGTCTTTTCTTATGTATAAAGCGGTCTCTCTCATCAAGTCTGTATGTGTACAGGGAAGGGGCGGAGCTCAAAACTCTGTGCCACGCATGTGTGCACTCACACATGCGTAGCACTGGCGAAATTTAATTTAATTTCAGATTTAAAAATAAAGTACTTATTGAAGTCCAAAAATTTTGAAACTCATTTCGCGGATACCTAATCTTTTTGTTTATTTTTCCATATCAAATTCATTTAAAAATTTATCGTATTTAAAAAGATTATGGGAACAGTAACTTGTATGGAAAATGAGAAGAAAGGACTCGCCTTAAAGGCTGGCACTTCGTTTGTGACGAAACAATGCTCGTCACACGATAAAAGTACTCAACCTTAAGTCCGAAGTTGATGCAATGAATATGCTGTCTTTATGAATCACTGAATAAATCGTTTACAGAATTTCTACAAGAACGAGATCGACCGCAAGGAGATGTATCTACGCTACGTCTACAAGCTACACGATCTCCACATTGCGTCAGATAACTTCGTGGAAGCTGGGTGTGCGCTCTTGGTATGACAAAACAATTTTTGTTACCTATCTACTAAAATGCTAAATTTAAATAATAACACAATAAAGGTAATGAAATTTCCCTGATGATTTAAGTCTCTAAAAGTAAATTCAAAATACTTAAAAAATAAATTCAATGGCGTGATCAACGATTTTTAGTGTATCAAAAAATCTAGTAAAAATTACGATGAAAACTACGGTTTTTAATATTGACGAGCAAATGACGAGTAAACATCTATTTCTGCCGTGGCCGAGCGGCCAGTTGCGTGACCCGATGTGACGTCATTACGCGATTCATTTCGCTGGCGCACTCGACACTTTGTAACCGCGGCCATACCGCTACTCTCGTGGAGACTCGCTTGGGCGCGTGAATTAAAAAAAATTCGATGATTACGAAACTTGGGTAATACTGTACCGATTTCCATGAAACAAACTAGTGTAATCTATACAAATATATGTATTTAAATTATCTGCTTTTAGTGTTAAATTATTAGGGTTCCATACCCTAAGGGTTACCAACGGGACCCTATTACCAGGCCATATCTCATGAACCGTGATAGGCAGTTGACATTTTCACAGAAGATATATTTCCGTTGCCGCTTTAACAACAAATACTAAAAATTCGAATAAAATAAATATTTAAGGGGGCTCCCATACAACAAACGTGTTTTTTGTTCGTTTTTGCTCGATAGTGATAACGGCTACTTGTAGACACTTTAAAAATAAATAATTAAATTAAAGTAAAAGAGACATGATTTTTGCCGATTTTATAGATAAAGGTACGGAACCCTTCGTGAGTTTATTTCGCCTCTCTCTGCAGAATGTCTTTATACAATAGACAATGGATTATTTGATGTCAAAAAATCCTCGTATTCGTTTTCAGTTGTACGCAGAAACTCTGAGCTGGGAGAGTGATCAGATTGGCGTTGATCCTGAGTACCCCGAGACACCGGAATGGAAACGTAAAGAGGCTATATACAACCAAGTACTGCAATACTTCGATCGGGGAAAGGTTCGTGGGATTTAGTTTTGCTCTTCTCTTTGTAATCTGCCATAAATAGGTCATAAATTAAATACAGTCAGTCAGTCATATGAACGTCATATAGAATCGCAAAATATATCTTTGTGATTTTGTTTATTATGTTTGTTTTGATGCAAATAATTTATGATTAGGAGGCTTAGCATATTGTCTTAGCTGTAGCTTCCTATTTTTCCATCCCTCTTAATTCGCTAACAGTAATAAATTTAAAGAAAGAAAGAAAAAATTTATTTGCCAAGTACATAGTTTTTTTACACGGTGTTTAAATAGTAATTACAATTAGTTCGATGTACTTAACATGTCCACAGGTGTGCAAATATTATAAACATATCTATTAAGGAATTATTTAAAAAAAATTAGTTTACATAGCATGTCAATTAGTAACATGTTACTTTATCCATTTATATAGATAAATCATTTTTACAAAGTTTAAAAGTAATCATTACAATCAATCGTAAAATCAGACTAGTTTTGATTAATTACATCCCACCACTACCATTCGTCCAGCAAAAGTTCAAAAACCTGGAAAGTTTAGTTAAAAAATGGTTGTAGATAAAAAACAACAAGATTTAAAAAAATCTAACCATTCCTGTTTAAATATTGGACCAGTTGCGGAAGACCTGTTCGGGCCTGTCCTTTCTCTGTGAACTAGCAAAACATCAAAGCATTAAAGTTTCGAATTGGTAACAGTGTTGGGAGAAAGGTCTGCCGTTGCTCCGCGAGCTGGCAGTGCTGTACCAGGAGAAGTTGTGCGACTACGCACGTCTGGCGCACTGTCTGCGCACACACGCCACCTTCCTCGACTCCATACTGGAGCAGCTGCGGCCTGAGCCGGAGTACTTCAGGGTCGGATTCTACGGGAAGGGATGCCCGCTGTTCGTTAGGGTAAGATTTACTTATTGTTTTGGGCGAGATCTAATATATCTGTACACTACCGGTTTCCGTGTTCCCCGAAAACTACAACTTGGGAATATTCAAACGAAGAGAAAATAGACACCTAGGCCAACCCAACGTGTAACATCGTCGACCTCATCGTCACGTTACATCTGGCGAGGTTGAAGGCGATCTTTTATATAAAAAATCTAATATGTACTTATAATGATATAATAAATTGTTCGGGTTAGATTAACCATAGACAGGTATACGAAATTACAAATTGTTTTAGATAAGATTAAGTAATATATTTATATATTGTTTTGGGCTGGATTTACAATTGCTTTGTGTGAGATTTTCTTGCGTGAGATTTACTGTTCGTTTTGAGTATGTTTTCTGCTAATATGAAATAACTATGTATATTATAATTTCAGAACAAGCTGTTCGTGTATCGCGGCCATGATTACGAACGTATCGGCGCGTTCACACAGCGCCTGCAGTCTGAATACTGCTCGGCACACATACTGATGAGGAACACGCCCCCCGACGACTCCATCGTTACTTCTGATGGACAATGTGAGGATCACACTTTGTTTACTTACTTATTTGCAAAGTAAACAAAACAAACGAAAGTAAAGTCTAACTGGATGCAGACGATTATCAGTTTTACACTTGTACACTTGAGTAGAAAAAGATGTACTGATCCAATTTTTTTGGAGTGTTGAAGGAAATCACAATTGTTGTACGAGCCAACGTACTAATTTGCATCGATAGCTGTCCGGCGTTTGCATGCGCTGGCAATAACTAATTATATATCTAGCAATTTTATAATAAAAGTAGTGTTCAATTAGCAAACAAACGGATCAGTTTCATTTTATCTCTCTCCATCCAAATATTAAAAATAACACGGCATCAAACTCAGCATCTAACTCAACGCGAGTGTAGACCCTACATTCTTTGGTCCTTCGAGCCGGATATTATGACATAGTGCTAAAATGTGTATATATTTATACTCGAGTGTACTAACTGCTTGCTTGTCTCATAATAATACTAATAAAGGTTTACTGTGGGACATCAGCCTCGTTCATTGATCGCTATGAGAATCGCGACTTTTCACAGGGTGACTTCATTTTTATTCACCTCGCTTGTCAGGTGGATCGATAATCGCTGGATGAAAAGTGTGGTCATCCAGAAACCCCATTCTAATGAGGTTTTAGCTCTGCTACCTTTCATACCGGAACACAAAGTGCTATTAAGGCAGCTGTTTGGTGGCAGAATTAGAAAATGAAATGCCTTACCACCCTATAACTGAGTACCTAAAGAGGCGGTATCGTTTAACTAAATTCATCGGTCTTGGTGATCGCGCTGACACGCTTGTTTGTAGTATTCGTGTATTCACTAACAGACTATAGGAAAAATACTTTGACTTGTCGTCTGGACGGATAAATATTCAGTAAAAGCAACATTTTACTGTGATCATCAATCCGCCCGCCTTGTTTTTAGTTACGCCTCCCAAATCCCCTCATAGAAAGTCCAAGGCAATCGACGAGGAGGCTCCGGTTCAACAGTGAATTTACCTAATACAAACTAATATGTTTAAATTTGCATTTACAGACATTCAAATCTGCAACGTGAAGCCAGTCCCATCTCGACGGAACTGGCCATCCGGAACACCAGAACAAGTGAAGAGGTTCTACGCGTGCAATGACGTCAACACGTTCCTATGCGACAGGCCGCTCCACAAGCCGCCCATAGACAAAGATAATGAGTTCAAGGTGTTTATATTACTAATTAATTTTCTTTTGGTAGCTACGGCGTAGTTACAAAGGAATTACTTTGGCATGATTCGGAATATTTTAAACGCTGTTCACTGCTGGTTCCTAATAGAAGATGTAATGTAACCTGGCAGTCAGACAGAGTAACTTACATCGTGTAATGCGATTACACCGTCACTTACGACATTAGTCTGCTATAATCACTACGGGAGGTTACACATATTTCCTATGTCTTCTTAAGTTTACACACCAACATAAACGGTTTCTAAAAACTAAAAACAATTACAATTTTTGTTCATATACTCATGTTCAGCAGTGGACGTTGCCCGGATATTGATGATAACTCGAATACTGTTAAAAAGCTACCACTTAAAACCTCTGTACCGCCCAATTTTTAAACAAAAAGTACAATAAACGTACGGTTACTATACTGTTATTTTAGTCTAATACATCCAGTTTGTATTTTTCAGAGTCTCTGGATAGAACGGACTACACTGGTGACGGAGAATATGCTGCCCGGCATACTGAGGTGGTCCGAAGTGGTCACCAGGTCTCAGGAGGAGATTCCTCCAGTCGAAGTGAGTGACAGTATGCTTTAGCGAACAGTGACGTTATCTTGAAGAAGGTCATCGAGGTCTCCGTATGTGCATTCGCGAATAAAACAATATGAATCAATTCATATAATTTCTCTCACTGTATCCGTTTATAAAATTGAGAGATTATTTTTGCCTTATAAGGGTGATCTAAAAGGCGATTCAGGGAAACAAAAATTCTGGAGATGGGCAGCAGCATCTATGTATCTGACAATACGATCAACAATTCGTCTGCCAAGCTTGGTGATTATGGCAAATCCCCTCATAGAAAATCCGTCATAACGATCTACTTAACATATTTATTTATTTATGTGGACATGAGAGGTGTAGCCCTGTGTTCTTCAGGTTACTGCGACCTTTGCACATCTATTGTGACAAACCCTGAAAAGCACGATTGGTCTGGGTCCATTTTGGCGGTGTTGCCTCCGAGGTGTTCGTTTCTGCTGTGATGAAGAACATCACAGTGGCAGAGGATATGAATGGGCAATTCATCATTCTCCTTACAGAACCTGCAAGCCCTATTGTCGCTGAGGCCCATCTAACATATATAGATTTCTTAACAAATATTTTCAGTTCGCCTGTGAAACAATGGAAGCGACCGAACGAGAACTCCGCAGCCTAATCTCTCAATACACCGCGGACCCAACTCGCAACATCAACCCGTTCTCCATGCGACTCCAAGGGACCATCGACGCAAACGTCCAAGGAGGCATCAGTAAATATGAACAGGCGTTCTTGACGCCAGAGTTTGCGAGGACCGCGACTCCCAGGGAAGCAGTGGCTGCGGCCAAGTTAAGGAGACTAGTGTCTTCGCAATTGGCTGTCGTTGATGCGGGGCTGACACTGCATGGACGATTAGCGCCTGAAGAAGTAAAGCCGCTACATAGGTAAGATTCAGAGGGCTTCTTCAAATACTGTTTGGGCACCGTAAGATAGAATGTACAAATCAAAATACACAACAATTACATCTCTGTCTTTTAAAAAGTTTGTTTATTACTAGACAGCGCCAGTAGGAGGGTTATGTTTTTCGAATATATGTATCAATACTTCGTAGGCACGCTATGTAGCTTAAATGGCTTAACGGATTTAAGATTAAGAGGTGTCGTTAGATTCGTCTTAATTGTGAAAGTGACACTGGGCAACTGGACAATATAAAATTATATAAAATGGCAATGGCCGATTTTTTATACCAAACTGTCTATCTAAAAACCAAATATCGTTTTATAAACGGCTTGTAACTTACGCAGTCAACTTTTTTTAAAATTTACTTTTTACTTGATTTATTTACAATTTTCAGGCGACTGGTAGAGAGATTCAGCCAAATGAGACAAAACTTAGGGCCGGGCTTGGCTCGCGCTAGGAGGCAGCTATCGGAAAGTATTGTCAAGTGAGTATATACAGTCGTATATTTTATCGTCATTTTTCAGATATTGTTCCATTTTCTACTTACTAGCTGGATACTGACTAAGATTTAAAAAATCAACCTTTGAAATGCGAATGAATTGAATGAATGAAAAACTGAAGAAGCTTGGAACATACATTGCTGGCGTAACATAGCCTCTTTCACAGTCTCTTTTTTTAGAGGAGCTAGTATTGGATTGTTACAAAACTATTATGTGTTGTACAGCACACCACTGCCTCCCGTGCCGATGATGGACAAGCGGTCACAGAGCATACAGCAGAGCGACAGTTACTATGAGGACAGTCATCTGTACAACAAACCTATCGTGAGTACATACGCTATGTGATTTGCGAGTACATACTAGATTAGGTACCATACTGCTATACTCATTAATTGTACACTCATATGTGGCCACACTAAACCGATCCCAAGGAACTTGAGTATCCGTAGGGCATAGGAGTGTGCAATTCTTCTCGCAACTCACACACATACACACACACACACATGAGCATAGCTAACTTAAAATAGGAACTAAGATTAAAAGAAAACCATAACATTTAAAACAGGTTTATTTTTACTGACATAATAATAAGTCTTTTCCTTAAATAATACTCTGTAAATCCGTCTGGAAGACGCGGTGCACTTCCAACACAAGTATCGAAAGACTACTTTCTGGAAGGCCCCTGCAAAACTCTGTAAAAGTTATTTAAGAAATAAACACTTTTACTTTAAAAAAAAACGAAGCGTTACTGAACTTTTTCTTAATAAAATTTGTAAATGTGTCCTATCTCTCTTTAGATTAAAGTCTCGAATTGGCCTCTACGTATGTTGGACCTATGTCACCATGCTTTTTTTGAAAACAAAAGCTGGCAGATTTTTCATGCAAAATTGATTCGTACTTGACTTTCAACTCACGTGACAGTACGTGTCGATAAGGCTGTGGATAGAAGCGTGCTTGCCTAGGGTCTGGTTTAAGCGCTGGATATGGAACTCTTACTATCTGAACACAATAACTAAAATATCACAAATGAAAATAAACACTCCATAATTTGATAGTTGATACGATTAAATTTGGGCTGAATTGAATTTCGCACCATGAAAGGCATAAAAACTTATAAAAATCTTATATTTTTATATTTTTGCTTGGGCTGTACAATAATCGTTGCTCAAATGCAAAACGTTTATGCCATCAGGATGAACACCGATCCTGTCTTTCCTAAGCCGAAGCTTGACTAAAGTCGACGCAATAATTTCACGGACTGGTTTGACGTAAGCGTTTGTAGAAAATTGTGGACAAAATGGTTTGATTTTAAATAATGACCCGTGGCAATATTTAATTTAATGTAGCCTACATTAACTAAAATTGTGGAATTATCAGAACCACACTTGCAGCCATTCGTGTCCGGTATACTTTCCAAGTAACCAGTGAAATTATGGCATCAACTTTAGTTGAAAATGTAACTTATATTATAAATAATAAATTATATAATAAATTTGTGTTGTTGTACCAATATCAGTTTTTCAAGAGTATCATTGTAGAGTTATTTAAAAAAAATCTGTTGTGAGTGTTGTTATATTTTCCCAGTACTCCCTGGAGGATCCGGAGCAGAGCAGCATAATGTCTATCAGCCTGCCAATAAGCGACGGCCGAGACTGCACCGAGGACAACTCCATGGTCAAGTCAGTGCCGCCGCTCCCAACTAGACCCAAGTCCGGCGACCCAAGGAGTCCAACAAGACCTGCCCAAGATAAATATCGGTGAGTAGCTCTTGGTTTGAACTTTAGGATAGAACCTAGGTAAGTCTGCCGCCAAACATCAGTGTTAATAGCACTTTTGTGTTCCGGTTGAGTCTCTTTTGTGAGCACGCTTTCCATCCTTACCTTCATCGTCACTTACCATCAGGTGAGATACAGGCCAAGTGCAAACATAAAATGAAATTAAAAATTGAACCGTGCTACCATTCCGATACACCGTATGTAATATTATGTCGACAGAGATTCTATGGACGGGGAGCCGGTAGAGACCCGCAGACATAGTCGAGCTTCCTGGAGCGAGCCGGGGGACGCTCCGCCCCTACCGCCGAGGGTGTCAGGTAAACATGCATATATTCTATCATCATCATCAGCCGGGAAACGTCCACTGCTGGACAGACCTCCTTCATGGCACGCCACATAGACCGTTCCCGAGCCACCTGCATCCAGCGACTCCATGCCACTCTAACCAGGTCGTCGGTCCATGTAGTAGGGGGACGGCCTGATAGACGTTTCCCGATACGTGGTTGCCACTCAAGAACTTTAATCCCCACCGGTTATCGAGCGATGTGGCCTGCCCATTGCCACTTCAGCTCACTGACTCGTCGAGCTATGTCGGTGACCTTCGTTCGCCTACGGATTTCCTCATTCCGGACCTTATCACGTAGAGAAATTCCGAGCATAGCTCGTTCCATTGCTCGCTGAGTGACTTTGACCTTGTTTATTCGGCCCACAGTAAAGGACCACGTTTCGGTTCCGTATGTCATCACTGGCAACACGCACTGATTAAAGACTTTTGTCTTTAGACGCTGAGGTATTTTGGACGAGAAGATATGCCGTTGGCTTCCCGAACGCTGCCCAGCCGAGTTGGGATTCTTCGGTTGACCTCTTTGTAGAACCTACCTAAGTGGCAATGGATATTTCACATCGCTGGAAGAACCGATGTTTTATGTCGAACAGTGTACTCCTGCAGCTGTTTTAGAAGTATGTAAGAACTAATGCAGCTGACATTGGTAATTTACAGGTGACAAGAAATCCTGGATGGACGCACCGCCGGCGGTGCCGCGCCGTGCCGCGCGCAACCTCGACACGCCCGACGACCGACGGAACGTGGACACGCGAGACTCCGGAGTCAGCGTAGACCACGCGTACACAAACTCAGACGATCACCGGCATCATCACGGTAACCTCAGCACAACAATATAAACATGCTTGGTTCCTGCGTCTGCGTAGACGTAAGGCATCATAGTTTTCGTGGCAAAAATACTGTGCTCGCCATATTTGACCAAGATGGTAAAATGCAATACTTTTTTTAACAGCCTCTATGGCTTAATTGAAAGACGCTTGGACCATGTTACCTAAGTCTGCCGCCCAAAAGTTGTGTGACAGGTAGCAGAGCCAGCGCGTCTTTAGCTTGTAGCACGTACGCACTAACTTCGACAAAGAGGTCAACCGAAGAATCCAACTCGGCTGGGCAGCGTTCGGGAAGTTACGGCATATCTTCTCGTCCAAAATACCTCAGCGTCTAAAGACAAAAGTATTTGATCAGTGCGTGTTGCCAGTGATGACATACGGAACCGAAACGTGGTCTTTTACTGTGGGCCGAATAAACAAGCTCAAAGTCACTCAGCGAGCAATGGAATGAGCTATGCTCGGAATTTCTCTACGTGATAAGGTCCGGAATGAGGAAATCCGTAGACGAACTAAGGTCACCGACATAGCTCGACGAGTCAGGGAGCTGATGTGGCAATGGGCAGGCCACATCGCTCGAAGAACCGATAACCGATGGGGAGTAAAGGTTCTCGAGTGGTGACCACGTACCGGGAAACGTCTACCAGACCGTCCCCCTACTAGATGGACCGACGACCTGCGGCCTTATCGTATAACTCCAACACCGATCACGATCCCTTTGAATTTGACGTTTGAAGATGATTCACGAATTTCACACCGCTCAAACGCGACTGCTAAATGTCATTGAAAGGTATAGCGACTAATCACGAGTTTGAAAGATTATGAATGAACGAAATCGTAATTTTGACATAAAATTGGTACCGTGTAACTTTTTGACAACTAGAAATCGCTTTCAAAGCGACTCGCAAGTGTCAAATGAAAGATTCAACACTGACCTCGAATCTTTCAAAGATTTCTCGCAAGTTTATTATTGTTTTATAACTTTAATGATTAATTTAGTTTCAATGTCGTTATATCAATTGATTTAGTAGCAAGAACTATTTTGATAGCTAGCGTAGAAGAAGAAATTCAGCCGCACAATATAATAAATTGATGTTTTATTTATAACTCTCAATAGTTTCAGATTGTTTTTATTATTTGCCTAAATAAGTAATAAAATCAACAAGATAATATACGTTACGTACGTAAATAATTATTTTGTATTAATTTCGAGTATTATGGTATCTCTTCAAAATTAGCTATGATGGGTGACTGTAGGTGACTACTGTTGTGTAGATAATAAATAATAATTTGTGCTGTTTGTTTACGGTGCTATGTGTGAATGGATGAGAACCCACAATATAATATTTGTATATAATTTATATTATATATACTTCGGAAATGAACTTTCTACACCACTGGTGGTACCAAGGCTATCTTAGTTATTAGATGAAATGAAACCTTAGCAATTTTTGTAAAAAAAAGATACCAAAACGAGCGATAAAAATATTTTAAGATAACTAAAGAAGTGGCTGTAAGATTTAAGGACCATTGCCTGTTAAGGTAACTAAAGAATTGGCTGTAAGATTTAATGATCGTTGCCTTTTAAGACAACTAAACAACTGGCTGTAAGATTTAAAGACCATTGCCTTACCTGCTAAGGATAATGAAAAATCACAACGACAACAAGCGCCGATTTCATTCGTTCCGAAAGCGATTGTGATTAAGAATGTTAGACGATACCATTTAAGAGTCGCAATCCCGATCGCGATCCCGATACCTTTCAAAGGTATCGCGATAGGTGTTGGAGTTAGACGATAAGGCCCCTGGTTAGAGTCGCAGGGAGTCGCTGGATGCAGGTGACTCGGGACCGGTCGATGTGGCGTACCATGAGGGAGGCCTATGTCCAGCAGTGGACGTTTCCCGGCTGATGATGATGATGATGACGTACGCACTAGACTAGGGCTTCTTTTAATACCGATAAGTGCTCCCGCGGGATAGTTTCTGAAACCCACTAAGACTCAGTGTAATCTGGAGGATGCGGATTCAACCCCTAACTGGTTATCTATAGATTGGTTACTGGTGTGGCACTTTTATATGTCTGCCCACTGCCCAGTTAGCTACCACACGAAAATAATGCTGTAAGAAAGATAACTTAGTCCCACGCCAATAATGGTGTGAGGCTTCTGAGTAAGCACTCTTGTATCCTACGGCCTTGTCATCACTTACCATCAGGCGATATGAAAACCAAGTGCCCGTTGTGTATAAAGTGAGTACTTGATAATCACATAAATTGTTTGCTCGACTACGACGAAGCTAAAGAGAGGGTTATGATTATTACAAAGGTACATACCGCATTTTGTCAAATGTGGTATCATTGTTAACATTGTGATTTTCCGCGAGTTTATGACGTCACATAAAAATTGAGGATATAGTACTACAAAATTTTTGAATTAATTAAATGTTAAAATATTGTGTTTGGTATCAAATGAAATGTTGATACATCTTACATATAAGTACACATACATAAAACCCCAGAGAAATAAATTTCAATTTTAAATCTACGGCTAATAAGATTCTTGTACTTTCGGTCGGGTTTTAGTTCTTTCTCGACGTTTCTGTTTCAGATCTAGACTTAACAGTAGAGTCTCTCCGCTACGATGAAATCATTTCCATGATGTCGGAGCCTCTGCGAGTAGACGAAGACGAAACCCCACCACCTATCCCCCCTAAAGGTCTGGGACACCTTAGTAGCTTCGATTCAGGTCACCACGAGAACGGTGAGTCACATTGCTAGACCCGAAAACCTGGAGTTCAAATATGACATCATCGAATGAAAATAATTGATACGAAATGATTTTAAATATATGTTCATGACTATGTCCGAATTATCGATATTTGATTGGTAGTACTGTTGAAATGTATAATAGCTTTTTTTTTTCAAACTGAATTAGGGGCTTGGTATATTTTTTCGCCTAATTTCAGCTCTGGTCGTACGAAGAACGAAGAATATTTTCTGTGTGTGTGTAATAGTGTGTGCAAAACGACTAAAATTGTTTTATACTGATCAAATTTTTATATGATGCACATATATAATATTTTAGTAATATTAATGATTGAATTTTATTCCGTAGCATTTATATATATATTGAAGGAAATTTTGTATCATCTATTTTTGATATATTATTTTACATTATGGAAAATGTTTTCGTGATATAATAGTTCTACCAATCACTTATTCGAAAATGACATTAAGATTTCTCGAAGATTTAATGTTATATGTGATTCATTTAACAAGAGAACTTCGTTAGAAGTTGGATGTTTTGTAAAACGCCTGACAAATTATTAATAGCATTGCTTACTTTTTATGTTATTGCTTAAGTTTTTAGGGCTGTTACATATTGCCATAAAATTCTTTTCTATAATGACATGACATACTGTCTTTTTTTAAAGTATGCTGTGTGTCTAAAAATGAATCTTCCATTTTTAATTACGTATGTATTTTAAATTAAATAAAATTGATACGAAATAGTATCTAATATAATTTGTGGCAAGCCCTGTATTAACTTCCAAATTTTATAAAATCAATGCAAAATAATGCAACATTATTATATTTAGTATAAGTTTAGTAGAAGTGCATATCATTTAATTAACTAGGTGTAAGAGCGATTATGTATGTGATTATCTTTATTGAGATTTGATTTCCGATAGTACATGCATGCATTTAATTTATACAACGGGGCCATAAAACAGGTGATAAAAACAATAATAATAGGTTTATAAATACCATGAATTTTAACTGTGAAGCTAGCGCAATTATGCTTAACTTAAAATAACTGTTTCTTAACTCATTTATTTTGGCATCTATTTTTTTCGTAAAAAATTCATCAAACTGTTTATATGATATGAAGTTGGGATAAGAATGCAGCTGAAATTATCTTTATTAGCTATCGGAATTTTTTGGGTCTTGCGTCACTATTAAAAATATTGTGATATTGATTAAAGGATTCCTAATGGAAAGTATTAAATTGAGACATAATTTTTTAATGTAATTTATATTTTCTAATTATTGGATTTTAAAAAGCTGTTATTTTTAAAGCTGATAGTTTCTTCAGTTATGGGCCGCAACAGAAATTTCGCCAAAACATTTATGAATATGTAACTCACGATATAAATACTTTTTATTTATATAATAGGACACATGATAAAAATCTTCTAATTTTAAGGATTTAACAAGAGAAGCATTATTGATGTGAAATCCGCTTCCAATATAGCTCATCTCGAGTTTAAATATAAGTCTGACTTTATGAATATTTTATGTTATATAATTGTGAATCCTTCCCACATATATTTATTATTTTATTTATTATGTCATGTGATTTCTTTTATATATGTGTATATTAATAATACGCTATATTTTCGGTAGTTGACGGATTCTGGGAGGCACTGATTTGCGCCAAAAAAGCAGGTGTTATTCAGTGGAACGCACTGTTATATTTATTCTGTATTTTAGTAACTTTTTGTAACAGAATCGATTGTAGAAGTTAAATTACCAAGATTTAGGCTGGGCACAAACGAGTCACCGGTGATCGGTGGCCCGTGATAGCCACTAGTGGCGAGTCGCGGACACTGCTGCAGCGAGTGGCTGCCATCGGCCACGCGTGTGCAGCTAGTTCCAACATAATGTATGAAATGCGTGATGAAATGAAACTATGAACTGTGTCTCGTGTGCGCCCAGACATAAGTTTTACTAATTCCGGATGAGGTTGTTCGTCATTTTTTAAATTAAATCGAATAAACTGTCAACTACCTTTTATTAATCCTCTAATTAATGGTGCAATTTTTATTAGGCTGCGGCTACACGAATGACAAAGCAATTTGACAACTTACCCCTATAAGAGCAAAGGAGATAGCAGTAGTCCCGTGCAATATGAATAAGTGGGATATCCGGTAGTTGTCTCAACTGTTTTGTTGTTCATGTGACAACAGCCTTACACGTTTTTAAGATTTTTGACGTTTTGAAATATTAGCTTTAAGAATCTTGTATCTTGTAGTTAATTAACAGCATGTAGTCCAAATATACTATTAGTATTTAGTTTTATTTTAGATTGTTCATTGACTGAATAAATTGATTACTGACAAGATGAAATCATAATCGTCTGTATATGTTTTGATCTCAAAGCGATATCAAAATTAGAATATCTATGTCAAATTGACGGATTTTTTTAACGATTTTTAAACTCACATGACTGACAAATCTAGCAATTTTTCAAATATCACCGATAGCGTGTTAAAGCGCTGGTTAACTTTTCGTCAGCATCAATTCAATTTTTGTTTTGTTTAGGTGTCCTTATTGACTTATAGGTGACAACAATGTTTAAAGAAATGATCATATTTTTTCACTGCCATAAAATGTTACTCAGCAACCTTATAAAATAATATAAAGGAGTATGATGCAGTCACTTAGCGAGCAATGGAACGAGTTATGCTCGGAATTTCTCTACGTGATAAATTCCGAAATGAGGAAATCCGTAGACGAACGAAGGTCACCGACATAGCTCGACGAGTCAATGAGCTGAAGAGGCAATGGGCAAGCTACATCGCTCGAAGAACCGATAACCGGTGGGGAGTAATGGTTCTCGAGTGTCGACCACGTTCCGGGAAACGTCTACTGGGCCGTCCCCCTACCAAATGGATCGACGACCTGGTTAAGGTCGATGGGAGTCGCTGGATGCAGATGGCTCGGGACCGGTTGATGTGGCGTACCATGAAGGAGGCCAGGATGGAAGGATGTTTAGCAGTTGACTTTTCCTGGTTAATGATGATAATGCATTTTATTCAAATGGGGCGGAAAGCCAAATTTTCTACGTTCTATTGTGATGTTCATACTTGTATCTATGGAACACAATCATTATAACTTCAATATAAAATCCTTTTACTACTAATTTTTGTACGATATATTAATACGGTCTTGATTCGCCTACTAAAGTAACGTATTTCTATTAATTTACGGGGCGTTATTTCGCGAGTATTCAGTATTCAAATTTCATTACGGTCGTGATTGAACGGCGCTAGTAATAATCGACGGAATTTACGGAACGCTACAGTCTTCGTGCAAGTCTTTCCAATAACCAAGTGATATTCTCATATAATAACTATTAGCTTGTTAATCTTACCCTTTCACTACTTCCAGACCGATCGAATCAGGAAGTAGTGAAAGTGGCTTCTAAGTTTTAATAACTAAGCACATTCTCCAACGAACAATTTTATTAATACTATGTATTTTTAGGATATACATTGTTTACGATATATGATAGGTAACATGTTGTATTGTACTTGTTTATATCGGTATTTTACTATTTACGTATGTCTAGTTGTAAACTTAGATACTTGTACTATTTTTATATTTTAAAACGGCCCAGGTATCACATTTCACAGTAAATATAATTTCATATTAAAGACATATTGCTCGTGGTCCTTTACTGTGGGACGAATAAACAAGCTCAAAGTCACTCAGCGAGCAATGCTCGGAATTTGTCTACGTGATAAAATCCGGAATGAGGAAATCCGTAGACTAAGAAGGGTCACCGACATAGCTCGACGAGTCAGTGAGTTAAAGTGGAATTGGGAAGGCCACATCGCTCGAAGAACTGACAGCCGGTGGGGAGTAAAAGTTCTCGAGTTGCGACCACGTCGACCGGGTCGTCCCCCTACTAGATGGACTGACGAGCTGGTAAGGCTCGGGACCGTATAATGTGGCATATCATGAAGGAGGCCTATGTCCAGCAGTGGACGTTTCCCGGCTGATTATGATGTATTTATAATCAGTCATTATAATGAACTTGATGAAAGAAATAGGTGATATGTTTTTGTGTATGTTCGTACACCGTTGGCTAGTCCGTTTCGATTCCCAGCAAGGTACCTGTTGGTGCTTGGTTTAGTTAGTGGTACCTTATTTTACTATCATGCTCTTTAAGACTTATGTTTATGTTATTAATTATTATTCTTAAAATCAGGCGAGATGAAGGCCAAGGTATCTTACCCAGCCTAACCACCCACAGTCTAAAATAAACATGACATTGAGTCGTTGGGTGTATGACGTCACAGTATGTCTACAGCATGAAGTATTCTATTCTATGCCTACAGACATAGATAAGAATCGATAGACTAAACTCAACAATATACTACCAGTTTTTGTAACTTGAATTAAGATATAATCTAGGAATCTATTTTCTTTCATCAATTATTTATTGTGGAATTCTGTCGAGTGTGATACCTTGTCACCAAACTTGTCTTGTTCAAATTTTATCAGCTTTCTCATAAAACTATAAATCAGGTTGAATTTCAAAATATAAGTATGGACATGATTCACAAATAATTCAATGAAATCTTTATTCTTCGATAAATTGATAAACAATGCGAAATGAATATAATATTTTAGATGTATTTTAGTGGATAGTGTCTCGCTATGCAAAACCTAAGTTACCTACGTTTGTGTGGTTGACTGATATCATGTAGTTATTATTATTATTATATTGGGTATTATTATGAATTTATTATGCGTGATTGTAAACTTTATTCATTTAAGTTTAATGTTTCGTATCTCTCATTAGATTTAATCGAAACATAATTGTAAAGTCACACTAAGAGCGGCAAAACACGACATTTTATAGTTAAATACACGGAATTAATAAAAAAGGTTGACAGGCAGTGATTCTTGATTTGTATAAAAGCAAGTGTCCTAGCTTGATAGCTCCTCCTCAATTGCTCTACATACTCGTAGTAAACACATTCAAATGCGTATGCACATTTTTACAATAGGCCTGTTTCCACTAATAACAAATTGCTTGGTTTATAGTTTCTAATTATAAATGAGGAGACGAAGATAAGAAAAAACTAGTATATTTCTCAAAAAAGTTAAAGATTATTAATATTTTTAGAAAATGAATTCGAAAAAAATAGGCATTAGGTCACGTGACAACGAACACGAAGAACGCGGCGCAAGAAAGTGTGACGTCACGCCTCGCAAAACATCATTGTTGTTGTTGACGTTTTCATATCACAGAGCAGGTTATTTTGCGAGCTGTGACGTCATTCAAGACGCCATGACACTATTCAGCGTTTTCGAGGGAAATCTAAATGGCTTTTTTAAAATACAAAATACGTAATGTAAATATTGATTTTTCTTTAAAATATAGTTTTTTTGGGATAAAATAGATATTAAAGTATATAATTAGCCAAGTTTTCAAATTTAGTCAACTAGCCTATTAATGATGCTACAAAGAGGTATTTTAATGCAATTTTAGCGCAGCGTATCCTAAAAACACAAATAATCACAAAAATAAGAAATGCGTGATTCTATTGAAGTATGATTATCTACATACGTCGTCATGCTCGTATTTTGCGGCGAGGTAGGCGTCGCTTACATTTGCATTTCAACTTGATGGTTCCATAACGAAAGGGAAGATAATATTATATTAATTATGTGCTATTACTAAGCCTTCGCCGTCCGTCCGCCTGTTTGTCACGGGGCTGTTTCTTTTGAACCATGACATTTTCTGGTGGTCTAAAAACAAATGAACAAAAATTTCTATACTACAATTATTGAACATTTAGCGAAATCGTCTATGTTTCTGTTAGTGTGGCATTACGCTTATATTATTTTACCAAAAATAATTCCGCTATTTTTGTATTGAATTTATTTGTAATTACATTGTAGCCACATTGTATTTAGTGTAATTACTTTTAAAATTAAATGTTTGGCTCAAATTTTCATTGTTCGTGAATATATTAGAACGGAATTGAGGAAATATATATGTATATATATATATAACACCATCGATGTTGCATACCTATTCAGATTCATAACATACGTATTTTCAAAATCAATTTACCAAAAGTGAACCCTCATTCAAAACCTACATTCTATTACACGATTGTCATTTCTATTCACGTATTCACTGACATCCGCATCCCATGCAGGATCGAAATTATCAAAATGAGGTGCCCGTCAAAACCTGTCTATATTAAATTAATATTTACTTTATGTGTTCGTGCTTTCGTGTAGGTCTGTAAGTATGGAATATCGATGGTGTTAAAGGTCGCCAAATGAAATTGTCCAGTACAAAGAGTAGGAATTATAATTTAACAAGAGTAGATGAATAGCGAAGAAGTGTAATAGTAATCATATGGGCGAAATAAAATATTTAGAAGGAAGCTAACATTGTGTTTCATTTCGAGCATTCATGATTGCTGTAATAGTACGTTATGTTGGATAAAGAGTAATGTAAAAGATTATGTACATTGTACCTACATGATGTATTTTAATTTTAACCATCTAGAATATTTTATAGATTGATTACAGGTCTAACGTATAATTGAGTCTGTTCCTGAGGTATGGGAGCGGTACGTCGTCGTACGGAACGTCAAACGTCACCGCATTAATGCGTCGTTATACACTCCGTTATGCGTTAGACCGGTAGTCAGACACATTTCACATTTATCTTTTATTCACACATTTATTCTTTGTCATTTATTTTATACAACTTTTGATACTTTTTTCATAACTGCAGACATAATACCATACCAATATAGTAATATCGTATCGCTAAAAAGTAGCAACTTATTGAGAAAAGAAAAAAAACAATAGTCAGGGGTCACCCAAGTAAGGAGTAACAATGTTACTCTCCCATCACATTATCTACTTTTATCATGGAAAGTTTTCTTTTTAATTCATGCAAAATTTCAAATCTTTCAAGATCGTGTTTCTCCAAACCATCTTCAAAGAACTCAACGGGCGTTCTCTTTCGTTCACAACGAGAACGCGTAAGACAAATTGTTTTAAATTGTTGCTTTGTTAGAAATCTCTCCATGATGTAGAAAATTTCATTATAACTTAAATAAGCCCCAACATGCGCTGGGAGTCTTCCATAACTATCGTAACAAGAAAATATCTCCATTCGTTGTTCGAAGTTCAGTTTTTCTATGTACGGCACTAACAAATGCATTGCGTCCGAGCGCGACGCATAATGCATTACAGTATCTTGTGAAGTGATGCGGATGTTGATCGCTTCTACTAATTGTGAAGGCGTCAAATCCTTCAGGAAAATATCAACAAACTCTTGCTCACGTTTCCTTGAAATAGCTAGCATCAGTGGATTCGACACCGGTATGTCTTTAGAAGTAACATCTCCACATAACAGTAAATCTAGTATCTTTGATGAATCTATTGGTGCAACTAATTCGGTAATAGCTCTGGCAATTATTCTCCAATCATATGATAAGTAAACAGACGCGAATTCCACCGTGTAACACAGCGCACACATCTCAAAAGTAGAACAGGTAACAGCCTGAATGAAATATTTTAAATTATCTGAATTCAAATATCCCTCAGCGCCTCTGAGCAAAAATATTGTTATATGCGGTAAACGTTCACCTATGGCAACCAACACTGCTGACGAGAGTGGAACGTCACTGCTATTATGGCCATCAGTTCCATATATTGCTTCTGTCGTCAAAAGTTTGAACACATAGCTTTTGTTTTGTTGGACACTGCTTAAGGCGGCAAGTTCCATATCTTTGGCTAGCTTGCCGTCGAAAAAACTTCTGACGTTTTCCTTCGAAAACAATACTGAATGAGCAAAAAAATCCCACTTAAGTTCCCATTCAGGCTCTTTCAGTTTATCACATAAGAACTCAGTTGCAAAGTATTCAGCGTATGTAAAGTGAATGAACTTTGGCTCTTTGCCGTATATCCTTTCAATTATACCCGTCGATTCACCGTCATGTCTCAACTCGTCTATCAACTCGTATATACTATTTATTTCTCGATAGCTACATATATCTTTGAGTTTCTCAGCTCCAAAGATAACGAAAGCTCCCAATTTTTTGTGGTTTCTGTAAAAGTTTCTCCTTTCATTGCTTATTATTTTCTTTATTCCCATAGCCAGTGAGAAGTCACGAGGCATTTTGTCCTGGTATCTGATTTTGAATATTACGTCGACAAAACGCTCGTATAGAAGTAACAAATTAAGCGGTATATTTGTTTCAAGAGTAGACTGTAAATCTGACACCCCGGAATCCCAGAACCAACCAGGTGCTCTGCCTGCAAAAATAGTGTCCTCTATAACGACTTGTTGAAATTCTTCTAGGAAAATTACAGCTATCATGTACATATTTAAAGGTAAACTTGTAAAATTCTTATCAACGTCAAAAATGTGATCAGAAATCTTATCAAAGTATTTGTGCACGTACATGTCAATGAATTCGTCATCTCCCTCTTTAAAAACAACACGTTTTCTCCAAAATTTGTTCAACAGTTCAATCTGCTTCTTTCTAGACAGTGGTTCAAGCGTGTAACTAAATGCATCTAAAACATCTTCTAGGTCATTCTTTGAATAGGTGCGAGTCGTTACCCATAGCTTATCATATCTTACTAGTTTTAGAGTAGAAAATAGCTTTTTAGCTTCTGCTTTGTAATCTATGTATATTTCATCAAATCCATCTAACAGCAAAATCAATTTTCGGTCGTTGTACAGGTGAATAAATAGTTCCAATTCCAACCGGGCTGCATTATCAAATCTTTCATTCACTTTAATAGCTACTTGGTTTCTATTCACTTCTACAATTTCACACACATCATCTATCCATTTATGTTCACTGTCCCGATTTCTGTAATTTTTTTCATTTATCAATTTTAGAATTTTTAATTCCGCAACATGACATAAAAACTTAACTGCTTCTATCACACCAATTTCAGACTTTTGTTTTTCCCATTTTTCGAAAATACCAATGTAGTTTCGCAAATCAATTCTTATTATCCACATATGTTGAAACTGCTGTTTTGTTGTGATCGCAAAGTGTGATAGCAAAGTAGATTTACCCATGCCAGGCTCAGCGGCAATAATCACTATATCATCCGCAACACTTTTTGCATCTTCTGGTTCAAATTTATTACTTTCATCAAATTCTTCTTCCTCTATTTTAATGAATTGGCGTATATTTTCTCTACAACCTTGTGATTTCACCAATATGTAATCCCTACTAAATCTTTGTTTTTCAAACCAGTAAATTGCAACATTTACGTCTTTCAACATATGTTGTGTTTCTCTATAATATTGGTTAGTAATTAGCATAACAATAATGTCTCTGCCATCTTTATATTCCGGAGTATCACGCTGACCTTCAATAAGAATATTAAACTGTTCTTTAAGAGTGTCGTTATCGTCCAGTTTTATTACACGACTGATATATCTCTTTACGTAATAATCTTTGACTTCGTCGATATATTTATAAGATGATATATTTTTATGTCCTATGTTGAGTATACTTTGATTGAAAATCGTTAGAAGGGTTTCTGAATCTATTTGACGATTTGACTCCTCTCCCATTATTTGTCCCAACTCTATTTCGAATCCTTGGAATTCAACCTTCTTGTTCGTTATCCGGCTCTGTGTGTCAATGCTAAGATCACTTATTACAGTTTTAACATCAATTATCTCGTAACAATGCTTGGAACATGCTTCTTTGAACTCTTTAGTCGTTTGGTGATCCATGATAAACAACGTTTTTTTAAAAAGCGTAGCAGCTCTCTTAAAGTCCATATTAAGATCTCTTGCTTTTGATTTTTCAGCGACTACGATGACTAGAGTGTTTACCTTCAATTCCTCTAATTCCGGCATGGCTGTCTCTAAATAATTATTTTTCAATAAAGTAGAATCAATTGTGTTATAACCTTCTGATTTATCCTTTAAATATTGAGTGACTTTAATGCTACTCAATATTACGTCATCTGTGGAAACCACAATTATTTGATTTTTACTTTCGCATGCCTTCTCTAAACCTAAGCTCTCAATCACACTATTTTTAAATTTGACGTTAAGTGTTTTCATCTTGGTTAACAAATGACCCTCAACTATTTCACTCTTTGCTTTATCAAAGAAGTCGCATTTCTTTGTTAAGTAAACGCCGTTGGAGTTCATCCACCAACTCTGTATGTACTTATGGGCTTGCTGTAAAATAGCATCGCTTTTAATTTGATATTTGTTTTTGTCTTTTGCAGTGTTATAGTATTTTTCTATGTTTTCTTTTAAAAACATTTCCACTTCATTTTGTTTCGACTGGTTGGTATAAAAATAGAAGTGGTCAAGAAAATCCTCGACGAGTGCTCTATCTCTTCTCTTATTGATCAATGACAACAACGGAAACCCTTTGACATCAATATCAAAACGATAAAGTTTTAACTCTTCTTCATTTCTAATACTTTTCAATATATCATATAGCTTTCGGGAATTCAGGCATAGTTCTTGCTCATTATTGTTCAGTTTTAACTTGTCCGTTTCTAAATCCAGTACAAGCAAATTACCCACTAGCCCAGCAAAACCACCGTTACTTTTTAAACACAGGTCTTTAGTTAAAATTTTATCATTTCCGATCATATCATCTGTGATTTTCAGAACCTTTAATCCATTTTCTGAATGTGCATTTTTCATTACTGCATCAAAGGCTGTACCCAACTCATGTAGTCTACTTTTTTTCTTAACTTCAAAATTAAGATTTCCAAAGTCAGGGGGAAGCTTGACAGTAGCAGATTCCAACCGTTGTCTTCCTGCTAAACGTACAGCCTTTTTTATAGTCTCAGGTTTAAAATTGATTCTGGCCAAGATGTTTTCCAATTCGGGAGTTTTATCTGTAACTTTATTGTCTACGAACTGTAATTTATTGGTCGTTCTGTCAAATTTTAGTACGGAACCCATTAGTTCACTTAACATCTCAGGAGTCTGCGCTTCTTCTAAATGAGCAATAAGATCTTTTACTACTGAAATTGGTGGTTTCTTCAGTTGTTTTAATATTTCTTCATAGATAGCTTCTCTCAATATAGATAACTCGTTGTCGTCGGTATCTAAAAATGTGCCATAAAACTTTTTCTCTGGTACATTTACCACTGACTTTGCAAATACTACACGATACAATCTAATGTCATCAGAAATTTTTCCAGCAATAAGTTTTATTACACTTTTTGCTAACAGCTTAATTCGCATCTCCAACGCCATATTTAGTAAGAAATTTAAATCCTGTTTCTCGTGATCATACTGAAAAGTGACTCCATTCTCACTTGTATAAAATATATCATCCGGCCTGGTATTTATATGTCCACCGGGAAACTTTTTTAATTCGAAATTTTCATTTGCTGACGTGTAAATAATGAAACCACAGTCAGCATTTTCATAAGTTTCATTGAATATGGCGTCCTTTGTTTCTTCACTAAAGCTATATCTTATATCTAAATAACTATCGAAATACTTTTGCAGGCTAAACTCACCACTACTTTTGTGAGCTTCTTGTAACGTAACTTTATTTTTTACCGCATCTTCTTTATGTTTCGCTTGCAGCATCATTATTTTAGTCTTCCCTTTGAGCTTATATTTTACAACCAAATCATCGAATGCGCCTACCCAGGCAACGTTTGTCCCCAAGTAAAACTCTTCGATATCTGGATTATTTAAAAGTTTAATAAGGACTAAACTCAGTAGTTTGGTTTCATAGAGTTGGCCAAGTATGCCAGCTGTGCCAGCTCTCTTCGGGTAGCTTAGTGATGTATGGTCTGCCCTTGGCTTTAGTACATGGTTATTGATAGTTTCAATTTTGGGAGACTCTTCTATGATTTTCATCATTTGCGCCGCATCGTTGACATACTTTTGAAAAATGTCATTAATATCTTTATTTGTACCAACCATGTCTAATGCAGTTTGGTCATCACCATTAAATATGTCCATCTTGGCCCCTGCACTCAGAAGAAGTTCAACTATTTCAACTTCGCCTATTAAGATTGCCACGTGTAGAGGTGTGTTGTTGTTATCATTCGCATCTCGTGTGTTAATGTCAGCACCCTCATTTAACTGTTTGGTGATTAATTTTATTTTATCTTGTATAGGCTTGGGTTGTCGAATAGCAACGAATAGTAATGCATTTTTAAGAATTTGTTCGGCTTTAGCTAACTCCATTGGGTATTTTGGGACGAAAAACCATCAGCAAACCGTTCTCTGTGCCTTATCTGTGCGCTGTTAACTGTTGTTGGTATTGAGTTGACATTTCAGCCCTTGCTCGGTTACCTGTAATATAAAAAAAACTCTTAATTTCTATATGCCACCAAATAACGAAATGCATGCATGTATGCATTTTACAATTAAATATAGTTAAAAAAACTGGCCAAGTGCGAGTTGCACTCGCGCACCGAGGGTTCCCTTAAGAATATGAATAATTAAAATACTGAAAATCATAAATGATTGGATTGAATAACAAACTTAACATTGCAGTTTAATTTTTTTTATCACATATAACCGTCTATATCGCGATCAAGATTCAACTGGAAATGTAAGTTTGCAATCTTCAGCAATTTACTTTTTAATATTATTAATATATTCAGATGTATTTTAACACTTGTTTCAGCTTGTTACCTCTACGAGTTACTAAGATTTGATTTGATCCCTCAATCAAACTATTTATGTCACATATTTGCAACCAACTTTAAAACCTGAGGTTCTCAATTCGACTATAAGTTTTTTTAAATATTTTTTACCTCAATCTCCGCTAAATGTAAACTTGATTTTAATTATTTTTATTTTATAAAAGGTTGATCCCATTTTTTGAAAAAATATTCCACCTGTAAGGGGTATAAAACATAGTAAATGAATGCCACGTATTATACTCGTACATATTAATATTTCACCCATTAAGCGATTTTAATAAAACTTGTAAACAGGGTACTTTATTTAAACTGACTAATTCTTTCCTTAGTTGTATTTCTAAACAATTATTTAGTTCATAAAAATATAAAATTTATTTTCAGACGTCCTGCCATATTTCTCTCTCAGGTGAAACTTCCAATATTTACAAACATAACTCTTCAATATTTTGCTGCCTTCTTGTATTATTTTTACATAGCATTAGCTTGATAAACAAAGACAAAAAACTCACATGAAAACAATTTCCAACTGGTCCAGTGTAGTCAATCAAAGTGTGTACTAATGAAATTGTTTATACTTATCAATGCAATGCAGTGGATCACATTTATATCTTATCAATAGTGAATTAGATAAGCTGTAACTGTTTATTGTTTTATTATTGGAAGTCTGTCTTTCTAAGAATTACGTGAACAATGAAAATGTAAGGTTCATAGGCTGTTTTAATGTGTGACCTTTGCTTCACTAATTCATCAAATTAATATGTTACAGTCCCTAAAATTCGCGAATGAATCGGCGCTATCCAAGATAGTTATAAATGGTACCACACTCTCATTGAGTATTGGGTCCTCGGCAAAGAGGTTTAAAAATATAAGCTATAGTTTATATAAGTTAGAGCGGCCATTGGGAAAACTTTAGTAGAAAAGCTTTAATGTCAAGCGTGCGCCATTTTTGCATGTTGTTGTTGTTACACTACCGAGTGATCTGTTACCAATTGATAATTTTCATGACAGGCAATGTACGAGTAAATTAAATGTACTTGGTTCTCGTAATGAGTCTAAAGTTCGATCCTGGCTCGCACAAATGAAGGTTTCAGTCTTCAAAGTCTTAGAATCATCACTGGGCTCGCGTGGTGGACTGGCGCAGGGATGCGTTCACGTGCGCAGCTGGAGGCTTCTAAGTGTACCGTACCATCCAACTTACCATCAGATGAGATGTAGTTAAAGTGCAACGTGCGTGTATGTAGTGCAGTAAGATACCGTACATAAAAACGAACAGATTCAAGACAAATACATCTTTGTCTTTTGTCTTAAGCTACTTTTAATAATACTGTACTTGATGACTATTTTTTAGTATGACTGCTTCTTAGGCCATTTATATATTCGTAAACAAATCAACTTAAAGAAACCATTTTCAAATATGGCGCTAAAACGCTATTTGAACGTCACGTTGATATGACGACATTTTTATCCATATTAAATATATCTTTGTTTTTATCAAAGTACGCAGGTCATTGCACTGCCATCCATGATAATTATTTTCGTAAAATATATAAGAAGTTATACTTTTACTTTTTATTCCTATGCATTGTGAAGTGAAGTAAAAAACTTTGTTGCAGTAGAGCTATAGCTTTACATGAATCTGCTACAGATCTAAAGTATAATTGAGTCTGTTCCTGATGTATGGGAGCGGTACGGGAGGGTGATTTACTGAATATCAAACGACGCAATTATTTGTTAGACCTGTAGCAGAACAGCTACCAATACCTAACGTGACTAACCGACCGTAACTGTTTCCTGTTCTTGAAATTATTTACATAATTCTTGTTCTACTCGTATATATTTGATTTGAGGGTATAGAAAATACAAATATACTTATTATTATATTTGTTATTATAGAGTCATAAATTAACGCGTTCAAGAACTAGAAACCGACTTTGACTGCCCTAAAAGTCTACAACATTCATCCCCTAAAATGTGTACCCTTAGAGGGAGAATAATCTGGGTACATATTTGGTTGTTGTTGATTTTCTTAAAAAGCGATCAATCAATTTCGATAATTTATATCGGACCACCCCTGAAGTATGATCAACAAAATAAAAAAAGAATCATCAAAATCTATTCATAAATGGTGGAGGTATCACGTAACATACATACAAAAAACATACAATATAATTGAGAACCTCCTCCTGTTTGGAAGTCGGTTGAAAATGATGTTCATGATCATTGCATGATAAACAAAGGGTTAGTGATCGTGGAATAGCACCACGCCCGTTGCATACCTATTTCTTTTTTATAGGAACATTCTTTTTGAGCTTTACAATTAAACAACAAAAAACACGGCTAGACAACTAGGTATTATCAAATTATCGGAAGCCATCACCCTTATTATTATTACTAATACATACATGTATAAAATATGTTTGATCATGTTTTGATAAGTTTTTAAATCATCATCATTCTGTTCCACTGCTTGATATTTGAATAGCATTATTATTATTAGATTAAGCTCTTACCCACTTCATATTAATGAACTTCGATTTCATCACTCTTGACGATTAATAAAACAAATACAGAAAAACAGGATATCATAATCAATTCGAATACGTGCAACACGTCTACAATATGTTTACGTTCTAGCCATCTGCCGGTATACACTCTTAGCAATCTGGCGCTTGATCAGATTTCATGTCTAGTGCGCAATAGCGAGCTACGGTTGGAAAAAGCCGCTTGATTGCTATATTTGCGTATGTTATCTCCAACGCGCCGGCCGCCGCCGCTAGTTACAAACTTAGCAATTCAGCGCTTGAACCAATTTACCGTCTAGACGTGTATTTGGGGTGCTGCGCTTAAGTAAAGTAGCTAGAAAGCTCGATGAGCGTATGTACAAACTATTTATAGTGACAAATGCGAATAAACACTGCTAGTTGGCGCGAATTATTAAAGAAACAGATAGTACCTGAATAAATAAATATAACACAGCTTACGATGATATTATTATAAAATGCTTCATTTTAGTTCACGCTAGTTTAGCATCGATTAAATCATGTTTCGTTCATTTACAGATGTACACTCGAGTACAAAAATATGTATCCACTTCTGTACCATGTTACATTCACCCTTGCTTGTTACTATGTAGTGTGTGTTGAAGGAAATGTCAATTAAAGATGAATGTGACATAGTTAAAAAGTGGATACATATTTTTGTTACTCGAGTGTACACCTGCGTTATTGATCGAACGAGCGCAAATGGCGAGCGAAGCGTCTCCGTTTCAGGGCAGGTACCATGAAAAACGACCGTTATAAATCCGTTTGAAATCAGAATTTCGTATTCATACAAATTGCAGCAAATCCGAAAGCAATATTGGACATATACCTTGGACAAATATGCTTTCGTATTTTCACCGTCTTCAAAATTCGAACAGTGAAGAACACTCGTTAAACTAAATGGCAGCAATGGCCTTATGTTTTCATGCAAAATAACAACAAAATAAATGAATATGAATTTATTATTTTGCACATCATCATAATCAGCTGCATAATCTTTTGGAAGAGTATTCTGATATACCTAGCCTGTCTGTCTGAACGACACGTAACGTTTCGTGCTCGTTCGGATCGCTAGGTGTGTGAAGATCGGTACATTTTGTATTGCTTTTTACACTTCCAGTTTCAATTCTACTTAGATCAGAACAAAACAGAATCGGCAGGTGAGAGACGGCGCTTAGGCTTACTATGTACGAGTAGTAGTCTATTTATAAGTTGATATAGGTATTTACATAAGTAGAATAATAATAAAGGGTTTAGAGTTTGCCTATGTGTGAAACCGATGGTTTTAAAGTTCGCCGAATGAAAATTCCCAAAGAGTAGGAATTAATAATAAATCAAAGATGTAGTGAGTATATGATATAACATATTTTAAATGATGAATAAAAAAATGTAAAAAAATACCTACGCAATAATCATACGATGACCAAATATAGCTAAGAACCACCGCAAGAAAACATGCTATCAAAAAGAAAAAACGCATCAAAATCGGTCAATTAGGTCAAGAGCTACGATGCCACACACACAGATAGACATTGGCGCCAAACTTATAACACCCCTCTTTTTGCGTCGGGGGTTAAAAAGTGTCGTTACCAGCCATCCGTGTACCTCACGACTATGGCAAAGGCTTTCTTTCTTTCTATCTTTATTTCCTATCTTATTATTTATTCAGTGCGGAACAAAACTCTAAGATATTTACATATATATCTATAAATCTCTCTACTTTATATCTTTATCTTTATATTAAGTTCATAGTTTAGAATATCAAGTAAAATATATAAATGACAGTTGACGATCTATCATTGTATAATCCCATTTTATTGACACTGTCAATTAGAAGTAAATATACCCATCAACACCTCCCAGAAATGGCGTCGGTTTATCAGCAACCGATTAGATAGGGTGCATCGACAACGATATTTCCGTCGTTTCAGTATTTTTGAGCTCTGTGGTCGAGTGATCGTTTCAGCTGATTTACAAACACTTGGGGACAATATTTTAAGTAAGTCGTATTTTATTAAACTCAGAGAATATTTATTATGCAATGCCCTGATCAACTTAAAGTAGCTAATTCGTCAAACTAATTCATAAAGTAATTATTCTTAACCTTAACTAAATCTGTAAATAGATTTATTCCCTGATTGATATATCAACCAACAACCACGATTGGGTTAGAAACTAGAAATTTGGAATATGATTCTTTATTAATGTAGTGGCTATTAAGGAAGGAATTACTGAGTAAAGCCGTGGACGACCTACAAGTGACAAATAAATCACCAATCATAAGTTCAATTGAGATTTTGAAATTGAATTTTATCGGGCTAATGAAAATCACACGTTATGTCATAGGCAGGCAGATAATGATTGGTGATCGTAGTAAGATGTTGCTGATACATAGTACAGTGCTAAGAGAGTTAATGCTTATTTATTTTATTTTTAGGTAAGCAGAAACGATCAAAAATATCGTTGATTGACTGACTTGTAACAACTAGATATTACTGAAATAAAATGAACATGACACGAAAAGAACAAATAATGAAAAATGCTCAACTGTTTGTTGCCATTCGAAAACCCAGGCCATTACAACAAAAAATTCTGAAGATCACAAAACATTTGAAAGATGGGGCAGATATTAACACAAGAGACGCTAATGATAACAACAACACGCCGTTACACGTGGCAGTTTTAGAAGCAGACGCTGAAATTGTAAAATTACTTTTATGTAACGGAGCTAAAACTGATACTACGAATGATGATGGTAGAACTCCATTGGATGTCGAAGTAGCAGATCCAGTAATTAAAAATATCCTCAAAGATAATACAAATCAAGTTCAAACTGTAACTGAACAGTGTATTGTGCAAGAATCTGGAAATAAAATTACATCAATAGAAAACTATGAAATGAAGCAGAAATTAGAAAACAATATAAATTTTATTTCAAATAAAACTACATACAATATGACAGAATATAAAAAAAGAAGTGGCACAGCAGGCATCCGTGGACAACTCTACGAAACGAAACTATTGAGCTTAGTTTTACTGAAACTTTTAAATGACCCTGACGTTCAGGAATTTTACTTAGGCACTAATATTGCAGAAGTAGGCGCATTCGATGACTTAATTTTGAAATTAAAAATAAACAACAAAACAAAACTCTTGTTTGTGCAAGCAAAACATAGAGAAGATACGGAAAAAAATAAAGTAACTCTTCAAGAAATACTAAAACCCAGTGGTAATTTTAGTCTTTACAAGTATTTTAATAGTTATATGGATATCAGGAATCATTTTAACATTGATTCGAAGAGCATAATTTTTAATGATTCTTATAAAAATCTTAATTGTAACTTCATTATTTACACTTCTGCTCATGAAAACTTCAATAAGAAGAAATTTTCTGGAGATAAATATAATACAAGAGCTGATGACATTCTTTACACGTGTGAAAATGGGAAGACATTTCAGTACGCTTACGAAGAAAATGATTTAGATCTTTTAGTAAATACTGCACTTGAAATGCGAATTAAACGAATAGCTAATTGCTTAACGAATGGTAAAATAACAGAAGATATTAAAGCCTATCGTGTATATTTAGCTCAGAATGTATGTAATACTACAGAACGAAAACTACATAGTGCATTTTTGAACACCGATGACAAAGTCTTGTCTACTTTGCGAGGAGAAATCTACGAAGAAGTTCTAAAACATCTAAAGAAGCCATCTATTGCAGAAATTAAAGACTTAATCAACATATTAGCGCAAACACCAACAGCTGACACGTTAAGTACATTAATTGATCATGTAATAAAGTTTGATGTATGGAGCGGAAAGTTACAGTTACTTGATAAAAAAGTTACAGAGATAGCTTCTGAATTAGAAACTATTTTGAATAACATCATCATCAAACCTGAAACAGTAAGAATGGCGCAACGCTTAGCAGAACAGCATAGACTTGAATTAGTTACAGTTCAACTACCATCCAACTTTGTGAATCTCACCTTTGAAGTTAAGACGGAAAGTAGATTACATGAATTAGGAGCAGTGCTAGTCAACTTAATGACCAATGCTACAGAAGATGATATATGTAAAATTGTTTATATCACCGATGAAATGATCAGAAATAATAATGTTTTGACAAAAGACATGTGCTTGAAGTGTAACGGAGGTATTGCTGGTTTAGTTGGAAATTTGCTTGTATTGGACTTAGAGACTGATTATCTAAAATTTAATGATAACGAAGAAAGTCTTTGCTCAAATTCTCGAAAGGTACTTGCTATAATAAAAGAAAAACTAAAAAAAGAAGAGTTAAAATGCTATAGATTTGATATAAATGTTAAAGGTTTTCCGTTATTGTCATTGATCGATAAGAGAAAGGATAGAGCGCTCGTAGCCAATTTTTTTGATTGCCTATATTTCTATACCAATCAGGCAAAAGAAAATGAAGTAGAGAAAATAATAAAAGACAAAATAGACTTGTATTATAAAACAACCACGGACACATACGAATATCATATTAAATGTGATGCTATTTTCCAAGTAGCCCATAAATTCATACAAAGTTGGTGGATGAACCCTCACGGGTTTTATTTAACAAAAGAATGCGATTTCTTTGACAAAGCAAAATATGAAATTATTGAGAGTCCAGTACTAACCAAGCTTAGACTGGTTAATTTAGAGTATAAATGTAATGTTATCGAATGTTTAGGAATGAATAAGGCATGCAACAGTAAAGATAAAACGATACTTATTTCTACAGACGAAATACTTTTAACTAGTTTTAAAGTAATACAATATTTTAAAATGACAATGACAAAATACGAATTAATTGATTTCACTCTTTTTAAAAAGAATTACCTAGAAACAGCACTGCCTAGGAGTGGTTTAATTAAAACAAATTTTATTTTAATTGTAATAGTTGATGAGTTTGACAGTTCTGAAAACTTTTGCACGGGATTAGCAAGAGCTTCAGAAATTTTCATAAAAGTTTTTCTTATTATGGATACAACTAGCTCCAAATGGTTCCAAAAACAGCAACATGAGAGTTACGAGTATTATGAGGTAAATGATGTCAAAACTGTTTTTGATCATCTGAGCATTGAAACGCAAAATCAAATAAATAATAAAAGTATAGTATTTCAAGGAGTTGAAATAAAATTGGGTGAAATAGTTAATGAAAAAATAATGCAATACTTTAATTCAAAATCCTTAGTTACAATATTGAAAAACGATCGCATCGAGATTGGAAAGAAATCTATATCTTCTCCTAGATACGATGATGATGTCAAAGATTACTATGTGACTAGATCAATCTGTCGTCACGTAAAGCTTAAAAATATTGAAAATATAAGAACAAAGTGGTACGTAATTGAAGAGGGTAAGAGTTCCCAGCCAAAACATGCCAATAAGAATCAAGAAATCATTGTTATTTATCAAAATGACCAATATTACAAAAATCATAATGATTCATTTAAAGATAACTTTGCTGCAGTCCACTGGTTTAAAAAAATAAATACTAACTTCGTATGGATTATGTCACAAGGTGGAACGAACCATTTAGCCAAATTTGTAGAAAGAGAGGAAAACCGTTCCTTTGAAATTGAACCAAATGATATCAAAGATTTGTATGAAGATGTTGTTATTGTTTCCGCTGAACCAGGTATGGGTAAATCTAGTTTGTTATCACATTTAGCAAACGTAACAAAGAGAAAATATCCTCAAACTTGGATTATAAGAGCTGACTTGAGAAAATATTTACGTTTATTTGAAGAATGGCAAAAACAAAAGTCCGTAATTAGTATTGCTGAAGTTGTCAAATTTCTGTGTCAAGTTGCAGAACTAAAAATGAATAATTTTATGGAAGAATTGCCGGGCGGTGAAATGAAATGGATTGATGATGTTTGCAAGATTGAACAAGTAGACGATAGCAATCAAGTAACTGCTAAATTTGGTAAGAAATTAGACAATTCAGCTGAACTGGAACTTGATTTATTCATTTGTCTTTACAATCAAGGACAATTATCGTTACTCTTGGACGGATTTGATGAAATATATGCGGATTGTAAATACGAAGTGAAAACATTATTCAATACCTTCAAAAATATGAGATATGACAAATTATGGGTGACTACTCGCACATACTCATGTAATGATCTGGAAAATATTTTTGGCACATTCTCTTACACTTTAGGTACACTTTCTCCAAAAAGTCAGTACCAAGTGTTGGAAAGATTCTGGAGTAGAAGTATAGATTTCCAAAATTTGCGACCTAGAGAAATTACTAGGTTTGTGAATCTATATTTTGATAAGGTATCTCTTCGTATTTTTGACAAAGATAAAAAATTTACAAGTTTACCTTTGAATTTATACATGATAGCCGTGATTCTCCACGATGAATTTCAAGAAATAGTTTATAAAACCGACGCTAAGACCCTAGGACTTGTAAAGTTTGATCCAATGGTGAATTCAAATATGGATTTATCATTGAATTTGTTATACCAGCGGTTTGTTGACGTCTTATTTAAAATTCGTTATGAAGACAAAATGCCTCCAAACTTATCGGGTATGGGGATAAAAAAACTGTTAAGCAAAGAGCAAATAGATATTTATGAGCGTCATAAGATGTTGGCGGCTTTTGTTATATTTGGACCACAAAAACTTAAATTGTTTTGCTGGAAACAAGAAATTAATTGTATATATGATCTTATTGAAGAGTTGCGGCTTGAAGGTGAATCGACGGGTATTATTGAAGAGGTTACCGGCAAGGAACCTAAATTTGTACACTTCACTTACGCTGAATATTTTGCCACTGAGTTCTTATGTGATAAACTAAAAACTTCAAGACTCAATTCTAAGTGGAACCTTTTAGCTGATTCCGTTATATTTTCAAAATCTCTGCTTCGGATTTTTTTTAACGGCAAATTGTCTGAGGATCCGGAATTGGCCGCATTGAGTAGTGGACAACGCAACAAAAGCTCAGTGTTTAAAATTTTGAAAACTGAGCAAATTTATACACCCCATGAGAAAGTATACCATAATCCCACACCTTCCTCAGCATTGCTGGTTGCTATCGGCGAACGATTACTGCATGTAACAACCTTTTTGCTTGGAAGTGTTGAAAGCTATTTATCAAAAGACAATTTAGAAGATTTTATAAAAGTCGTCATCAGTCCTAGTTACGATAAGTGTCCATTGTGCTTAGCAGTGACTAATGATTGGAAAACAGTTACGTCTACTATAATAGAAGCTGTTGCCAAAGTAGATGCTTCAAAGGTAATATATTTACTTCGGTGTGGTGATACCACGAATGCACTTTTAGAAGCAGTTTTTGCGAAACGTGATCAGGAATTCGTAAACATGTTCCTCAAACCATTGAAGCCGAAAGAACTATTGACAATTTTTAAGATACCTTTCTATTCTAACAGAGTTAGTATAATACATTATGCAGTGCGTGCGAACACGTTGAATTTGCTTGTACCATACCTAGAAAAACTGGATAACACACAACGAATGGAAATTTTTTCCCTCACCGATAGTTATGGAAGGCTGCCAGCACATGATGCCGCGTTTGTGAAAAATTTCTCAATTTTTGAGATCATGAGTACTTTGTTAAATAAAAAACAATTCAAGAAAGTTTGTCTGACAGCCTCTGGTGATGGAAGTACGCCGTTAGAATATTTCGATACGATTTTGAGTCATAATGATGCTGATAGTCGAGCGACATTAGATCAACTTAAAAACAAAGTAACTTCAAAGGATTGATAAATTATTATTTTTAACAATTAGGTTTACAAACGCCCGACGAAAAAGCGGAACACTTATAAGATCACTATGGTGTCTATCCGTTTGTCACAGCTACTGTTTATTACTGGTTAACTTGAAATTTAGAACAGTTCCCAAAATGTTCAATCTCAGGTATCGATGTCGCAAGTGAAATAATAGTAAAAAAGTTTCCGGCAAAAGTTGTATGAAAATCCATTTCTATCGTGTTTTAGCGGCCAGGAATATGTAAACTCATTTCTGTCGTGTAATTGTAACTAATCAAAGGTTTTATTAAATTTCGAACTGGCTTGCAAATAGAAAGCTGAAAAAGAACACTTTGGCGCGTGAAAAATTATTGTTGTTCGTCATTGATTTTGAAAATTAATAGTATTTGACAAAATAAGTTCAAGTGAAGACAATGAATGTTTTACTTACTTTAATGCCACCTGAAATTCAAGAGTCGGCAAGAGCCGTAATAGAAAAATGCTTTAATACTACTTACTTCTGCCTAGGTACAACTTAGTTTTAATATCCGCGCATCATTTAAGAAAAGCACTTTTGTTACAATCCTTGGCCACACCTAGGCATTGATGGACTTGTGTATTACTTTACACGTTCGTCCATCAATGCCTGTTGCTTGCCTCTGCAGTAATTTACTTTTTACTATTAAAGAGTTTTAGACTCTAACGGCTTAGGTATTTTTTAATAATACTTGTACGCTGATACAAACTTTTTAAGGCTTCTGTATAAATTAATGACAATAACATGTTTGTGCATAATTACCAAAAAGTTGACAAATAAATAACATTTCATTTCAATAAACATAAATAAGAAAATTCAGAGAATGTATACTTAACAACAATAAATAGGCTGTAAAAAGGACGCGTGAGGGTTTATGTCACGGATGCAAAGTTTTGTATGAAATTAATAAATAAATAAGTTTCATTTTATTATATTAAATAAACTATTTTATTTATATTTATTTTTGTACTATTAATATTATTTTGATGTTGGATTTGAAGAATATCGATACGATTCCTTCTAAGGAGTACCCTACAAGGAAGCTCGATGCGTGTATCCGGCTCGCACTTGATCTGTTTTATTGAGCGCTGGTGAAATTCAAAAGAATTTTGAACCTACATCAAAATTTTTACAAGTAGCACCCGGAAGTTTTTAATGCTGATAAAGGTTGGTGCAGTGAATATCTCATTGTACTTGTGTTTAACATCGATTTCTAAATGATGAGCGCTCTCTGGAACGTAATTGAAGGTAGTCAACGCGAGCACCGAGCCACGCCTCTGACGGGATCTAATGTGATAATATCTGAAGACAAGTGCGAGGATTTATTGATGTAATCGTACGAAAGTCAGCAGGCTCCATGTGACAGGCGAATATTTTTGTAAATATATATACTGCGACGATTCCGCAAATGTAACTACCACCATATTATTTAAGTCTGCCGCCAAACAGCAGTGTTAATAGCACTGATGTGTTCAGGTTTGAAAGGCAACAGAGCCTTATTAGGTTGAAGCTTCTTTGTGACACGCATTCATCCAATTTCCTTACTATCAGATGAGATAAAGGCATTAAAAGATGCATAAAACTGTAAAATTAAAACCACGATATGTTACAAGCTATCTTAGGAATGAATCGCCTCGTATGTCGCAACGATTATTTTTTCAATAGTCCGCCTACTGGAGTCCTTAATGGACTCGGAACAATGTTTGACAAAACTTGACGTCTTAATGAGAGAGCTCCCCATCGTATGACCTGCCATTATCACGTTACGTGTTCTGTACCTCTACCACGTGTACGTTGTAAATAGTCGCTAGCGATAGCGTGAGGGCTGCGAGATAAGATAGCCGGTGCATTATTAGCTTCACGACGGCCTAGTCGTCATTTACTATCAGGAAATGAAGGACATTTTAACAGCCTTCGTGGCCTAGTTGCTATATGCTTGGGCTCGCAATTTCTTGGTCCGTGGTTCGCCTCCCATGGTTGGTGGTAGGGCATTCTTTATGTCCATCTGGGGCATGTTTCATAAAAATACAATTCGTAATAAACTGATAAATGTCATGTCATTTTAGCCCATAGTTCCCGTTGATTGAAAAGTTGAAAATGGCTGCCATTTGTCAGTTTATTACGAATTGTATTCTTATGAAACAAGCCCCTGGCTAGCTACCACCATGTTACCTAAGTCTACCGCCAAACAGAAGAATCATTAGCACTGTTTTCTTCTGGTATGAAAGGCAGCAGAGCCAACGCCTTATATTATCTAAAGATGTCTGGATGGCACGCATTCCATCCAACGGCCTTATCGTCACCACCATCAGTTTAGATGAGTAAATTACAATGCTATTGTGGATTTTAAAAAGGATTAGAGTGGTTCGCTAACTCGCTGTAATGACGCCCTAACCTACCTAAACTATAGCATTAGTTGACGTGTTGTCCAATAAATAGGAGTGTGTTCATCCAGGAGCTTTATATTAATGGAATCTGGCTATGTTATGTAATAACGGAAACACAGCAATGCTATTCCGTTTGTGGGTACAATGAAAACATGGATAAATAAAATTTAAAGCGACTATAGTATGAAAACTCATTGTAGTGGTAATCCTAATAAAAGTGAACGAAACAAAGTAGCTGATAATGGTAACGGGAAATGCTGCTGTGGGCCGAAACTGTCTCGAGGTATGTTTATTATTTCGAATCAAGAATTATCGTTTTTACGTTTAAAATGATCACATATTGCAAACTTTTTGGTCACAATATTAATTCGTATTTCGTTACCAGAACCTCATTCAGGGCATTGCTGAGCGGTATAATCCAAATCTCCACAAAATGGTGTAGTTAATAAATAGGTCAAAACTAGCAACATTGTAAAGAATTGCTACGTTTCAAAATTAAATGTTTATTAACTTTAAAGGAAACATATAACAGATCATTCATTAGGGACAAGAGCTACAACAGTGAAGCCGATGTTGTCCGGCTCCCGTTCAATGAAGCGACGACAGACTGCTGCAGCGTCCTCCAGAAACGTTTCCTCTGTGGTAGGACCATGCACCACTGGCACATCTTTGCGACCATCCAGCTCATACAAATTCCCTTCTTTATGGATGAAGGTCACAAAGTGATTGGTCACTGTGCCTTCTTCTTCCTCGTCATCACCCTGAGCTTTGACTAACTCCTTGTAAGCATCGAAGATAGCCTGAGAATTTTCGAGTAGTTGACCTTTTTCCACCGCGTTGAGGCCCTGTGCGGCGTTTAAATACTTCTGCAAAATTCCACCGTCTTCGATATCGATGTGTTGCTTGTTGTTTGCCACGCTGTGGACTAGAGCCACGGTCCCACAAACGTTGTTGCGTTCTTGCTTCATGTGGAAAATATCATCATGTTTTTTATCTTGTTTATTTGCCAATTCGGTGGCTTCGCTCGCTCGATGTTCTTCGTAAACGTCGGAAAGAGGGAACAGGAGAATTACTGCGAGTACTGGTCTCGGGACCCACGTTAGGGCTTCGCCCTCCAAGGCAACCACGTCCACCAAGCGCCACCGCGCCGAGACACCTAGCTTGTGCAAGTATTGACTCATTATATCTGGGCTGTTCTCCATCGCTAAAGCCTCCGCCATTGTAAGTAGAACGTTGGATTCTATTGATGGTTTTAAAAACCGACTCACAGCAATTTGAGAAAATGCAATGTGTTTCGAATTTTTCGAATACTGTCAACAAGCTGTCACACGCAGTGGTTACACGTAGTAAGACAAATGACTTGCTCAGTGGAAAATGATTTTTAGGCCAGTCTTTAAATTGAAAAAGTTTTCATCCAGTTTAAAATGTTTGGAAATCTCTTTGAAAATACATATTCCAAAAGCCAATGATATTTTATAGGCTCCACACTTTTACTGGTCTCGGCTTTACAATGGAACCGCCCCATGTCGTAAAAAGCGACTAAGTGAAAATATTCAGGAGTAGTAGTAGAGGCAGTAGTGTCTTTATATGTAACAACAACATCTTTCTGCGATCACCAATCCCCCGCTATCAAGCGTGATAATTATGGCGCATCCCTACATGAAACTACCAAAGAGTGTGAAAAAGTACAATATCCAACATTGGACTTAACAGCTGATAACTAACACCTCGCAGTTAAGCTAGGAATTTATCTCGTGATAAAATCCGAAATAAGGAATATAAACGAATTTTAGTTATAATTTAATATAGAAATAAATTCCATGTTCCCATGAAAAAGAGTTTCAAGGTCTCGAAACATTTTTATTTCAGGCATAAAACGTAAATTTCAGAATTTATCACCATCAGTAGGAAATATCATTATCGCATTCATCATATTGTCCAGTCCATAAAACTTCAATAGTTTGGAAGCCTACTGTCTCTTTTTGGATAAATTCTTCTAGATATTTTTGTAGAATAGACTCATTCCATATATTAGTGGTGTCATAGAAAGCAACTAAGGGGAATATACTGTCTTCATCAGTTGACTTACGGTTAATGAATTCTTAATATCATTCGATGAGATTTTATTGGCACTAGTACAACTTTATCTGGACAAAAACGTGTGATCGGATATTATCTCCTCTCATTATTGGCACATGTAAGTGTAATTGTTATTAATTACACCACAGAAGGCATCACCTGCTTCAACAAACGTTTTTTTACATCCGTCGATGCGCACGCCATGCTATAATCATCATCTCCAATAAATTTTTACTATTTAATACATAGCAATAAATATAAAATGAGCACGTCAGTTTTAATGATTGTAATTTTTGTTTTGTGTAGCAATTATTCGTAGGGAACGGTTACAAGTTTAATATAATAGATAGCTACTTTGTAGCACTCGGAAATGTCATGTTAAAAAGGGTTTGCGGTTGTCGAAATACAGATTATGGGGCGGTACTATTTCAGACTGATCACAAATCATTTTCAGGTTCCGTCAACAAGGAGGCGTTATAGTTTGGCGATGTCCGTCCGTCGGGCTGTCTGTATGTAATTCCGCGGCATAGCTCAGATAATCTTAGTAATAGAAAGCCGTAAAGGGCTATGCTTGGAGTCTCTCTGATGGATCGCATTCGAAACGAAGTGCTCCGTCATAGAACCAAAGTGACTCACCGTATTAACAAGCTAAAGTGGCAGTAGGCGGTCATATTTGCCGAAGGACTGACAACCGCTGGAGCAGACGTCGGCCACGTGTAGGCAAACGTAGCGTAGGACGTCCCCTGGCTAGATATAAAAACTACTTACGTAGACTTAGGGTAGCAGGACGTGAACGGATGCAGAGAGCGGAGGACTGAATTAAGTGGCACACTCTATTAATTGTACTAGCTTTTCCTCGGACTTAGGCCTTGTTTATCGTTTATTTTGTTATTAATATTTTTTTATAATATGTAATTATTTTGTTATTAAGTTCCAATCGTTATTATGTATATTACTTTCTTACTAACTGCTAGCATTCTACATGGAATATAGAAATATATGGAGGAAATATCCTTGCTACGGAATTGGTAATTTGAAGATGATGAGACCATCATGATGGACGCATTTTATCAATTAATTGACTTATAGACCAGATATTCTAGACTCGCAATATTATAACACCGATCCAGCTCAACTGTTATAGGAAGGCACTGCAATAGGTGGACATAAACTAGATTTTTCATACATGTACGTATTACTAAGGTTCCTTTTAAAGTATGTTTCTTTATATTTGATTTTTATTCATAAAACTTTGATTACAGTAATACATTTCAAATTTTTCGGTAAATTATGTTCTACCATAATGTCCTAATTTATAAGAACCGTTATTCCAGACCCTCCATTAGAAACAGCGAGCTCGGTGCGGGCATCGACATCCATTTATATCGTTTGGATTCCGAATGAATCTCCGCGAGCACAACAAATCGAGATCCGATCCCCGGAACGCGGCGTGCACGTCTCAATTAAAAAATCCGCACACTCGCAACAAGACACTCGCATTCCTCCTTAAAATTCTCTATCTTCGGAAACTAATTAAAAATTCGCCTCGCCTCCGTGCCCCGATGCTCAATCGGGTCGATATAACTTCATTTAAAAACGAGCAATCTTGTCCAAGATAAGAGCAGAGAAAACAACGAAGAGCGGGGAGTCCGCCACACGCGGCCGCGGCTGCCACGTTCACAAAAAGACGACCCAAACAAAGAACTACAAACTTTTCAACGGAACGCGAGAGAATCCGCCGCGTTAACTATGTCGATACTGGGAAGGACGCGACATCGGTAAGTCACGTCAACAAATAAATGACGCCGGCCAACAAATACATATATAAATATTGTGTGAATAAAGAAAATAATGCGACGGGGACCCGAAATGCTTTAAATATTCAAATGAAGGGAGGCGAGGTGAAATACGAAGGTGCGCTCGGCCGAGTTGAGCCCAATTAAAATCGGTGCCACTGAGGTAGAAATTAAAAACAAAAGGAAGATGACGGGGGTCTGGAGCACATTTTTCTCATGAGTATTATTAGCGCGATGTCAACCCACAAAAAAACGGAGTCAGAGGGTTGTCTTGGCCGCGATCACTATCGAGAACATCTCGCGTTTTGTATTGTTTTGATAAGTGTGATGCTGCGCCCGCGCACGGCCGCCCTGATGACGGCTCACAATGGACACACACCGGTGATCGATGACGAGGGCAATTGGTCGGAATTGCTTATGAATTATAGAGGTCGTGTCGTTTCTTAGCTTTTGGTCGTACCATTGATTTATCAAATCTTATTCATCATACTGTTTTTGGGAAGGAAGAGTCATGTTGATTAATCCATCCATCATCAGCGTGGGGTCTTAGAGTTGGAATAGGGTTACTTCATCACATCAAAGAAGGCAAATAAGAGTAACAACATTTACATTTTTAATCAACAACATTTTGCTAGGATTCTCAATCGGGTTGCTAAGAGTGTTGATTATGGAAAATGGTTACTGGGATACCCATGGTGATTTATGAGGTAGTCTAATACCTGCCGTGTACCTAATGAAGGAATCATAGGACCACCATATCATCACCTTTCACTATTGTATATTTATATATTATATCACTAAACCTTTAGCCAAGCGTAGCTTTTATCATTGCTCTCTATGCAAAAATTATTTATGTCGTTTAGTAGCAGCCTTAAACTAGTATTCAAAAAAATATACCTATCGATTTTTTAAATGATTTTTTATGAAATGTTAATACATGTACGCGCCAATTTTATTGTTTTTCACCTATGTGTATACGAAACAAATGTTGGTTTAAAAATATATGGTATTCTCCATGCAAACCCAGTAACAACAATTAATTGAAGGCGGTAAAACTCATCATACACCCTGCTGCTACTACTTGAATATCTCTCCACGACCGCGCTAGTCAATCAGCCACTGACAAGTGTACATATGATGAATGGGGTGAAAACAAAACTAAATACAGCATTGGTTACGGTCATTAGTCATGCAAGTGGTGAGAACATATTTAATATTTGCCTATAAATCAATTGCGGACACGTGTTGGGCCCATAAGCGTTCTATTGTAGTTCCTTTCTTGTAGTGATAAATAACGCATTGGTTAAAACGTAATAGGCTATCGAGTCGCGTATCTGGTTTTCGTGATGGTGCGATAACACAAATTAGGTAGATTACACGTTCTTATCTTGCATTTTTGTTTTGAAATACGGATTTAGAAATGCAAAGTGATAAGTTGAACTTACCAATTACACGAACAAATAACGGTAAAAAAACATAAGTTTTGAAGGAGTACAAATATGTAACAAATATACAACATAATATACAACAAACTAAATTGTTATATATATAATATATAAAAAACTTTAAAAAATCTCTTAACTTCACATTTTCAAAAAGGAAATTAAAAAATACATAATTAATGTTCTGAATCCGTCCCTGCTCAAATAATCTCATGTTTGTATAATTATTGCTCATTGACATAGCATTTCATTTCTTTTCTATTTGATCCATCAGTGACAAGAAGGACGTACAGACTGTATGTACACCTATGTCCAAATAAAATTGCAATACTCAATAATCTTTTTACATACGATACCTATGAATAACACTGGCCCCCATGTCACATACTCGTAATATTTTATAGCTTGTTCTTCACTATAATTCATTTAATTTGAAATATGAATGTTAACTTTAAATTGTGATAAATAGTTTTTATTACTTTGTGCTTTAATTATGCTCAACACAAATATATAAACCCCAATACGTTAAAAACTTTAAATTGAATTACTATATCGGATAAGAAATACTAATTAGTTTACTTCATTCATAAGTTTAGGCAGGAAGTGGCAATGGGCAGGCCACGTCGCTCGAAGAACCGATAACCGGTGGGGAGTAAAGGTTCCCGAGTGGCGACCACGTCTACCAGGCCGTCCCCCTACTAGATGGACGGACGACCTGCTTAGAGTCGCAGGTAGTCGCTGGATGCAGGTGGCTCGGGACCGGTCGATGTGGCGGGCTATGAAGGAGGCCTATGTCCAGCAGTGGACGTATCCCGGCTGATGATAAGTCTAGGCTATTTAGGCCGGCTGATTTGAAAATTTTCATATCATACTCCTCATGAAAAGACAGTCCTTGCGATCTGTGGGGGACGCTCACGCCCTGAGTGGATTTATATAGCTGATCATTATGATGATGGCAGAAGGACTTAAGCTCCTTTTTTATTGTAATCCCGTGGGATTACCACGCATACAAAGTCACAGACAAAAGCCAGTATTGTCTATACTGGAATCATTCTTTGATATATTTGTGCTCATATTCATGGCATCTTTATGAGGTACTAGCTTCTGCCCGCGGCTTCGCCCGCGTGGACTTTATTTTTCGCATTAAAAAGTAGCCTATGTCCTTTCTCAGAGTCTAAAGATTGTCTATGCCAAATTTCATCAAAATTGGTTACGAGGTTTAAGCGGGAAAGCGTAACAGACAGACAGAGTTACTTTCGCATTTATAATATTAGTAGGGATTAGTAGGGATTTAATGTACCTCGCTTCATTAACACTCGGGGCGACCTCTTGCGCTCGCGCACGATATATCCAAACTAAACACATTTAGTTTGGACAATGAGGATCTAAGTGCTTGTTGGGAGGCCCCGTACTATCGCACTCAATCATCGCATCTCAATATCGGACGGTATACATTGCTGCTCTCTTGACATGAATCGACATTACGACCCAGTAGTCCTTTCCCACATAACTAGGTTATATTCGCCTAGATCAGGGATGGCGAACCATTGGCACGCGTGCCATTGACGGCACGCGACACAATATTTTGGGCACTTCTCTGTTCACGAAATTCATTATGCACTACGAAAAAAAGTAGGTATTATATGACTAGCGATCGCGTATTACATATTTTATACGCTTATATATATGAAACATGGCAAAACTTTCCTATTTTTTGTAGTAAATTAAGAGTTTGTGGTTTATAGTATTTATTATTATTATTTTCCCAATAATCAGAAAGTCAAAAAAATTTGATGGCACGTCTATGACCTCGTTAAACATTTCTTTTGATAAAATGGCACGTTGATACGTAAAGGTTCGCCACCCCTGGCCTAGATATACACAAAACCGTTTATTTTTTTGAAATGTTGTTGGTTTTTAATTCTTAAATTGAGCGAAGTTTTTCAAAAAGCTCCATAAAGTTGTAAAATATTTGACTTGATTTACATATCAGCCCGTGTCTCACCACTGTGAGTGGTTGAAGTAAATTAATTACGGCATAAAAAGCTTCTATTTGAAATTTCTACATTTAATTTCAGATATTATGCATATGCCATGCCATACAAGACCAAAAGTCGAAAAGAATCGATGTAGAAATACTAAGTTATCGGTATTTCAGTGCTCGCATTACCACTTCACGATTACAAACTGTTATCGCCTATGTACATAATTATTAATGTGTAAATTAACAATTGCGCGTGTATTTTCGTCAGGCGCATTCATCAGAGCATTGTTAGTTGGTTGTTGTTGGTTGTGCGTCATTACGTCACAAACAGACTCTCAGATTTATAAAACTACCAGTTTACACCCGCGACTTCATATTCTTAGACTTCAGAAATTATCCCTCGAAAAAGAAAAAAGTTAGTTGTACGGTTGAATCGTGAACAAGTAACCAACAAACATTATTGAATATTCATATCCTTATCCAATGGGAACACATAAATCCTATCTAAGTCAATACAAAATAGCCTATATTCTTCTCAATGCCAAAGGCTACGTACCGCTGTGGATCCAAACTGTGAATCCAAGTGTACAGAGACGTAACAACTTGTGACTGTAGGACAACGTAGCAATGGACAACGCACCACGTCAACAACGCAGCAACGCGCGCCGCGTTGCGTTGCGTCCTCGCCCGGCGGGGGTCCATCCCGGCCTACCGACGCTCATCACTATTCAATAAGCTCCATTTATTGAAATTACATAATTTGTGTGTGAATAATGACGACTGTGATGAATCTTCGTGGGCGATGCCAGCGACTTAAACCCGATTAACTTTTGACCGGCGAGCGATATTAATAAGCTGTCTACAAGCTCTGTTGCAGGGCGGGTCAACTAGCGGCCCGCTAGACGATACGCTTTTAAAATTGCGAAAAGAAAATTTATTTAAAAAATATGACGTAAAAATATAATTCACGAAAATTTATTTCATTACTGGAAATCTTCATTGAATAAAGTTTTACCATTATTTGTTTGTTGCGTCTTTCTTCTTTTAATGAATCAAAAGCCTTTAACCGTAAGGTTAGCTGACATTACAATGTATAAATGTGGAAATGTATATTCCTGCTTCCTGTATGTCGTTAACGAGAGTCGGAATGATTTTTATATAAGTGCAGTTGATGGGCCTAAAAAGGACATAGATTACTTTTATCCTGATCGAACAAGCAGTTCCCGTGGGTTAATTTCTGTAGTCTGGAGGAGGTCGCGGGCAAAATCCGATTAATAAAACCGTTCACATGTATATTTTTTTAATAATTTTAAGATATATTGTTAATTCATTTTTAACCGACTTCAACAAAGGAGGAGAGTACCAATAGGTCGTTTTTTGTAAAATGTTTGTTACCTCGGAACTTTTGACTGGGCGAACCGATTTGAATGATTCTTTTTGGTTTTGGTTTGGTTGGTTTTGGTTTTTGTTTGAAAGCTGGTGCTTCCCGTGTGGTCCCATTTCAATTTGGTCTAGTTCTGACAACGGCATCCATGAGAAAACGATATAAATCTTAAATTTGCCTTAGTAAAAGTAGACTTTAGGGCAATTGAAGTCAGTTCTTTTTGAACGCATTTACTTGTAATTGATCGTATACTCAAGAGCAAAAATATGTATTCACTTTTATACATTCACCCATTCTTGTTTCTACACAGTGTGTTGAGGGAAATGACTATTTAAGGTGAATGTGACAAGGTTAAAAAGTGTATACATATTTTTGTACTCGAGTATACATTAAAGTATATATACATTATTGCTTTTATTATAATTAATAAACCCCCTATTCAAATTAATTAAATTTTAATATCTTTTCAATGTAAATGAAATACTTTTATCAAGCTCTAATTTGTTCTTTCTAGAAACACTTTCCAGTACTTCTACTTTGTTACGACTTATTTCAATTTATAAATGAAAGCGACGGGCAATATGTACATATTTTAATTTTTAATCATTTTATAAAATTATATAAAATTACATTTAAATCCGCCTTCAACTAATTTTTACAAATTAATATTCATTTAAATAAATTTATTGTAATCCATTATACGTATTCTTCTAGTATGATTCGCCTAGGAAAAATATTAAGATTCGTCCAAAGCTTGACGATGCCTGCCCTGCAGCTTTGCTTGCGGTATACAACAGTAATGACATGGAAATAGACTGCAGTTGTGAGCTGCATACAGCCCATTGATTCCTGACGTGGTTTATTTAAATTAATATTTTCGTTTCATCCAGCTTTCATTCAAGTGCGCGCTCAAGAAGTGTTTGGAGTAATAGAGGTCGTGATCTTTAGAAAATTATGAAAATTTAACATAAGTAGCCAGTACAAATAGGTGTCAGCAATATGCTTAGTTTATTAGTTATTAACTTAAAGTTGTTAACGTTATACAGCCCTGCCTTTTGTTGTTTAATTATATATTTAAATTTTAAGTTTAGTGCGCGGTGTGTTTTATAATAACTTAAATAACTTTAAGAATAATAACGATCACCTTGTGGTAAGTAGTGGAACTTCGCAGTACCATAGAAGAAAAATATCACAAAGATACAGGACACACCTGGAAAGTCTGAGGATATATATTTTTTGAATGATAGTGGTTCGTTATTTAGCGTTAGGGAACGTTTCTATACTCCCACAGTTATCTGACCATAGTTATTTGAGTCTGCCGCCAAACATCAGTTTTAATAGCACTGCTGTTCTGCTGCTGCAAAACGTTCCCCTAATGTACGATGACATAGCCAGTAATGCTAATCTGTCTTCTGAGTGAGCATACTTCTATCATACCGCCTTCGAAACTTACCATCTGTACTGAACATCCAGTGAGATGTAGGCCAAGTAGAAGCCCATTGAGTATTTTAAAATGTGAGTATTTAAATGTATGTATACCACTATATAAGAGTGCAGCTTGCTAGCCTCGTATACGAGTTCTTAGAACAGTGGTATGGCACGAAACGACTAAAAATCAGACACATTTAAAGCTTGTAACCTTTATAACTCTAGAATTTTCGTGGTCCTTTTGCTAAGTATTTCAGTGAGTGGTGATCTTAAAAAGAATTAATGTTCCAATTTCAAATTACTAAACCAATGTTTGGCACAGAATATATAATATTTATTACTACCGGCATTGTAGCAACTTAGGATTTGGAGCATCGATCATGACGTTACGATTTCCGAGTTTTACAATCAGCTGATGACGGCTAAATTTATGTTAAAAAATTTGTCTGTATAAGGATACGCAGGGTCGCAAATAATGACATTAATGAAAGAGGAAGTGTATCATTTATTTTAGCCGATCTTTTTACCTGCCACAAGCTTTCAACTCTGTCGGAGCCTTTCTGAACTCATAATTAAATTAACGTAATTAAAATGGTAAATATTAATAAAAATACGTTTTGGTTCGGCAGTCGTTAAATGACATAAAACAGTTTTAGGGTTGAATTCGGCAGCGGCCGCCCGCGGTGCGGCTTCCTTCCCCATTATACGACCGATGAATTCTTTTTAAAACAAACGTTGATTTTACAGCGTTTTACCGCCGGGACATTAACTGGACGGTATTCATAAACTTGCTACTTGATTGATAAACACACCATAGATGAGACTAAGGTGGAGGGAAGAATAAGTATCACCTATGCCATAGAGATAGACTTAGGTAGGAGATAGCAATATGTCTGTGGGTAGGAGGCATTTCGATTTGTACACGTCGTACGTGTCATTCTAGTCCATTTATTGGTAACGGTGGAAGAATAATATAATATTGTACGCCTTAGGGCAAGAAGTCGTAGTGGCTTTATGACACACTGAATGCAAAATATAAACTCCATAAAAATAATTGTTAGAAAAAATATTGTTTCACTCACATCGCATACGAACGTCACGATCGACTCAAAATCGCATGAAAACAAAGTTTTCCGTATTTTTGAATTATTCGCCTTCGGTTTTGCTAGCAATTTTTAATTTTATCCGTTTCACACGGAACAATTCAAAATCAGTAAATATTGCACCGAATGTTTTTTTAAAGAAAAGAGTAAAACTTTCAATGAAAATCAACCATATATTAATCATTCGATTGAATTGATAAAACTAGTAATTCGTGCAACGGAAAGCGAACGCAAAGTACTCAGCTACCCCACACATGATGTATTTCGTTTCGTTTTGTTTCGAATTGCTTTCGGATTGAAAGCAAATTGTATGAATCGGAGATTCTAATTTTAAACGGATTTCAATCGGTCGGTTTTCTTGGTACTCCAGTAATGATTAGTTGAGACCACTTCACCACTAGTGTCTGAAAAGAGATTCAAAAATACCAAATTTCGGAAGAATTTCTCTTTTAAAGAATATCATCCAAGTGTGTTGCAAGTCTATGTCGCTCGCTCTTTCTCGCTACCGGGCCACTTTGTACTGACAACATTTGGCGTGAAACGCTATAGTTTTGGAGTAAGACCCCTTAAGTGAACGATGCCGTATTTTTTCGAGCTTATGAGTGTAAATTCACTTCAACTTTTGAATACGAAGTAAATATTGAGCTAATAAACGGGAACTAAGTGGATTTTATTGTTACAAAATTGTAACGAACTTTAAGACAATGTAACAAAAAATATATTTGATTACTTATGCTGTCAAATCGCAAAGTTAACTCTAGGTAAGTGTCTTTTTAGGGTTCCGTACACAAAGGTATATACAAATACGGTGTTCTATAACTAAGACTCCGCTGTCTATCTGTCCGTCTGTCACCAGGCTGTATCTCATGAAACGTGATAGTTAGAGAGTTGAAATGTCACAGATGATGTATTTCTGTTGCCGCTATAACAACAAATACAAAGGAACAGGATAAAATAAATATTTAAGGGGACTCCCATACAACAAGTGTGATTTTTTTTTGCGCGTTTTTGCTCGATATTTGTAACGGAAACATGTAGAAGTTTGAAATATATTGATTATTGAAGACATTATTTTAGCCGTTTTTTTAGATAATGGTATAGAACCCTTCTTGCGCAAGTCCGACACTATAATTTCGTCTCGTATTTTTTAGATCATTACATATCAAAGCCAGATAGATATAATATAGTAAAAGATTATGGCAACCTAAATTTAGTATGGAAGGAAGCATTAGGAGTGGTTAAAATATTTATTTAGTTGAATTAATTTTTCTAAGCTTTTCACTTTTCAGTTCATTGTTTTAAGCCACTTTCCACTTCCTCTAACCGCGCAGACAACAGCAACAAAATGATGATAATGAAACGAACAGATAAGCACAGGGTCTGTCTCAATATCAGAGGTACATTATCCGTGTATCCTGGTCCGACGGTTACATTCGGGATAACTGTATCAAGATTCGTAGAAATCCGTGGCTATGTATCGTCTTGTCCAGTTAATTGGTAAGTGGTGGGTAGGTGGATGGGGGAGGTGGTGGGGAGCGGGGAGATTAATGAGCGGCTACCGCTGACTTATCGGAGTAGCATCTGGCGCATGACTGATCATCTGTCGTGCGCCTGCGACTGCCAAGACGATAGTGATGTGATGGCTGCAATCTGTCGATATCGAAAATGAACTTGTTTCATCGTGAGTTTCAATCAACCAAAAGCGTGTTTAAAAAATGATGGGTTTGTACTTGGCCTTCATCTTAGCTGACGGTAACTGGAATGTTGGATGGTAAGTGTGCGCACCCAGAAGCTTTAAGCTAATGAGGCGCTGGATTTGATATCTTTCAAACCAGAACATTAGTGTGCTATTAACTATGCCGTTTGTCAGCAGACATAAGTTACCTATCACTACTGAGTTCCGATATGAAAGGTATGTCAGCAGAGCCTCATTTGATTGAAGATTCTGGGTAAACATGTCTTCCATGCAACGGTCTCATTATCACGTACCTCCAGATGAAATAAACTCCAAGTGCCAGCTCAATGTACATAAAAAAATAGATATGTCTGTGTATGTTATGATTTCATCATTTCGTCCGTAAAAATCTTTTTCGTTAAAAGTCCATTTGCGAATCCCATGAAAATAAAAGCAAGTGTTATTTTTATTCAATTTGAGAGCTATAAAATGAATGGTTCAATAAATTGGGCTCCATATCACCAAGTCAGTAAGCACTCGACTTTATTGAATAACTAAAACATTTCGGATTAGCATAATAACAATATTTGTTTCCGAAATTTTAGTAAGTCCTTCAGACATAAAAATTCATCGAGTAATTTTAGCGATAATTTATACGTTGAATTAGCAGTCGCAGTTCCATCGATATCGAGATTCCTTGCATTGCTTCGGGCAGCACTAGCGGTCGTGATATGACATGGACAGCATTGCTTCCCAGAAGTCATACCAACGAATACCTTACGGGCAGCTCCGTGCACCATTCGGACTTTTTTCAAGTCCCATAGTTTTATTGGTTGAAATATTTTTGTTTAGATTAAACGAACGTTTAGCTAGCTGGTCGGTAAGTACAACATTAGGATTAATGTTGTACATTTGTCCCGCCCATCTCCGGGCGAGCACTCTATGGGAACTATACGACTTCAATAGATAGATATCGTGATATTTGTAAGAAGATATCAATGGTATTTTGATCCTTGATTATTTTAAAGTTAGCTCCTTTATTACGCAACTAAAATTAGATAGATAATAATGAGTTTCTAATTCAGAGAATTGGTGCTTTAAGCAATTTGATTAGGTTTCGAATTTTACGTGATTTCTTTGGACGGTTCATTAATTTTTTTATAGACTGTCTGTTGACTTTTGGTTCTAGTGTTTTTGAAGAATTTCGATTGTTACGAATTTGTATTATTTATAGCCTTACGAAAACTATTCTTAAAATAATAAACAATTGTAAGCCTCGGCTGGCAACCCAACCAAATCAATTACCGAATTTAAAAAGTCATATAAGTTCCAAAAACCTATAATCACAGCCGATACCCGTCTTTATCGGAATCGTTTATTGTTCCTTTATTTTTATCATTTAAAAACGAATAAAAGTTAGTGACGGCTGTGGAATCTAACTATAGACAGGTGACTTGATAAATCTTACGTCAGGACGTCTGCGGTTTGATGGACGACGATGCCTATTAGAGTTATTGGCCAGCTACCGGTGTCGTTTAAATAATACTTCCTACCAGAGGTCAATGGATATTAGTCATTTTATTTTATAGGTAATTTAATACGAGGCACGTCAACTGTTCATCTTAAAAAACCACGAGTGTCAACGGCACCATGGCGTTGTGGTATGATAGTCCGGTGGTCGCAAGTTCGATTCCCCGGGTACCTGTTTGGTACTCGATTTCGTTGATCATTTTTTGTCATACAAATGAGATGTTCGTCAGTCGAATTTTGATCCCAGATTTTTAAAGTATTCGGTAGTCGCTATCTAATCACTACACATTAGAAGATATTCCTGAACATCTCCGAATTGTTCCTGTTCCATCAAAATCTAAGCATGTGTCTTATCTCCATGTGAATAATATCCCCACTATAACTCGGCCTCGAGCGAGCTGGTCTCTAAAAAGGAGCAAACCAGAAGCATTTCAACATAACATAAATTAATTGTTCATTTAAATACAAAAGCTAATTTAATAAGTGACCCGACTCCGAGATGTCAAAGCCGTTGGTACAAAAAAAGAGAATACAAATAAAGAAGGATGGCGGTCGGAGTTCTCGCTCGCGGCCGGCAACCAGGCGGCCAGGAGACGAAGCGCCCGGCTCGGTGTCATGGGAAAACTTACTTTTTTATACTTCAAATAAATTGGAAGTCATTTTTTAGACCCTTAACACTGGCTAGGACCGGGCAACGTCACTTTTATAGATTTAACTCATCTTTGTTTGCTGGAAGTGTCCTAGCCGAGTGACCAATGCAATGTAATAACGTCGGAAGTCATCGGCCACATCGTCACATACTATCAGGCGTGGTTGATGGTAAGTCTAATAAACTAAAATCGCGTCGCTTTCTTACGACGAGCGTGCGAGAAGATTTTACATACTCGTAGATTCAGAATCACTACATTGGCCATCGCATTCATAGATCACTTCCAGTAAAGCCTTTTGTTATTTTATAGTTTGTTCAATACAATATTAGAAACAATTTCATGTTTGTACAAATTTTATAATTTTTTGTAATCATTAAAATCTTTTTTTATCATTATCATTCTGAATTGCTACGCAGTAGCGTCTCCTAATGTGTAAAAGATAGTACGTAAATTTTATCGCGATGACGATTTACTAACAATTTTACACTCGATGAATAAATAAAATCAGTTGCACCGTCTACATAAATTGCTACTGTTGATTTGCGAAAAACACAAAAAGCGACGCTGTCAACGCACTGAAGTAACGCAGCCTTAACAAGTTTTTTGTTTGGGTATTGAGCAGAGCTACAATGGGTGTACAAGGCAGGCTGTTAGGTAACATTTTTAACATCATTATAAGTGAAAAGCTTTGAGCGATGGTCGCGTCGCAGGCGCAGGCCTCGTTACGGTGCCCGGCTTATGGTTACTGATTCTGGGAAATCGGACTGCTCTGCGCACAGACATAGAATAGACAACGATAGTTTGTCGATGTGATGCTGTAATAAAGTGGCAGCAATTCTCAAATGCTTAGTTTTTTTAAAGTACCTACTAAACCATATTTTTCTTTAAATCTTGCCAAACTCTACAGTTAGTTTGTTATCAAATTAGGCGTTTTTTACCTAAACACTTTACTCTACCTCTTTCGAGTATACTAATGTTATATATTTTAGGTACCAAGTATTTCATCAAGCTTTCGCCATAATAATTACAACATATTTAATCCGTTCTCGACCGTTCCTGTAGAAAATACACAAATATTGTAGAAATGTAAAGGGAGGATGTGGAAATTCCGTCTTTAGTGTCCTATGCATTGTCATTATTATAGGTAGGCTAGAGTAGAGGTAGACCGCTTAAATAGGTCCTCGCCCGCGCGGTACAAGGGCGAGGGGGTGTGGAGACAAAGGGGATCGAGAGAGGAGCGGGCGGCAGGACACTATCCGCTCCTAGGCGAGGAATCATTTAGCGGTCGGTCTGTAGTAGTTTATATAGTTTATTAGACAGACTAGACTAGACCGAGTAACTTGTTACCAGTTGGTAACAAGTTTAGGATCAACATTTTGTTCGCTTTGTCTGATCTATCCTGTTAAATGTCTTTGGATGCATCAAATAATCGTTAAAACAAAACAAGAATCTAAACTTTCGTCAATCTTGATTAAAAGACAAAAGGATAGTTTATAAAAAAGTTACATTCCTCGAGATAAATGACGGATGGTGGGAGAGTGCGTGGCCCCCTGAGGTGGGGCCCCCAGGGTCCCGGTAGCGCCGCGCCCCCCGCAGGACCTCTTGTCACTTGAGGACCCCTAATCGTCCCATGCATAATAATTAAGGGGTAATACTGTCATAATAATTACTGAGGTATTTAATTTTATTGGAAAAATTTCAAAATCGTTAAAGCTAGAGGCCCTAAAACTGGTTTCCAGTTCTCGTGATGTGAAATTGTACTCGTATGTTACAGAATCACACTTGCAAAGTTGCGTAAATAATATTTTGGAAAACTCTCACTGCTGAAAATTTGCTGATTATCCTTATAGTCAGCTGGATAATAGGCTAATTGTTATAGCCTTCCCCGTACACTATCACAGTGTGAAGTATGGGAAAATCACCGGAAAATCACCACCAGATCACCACGCATGGTAGAGCTCACTTCAACAAAAAACAAGAACACCTTGTATCTCGGATCGATTCGGATATTGGGGGTAATAATCGGAACTCGGTTTAGTTTTCTACTTCCGCTTGGCTAGTTACTATCATATTACCTAAGTTTAAAATTTTAAAACCTTAGGCAGATATAAATTTTATTCTTTCAGAATTTACTAGGCCAGCTAAGCTAGGTAACAAATCTATAAAACTATTTAAACAATCTGAAACAAGCTCACGTTAGATTCTTGGAATTTTAGAATTTCGAACCCTCTTTATGGATTCAAAGATCGACGCGATAAATTGTCTTTTTCTTTGAGCCATAAAAGTACCATAACTATCAACCGTATTTGACCATCGACAGATCCATCTGCGCCGGAGTCGATAAGAGATGATAAAGTAATGGCCACGATAGTGAGGCTACCGAATCTTGATATGAGACGGTAGCCAGCAAGCGCGGTCACTCACACCGATACACGACATTCGAGTTATTGAATTCCGTTCTAATGTACTTCTGGATTGACAGTTTAGGCAGAGCTGAAGGTTGTCGGGTGACATGAAGTGTGTGAGTCTTGCAATTAAAAAAGAAAATACTGGAACAAAAAGCTTGGCCATGATTTCAACGGATGTGAAGTTATGATGTTTTTGAGGATATTAGGATACGTCAAAGAGATTTAAATATATATAGTAGGTTAGCAATAATTTAAAAGTCTTTGGGATACGTAAAATGTAAGGTAATGTAGGAATTGAAATTTGTATTCATATGTAAAATACTACATCATGGACAAAGCTTCCAGTTGATCGGTAAAACAAGGGTACAACTCAGAATTACGCATTCTATTCGTTCGTTCGTACTACCTTCAATTGACAATGATAACACATATTTTGTGAACATAATGTAATGTTCACAAAATATGTGTTATCATTCATCAGTTATAACGTAAATCTTAAAAAATTGGGGATGAGGTTGAATATTCCTCCAAATGAGCTTCCTCCAATCTACACTAATATTATAAAGAGGAAAGATTTGTAACTATTTTTGTATGTTTGTATGTTTGTAATGAATAGGCTCAAAAAGTACTGGGCCGATTTAAAAAATTCTTTCACCAATAGAATGCTACATTCTTCCAATTTGACATAGGCTCCATTACATTTTGAAAAAAATTAGGGATCCTTGGTAAAATTTGAACAATGTAACCGAAGGTGTAGAAAAATGAGTCTTAAAATGTCTTTCGTCCAATGCGCTGCCGAAACTATTAGCGATAGAACAAAATAATGTACAACAATATTGAAGATCATCATAATGTCTACAGAAAACTCCGCGGTAGCATATGTCCAACTATTGTAGTTATGTCACTGAAAATGCTAACCAAATTCAAACCATGCTATTTATGTGTTTATATTTATCCTTATCCAAATAAATTATCAAATTGTCAAGACCATTTAACTACCTATAAAATAGTTTTTAAATTATTTAAATTGGACTTTCCATTCAAAAGATATTACGAATTAAAAAATTCAAACAGTAAACAAAACCGCCATAGCGCCGTGGCCGTTGTTTGCGATGCAGTCTGAAAAGCGCGCCGGGCATCGCGGCGGGCGGGGTGGAGGGGACACTGAAATAATTTTTTAAATATATAATTAATAAATAATAATTTTTTAATAAATAAAAATATTTGTGAAAAAAAGTGTTTTATATCCAAATTTCCAAAAATAAATAATTGTCTACCCCGTGCGAAGCCGGGACGGGCTGCTAGTAATAGTATAAATGCGAATGTTTTTGTGCAAAAATATGTTTGTTTGTCCTCGCTTTACTTCGTAACGGTGATAATAAATGATTTTTGTATAGGGATAGAGGATGGGCCGGAAAAGGATATAGTTACTTTTTATCTCAATCCTCCTCTGTGGCCTTGTGGGATCATTCGGAGGTAGCAAGTTTGGTTCCCAGTGAGGGGTACCTGATACTCCGTTTGGTTGGTGGTAGAGCATTTTTCTATATCAGCACGTCTAGCTACCACCATGTTATGTTCTGCCCTCAAACAGCATTGTTGTGTTCAGGTGTTGAAAAATAGCAGAAGATTATTCATCATTAGCTTGAGGCTACTGGTTGAGCATTCTTTCCATCAAACAGCCCTATCGTCCCAACCCATTGTAGATAAAAAAAGTTACAGCTTCAGTTCACAATTTCCCATTTACCTAAACAAACTGTCATTTTACTGCGACATTACGCCTTGTAATTTTATAGCACAGCACGCTATAACGCCCCTCTGGCAGACCTAATCTAAAAGCCATCAATACACCGTTATCCAGCCAGAGCGGGTACGTAAACCAAGTATACGAGCCATAAATGAACCGCAAGTGCCGACGCTCAAACGACTAATCGGTGAACACACGTACACGATAGAAAAATACATATCAACATTAACATTAAACAAGAGACACTTCATTTGAGATAAGATTTGAAAAAGGTACAACGCTTCTTTTCGACCGTCTCTCAAAACAACAGACACAGGACTTCGTAGTAATGAATGTATCTATTAAAATGGAACCAATACAGCGTAACTCTGCCAGATTCCGGCTTTCTTGCCCGCTAAATGTTGCAGTACTCACAGCTAGATTCTGGCATGCAACTACTGACGATCAAACGGTTCGCGGCTTTGATTTTTATTTCGTGGTATCTTTGATACTGCCACACCTGACCAAAACCACTCTAAAGCGCTTCTGAATGGCTACCACAATTCTAGGACCCTAACAGGGCACTGAAAGCTATTAAACAAACACTGCAGCTACATCGGCCTGAGCGGCAACAGTGTTTGTAGATTCTGTAAGGAGGATGAGGAAACGTCCATCCACGTCCTCTGCAATTGTGATGCTCTTCATCACAACAGAATCAGACATCTAAGGGTGGCCCACTGTCTCAACGGATAGTATCAAGACCTCCAAACCCAGACCAATTTCAGTTCATGGCCGAGATCAGCCTTGGGGAGGTGATTTGATCTACAGGATGTCACAATAAATCTATAGAGATCGCAATGACATGCAGGACACACGGAATGCACCCCTCTAGTCCAAATAATATAATAATCTATGAAACTCAGTTTCGTTTGTGGTGTGAAATTTCCGCCTGTAAGGCTACCACAGCAGAAACCAGAAGTATTCAGTCCAGTAATGAAAGATAAAATGGCCAGCGCCTTGTCTTATTGCCTTCTCGTCTGAGCACGCTTGCCATCCAAGGGCCTTTTCGAGGCTCGGTTGCAATAAGACACTTGGAAAAAATACTAAATCTAAAGTCAACACCGTATGTCCATGCATGATGGTATTTCATGTTGAGTAACCATTCTTGGCTCCAATTTAGAAGAGGCATTATTCATTAATCGCTGTCCAAATCTAATGGTCCATGCGCAGAGCCTCGGACTGTGACATCCCGCGTGACGCTCACCGAGCTGATCACCAACACAGGTAGCATATCGGGTCATCTCCGCGCACACCATCCATCCCAGTTATTATTATTAATGAACTCGGAACATTCTCGAATTTCGCCGCGCCCCGACACCCATTGACAGCGGAGTATTTATCAACGTCCACCGGCCCGCTCCGAACATCGGCTAAGTATCGCAAATATTTGAATTTTTAATACGGTCCGTTGGTCGTGGTTTGGCAACGGCTTTTCGCAACTGAAATTTGCGTATTGGTGAGTTTGAATAACGAACACAAAATAGATTTCTATTTTCTTCGCTAAACTCAAAACCAATCCCACATTGCGTCATTTGCGAAAAGCAAAACTTAAATTCAATCAATGAATTAATTGTATTTCTGTTTCTGATTCAGTACGAGTATTAGCATTCTTTGGTGCGTGCAGCTCCATCTGTAGGTACAACTACATCTTAAACCGTAAAAAACTGCCGGTACATTGAAATTGTTTTTACTTAAAAATGGTTACAATTTATATTTTAGCTCTCTCTCCTAATCACCAATTTTTGGATTTATTTTGTCCGATTTCGCTAACGGATTTCGCTAGTTGTTATTCATTATTCCAAATAGCGAAGCGTCGGTGGCGCAGTGGATAAGGCGCGGACTCTCAATCTGAGGGTACCGGGTTCGAATCCAGCCGTGTAACTATGAGTTGTTTTTCAATTCAAGTACATTATCCGATTGCTTAACGGTGAAGGAAAACATCGTGAGGAAACCTGCATGTCTTGAACAGGCATGTGAAGTCCGCCGATCCGCACTGGGCCCGCGTGGTGGACTATGGCCCATACACTCTCTGTAGGAGAGTAGGCCTGAACCCCTCCAGTGGGGACATATATAGGCTGGTGATGATGATGATTCCAAATATTATGATGACGCCGACGAAGTTGCTAACAAAATCTAGTTTTCTTAATATTTCTATAGCAGTACAGTCCAAAAACTTGTTTAAAAACCAGGAAGTACTTAAACGTGTGCTGTTGCCATACCATTACCGACACAGCCTTAATGTATGTACAAACGCTTTCACATATCTCAGTTTTTGTGTCGAACCAATAAGAAAATCAATGGAGGTCCCGCTGGTTTTTTTGCTAGCAATAAGTTGCTTTGTAGTTTCTTGAAATGCAACATTAAATGAATATCATAGAGCTGTCGGCAACTGTTAGAAACCCTTATATTGATACTTGCGTTGCATGCTAAATGCAGTCTAAAACGAATTAGATCAAGAGATATTGATTGAAAATAAACAGGTACGTTATTAACGATTTATTACATTTGCAAAGGTTCTTAGCTTTACTTTTGATTATTGATCTATTGTTTTTAACCACATCCGCGGCCTAACGGGTACACAGTTGAGGTCTCAGGATTTCTACCCTGTACGGGATATCTCTAATACTCGGTTTGTTTGGTGGCTAGCTTCCAGAATGTCATCTGGGTGTGACCACAGTATTAACACCACTGTCACAGGGTGGCCACTGCATATAAATGTCGTGATATTCCTATATCGAACGTGCGTGCTTATTACTCACTCATAATAACTGGTTAAGTATGATTTCCATCCAACAACTTTTAAACCACCTCAGTGGCTTAATGGCATTAGAGTATAACGCCTTATAGTTAGTTTAGTTAAGTTTTGTGGACAAAAAGAATTTTTTAGTTGTAAAATTGATTTGCACTGAGGCTCCATCTCATTTGCTGGTAAGATGTTGCAATATCCAGAAGCCTCAAACTAATTAAGTAAAACTAGAGTAACTATTTCTTTCACTATCTCCTGGTCTCAAAACTTCGCAGGAAAAACTATCGGTGCGTATCGAGCAGCACCGGTCGCGGCGCAGGGCCCCCGCCCGCCCTCCGCTCGCCGCACGGTACGATTAATTGATGCTAATTAATAAATTAATTATCCGTGTTCGTTGACGGTCGAGCGACTCCGGTTTTTATTCTGCCACGATCTGCACTGCTATAATTCATATCAGGTTAGTTTAAGACAAAAGTCTGTTTGTGCGGCAAATATTCTTTTTTCCTCTCAAACATGCTTGGAAGTCTTCACGTTAGTTACAGAAGATTGCGGAACATATGAATGAAAACACGTATTCGTGAAATTGGTATGACAGTTATCAGTCATACCAACGGCACACTTTATATTAGCAAGTAGTTAATTAGCAAAGAGTTATGCCGTTGAACGCATTTTAAGACGCCGGCGCCGCCGTGTTATCTTGGATATACTCGTATACTTAATTCTTCATGTCTTTTGGATGAATTTGACCATCAATATCATATATTTTAGAGCGTAGCGACCGAAAATAATAACTTCATGTAGTCTAGTCTTTAAAAATATTTATTTTGAAATAATGTTTTCAACTAAAGTGTACAAATGCGTTTTCTGCAAGCTTTTGCGCGTACGCACTCCAAAAGTTATCATTGGAACCGGAATCTTTTAATTTTAAGCGGAATTATTATCGGAATAAAAATTACCTCACGTTCTCTTTCATACCATAGTTTATATGTGGCAAATTTAATCAAGATATGCTAAACCGTTTAGCTGTAAAAAATGCAACCCACAGATGTACAAGAGGGACCCATCGAGCTACTTTAGAGTTAATGATTAGAATGTTTTTACGCAGAAAACACTCGGGTCGCTTTATAAATATTCTAAAGAACTAGCAACCTGCCTCGCACGGGTGAGATGTACGAATGTACTCGGCTTCTAGGTGGCATATCATGATGAAACTTGTACCAGATTGTATGTTACACCGTCAACTTTCAAAAATATTCTATTAAAATTTGTGCAGAAGTTGTCGCGTGGTGCAATACAAAGATACAGACAGACAACAAAATCTTAAAGATGATTGTATAAAAGCAATAGAATATCTCCTATGCATAGACTTCGTCCATTTACAATTGTGTTTTATGCCTACATAATAAACAGCTATAAGCCATTTGTATATAGTAGTAGGAAAAACTGGAAAATGAAGATCGCGTGCGCCGGTATTTCATTGATGTCTCGCCGCCAGCTGAATATGTTGTCAGTTGGTCACGTAGGACCACTTGAGTTGACACAGCTCTACTGAGAAATGCACTTATTTCTCAGAAACTCTCAGAATGTTCCTCTCGACAATCTCGACACATCTAGGCTTAGAAATTGCGGTACGTGATGTGGCGGGTGCGTGGGTGTATACCTACCTTAATGTCTTCAGAGAAATGTGACTACAAATAAAATGTGCGGTCTTCAACGAATATTGGGAAAGTACTAGAAAGTTTGCGTTAAAGATCGATAATATTTAATTCAGATCTAACTGGAAGGGATTCAAAGGGCGACAAAATAATCAACGACGAACAGCAATAAATTGTCACGCGCTAAAGTGTTCATTTGTGTTTGTTTTCTTCAATAAACAGCTTTCTATTTGCAAGCCAGTTCGAAATTTAAATAAAAAACTTTGATTAGTTACCTCCTTGGTTGCAATGATTCGGATTAAAAGATCGTTCCATTTTTAAATTACACGACAGAAATGAGTTTACATAGTATTATTCCTGGCCGCTAAAACACGACAGAAATGGATTTCCATACAACTTTTGCCAGCCGCTTCTCGCATGTACAGCAATTTCGCATTATCTCGAAGAAGGTTGTCAAAATAATACTCAAATTTCCAAGCATGTTTGAGAAAAAAATATTGATTTTGATTTGATTGAAATGAGTAACGTGATGTGAACGCATTTGTACGTAAATACATGTGTATACAAAAATCGAAGATACCTTTTGTCGTTATCAATACATGTAAGAATTCATAAGTTCACTGTATGCATAAGCTAGCGAAACTCTTCCCTCGCAACAAGCCACAATACGAGCTCGCACGCGTCCTCACCTCACAACATAAACTGTATAGAAAGCCAATTTTACAGACTTATTGTCTCCGAGCGGCTACAATGCGAGACATGGAGGCAAAAGGTACAAGAGCGCGGGGTCCCCGAGACTGCCGATACAAAACAATGGCATTTAATCAACGTTGATAAATGCTGTATTCGGCTACGTTTTTTAAAGACAGCAAGCAGTATTGTTTTGGCGGGAGCTTACCTCTGAATACGGAGATAAGTCGCTTCGGAGAGTGGCTTAGCTGACAAATTGGAATAAAAGGAATATTTATTCGGTGGTGCACGGCCTTGGGATATGAGGAATACGATTCTTATAATCAATTCGGATAGGAAGGAACTCCGTGGTTTAGTTTTCTAGAAAATTTATAGGCGACGCATTGTTTATTGTTTATTGCACATAATAATAATTACAAAGTCTATAATAACTTATTTTTTTTGTATAACTTAAATTGTACAATTAGAGTGGCCTATCCCTAACAAGAGATTTCTCCCGGCACTCACACTGGAGCTTTCAAAATATATATATACTGTAAGTAGATATACACGTACATAAACATAACAAAAAAAGTATAAATATATATATACATACATATAAACTGCCTATTATTTAAATGAGGGATAAATTGTCAAGTTTCATAAACAGTAGGCTTTGATAACTTAATAGTTACTTAATAGTAGATAATTAGTATTTGGTTCTATGTAAAGAAATAAAGTGTCAGTAAACTCGGGTAAGATCTTCAAATCTGTTCAACATATATTGATAGAGTTATTGTTACTCAAAGTTAGCATCTAATATCCGTGTCAAGTCATCGACTTTGGAACAGTATCATGACAGCAAGAACAAGATTGTATTGCAGTTTTCATCAGTTGATATGAAAGAAAGAAAGAAATAATTTATTCGGCATACAGATTACAGTACAGCATATGACGCAACTTTTGTATCTCAACCTCCTACCGACGCGACGGATCCCGAGGCTCCCTCCAGCATTGCAATACCTCGATATATTGCGACGTAGGACATACATTAGCGTTGCAAAACGTTGGTCCACAGTTTTATATAAATCACGATATTTTGTTGAAATAACGCTGAAGGTAACGATCGGCATCTCAAGTTGTATGGTGAGCGTACAGTGGTGGATTCAGGGTTTATATGAGGGTCCTTCGGTTGGATGTCTTTTGAAACAGTTCATTCAATTCAACATCAAGTTTGAAACATAGCATTTGAGTAAATTTTAGTTCACATGTTTGTGTATCTGGTTGTCTCGTCTTCAAAACAGAATAAATGATGTCACCCCTTGAACGTCTGAAAAATCGAATGGGTTAAGGCAGAAGTTGTCCTGCAGCGTCTACCTTAGCATCGACAAAAGCAACTATCTTACTGTATCATCAATCCACCTGCCAAGCGTGTCCAACAATGAACTTATGCAGATGATTATGATGATGATGACATGTTTGATTCATAAACCATGTGTCACGGAAAAAATGGAAATATTTTAATTTTCCAGATTCAAGCCTGGAAGAGTTTACACGCACAATTAATGTGATTGTTGCAAATCGTTTTTATTTTATTTTCCAAAAACACACTTTAATTTCGTTGTGAATTCGATCGAAATTCGATATGAATAATAAATTAGAGAATCAATCAAGACGACGTAAGTGAAAAGTGCTCATACCATGCAGAACGGTCTTTATTCGTGTCTTGCTCAAGGTGGGTCATCTTCCCCTAGATGAGCCCTTGCAAGCAGGCTCGAACAGTATGGTCCGCGGGAACGGTACAGTGGTGGCCATAAATTTGTGAAGCAAACAGCAGGACGTCCATACTGCCGTTCAAGGGACGACGGATAGAGCAACGATTTGATTTATGCACTTACAAGTACGCGGTTGGTATGAGGCATGAGGCTTTCCGTGTTTTTGGTATCGAAGGATTGGGACTAAGATATGATCACATTGGAACATACTGTATACATACACAGGATTCGGCGTTGATATATAAATGTTGGTGTGAACGCAACAAGGTGACAAGCTGTTGCTGTTTGTTATATTCTAAGATGTCAGGATCGGTCTATAATTTTGTTGTGGTCCATGGTATCCGTGATTTGATATTGATATCAGAACATTGAATTTGTTGGAGTTATAAAGTCAGTAACGGAAATGTTAGTGAAAAATTTAAGAACTCGAACTTATACGTATTAATGAGCTCTGCTACGTGAAAAATAAAATCTAATTTGGCTTAACCTGTGTCTGTAAGTCTATCCAGCACACGGAATCCACCGAATGAAAAAACAGTAGATCGAGTTCTAGATCCTTCCTACAGAATCTGTCAACAAAAGAACGAAAAAAGAATCCGGTGAAATTACTATTTACATCGTTTCAATCTGTTGAAGGTTTTATATGTCGGTAGTTCTGTAAGCTTGGGTAGCTGAATATAAACATCCACATACACCGAAACAAACTGTTGGAGTAAAGGGACAGTCTCAAAGTAGGATGCTGCTTGATAATGTGAACTTGAAATTGTTGTGTGCTTTATAGCGGTTAGTTCATTTGTTGCTCCTAAAACATTACTCCCAGGGGTAATATGTATTGTAGTGAAGTTAGACCTACATGCTGGCGCCTACGTGGATGCGCACTGGCTAGTAAGGATCTCTCGAACTTTCCATATATTTTTTAAGTTTAGAATGTGTCGCAGGGACGACAGTTGAACAAAAACAATAGAGGAGTCTTCAATGTATTGTTGTCGAGTGCGCATCTAGTTAAAATATAGTCAAAAATAAGTGTGTTGGGTCCGCGTGTCCGCCCCATCTGTTGTACATGTAATATGCTTTAAGTTATCTATTAAACTGTCTGTCTTATCTACGCTGTTTCTCTGGAAAAGATCCCGATACCAGCTACGTTACCTCCCCCTCTCTACAGTATATATCCATCTATCGATTGCTTCTAGATTATTTAACAACTCTATAGCTCTAGCTGTAAAGCATGTTTTAAAAATAGAAACAATGGGTAGTTCAACCCTTGAGGGAAATATTCCATGAGCAATAGACAGACTAACTCGTAAATAAATCTAATATAATTCATGCAATCACTCCTTTTGACATATGTTTAGGGCTTAAAGCTCACGTTTTTATTGGTAATTAAAAAGCTGTATCAAAGGAAGCTGTGTATTCGCATAAATCATGCAAGTCTCAAAACTGCCACTAGCGGTGTGCACATCTCAGATAAGATACATGCGATCAGTAAAAACAATTATGCCGATCAAGAATGTTGTATTGTGTTTTGTCTCGTTCGGTCACTAGACGCCGCGTGCCGATAAATATTTATGCAATTTATTCATATTCGCGACTGTGGTCCACCCAGTTTGGTTTTTAAAGCTTTCGATTAAATTCAATTCTCGTGACAAATTAGAAAGATGAATTCAATAATGTTTTGTATCGTGTATGCTTTTATATTGTTTCTGGATCTAAATGGTGGTCATCTAAAAATCAGAAGCTTCATTCAATTATCTAGATACACTCGAGTACAAAAGCATGTAATAACTTTTGTATCATGTCACATTCAGCCTACCTTGTTTCTATGCACTGTGTAGAGGGAAATGTCAGTTAAAGTTGAAATGAAATGATACTTTATTTGCTTAAAATATGGTTTAACAAGATGTTACAAGTTTACCTGGAGCTCTCATATTTTCCCACAAGGCATGCAAATACAGAGAGAGAGTTGAGTAATGACATGGTGAAAAATGTTTACATATTTTTTTACTCGAGTGAATGTATCACTCAAAAACAAACAGTCGCTCTACGAAAATTTTATTTTCTATATTCTTTTAACTTCTAATCAATATGGATTGAAAAGAAACATCAGTTTTATAGAAATTCATGCAAAAATTATAGAAATTTTAAGATTACCAAACAAAGCCAAAATCGTGTATTTCAACAGTGTTTGCCGCTTGGATTTCTTACAAAAAGTCATCATTGTCAACTTTGAGAAGCTTCATCCGAGAAATAAATTATAACTCTTGTTTTAATCAGTTTTCAAAAGTACAAAACAAATTATTATTATTGGTTACAACAAGCGTCCAGTTTAGCTACCACATATGAAATTCTGGTGCGAAAGAATATCAAATATCGATCGAGGAAAAACAAAAGCTGATACAATAGGGTCTCGGTATCAAAGTTGAGAGGATCGTTGTCAAATCTGGTATCTGTTGGTCGCGGATCGCAGTCATCAGTGTTGCAATAAAATACGTTTGTGACTCTCAGGGTTGCCACTTTCATCTACACAGTTTTCTGTCAACATAACTTACTAGCTAACTTTTGTAAAACATTATTCCTGGAAATATCTGAGTAAATTTTACCGTCCGTAGTAAACTAGTCAGCTCCTTCAAATTTACATTTGCCGCCATCAACAGTGTTGCCAGAACTGGTGAAATTGAAATAAAAAGAAAATATATCGTATCTAACTGCCAAATATTGTGTGACGTGATGTGTGCTTGTGTGTTCGGGCTTCGTTTAACGTTATTCCTCTCATAATTCTTTCATACTAAATTTCTGTTGCCATAATCTTTTAAAATAGAATATCTGGCTTTGTTAAGTAATTACTGAAAAATAGGATACGAAATTATAGTGTCACGAAATAATTATCATTATTTTACAACTTTATAGTTAGCTATAATAGCCGTTACGCAGTAATGGCGCTTTGAACAATAATCGAAAAAACTGTATAAAATGAAAATTGTGATTCACTGTGAAATTGTATGTTAATGATACTCATTTTGCGACATTACAATCCGATGTCCTATTTTTAGATAGTTACTACACAAATCCAGCTAATATATTTTCAAAGATTATGGCAACAGAAATTTAGTATGAAACTTTGATGGAGGTGGCTCGCTTTAATGTCACGTTTTTCTTAGCATGAAACTAAACCTATAAACAGTCTGCCAACTCATAACATACTCAGGTAACGTGATGCTTCATCGAAGTTTCCGCAAGACGATGACAATAAGGTTAGAAAATGGTCAGGTGTAACACCATTGCGCTCATTTACCAGCTGGCCGCGTGGTTTTTGGATATGTTAAACTAATAACCCTTACTTTCAGGTAGTTGGTGTAGATGGCAGCTACCATCTACAACCTGAATTGAGATTAGATAACGTTCTATGGGATGGGACCAGCAAGTTTCCCTGGTGCATCGCTGATCTTTATTGTGACAAGTTATCTATACTAGGTCCGGAATGAGGAAGTCCGTAGACGAACGAAGGTCACCGACATTGCTCGACGAGTCAGTGAGCTGAAGTGGCAATGGGCAGGCCACATCGCTCGAAGAACCGATAACCGGTGGGGAGTAAAGGTTCTAGAGTGGCGACCACGTACCGGGAAACGTCTACCAGGCCGTCCCCCCACTAGATGGACCGACGACCTGGTTAGAGTCGCAGGGAGTCGCTGGATGCAGGTGGCTCGGGACCGGTCGATGTGGCGTACCATGAGGGAGGCCTATGTCCAGCAGTGGACGTTTCCCGGATGATGATGATCTATACTAAACACCATTCGTTACTGTGGGTGGTACGTGCTCAGCAGCGAATTTACTCAAAATAACTATAATGGAACTTGAAAAACCTCAACTGTAAGTTTGGTTCCTGATTCTGATCCACAACCCTAGGAATGATACAAAAAGGGGGGAATGCGCGGGATTCGGCGCGCCCGGCGGTCTCCGCTGCGCACGCGTGTTCTATAGTGACAGTTTTTATAACCTCAAATATATTACAGATATTTTGTTTTAGTCATTTCGCGAGGTTTATCGACGATCCAACGCGCTTTCATTTGATATCAGCTTTGTTCTTACAGTGATGTGATATACGTGAAGATGATGCGATAAATACCTTCGACATGTCTGTGAGACACTTTGCTTTAGAATTTCCACCACCGTGCTCGACTATATTTTTTTCGTAATGGGTTTATATACTTGGCTTTTGTGTGTGACGATAAGGCCTGATGAAATCAGACTACGGCCATATTACGAATGTAGTTGTTGGTTGGTAATTTCAGAAGATTTTTTGGAATGGACTTGATGCTGTTGGTCCTGCGATCATAACATATTCACCCGGACAATTTGGCGAGCGCGGATGGCGCTCAGCCGGGGGAAGATTTGTGTCATCACTACAAAACGGGGATTTTGGTGCCCGCTCCTTACATTTTACCTTTTAGACCTAAGTCCATAGAATGTTGATTCTATTTTAAAGCTAAAACCAAACGGTTCCGTTAATAAATTATCACGATATACATTTAAAACCACTCTATTGAGAAGTATATATAGGATTCTACAGCCATTGTCAACCGACTATTTGATTCCTGCTATTCTTTCCTTGGCCTGTTTGAGTTTTCTCTTTCTATGGCTTTGTTATGTTTCTAGGCAAGGACTAAAATTAATTTTCAATGAAAGAATGAAATCGTTAATGTGGCAGTGAATGCATTATAATAATATACTTATGCTACTTTTATTTCGTGGTCTTTTGTTCTTCTTCTTTCTCGACTCCGTATTTATGGAGTCGTAGGGTAGAACTTTGCGTACTAAGAGCGCGGTTTCTCAAGGGAAATTTTAATCTAGCAATCAGCCACACCCGGAAACCATAAGTCAAAATAACAGGCCAATATTAAACCTGTTCATTTAACGTTAGAGCTTTTTTGCTGTTTCCGTGGAGCTCGTTTGCGTGTCGATGCGGAGTTGCGAACGTGCAACATTCCCTCGCGGCGTCGACGCCGGCCGCTATCAGATGCGCGGGCGCACGTGACGGCATCCCGCCCCGCCCCGCCACACACTAGCATACCCCCCTCTTTCTCGAAGGATCTTCTCAGCTAGAGCTGCATGTCTCCACGTAGATACCTCTAAAGGTCTTTATTAGCTTTGAACTACATGCGTGAGATATCTTTAGTGGGTAGATCTACTCTCGCAGGGCTTTGAAACTGTCATTCCCTTATTGGACGTGAAATATGTTTCTTAACTATGTAACTTTGCTGATAGTCATAACACCATTTTAAGCCTGAAGGTTTGAGTTGTAGGTTTCGCTGTTTGTTATAGTTTGTTTGTTACAACATAATTATTTTGTCTAAAATGGTTGCGTTTTTAACGATCGGCATTCAAAACATTTGGCTTTTGAATTGTTGTGATATTCTTTAAAGTTCCTAACTAAACTAAAAACTTGAAAACGCCTCGAAAAATGCATTTAATAATGTCAAGTGTTTTGGGAGTGTTGTATGAGACTGACGGATCCCGCGCTGATATACAAAATAGCACCACTAATCCCAATACCTCGTAATAACTCATTTGTTGTATCCAATGATTGTAACGTGCTAGTAATCTAGAAATGTACAACGATCATAAATCTTCTGTAAGAATTTGAATGCCGATTGCACGACGTAGAGGTCATCAACACAAGCTGAGCGACTTGGAACTTCATCGGGCTTGAATAATTCGCGTTGTTCCCGGCGCCGGTGCCTGTGAGCTTGTGTTAGCAATTGTCGCGCGGACACCGTTTTACGATAGCATCGTACCGACGAGCCGCCGGCGCCGACGATCTAGATCGCGGCGTCTGCGCACACCAAAGACATGCCCTCGACGGATAAAGTCTTCACGGGCGACATGCGGGTGCACCGCACTAGGCATGCCTTTGAAAAACCCAGCGAACTATTCAGCCGTAGCTGGCCGATGCCGACGCTCGTGATGGCATTCCTTTGGTATAGCCGAGCGATTTCCTCGCTTCGCGTTTGCGAGGTCTCCATTTGTTTTGCGATTCTTAGCAGTTTGTTTTTATGCTTGCGATTTTGTAGCAAGTTCTATTTCAAATGAGACGATGTGATTTGCAGGACACTACCTTCAGTGAGTTCTAGAATTCGCCTCAAGTCCTGAGCCGTAGAACTGGCAGCAAAAATCGACCTACCCCGCTTGTAACTGCAGTTCTTTTGTTTTTATTCCTCAGTGTCAGCCGTAAAAGTCCGCAGCCGAACATGCCATAATCACCGCGGTTTGTATGCGGATTGATCATCGTAGTAAGTTGACGATTCTAGCGATCTTCTGAAATATTCTCGAAAATCTTCTTTTACCACCTTCACTGATGGAACTGTTGGGGTGGTTTTATGCTATTGCTTAAATTTCAACGCATTGCACATGGAGTCTATATGCACTGAAACCGATATCGCAGATATATATATATTTTTATTAGAATAGCTGTTTTAGTATAGTACAGCTCCCGAATAAAATAATCCTGTGTGCAACAACAGTATTCAAATTGTAGCACTTTCGCTGTCTGTTCAGTGTGCCACATATGAGAACTTGTAACAAAAACCATCAATTGAACCATGAAGGACACGAAGCTGTATGATAAAATCAAATTACAAGATGTCGGTATTTACAGCCAATTGTTGTTGGTTTCGGAATGCCATTAGAGACTTTTTACAAGTTGTCAATTTCGTCACCAGCAGCGACAAACCCGGCACGTAGCGGGGCGTGAAATCTTGAATCAGTGCGTGTGAAGATTTTTGACACAACATATTCTCTTTCCACGTTCAAATCAACGTATAAAAATTTCATTCAATGAATAACACGTCACTGTGTAAATATTGTAAGTATGATGACATATTTACGCGGGTAGGGTTGTAGTTGTAGAGTAAATAAGTAATTTAAATATCTTTGTGGTAGGGCTATAGGTCAAATTTGCCTTGAGGCGTGTGGGGACGACGATGGCCGTGAAAAGGGGCAACATTTTAAAAATCTTAAATTCTGGAGGACTATTTAATACTAAACTTTCATAATTATCATTTCGTTATGTTTATGTTATATGCATGATTCAAACAATAATCCTATCGTCATCTGTAAACTAATTAACTATCCAGATCTTCTGGGTTGGTTGGTGATAATCCATAGTTGATAAATACGACATGATTTAGGGACCGATATTGTATTGCTGCTGTTGTAAGCGTCGGTGGCCCATTGGATAACGCGCGGACTCTCAATCTATGGGTTCTGGGTTCGAATCCAGCCGTGTACCTATGAGTTGTTTTTAAATTCAAGTACATTACCCGATTGCTTACGGTGAAGGAAAACATCGTGAGGAAACCTGCATGTCATGAACAGGCATGTGAAGTCCGCCGTTCCGCAGTGGGCCCGCGTGGTGGACTACGGCCCATACACTCTCTCTAGGATAGTAGGCCTGAGCCTGAGGGACAATATATGCTACCTTGGTACCATCTGAATTTAAAGCTATAAACAATAAGCGTTTTGAAGATGTGATTTGAATGACGTGCAAAAAGTGAGACCTATATACTTAGATGGGGTTGATGGGACATGACATATCTGTCGAACAAAGGTTTACCTAAAGATTAGAAAAATTTTAAGACTAGGATAATTTTAGTGCGACATTCAGTACGAATTAAAGTTATAGTGCTACGCTTTCTGACAGCAATTTATGTCTGCCAAATTGCTCGAGCTTTTTGACAAATACTGAAGAGACAAACGAATATTTGGACAGTTTCATTGTTTCGCGATATTCAGGGAAAACTAAAGTTACATGTAATAGTGTACATGTTCTCATATCAATTGGAAAACCTGTATATCTGAAACTGGATTTATCAAACATCTTCATGCTGTAATTGTATAATGTACATCATAATTACGAGTTTATGAGTATACATGTTACGCTCAAAGATCGAAAACGCTCAGTGAGCGGAAAAATAGCTCACAAGGCGTTGTGGTCAAGTAAAACATCCACATGGCGAAATTCGTGTTATGGCTCTAATGAAAACGCACACGACGCGTTGTGGCAATCACAGAAAGACCAAATACTCGGAGCAATTTTTCCGCTCACTGGGTGTTTTCGATCTTTGAGCGTAACATACGAGTACATACAAAGCTTACTGCAATTTTTTAAAATTTTTCAAATAGTCGTTAGTTATAGGGAAATGTCCACTGCTGGACATAGGCCTCCTCCATCGTATGGTCCCGAGCCACTTGCCTAGAATATTCTAGAAGGGGGCCGGCTCGGTACTACCTTCCCGGTACGTGGTCACCACTAAAGAACTTTTACTCTACATTGGTTATATATTCCTCGAGCGATGTGGCCTGCCCATTGCCACTTCAGCTCACTGACTCGTCGAGCAATGTCGGTGACCTTCGTTCGTCTACGGACTTCCTCATTCCGGACCTAGTATAGATAACTTGTCACAATAAAGATCAGCGATGCACCAGGTTAGTCGTTAGATCCGTAAGTAGTACAAATAATTGATCTTTATGTTTGTATGAGTACTCGGTGTGTCAGAATATAAAATCAAATGAAAAATAATCAATTTAAATATTCTAAAAGACTGTAACAAATCGATCACCTTTCCACTTGATTCGGCCTTTTTATAAAGCAACTAAGCCTGTTCCAATCGTTGGATTCATATAAAAAAGTAATGCTCCGGTCCTCACCAAATTATAGTGTTTAAACATTTTAATTCAGAGCTAAGAAATGTGCGTAAAAGCTTATAAAATGGAGGAGTTTATAATATATGTAACACTGCCTCCTGGCGGCCATTATTTTGGTCCGAGCTTGTTATTAAATTCGGCCTTATTTATTTATTTACGATCATGTTGGAGGTATGTGAGTACATGGAGTTTTCATACGATGTACGTTAACATTTTGTATTGATTAACTGCCAAACTTCACAGTTCTTTAACATGATGGGTTTATACTCGTAGTTAGGTAGGACATTTTTTCGTGTCAGTTGAGATGGCGTCGCTGTCAGCTGCATAAATTGGACAAGAGCCTTCCTCAATGATGACGTGAACTTAACATGGGGGGATTTCACATGATCACCACACCCGGACGGATTGGTGACCGCAGTAAGATGTTCTTGCTACATAGGCACATAATTAATATAATATAGTACTAAGTTCAGAACGGAAGTTCATCGCATCCCACCGATTCGCGGTACCTCACTTCTCCCCGCAAGGAACAGTGAGAAATGGGAATAGGAAACCGATATCACGATATCACGACATCACGGCATTCTTCTTTTTTCTTTTTTTCAACCAATCGTGGTCCACTACATATAAGAATTACAAAAAAATAATCAATTATACGAAAAAATGTTTATTCTTCAAATGTTTGCTATCGTACGAGTACATATATTGCTTCTTTCATAAGCCTAAACAAGTTTACGAATTCAGAAATCAAAATGTTTCTGATGAGAGTTTACATCTAAGAAAATGTACGCCTAAGAAAATGTACTTATTTAAGAATCACATCATGGAAACCTATTGTCAACTTGTCAACATTAATCCCAAATAAAATCAATCAAATCCCAATCAAAATAGTTTCGACCCCTTAACAGCTTTACAATATTTATAGAATTTTAGAAAACCTCAAATCCGCTATTTGTAATCGTAAGGTCAGTCACTTGACCTCTGCCCATAACAATAATTCAGAAAACAAACAAAACAATGAATCAACTAAAGTGTTGATACACCCGCCGATGAGAGCGTCCAGGCGCGAACCCCGCTACAATACCAACTCTAATTCATACTTAATTACAGATCAAATGAAATATCGATTTGGGACCGGCCGTGTAAGACACAGGTGCCGATACACGCCTCGGCCCCGGGCCAAGACACTTTCTTGTGAAGAAAATGCAGGGTTCAGTGTTTCACTAATTTATAGGTTACATGATTTAACGTTTGTGACATGTTTAAAAAAAGGAAGTATGCTAAATCATTGAAGTTGATCAAAGTACTGCTACTCCTAGATTCTGCCATGTTTCGGAATTTCGTTTGAACCTAACTGTCTACTTAGTTTAGCGTTATGGCTTTAGCCGGGCCGGTCTAGGTGACATCCTGGGTATACGCATATCACTTGTGTCATAAACTGATATTATTTTTCAAATGTTATCTTATCATCATCATCATCAGTCGGGAAGAGTCTACTGCTGGACATAGACCTCCTTCATGGTATGCCACATTGACCGGTCCCTAGCCATTTGAATCTAGCGACTCCCCGTAACCTTAGCCAGATCGTCGGTCCATCTAGAAAGGGGACGGCGCGGTAGACGCTTCCCGGTACGTGGTCGCAAATGTTATCTTGTAATTAAAATTATAATTTCTAAACTAAATTTGTCGACATTTCTGATGTATTTCATTGAATTCTTTAGAATCAAATAAATTTATCCAAAAATTTCACATTTGGAGAAGAAACACTAAAATCTCTGAACCATTACTTACTACTAATGCTCTGAACCATACTTAGTACTAATACTCTCGTTGAACTCGCCCCACGGAAATAACTTCAAAGACTTAGATAAAATTAGCTTATGTCTATCTCCATGGAAAATTTCATCAGTATTGGTATAAGCAAACGTATTCTCCTTAATATTTGCTATCAGTGCGATACTGTTAATAAAGCTATATTGGTTTAATAACAAACCTTCATGAAATCCCATTCAAACTAAATCCCTTAAACACAACCTAAGCTAAGAGAGTTGGCAAAACTTTCTTTCGAACAGTTAAAACATGCAAGTTTAAGTCGTATCTCGGAGATTTATCTGTTTAAAACGTACTCTGTGGTTCTCGGATCGTTTGCAGGGTACATTAGCTGAGTAGAGGTCCGCTCTGCAGATGCATCGAGCACGAATTCTCCAATAATTTCATACTCGATCGCGGGAGGTATCTGCCTTATCCATCTCGAGCCGCCGGCCCTCCTATGTATGTACGTGCCTTATTAAATGCAAAATATTGCCTCTTTACATAAGAGATCTCGTTAACATTACATTAACTGTATATTATACATCGTTTTACTCTTGGTTTTGTTTTGCCACGTTACACGGTGTTGGTTTAGACTTGTTCGGAGATAATTTAGTTGTAAAACCACTCAGCGTTTACCTAATCCAGAATGAAATGCTTCTGATAATATCTCATTTTAAAATGGTTTAAAAATATACACTGGCTCCGCACTTGGCTTTCAAGTCTGATCGTAAGTGATTATAAAGACATTGCATGGAAAGCATGCTTACCCGTAAGCCTCAAATTATTGAATCACTAGCGAAGTTATATTAGATTTAAACTCTCGAGTGGCGACCTCGTACCGAGAACCCGTGTACCTGGTCGTCCCCGTAGTAAATTGACTGACGATCTAGTCAAGGTTGCGGGAAGTCGCTGAATGCAAGTGGCTTGGGACCGGTCAGCGTGGCATACCACGGAGAAGGCCTATGTCCAGCAGTGGACATGGCAGCTGCAGACACGTGGCATGGTGTGCAGTGGGAGCTAGTATTACATGCTGTGGTCTACAGGCAATGTGTAAGTACAGGCTACGGCGTATTTAAACAAAAGTAGTATATAGGGTTTTGCACTTGGTCATGTCACCTGATGGTAATTACGATAAGGCAGTTGGATGGCAAGTGGGCGTACCCAGAAGCAGTATTAATATCTAATCTATGCCAGAAGCCTCATGCTAATGAGGTGCTTGCTTTACTATATCTTTCATACCGGAACACAACAGGGCTTTTAACGCTGCTGTTGGTGGCAGACTTAGGTAACATGGTTTGGTGGCTGCCCAGTGAATGCTCTACCACCAACCAAACGGAATACCTTAGGTGCCCCTACTGGAAATTGAACTTGGGACCGCGTATATCGCCGTACTAGACTCGGAGTCTATAGACATCAAATGTGTTTAAAAATAAATTGACTGTCACAGAGGGAGAATAAAAACAAATTATTGTGGAATATTGATTCAATATAGCTTTATTGTGTATTTTAATTGTTTTTATTTTATTATACAAACATTTGTAATGTGTAACACATTACAAATAATATCTAGCTCAACATATGTATACGAATGTAGTTGTCATATGTCTAAGGACGGCGCCTGTATCTGTATTGGCTATCTTGATGTAATCGGCTGCGTAAGTCAATTATAGGACATTCCAATTTCCATGAAAGAATCTGTCAATGATGCTAATCCAAAGCCAAGTCGGCATTGTCAATCTTGTGTACGGTCTATTCTTAAAAACATCAAGTTATTTATTGTTCCATGCAGCTGGCATGCTCTGTTAGTACTATAGGTGAAAAACTTAAGTAAATGACCTGCATGTGTGAGTAATGTGAGCGAGAATGGTTATACCCCTTACTGAAATCGTAACTTCCTTGTATTTTTATTTCATCACTAGATTTTAAGTTAAACCTTCATCTGTACAACTGTAGAAGCATGTCCCAATGCACGTTCACACATACAGGCAGGCAGGCAAGCAACAAACTTACATATTCTTTTACATACTTTCTTACCATGAGAGGTAATTTAAATCTTTTCTTAAATATCTGCTATGCACAAAGGCTAGTTACAATTTTAATGTATACATAGATAAGGGCTACGTTCTCACTTCATACATCACCGGCAACGAGGAGGCTGCGCGGACGCCGCCCTGGCAGGAGAGCGCGGGGCGGGGCAAGATCGTGCCCAGATGCGCGGGACTCACTTGTTTGACGATCAGCGAACTCTTGCGCAATTAAGTATCTAGCTTATTAATGCTTGATAATTTGTTATGATCAAGTTCTCTTACATTATTTTACCATGGGAATTATGGAAGAAATATTGTCGCTATCCAGCCTTGCCCGTGGCTGTGATTCTTCTCTACTTTTGATTGTAACGTTCCAGTAAAGCTTCCAGTTTAACAAAATAAACACGTGATCTACAGTACTCGCACATTATGTTTACCCCTCTGAAGTTAGCTCTCCGCAATTTCAAACATGTACAGACGGAATGTGTGTCTATTATTTTCTATAATAACTATCGCTAGATGAAATAAAACACTAGGGCATTTCTTTCCACCCGCTAACTTGCCTTGCCTCCCATTTATACGTTAATAATTGATACTTCGCGGTCTTTTGTGACTAACTTCAGAGGGGCAAACTTAGTTTGCGAGTACTGTACTTTTTGTAATACACAGTGTACAAAATATTTATAATTTTCATATTCATCATACGTCGAAAATATATGCGAATTGAACCTTATTTCTGGTGTGAAATCGTAAATTTGGAATATCGAACCTGAGACTTAGAGGTTATGAATCCAACTGTGTATCCTCTAGGGTGCGCGGGCTGGTTAGGAGGTTTACTTAGTTCACTACGAGTATATAGAAACCCTTACGAAGGAACACTTACAACAAGGCGGATGTCTCAAACATATTATTAACAACCTGCGTGGCCTAATTGGTTGGTGGTGATCATTTTTGATATGCAACTGACTAACTACCACAATGCTGCCGAAATCTGCCACCAAACAGCAGATTTAATTGCACATTGTGTTCCGGTATGAAAGGTAGCAGAGCAAGCGCCTCATTACGTTTGAGACTTCTGTGTGATCACACTTTCCATCAAAAGCCCTTTTCACTCTCATTTTTGAGAATTCATTTAACTATAAATAACGCGTTCAAACAGAACTAGAAACCGACTTCAACTTCCCGAAAAGTCATTCATCCCCTAAAATTATCACCTTTAGACGTAGAATTATCATATTTTGTTTTTATTGATTTTCTCAAAACGCGCTGAATCAATTTCGATGAAATGTATATGGGAGGGACCTCTGAAGTATGTTCTGTCAATCAAAAAAGAATCATCAAAATCGATTCGTAATTGGCGGAGTTATCACGTAACATACATACAAAAAATTATAAAGTCGAATTGAAAACCTTCTCCTTTTTTGAAGTCGGTTGAAAATGAAGTACAAATATCCCTGGCTGCAGTTCAGTAACTTGTCAGTTGGTAGATGGTACTACATCTGTCACAATAGGCTATTTGACTGGTTTTTTGGATCAATCTCATATTATTCAGTAAAGTTTAAGGAACCCAGAAAAAGTTGTATTTTTCAATTCTGGTACATATTTACTGAAAAATGTTGAATTAAAAATTCAATATTTAATGAGCGCGCCAAAACGCTAATTTGACAATATGGGTCTGCGATGGCTTCGGTGACGTCACTTGCCTGTACTATAATCGGTGGTACATGTCACCCACATACATTTGTGCAAACAAAAGATAAAAGTGCAGTTAAATTTACATGAACAGAGTGATTTATATAAATGTTATTATACTTACTTTGCTGTCTTCACATTTTTTAGCTCCGAAGCATAAAAATCGGGATTATTTTTGAAAAATAATCCGACCATGATTGCGTCGACTTGGGGCAAGTTTCTGCTGTCTGCTTTCACAAAATCGTTGTCCATAGTGAAAGTACTTGATAAAATTTTGCGAATAAATCACACAAAAACAATACTGAACGCAGGAAAATATTATTTAAAAATTTTCGAAAGCTATCATTACAAGCACGTGAACAAGTTTACAGGCCAGTGACGTATTCATTAGACAGACCAATCAGGACCGTTTTGTGTCACGTGACAAACATCAGAAAATATGCATTTTTATTTACGGATTTTTGAATGAATAAATTATTATTTTTAATTTCCGATAGTAAATTACCATTCTTAAACTTATAATACATACTGATTACATTAATTAAAATTTTATTTTTAACATGGTCAAATAGCCTATTATTGAGGCACACCTGCCCCTCGCCCGCGCCTGCGCCCGCGACGGTGCATTTACATAAAATGGAATCGCCCCGTGGACGATACGCCACGGAATTCGGAATATCCATAAACGTAGCTGCCAGCATAAAGAGGCCCATACTTAAAAACAAAATTAAAGGGGATAGCCGTACGATAATATGAATTAAAAATAATAAAACAAAAAAATAGGAGTCACGGATCGCCTCGAGAAGGTTTTTTATGCTTTTTTTGAAGCGATGCCTGCGAACAGAGTACGTCGGTATCTCGGGACAATATCTTTGACGAGTTTTTTATGCGGCATTATTTTTAAATGAACAGATTATAAATGGTTGTTTGGCGATTTAACGCCCAATCTAATTAGGCAAATGATATGTGTTTTCGGGTAAAGATCGCTCGATCGCTTTCCGATAGAGTTCGCTATTATTGATTGATTTTTAATGGGGTGTTATGATCAGTTATCTGATATGTGTGAGTTCATTGACGGGTTTTTGCTGAGACTGTGTAAAAAATGTGAATACTCGTAGCATTAGACATGCGTAGCAGTCGCTTTATCATAGAGCTTAGTTGCAGCAACAGAATATGTGAAATGATTCAATGTCATTGTAATTCTCTATTAGCTTACGTGTTACGTTTATGCACTTTGAGAATTTTTTCATAACATATTTTTAATGGCAGTTTAAAACCAAGCATAGGACTCTGACGGCATGTGTTTTGGGAATACATAAAGGAGACTAAAGACCACCAATCGTCAGATCCGTAGGACACATAAGGCACATGTCCAGGGGTGCAGTTCACTAAGGACAACGTCTTTCCTATTCGATATTGATGCTAGTAGCTACTCCTGAGCCATGTCAGAGGACTATGGAGGCTCACCGGCTCTGACACTGGGGTTTGTAAGGTCAGTCGTAGACCTTACAACCTACACGATAAGAAGATTCTTGTTGCCTATTGTAAGGAATCGTCCTTAGTGAAATGCACCCCCATATACGGATTTTAATGTATTCTACAATTTTTGTTGTTGATTATAAAATATATCTTTTGAAGAAAGAAATGTGTTGATTAAACAACATGATTGACACGTTGTCTAAGTCTGCGGCCAAACAGTTTTAATAGCACTTTTGTATTCCGGGATGAAAAGTAGCAGAGATAGCCCTTTATAGACTGTAGCTTAGTGTACGCACGCCTGCCATCCAACGGCCTTATCAGATGAGATGAAGGTCAAGCGGCACCTTCATTTCCTCCAGTACAAATTACAGAAACTTTCAAATAAAAACTTTCACAGCAACACATGCACCAAATTAACATAATAGCAGACTATTAAAATGTACTTACATCGATATTAATTATATCAATAAGTGACACCATGATGGATTTCATGTACTAATCTGAGCTTCGTTAACTGTCCAACTAGAAATGAATTAAGAAATAGATACATAAATTAATATGATGTATTAGACAGTATTATAAACTAGATATGTGCATAGATTGCTGAAATTAGTTTTTAAATGGGTACGTAATGATTTCGCAACTGTTATTTCGCGAAATTAAAAAACCGGTCAAGGGTGATTCGGACATGAAGGGTTTCGTAACACCGTACAATATTTATATCGCATGATCGATCAGAAAACCTGGAAAAAAATGCTTCTGGATAGAGTGAGAGCCTCCAGAGCCTTTCATCTTTTTGATGATTATTATTTTCTAGCTCTTGCGTGGGCAAGAGCTTCGTCTTCGTGTAATTCTTTGATAACTAGTATCCTGTATATTATTCTAGAACACAGTACATCTGTGTGCTAATCAGCTTCCGTGTTCTACACGCTTGGATTAAAAATTCCCCGTCCCGTATTTCTTATTTTTTTCGAATAACCAAATGCTTTTGGTCATGCGACCTCTACAACTTCACCCGGACAATGGCGAGCGAGGAAGGCGCTCAATCGAAAAGAGGGGTTCAATTCCCGTACCTGCCGGTACTAGCTACTACCATAATACCTAAGTCTGCTACCAATCAACTACTTTTATGTATAACAATATCAACTACTTTTATGTATAACAATACCTGTTCAATATACCCATGTTCCATTGTATCTACAACATACTGCGATAACCAATCCTTACATGCAGTTACCTAAGCCGGTTTATTATGAAGACATGTCCAGCAGTGGACTTATGCAGTGATTTCGTCTTCTCTTAAATAATTTAGTAGGCTCACATTTATGTAATCTGTCTGTAAATACTTACCTACCTCAACAAGTTATTTGTGCATAAAAAATTGAGATCTTACGTAAGTAATTCTTCCTTTTGATCTTGTTAAGCAGAATCAAGCATGTGCTACTGATGACGGTTATATGTTTTGTCAGTTTCCTGTCCTATCGTCAGCTCCTCGTCACCGTGAGAACTCCAACAAGAAAGTGGCATATCGTATGACGAATCTGACATTACAATTTTCAATGCAAGCACGTAAGGTTCAATAAAAATCCAATGAAATTAAAATATAACGTCAGTATCTGAGCCGAGCATCCCGTAAGCCACGTAAAAACTGTAAGATATTCAGCGAGGGTCTGCCCGTCTTCAGGCAACATCATAATTTAACTTCGCAAAAAGTGGTGTCTTAATAAATAAATCAAGGGATTTTTTCAACGTCCATAACTTAAGAAGTCGAGGCGGGAAATCGGATGGAAGTCGAGGGCGCAACTTTTAAAAAAGGAAACTGCTCTTGCGGCGGTGCGGCGGGCCGCGATTGGCCGGCGGGTCGGGGGGCGGGGGCAGGTGGCGCGCTATTGGTCCGCCGCGGATGCGACGTAGGCGCGTTCATCTCGAGACGCGAACAAATAGATTTTTTTGAACAAAAGCAATTTTCCTATTATTCTTGTTGTGGCTCTGTTTCTATAGTTTGTTTTTGTTGGGCTTCGTTTTGTATTGTTCTGTGTTCGAGTGCGCGACAATCCACTCTCAGTTAATTCTCTACGATATTAACAACGACGCTGAGCATTGTTGCGACGACTGCTACATGCAAATTTCTATAAAAACTTGTGATTGTTATGAAAAACCGATGTTTAAGGCCCGTTTCAGACTGACGAAACAAGCCATTATTATTCAGATCCAGAATAACATCCATATGTTATTTAACTGTTTTTTTAATTTTAAAAAAATAATTAACATCTTCAAACTTCTTAAACAATATCCAAGTTTTATTGACAAATATTTTTTTTCTGATTTCAATAAAACCTATTCAAAGATATTGTCGTTTTGTACATCAATTACACGATCTAGTTTTTATGTCGTATTGCCTACGAGCACACCTGTGCCTCAAGATTTTCGCTTAATTTGGTTTTAATTTCTTAGTCTAGACCTTGCCTTAAATCATGTCTCAACTGCATGTAGCAATAGCTTTTAATTAACATTAGATACCAGCTCGTTATGACTGACAATGGGCATTAAAACTTTGACAATAACTCATTTAAAAGTTTCTTTAACGATCGCTTCTGGCGAGATAAAACGTTATAATGCGAAACAGTCACAAAGGAAGATGTTTATCATGCTTCTTTATTCAATATTTCAATAGATAGCGACTGAAACATTCTTTATGAAACTATGAACAAACGAGATAACGCTGGTTTATAAAAAGTGTGAAACAACTCACGCAATGCACTTGCAACTTTTTTTAGTCTACCGTTTTTATAAGTCATTGTATTTATTGATAAAACTACATTTTCTATATTAAATAGACATGCGTTTGACTACAATCTCGCGAGTGCAATTCACTGTAGACTAACAACAACGATGAATCTAGTTTCCTAGACTAGGATTGTAATATCGAATGTTGTCAGCAAAGACATCCTTGAGCCGTGAGGATGAAAGCAGGTAGTGAATGCGTCCCTGATGTAAAGTGGTGATGCGGTTGAGGATGGAACATGTTTAGAGCATATGTGGTGTAGTCTGGCTTTAAATACTTCCTGATTCGCAGAACAGAACGCAGAAGCCGCCATGGACTATTAACATACAGGGGCAGGGTAATTGTTCACTGTTTTCTTGTCTTAATTTTTTTCTGACTGTGTGCCGAGTTTGTGCGAAGATTGAAAATATATTGAGAAGACGAAAAGGCAAGGATTATTGCAAATCCTATCGTCGAACTGTCAGAGACACTCGCATGTCTCATATGGAATTTTTCGTGTGACAAAGGACATAAAAACTGTAGATAAAGACAAACTTTAGGGCGTATTACAGCGATTCTCAACCCAGTATCCAGTATCAAGACGACTACGCGTGAATATCGAAATAGGAGCAGCAAAATCTACCTAAGTGCGCTCTATGATGTAAAAATATAACCAGTGACCATGTATGTCTGCCAGCAAGACTATAGCAAATCATAAAATTACGTTGAAGTGGTCGGTAAGGGAGGTACATGTCCAACAGTTTACTGACACACCATAAATGCGTAAGTACTCGTAATTGTGACAGTTTTTGAGCAACAAATAGTAATACTTTTTCATTATGGAAAGTGACGCTCAGGGCCTCAATCTAATTAGGCTCTGCTGGCTCTCTAACTTTCATACTGAAACACAACACAACAATGCTATTAACAGTGCTGTTTGGCGGCAGACTTAGGTCACATGGTGGCTAGCCAGTCGGACTTAGAAAACGTCGTACCACTAACCCTGGTAGATACAATCGCTGGGTATGAAACCCGGTACCTTCAGATTGTGATGCCACATAGGCGTTTAAAACCCATACCGATAAACTTTGAAATGTATCTTGGAACCGTACTAGGCATTAGTGCAGCACCAACGTTGAATTTAAACGTTTGGTGAAATGCAAGTCGTGCGGCGTCGCGGAATAACAAATGTGTAGATTAATATCGCAATGCTTTAATCTTTATTAGCGCAGACGTGGTCCGAATAACGCAACACGCCTCCACGTGCGCCGAGTGAAAGGTTTTTGTACGGAAAAGTTGATAAATGCAGCCTTTGTACGACTACCCCATGACTTTTCCGTTTGTTACGTGGAAAGGGATAGAGGAACATTCCTGGAAACGGGAACGAGTTTCAGAAACATCCATCGTGATTTTTTGTGGTGCTTGCTGGTTCACTGTTATAATATACCTCTATTTCTATTTAATGAACTACATTTTTCCTCTTTGACAGTAGGTACCTACATAATACAGATTTGACTTTTTCGTAAACCTAGATAGGCAGTTCTAAGCTTCTAAGTTTTACTAATCATAAATCCGCTAGTTGCTCATATGCAACCATAATCTAAACTTCGCTTGGCACAGGCGTTGTTGGTCGCACTCAAGACTTCAGTGGTTTTTACAGTAAGAACGTGCATATGAGCAACTAGCGGATTTATGATTAGTAAAACTTAGATGTGATTAAATTATTATCTGTATCGTATACTCGTACATTGTTAGGATTCAATGCATATCTGCCTATCTAGGTTTACGAAAAACTCAAGTCTGTATTATGTAGGTAACTGTCAAAGGGGACGTGGTACTAGACCACTTCAGATAGGGAAATGACATTTCAGTAGAGAGAAATATATTACAATAGCGAACCAGCAAGCACCACAAAAAATCACGATACGACATTACCAAAGTGACGCGTAGATTGGCAGCAGACTAACTTTTAAGAGATTTTCTTTAAAAATCAGAATATAACGTTGCATTGTCAAACAGAACACTACAGACTACAAGTATATAAAGATAACATGGATCAAATAGAGATAGCAGAAAGAGTACAAGAACACTGTACAAGAACTTCTATTGACGATTTTCACGAGACGTCACTCCGCCGTATTCCAAATTTAAACAGATGCCCCACCTGCCAGTTCTCCGACATATCAAAAGGAGATCACAACCATGTAGAGCGACCACTTTACAGAGTGTCTACAGTACCTATATCAGTGCGGTTGCGGAGGTAACAGATAAAACTTTTTGCTCCCGTCCACCACCAACAACCACTGGGGGCTGTTAGAACTGTTCTATTCCCATCTGCTTCCAGTGGTAGACTGAATAAAATGAGTATAGCTTCTGCTACCGTGAGGACTGACGGTGTGCTAAGAAACGTTCTCTGGCCTCAGTGGTGGCAGAATAGGTGACGTAGCCTATGACGAGTGCTAAATTTCTTCACAGGAGTGGAGTCTTCACATGGCTAAATGTTGGACTCACAATCTGGAGGTCCCGGGCTCGATTCCCAGTCGGGGTATCTATCGGCAATCGGTTTGGTTGGTGGTAGGACGTTTTCTATGCCCGCCTGGCTAGCTACCACCATGTTACCTAAGTCTGCTGCCAAACAGCAGTGTTAATAGCACTGTTGTGTTCCGATGAAAGGTAGCAAAGCCAGCGCCTCATTAGCTTCTCTGGGTGCGCACGCTTACCATCCAACGTGACTTACCATCAGGTGAGATGAAGGCCAAGTGCAAAACTATCGTACATATATTTTTTATAGCAATCCAACTGCGATATATACATAGAATACATTCCAAACCCTATCAACCAATATGTATAATAATAAATTAATGTGAGTGTATGCAGGTGTATTCGCAACACGGTTTAATGCACCGCATGATCGATACGATGCAGATCTGTGTAACGATGACGAAACACTCTGCAAATATGATGCATCGGCACTATCACACCGAGCGATGCGATCCCATGCGGCGACGGCTTATAAGTTTGGATATGTTCATCTTAAGATTGCTATGGCACTTGTGAAGTGTCCTAATTGTAGTACCTTGCTTCGATCATGCAAGTGTTTCAAGAAAGTATTTCTTTGTTTGTAAATAGTCTATCAGTTTTGGAAGTAAGGGCTTTATTGAATTATAATATAATGCTAGCTGTACTGCGCTCTAGTGAACCATAATAGTATTTCACAAAATGTCACTTGTTATTTGATGATGTGGTTTCTTACTTTGGAAAAAGTGGCGCTGTAATATATGAAAAAATATTTCACATTTTTGACACTACCAATTCAAACAGTCATCCGTCATTATCAATAAATTATTATTGAATTAGGAGGGTTTATTTATAAAATACAGCTTCCAATTGTATAATGAAGAAAATCTAATTCAAAAAATCAAATATACAAAATATAACGACACTCCTAAACACCTAATAGAATGCATATTTTCTGTTTTTGTGAGAGTGATTACAATAGCATGTCTAAGATTTGTATAGTTCATGTTAAATAATATTTTATTAAGTAGACTCAGTACACAATCAACCTAAATATCTAGGAAATACAGTTCCTAAATAAATTGAAATACTCAAATGAAACGTAAAATGTGAGTTGGTCATGGAAACTATTGCAATTACGAAAGTGGGGAAATCAATGGCGACACATTTCGTTGATAGCCGTGTTCCGGTAATGTATTGGGCCTTTCACGAATGTCGCTGGCTGGAATAATTTATGAATGATAAATAATTGAAACGAGGAGATTTTAAATAATAAAACTTCCTATAACAAAACTATTTGTCATTGCAACTGGCTGGATATTGTAGGCCTTCAGACTTAATTCACCTGACTTTAATCACTTGGGTATATTAAGTCATCAAATTGAATTAAGTGCATCCTTAAGTGGATTCAATGCACCCTAGAATGCATCAGTGCTTTAATACTACAGAATAGTGTACTTTATTCACCTAGGGACTTTACGAGGACTTATAGATTTAATGCACCAGAGTTATGCAACCTCTTTTCGTGGCGATACTAAAATTTCGGCTCTGATTCTGATTTCGAAGATATTAGAGCTGGGAAACATCGACAATGAACCAAAAGAGGCCACAAATGTCACAATAAACGGTTCCGAGACGCCATGTATTCGAAGTTAGGTTGTCCCACGAGCCAGACACCTTCGAATCCCCATACTTTTTACATAAGCTGTTTTTATATTAACCATTTCAGAATATGCAATGGTGTAAATATCACACGTCATACAAATAAAATGTACTTATATAACTGATCTCCACGCATAGGTATTTAGGAGGCTACCAAAACACTGCAATTCTTCTTCATATATTGTAGATACATTACTAAAGTAAACCAAAGTCAGAAATAATCTGTGAGATTATTGATTTTTTGTTTTTTTTGTTTTTTTTTTATTGTTTTGTTTGATTTGTTGATTGATTTGATTTAAAAAACACAAAATATGGCGGTCAATAAATATTTATAGTTTTAAAAAACAACTGAAAGCACACACTTAAAACACCAAAATCAAGTGAGTATCTATCGAACATGCAGCAACAAAATCTAATAACATTAAACGATAGTTAGGTTTACTCCTATTATGTAAAACAAAATCTAACTTTCTAAAAAAACGTATGTAGTAAAGTTGGCCCTTGAAACTAGCTTGAAACCTTCCCATAGAGTTTTTTTTAATAAAAATTTCCTACTAGGAAAAGGCAAAGGCAAAACGTACAGCCATGTCTTTGATAATAATATTATCTCTTAGAATTTTAAGAGATTACAAGGCCAAAGTCATTTCTTCAGTTTTTCTCAATAAAATGTATAATGTGTATATTTTATTTTATCGCTTGTTTTGCCAGCCTTGGTTTCAACATAATTCGAAATAATCCATATGCCGAATGTACTCGACATGGTAAACGCTTTCGATCGCGTCGTAACCCTTAAAATTTTGTGTAATTGATACTATAACACCGTCCGTGACACTTTTTGCACTATATCACACCATTATAACACAAAAAACACACATAACAGTATTATTAACGAATTACTAAAATTGCAATGAACCACCATTTTTCAAGTTCGCGCCAAGAATCTCCTTCCCATAGAGTACTGATAACTAATTATTCTTACATTGACAGTCATAGACAGTATTTTTTCTCTTTTACCATTGTGTAAGGCTTTGGGAGAACCACTCAGCCAATCTGTAGGTTGATTAAGAATAAATTTAACAGTTCCGTCACTTGTCGGAGTGGGTATTTTAGTACAATTTTTTGTGTACGGAAAACACAGACCGTTGTGGACGGTGTATAATCAGCTCAATATGTATTTAGACTGACAAAACGACGGTGTCGACCTCCCGTAAAGGTAAACCACCGCAGTAATTAAATCACGAATGAGTTAGGACTAGAGTAGCTGATGAAATATTCTAATCAGACTATACTAGGCGCATTGTAAAAAGCGGTACGGCGGTTCGCGATGCGCGCCGACGATAAGGCCCGCGTCACACGGGCGCGGGGCACAAACGAGCGATTGTGCGCCCGCACACGGCGCCTGCGCGCTTTGCATAACAAAGGGCGCAATTTGGAGGGAAAATGGGCGCAATCTCGAAATCTCTGCTCTCGTGCGCTTTCGGGGTGTTCCGGTGCGCCCGCGACTACTAATGCCCTGACACTTGATGGATGTCGCGCCAGCGCCAGTGATGCCACCGAGGCTGAATTCAATGACAGTCCAGTAAGATCCTTTTGGTTGGAGCCATTGTTCATATAGAATTCCTGATTTATGAGAGGTAAATCTGTCCTTCAATTCCCGTCCTTGCAGTCCGATCAATCATTGTCTTTCTTATTTACAATGGACATGCACTTGGCCTTCATCTCGCCTGATAAGGCCATATAAAAATCGTCCCTAACCAGAAGCCTTAATTCAATACGGCCCTGCTGGCCATTACATCTTCCATTACAGAAACACAAAAGTTGACCATTAACACTGAAGTTTGAACCTTGCAGAGTTATAATATTGTAGTGACACAGGCGGACAAGAAAAGTACTTTTCTTACAAAGTATAATACCATCAACTAAACCGACTATGGCTGGTAATCGAACCCGCGACTTCCGATTGACAGTCAAACATTGTAACGGCTAGGCTACATAGGCAAGGCATATATGAAGCTTTATGGACCACGCAATAAATAAAGAAATTTTTTATTTTAGGCATAAAACCCATTCAAGTTATTGTAGTAAAAAAAAGGTTGTGGAATGTTTTCAAAATAAATATTCAATAACATTTTGATGTGATCTTACCACATTTCATTATGACCAAGTTTCCGATATTTCAGCGTTGACAAGCGCCATACGGAGCAGAAGATCAACGAAAAACTCTAAACTCAGTGCAACAATAATGATGAACTGTGTTAAGATTCCGTCAAAATAATTTTAAATAATTATTATTAAATAATTCCTGAGGGTTTTCAGGCGACAGTATAAAAAATCTGTAGCAGCAGCTTCCAAGACATTTCAGCAAATTATAGAATCCTAAAAACACAAGATTACGAAGCCATCTAATTTGCATTCACGTTAAGCTATAGTTGCACAATGTAGAGAATGCAAGCTAAGCTATACTTAGATACACCATTACTTAGTAGGTCCTGATAACGCTTTCTAATTCCTCCATCTACAAGACAAATGCCCGTCCCCATGCCAAAGGTCCTGAACAAAGCATGCGACCCTAGAAAGCTCAGTACGAGTATGAAGAAAAGCTCAACAGAACATGGGACTGTGATCACGTGAGATTGCACTCTCCACGCCATGTTTTTTGCTCAGAACCATGCCTCGAAGCCTGCCCTACACGCTCGAAATGCATTCCGCGAGCATAAATTTAAATTTGCGCTGATATCGAAATACTTGAACAATTTATAGCGACGAGTAATGTTAGAGAATGAAATATACGAGCGTTAGAAATGTTTAGAATGGAAATAACGTATGTTTTGATCTCTAATTGCAGTGCGGTTTGATAAATTGTGCATTAATTTTGTAATAGTGAGAGGCGGACTATCCATCATAGTGAACTTTAGTCAGTTACCTTTTAGACAAACTTGTTTATAGATAATTTTCAACCGACTTCTAAAAAGGAAGATGCACTCAATCAATAGGCCTGTTTCCACTAATAACAAATTGCTTAGTTTATAGTTTCTAATTATAAATGAGGAGACGAAGATAAGAAAAAACTAGTATATTTCCCAAAAAATTTAAAGATTATTAATATTTTTAGAAAATGGATTCGAAAAAAATAGGCATTAGGTCACGTGACAACGAACACGAAGAACGCGGCGCAAGAAAGTGTGACGTCACGCCTCGCAAAACATCATTGTTGTTGTTGACGTTTTCATATCACAGAGCAGGTTTTTTCGCGAGCTGTGACGTCATTCAAGACGCCATGACACTATTCAGCGTTTTCGAGGGAAATCTAAATGGCTTTTTTAAAATACAAAATACGTAATGTAAATATTGATTTTTCTTTAAAATATAGTTTTTTTGGGATAAAATAGATATTAAAGTATATAATTAGCCAAGTTTTCAAATTTAGTCAACTAGCCTATTGAGTACTGTATGTTTTAGCCCTCCCCTACTCTATCAGCTAAACTTTTGCTTTAAAAAATGTGAAATTTTTACATTAATAGTATATATATACTGAAGTTAAAAGGAACCTACCTACCACGACTAAGTTAGCTTTACAGGTTAACGAGTATTAAATGTTATCAGCGTTAAACCGTGAACTTATTATGACGGGCATATACGGAGCCCTACACTGCGCGTGGCCCGACACACACTTGGCTGTTTTTAGTATATATGTGTGTTAATTTAAAAAGTTAAAAACAATTCGCAATATTTGCATGCACTATAACGCAATATAAGCACCTTTCCCCTTGTGAGCACAATATTTATTGCAAATAAATTTTCATGACATAATTATGAACAGATTTGATGATTCTTGTCTAGTTTGGTAGATCATACTAGACTTGTAGGGCAGTTGTAGTTGGTTCCTTAGTTATTTTTGAACGTGTTAATTATCCCTCCACGTCTTCGTGTATTGATCCTGTATCCATGATCCATCCATATCCATGATTTCATGCAAATAAAGACTATACTATACTACTATCCTAATCAGTTTGTTGGCGACTTTATACAATCGATCATGTTTTCCAACTTAAATCTATAACTTAGGCAACTACGAGATCTATACCGACATATTTAATAATTTGTTTTTGTGAGAGAAAAACAACTTATATCATGGACAGGGTTTATTTCCTTAGGAAAATTTAATTCAAAATTGAAATCGAGGGCAAAAGTTAGTTTTTAGATATTTCTGAAATTATCGACAGATGATACCAACCTTAAGGTCCAATTTAACAAGTCTGACTCTGCGGTCAAGTCAGTTAGAGTGTAGACCGCAGGAGAGCTGGTCACGCGACCAGGTGTCGTGGCCGAGGACATGCGTGATGAGGGGAGCAATCATCTTGTCGACAGCTAGTCCAAGATAACGAGCTGAATTAATTTGATTTCGGCAATATTTGGACTGTGTTCTGGAATTGATAGTACGTACTACTGAGTCATACTAGTAGTCAATCAGTCAGTCAAATTTGTTAACTTTGAATAATGATGTTTTCTACCGACTTCAAAACTTATCAATTAGACTTTTTTTTGTATGTATGTTACGCGATAACTCCGCCAAATATAATTCGATTTTGATGATTCTTTTTTGTTTGGTACAACATACTTCAGAGGTGCTCCAGTATATTTTTTTGCGAAAATCAACCAAAACCTACCCAGATAACGAGGTACCCAGATAATTCTACCTCTAAGAGTGAACCTTTTAGAGAACTTTTAAGGCAGTTGAAGTCGGTTTCTAGTTATTTATGAACGCATTAATGATATAAGCCAGTGAATGTAATGAAAATACCTGGAAAACAAGTATTAAGCGGATCAGTATAAGCAGTTTATAGTTTGGTAGTCAACTATGACAGTAAATTTATGTTATCCTAAAAGTTATAACAAATTGATATACTTGTAAATAGGTACTCGTATGTTTAAAATATGGCGTCGGTGGCGCAATGGATAAGGCGCGGGCTCTCAATTTGAGGGTACCGGGTTCGAATCCAGCCGTGTACCTATGAGTTGTTTTTCAATTCAAGTACATTATCCGATTGCTTAACGGTGAAGGAAAACATCGCGAGGAAACCTGCATGTCTTGAACAGGCATGTGAAGTCCGCCGATCCGCACTGGGCCCGCGTGGTGGACTATGGCCCATACACTCTCTGTAGGAGAGTAGGCCTGAGCCCCTCCAGTGGGGACATATATAGGCTGTTGATGATGTTTAAAATAAACATCAATAACAACAATAGCAAAATTATCTAATGATAATTAGTTTTACTTTTATTTATTACGAAAGTAATAAATACATATCAATAATCATATATAGAAGAAGGAAGTTCAACCTGTACCTTGTCACTTATAATTATATGTGTACATTTCCCTCCCTATTTATCATTCCACTTAGCACCGAGCAAAAATAAATAATTTATGAATGTATTCATCATGACACTACTCAGTACAACCATCAACTATCTTAGAGTTGACGACACCTGCATAGGTGCATATGTAAAACCACGTAAAATCCCATCCATTTGCTATCCGTTCAAAAATAATACTACATTTTGAGTCTTATTATAAACAATTAAGGATCACAATATAGTTTCCAGGTGCATAAAGTTTTGTACAAATAATTGTTTGATATGTGAATTTTAATATAACGCTCTTTAAGTAGAGATCGAGACAGTATTGTGTCACCGTGACGGGTAATTAAATTTATGACTGTTTTTAATTAATCAAGCTGTCTCGTAACGAATGCGAGTGATACCATCGGAACTTGCCAAGCTTTTTGCTATAGACAAGGTAGGGTCCACAAAATAATTATGCGATTCGTTGCAACTGTTGGCGATATTCAATCCCGAAAATTCAACTTGAAAATTAAATGGCCAGTTTTTATGTAACAATTGCTTTCAACAATTCTTCAAACTATAAAGTTGCTATCAAGCAAGAAGGGTTTTTCTTGACAGCTGTCAAAAAAAGTTTCACCCAAATTTACTAGGTAGCGCTGCAAAACGCTATTAAATGTATTTCACAAGTGGTAGTTCTATCCTATCTAAAATGAAAAGTCAATTTATTAATACTTTATTAGAATATATTATACAATTCCAATTTGTCTGAAGAAACTCTTTTATCGAGTAGAAGCATCCTTCCAACTATCCAACGCTGAGAAACTATGTGATCGTGATCGATTTGGGAATTTGTCTAAGACAAACAATAGCACAAAATGTACGATATATTGTCTATTCGCGTGTTGTTTTTCTGTAAACTGTATGTGTTGCTCGCGATTGCATCGTCTGCTCGCGCCCCACTGCGGCGCACGCTCCCGCTCTAATGAATTCACATGCAAACTCAACCACTGGTTATGGGAACACTTATTTTATTACGTACAAACGCATGTTACTGAGCAATTGCTCGAAAACTAATATTGAGTCATTAATATTATGGATAGGTCATGCCTTACTTCAAAATATAATCACATAAGGGATTTTGAAGTATAACATAAAACGTTATGTAGGAATATCCGGACTCCCAGATATATTTATGTTACATTGACTTATCAGCCCGTGTCTCTCCACTGCTGAAGATAGGCCTCTCCCAACGTGCGCCACTCCTTCCGGTCCTCAATCGTCCTCATCCACTCGCTTCCGGTCGTCAGACCAGTGTGCTGGAGGCCGTCCCAATGTTACATTACAGCTTAGGAATATCAACAGCCTATATACGTCCCCACTGCAGGGGCTCAGGCCTTCTCTCATACAGAGAGTGTATGGGCCATAGTCCACCACGCGGGTCCAGTGCGGATTGGCGGACTTCACATGCCTGTTCAAGACATGCAGGTTTCCTCACGATGTTTTCCTTCACCGTTAAGCAATCGGATAATGTACTTGAATTGAAAAACAACTCATAGGTACACGACTAGATTCGAACCCGGAACCCTCAGATTGAGAGTCCGCGGCTGATCCATTGAGCCACCGACGCTTAGGAATATACTATGTCATCATAATCAGCTGCCCTCATAGGTCTCAACGATTCACGAGCTTTGTATGAGATGGAAGTAGCGTAGCTGTAATCACCATGCTCTCAGGCAGGATTTATTTTATTTGAGACACGGGGGTTGTTCCACTGGCACAGGCCGCTCACTGATAAATATATTATTGTCCTAATGTGATTCAAGCTCACCCCCTAGCCCTACTCCGATCATAAATCGGACGATAGCTCCAGGGGTGGATGCCTTAATATCACCCGGTGTAATGATATGACCTTCTAGGTGATTTTGTCTGCCGTGATAGACTGCATCGCAGTGACAGAGGATGTGGATACTGGATAGGTGTCTCCTCTTTATCTTTAACGAATTCGCATACATTACTGTCTCCTAGACGCGTGGACTTTGCTGCCCATCATCTAGCAATGGCCACTTCCTACACCCACGGGATAAAATGAGTGGTGTAAGATTAAATTACTCTCAAAATATTCGTTTGTGTATCAACTCATGTAGTATATTTTCTCCACAAACATGGAATGAGATTGACTTAGAAATGTGATGGAATGAATGGAAAACATGAAAACGAAAGGACGTTCTGAAAACGAAGTCAGTTCTCGTGAAGAGCCTGTGCTTTTTTTCCCTATAGGAAGAGTTATAGATTCGTAGATATTCTATCTTAGAACAAACTATTTGTAAGGCGCAATAAAACGAACGAACGTTTCTTAAGAATCGCGTAACAATTAATTAGAAGCAAACCGTTATCAATCGGTTGTACTGCAGCTTGATCGTATAACGATCGCGGATAGTGCGGACTGTCGCGTGATATCACAACATTTGCAGCGGCGTCGGACCTTGTAGGCTTCGTCCCAACGATTTGTTAGTCGCACCATGCCGCATGCTTCTGTTTTGGAGAGACCTTTAATAAAAACGATAAATGTTCAAGTAGTTCTAAGTTAAAAGTCAATGACAAACTATAATTATCTCTCACAGAAGAAAACTAGCTGAAAAGAAATTTAAATGAATTATCTGTGTTTGTCGGATATCGCGACATTTGTAACGCCAGCCCTTGAGGCTTCGTCGAAACAATTCGTCTGTGGCATCGTGCTAAAGTACTATTAATTACTCTTTTCTTGTAAGTTACATATTTTTACGGAATTATCAGTGGCAAATGATTCCATCTTTTGGTGGAATATAAGAAGATTTATTTGAATATTTCTAGCAGTAACTGATTATTTTATACGTGTGAAGAAATTGGAGAGAAAGAGTGACAAAAGAGTTATAGGCAATTTTTCCATCCTTTCTGGTTGCACCGGTGAAATATTTTGTTTGGAACGATGATATTATATGGTAACTAGGTTTTGTATGTCTGCTTAGGTCGCTTATATTGCTGTGCCTTCAGACAAGATCCATAAATGAGTCATATCATTCTGCAACAACTTGTAAACCTATGGAATGCAATAAACAAATTGAATATTGAGTATAGGTCAAATCTTGCAAGTTGAATTAGAAGGACTCCCTCTAATTCTAAAATGAATTTTACATGTGAGTTTAGTTCCAATGACAGTACATTTTTATGGTACTACCAAGCTGATCTAATACTGGAGACAGAAGGTGGCCATAGGAACTCCTGAACTACACATGATAAACCCGTCGCGCGTTTGAGCTCTTTTAATTTTCCCAGACAAACACTATAACCTTGTGGGGTGACCAAAGTGAGTGATAAAGCTGCAAGGTAGTCATGAGGACTCCTAAACTACTTACGGTAAACCCGTCGTGTTTGGGCTCGTTTGATTTATCTATTTAGGTGCTAATTAGAGCCGATAGGAATGAAATAATAAAGTACCGCCAGCAAAAAAGCTTGGAAGTATTGAAAATGAAAATTTAAACTAAAACCTTTAAAGTGAAACTGATATTCTAATGGAAGATCTATCAACGTTAATTTGTCAACGAGCCCGGAAGGCTTATGACAGCATTTACGAAACTGTGAAGGTAATATTGTCGTTATAGGTCTACTGTATATCTGAATCGTTTAAGAAAGGGATGTTTGATGCGTCAGTTGCGATATAGCCCCAATGACCTGTTAAACACAGTGGTGGAGCGACCATTTCACTAAAATAAAATGTACAATCGTGGCTCTAAATAGTGACGTCTTTTTGTATGTGTTCTACCCTTACAGCATAGCATGTAAGATGATTTGTAACAAACACTAGGTAGCAATCTGCAATAATGTCTGTCGTTTCAGATTTCGTAAGAATGTATGTTTCGGGAATTCGTGAAATTTTGCGTGGATACTATTTTTCCCAAGTTGGAGGGTCGGTTTGGCGTAGTTTAAATATAGCTACGCATCCTTATCAAACTTTAAATCGTAGCCGATCGCCCCTTGAAAGACTAGCAGGCACAACCAGGACGCAACGCTAGTTTTTTACCCACAGATGATAGATATGAAACAATTAACCGATGCCATCGCGAATTCGAAAGCGAAAATGCATATTTTGGCGCAATTTTTCGACCTCATTTATATGGAAATTGAATTTTTTACGGCCGCATCCGTATGCGCACACGCATCGAAACGCATGTGTAATTGCAGTTGCAATAGGAACAGACTGCTTCATTAGGGTGTTTTAGTAATTAAACTTTTGCGTGTTCGAACATTTTTTAAGTGTTCATATTTGAATAAGTAATAACCAAGAAGCCAAAATGGAATGTTCTTTTGTTCACCAAATGCATATTTTTTCTTTATTTAAAATTTACGTTTCTTTAGAAATGATTATTAAAATAGACTTAAGACGATATATATATATATATATTGTACACCTATTAGAAATGTGCCCGTTTATTAATATATAAATAGCATATAAATAAAGCGTCGGTGGCGCATTGTATAAGGCGCGGAGTCTAAATCTGAGGGTTCCGGGTTCGAATCCAGCCGTGTACCGATGAGTTGTTTTTCAATTCAAGTACATTACCCGATTGCTTAACGGTGAAGGAAAACATCGTTAGGAAACCTGCATGTCTTGAACAGGCATGTGAAGTCCGCCGTTCCGCACTGGTCCCGCGTGCTAGACTACGGCCCATACACTCTCTATAGGAGAGTAGTATATGGAGAGTAGGCCTGATCCCCTGCAGTGGGGACGTATATAGGCTGTTGATGATGATGATGATATAAATAAAGCTTGTATAAGTTAAATAAGTACTATAAGTGTTTAGTGGTTTTTTAATATCCGCCTATGTTTTAATCTCCCCAGATTAAAAAAACTATGGTGTCCTGATCAAGGTCAGGGTGGATAGCCTCTTTCTATCTAAGGGTGTGCCACACTTCATCACTTAACTACAACTATAGAAAATCGATGTCTAGGCAATACTGTTAGGAATCCCAATTGAGACCCCGTATGTAATTCTCTAAAACTCAATTTACATAACATTTTTTGCACGTTGGGTTTGCAATTGATCTTCATTTGACATAATGGTAAGAGAGGATAAGGCCGTTGGAAGGAGACTGTGCTCACCCAGAAGCCTTAAGTTATGAGGCGAATATGCTATACATAAAATACTTATGTACAATCCTAAACAAAATTGATTTCATAATACTCTCAAACCGTTAGTTGTATTGACGAAATCCATTTTTCAAACAACCAACAAGGCAATTAAACAAGAGCAATGGGATTTTATTCAGATTCAACAAACCAATTCGAAATCATAATTGATCTAGCACGTAAAAAACGCATAGAGGGGCTGTTAGGGAATAGGCGCCAAAAATACAAAACTGTGTCGATGACTGGCGAAGCTGGAGTCGAGAGCCAATTAACGATCGGCGCGTGGACCAGCCAGACCATAGGTGACGTAGTACATCTGAAATTACCACATAAATTTCATTCTCGTATAATTTTATTACGTTTGTATTTTCTAACTAAAATACACAATTTGTTAAGTAAAATATAGATGTGTATGTTAGTACTTTACTAGTTACTAGTACTAGTTAATACTAATAATTTTTCATCCCTCCCGTTATAGGTATATATTTCATTATCTAGGTAGCGGAATGTAAGTCGCATTTACATCCCTAGGGATGTAAGTAATTTTTTATATTCAGACTCAGAATTAAAACTCGTTAGCTGAGCTTTGCAACGAAAGAGTTTTTAATGTGAGCATTCATCAATGTAAAAAGGTAAAAAACACGAGAAAAATTATTAAACAAGTGATGTTGCGCGCTAACTCTTTTTCACTCTACCTTTAATATTTATCATCTTTTACAGCCCGCAAACCGTATTTGTGGCCAGATTTAATTAGGCAACCTTATATCATTGCAAACAGGGAAAAATTAGCTTCAATTTGATATGTAAATGATAAACGTACGTTATGAACGTAGACTTGTATCAAAATCATACTTGTTTAAACCTGGCTGCGAAGAGATGCGGCCAAGTGCGCAATGGCAGACTTCATTTTTCAGAGTCTTCACATATACTCATATTACCGTGAAGTGGATGACATTTTATTTAAAAAAATAAATGAACGAAATGTTATCCTAAAAATCCATTAACAATAATTTAATTAAAATACCAGCGGCCACATTTCGATGGGCACCCTAGTATATATAATAATGTTCTCCTAATCATAAATATACGTAAAAATTTGGTTTTAACGATGTACTCGATGAGCGCACTAATCTTGCAGCGGGATCTTATACTCGTACTCGTACTATTATTAGTACTGCTGATAGACATAGTTATTATCCGAAAGACATGCACTATTATACATTTATTTACTCGTACTATGTCGTTGAATGATTTTTTGAGACGTCACTTTTATTTATTGGCACCAAAGACATTTAACATTAATAGTAATAGACCGGACAAAGCAAACAAACATTTTGATCCTAAACTTATTACCAATTGGTAATAAGTTACTCAATCTAGTGTCACATCACGTCACGCGGCCGTACAAGATATTTGACATACCGTTGACTTTTGAGATCAAAGTGTTTATATGAAACGTTTCCCAATGCCCGCTCTATAACCTATTACTATATTTAAATCTCTCTGATTGGCACAGATATCTGACAGATAGATAGACAGAAAGGAGTTAAAAACAACTTTGGTAAATAGGTTATTGCGTCTGAGTGTAAGAGAATGAGGTATGCCCTTATGGTCTCAGCCTTGGAATATGATTATCCCATACTTTTGGTGTTGTTAAAACAACACTGTGGGTGTTGTTAAAAAATAAAATGCCTGTTGTATCTGTGAATTACCTGTATACTACAGTCGACAGTGGTTCCGTTGGCAGTAGGTAGTCACTAGACGCGTGTCAGCCAGCGATGGCCGATATACAACTGAATTTCTGCATTCCTGATTGAATGGAACACCCACAAACACTCAGGTGTTAATTCGGTACCGCAGCTGTCTTTTTGTGAAGTCGTCAAACGAGATATGTCGTAAATTATACATTTAGCCGCAGATAAATATTTTATTTTCGATAAAATTGGTGTGATACCAAGGAATTAGTTACAAGATCGATTTTTAATTGACTGATTATGCGTGGTCTCTAAGTAATAATTTTTATATTTTGATCTTATATATTAGATATTGACATCCATTTATACAGCAGCACAATATTATAATACACATATTCAAAGCTGAAGGAAAATATAAAAAAAATTATATTAGAAATAAAAAAAATATACGAAATAGCAATGATGTCAGTATTGTGATGCCAAAAAGTCTGACTCGGCATGTGCTACCGCGACTAGTATCGCACTAGCGATTACATTCAGACAGAGATAAAATTTCTCTATAACATAAAAACACTTTCAATTATTTTAATAACTTTGAAACAGACGCAATCATTCTTAGCAGCCATTTCTGTCTCACTGATGGGCGAAGGCTTCTACATACCCCTATAGTTTTCTGTGGCCAGTCATTCAGGAATGATTCCAGTTCATCCCGCTATTTCTCTAGTACTCTGCCGTGGCGCCGAATTCCTGGAGCTAACTTGAAATTTGAAGCACCGAATCATTCGTTGATTCATAAAACCATGGCGATCTGGTAGTTCTTTAAAAATTAAATAGACCGCTAAGAAATGATAGAAACTTATCCAACAGTTGAGTAAACCTAGATGTAGTCATAACCAGCATAGAAAGAAATGACAACTATTCCCAAAAAAAAACTTCATGAAACTATAACAAGCATTTCGATTTCATTTCTTTTCTCACTACACAAAATCCAATATGGCGTCATGAGCCCAGCTGTGTGAGCCCAGCCCAGTACATAATGTAAACCACTCTCCTTTATTCGCGTTCGTTCACAATTTTTCCATCTATAATAATTTCACGAGCAATGGCGTCCAAACACCGCTCGAGAGCATCGCATCGCTGAATATCGTTATCGGCATAACAATGAGTTTCTGACTGGCTGGACATCTTCAAACGTAATTCGCATTTTTCATGACACGGGCCGTGGTGCGGGCGGGGGCGCTACATTGTATACGAGAATTAATTAGCTTCTGTTGTTTTTGGCTTTGATGACCGTGTAGTTCATTCGTTGCCATTTGTGCAGGCTTCGAACAAGTAAGTCAGTAGATATGATTATTTATTGTATGCAGTTAAACACTCCCACTTTTATTTGCACGGTTGTCCTCTTTACAGTAAATATCTGGGCGACCGAGCTTAGCTCGTAGTTCTTTAAAAACAAACAAAAACTTTATTTCTGCCCCTAAACACACACACACACACAAAAAAAGCAATTTTCCAACCGGGATTTGAACGCGGATATTTCGGACGGAATGACACGTGTGAACCACTCGGCTAAAGTGATTATGTTTGACAGCGTGAAATTTGCCATCATATTTAGCGTCGAATAATGCGAAAGAAAAATCGCATGAAAACTCGAAAACGCGTGTTTTCCCAGACATGAGACTAATCTAGATCTTTTTTTGCCCCCGAATACCCCTAAATACCAAATTTCTGCGAAATCACTGGAGCCGTTTCGGAGATCCGAATTATATTTATACAATAATTGCTCGTTTAAAGGTATAAGATAAAATTAAGGTCGCCTGCATGGATTTATCATTACCTCATTAGGATAGACAGGCAAGCGTGCGCACCCAAACCACTAGTTTAGTTTTAAAAGACAACGAAATAACAACAACAAACGTAAAAATAGTTATATATTTCAGCTATTGTCGTAGCTTTTTTCCAATATTTTCGAGGTTTTCCTGTTATTCTTCTTCAGTTATCGGTTGTTTACGGCGCGATGCGTATTGACAATTGTACACCCTTTACTGGGTGGGTCAATAAGTTTCTACGTTTTGTTTGGTATTTGCAGTGAAAAAGAAGAAAGGTATGTCAAAAATAAACTACGTAGATTTTGAGTGGCAGGAATTGTAGGGAGGGAGTCTTGGTTGAAAAATATTAACAATTAAAGTGGGCTCAATGTAGTTGCTACAAACATAATAAAAGTTATCTTTTCTTCTTAAAATTCTTTGTTTTAAATATATTTTGATAGCGTCCAGCATGTAACGACCGCTACACGGTGTTCTTTGTGGCTGAGGCACTGTACACATTGTATTTTAATTAATTGCTATGCCTCAAGAAAGAGGTCGCAAATGGCAGTCTAGCATGAAACCTGCCTGACAAGGGTATCGTAAAATTCAAACAAAGGGTATAATGTATGTCCTAAAGTTTTATTTTATTAATTTGGGATGAAAAATTGCTTGGTTTTTAAATAAAACAGAGAGACAACAGAAAAATAAAATATATAAATTGCTAAACTTATCTGAAAACTCGTTTCCTTGAACCCCCGAATGGGTTCTCCAGCTCTGTTTTCTTTACTGAATTTTTTGAATCCCTTTCCGCTTTTATACTGACTTTTATTTATCCATTGTATTTTAAATAGTTATATTTGTTCTGTATTCTCTAAAAGTCATCTAAAAGTTAGCCAATTACCATGTCATTCCTTTTTGTGTGTTTTAATTTTGTTTAAAATATAGAGTACTCGTGTTTATACCGTTTTTTTGTGTTACTACCGTTTGAAACCACACATACAGAAGATGTAGTGTGGGATCTATTGTAATAGTTACTCAAAGTTTTGAGTCCTTTTTGAGATATGCAGGGATACAAAAGTTCAGTTCAGTCTGTGAACAAAGTGAACATCGACCGACGTCACGGTCGGTCGGTCGGGTCGTGCCAGCCACACATTATACACGACTCTATTTGCATAGTAATAGTCCGTCCGTCCGACGCGGTCGGGTTTAATTACCAACCTTCTACGCTAACACGGAAAACAGACGGCCTGTTTCAGAAAATTTGATGCGACGTTTTGGCCTAGTAAAACGTACTTATATGTACTTAACCACCGATTATATTCCATATTTGAATTGCTCATAAAACGCAACTTTAGAAATACCTCAAGCGATTGTACTACATCTTAAGAGGCTTTGTTGGTTAGAGCACGTGGCCGCGTTCAAATTTGGATTGTTTTGTAGCTGTCCCTATCCGAGCCCTATCCTACCCGAGCGCGTACGGTGAGACAGCATACACTACGTATGTCGGTGGTTTTTCCAAATTGTTCTAAATTGATTCATACTCTTGTAAAACAGGTTCAAAGTTGGGGCTTTTTATTACCGTAAAATACAATTCTTTGACGCCCTGTAACTCTGGAAGTATATATTTAAACGAAAATCTGACTCACCACTGACACAGACATTTGTTTCTAGATTGTGTCTTGGAAATTTCATAGATTTTCATAGCTTAATACTCAAAATATGACTGGACTACGTTTGTATGGGCGCTTTGACACCAGCATACCCTCTTAATGTAATCACCCACCCTGATAAGTAAAGTTTGTTTCCTCGTAAATAATTATAAACAAAGATTCCCCACAGCACTTACATATAGTCTACGAAGTCTAGTTTATGCACTCAGCTTAGTAAAACTTACTTTGGGGTTGTGATTGTCTGTAATCGTATTGGACTTCGGTTTTGTTTTGGCTCAAATTGTGTCAATGGACTCATCGCACGATACAAAACGAAACGTTTATTGCGAAAATCATTCGTAGCACAGAACTGAGGTAAAGCCGGTACACCTGAAAAAGTGTAACACTAAGTGCATTCTATTTAGAACCAGAATTCCGCGAATTCGCTCACGTTGACTTCAAAAATAATCCAATGGGAACTAATGCTCCTTGACGCTAATGCTGGTTATATCTTCATCGCTTATGAAGCACTAAAATATAAGTTCAAAATTAAAATAACTATCCTTTAATCGCCATGACCTACGTAGTGAATATTAATTATAATTAGATACATAATAGTTTGTCCCTTTCACCGCATGACTGGCTGTTTCTCCGCCAACCTTTGACACTTGATGAATGCCGAGTCAGCGTCGTGCCACAATACTTACATACATCGTGTGCTTGCTAATGTTGTATTATTTAGGATAATTAGCTTCCAACGTGTATATTATAATCCTTGACCGAATATTGTATCAGTAGTAATCGTTACATTTATAATTAACTCGACCCGACACCCCCGAGACGTAATTCTATGTATGTCAAACAGTATGTTAAATAAATGGTGGTAGACCATATCTTTAAAGAAGCGAGAGATGGGATGTATCTAAATAATATCAGAATGGTACTCAAGCGATGGAAAAATAGAGTAAAGAAACGTCGCAAATATGACCTCAAAAGAGTCTCTGGTACCGAATGGATTAGAATGTCGAGCGACATAAGTATGTATACGGATATCTTTTGAGAAGGCTTTGGTCGAAGGAAAAGCTTTTTGTAGTGTACTAAATTTAAGAATGTAAAACTAAAATAGTAATAAAGGATTAATTTTGTTTTAATTTTTCTTGGGGTATATATATTTTTATATATTCGGTCAGACCAATTTTATATGACAAAAATGTTTAAAAAAATCCATGCGAACCCCTTGCCTATTAGGCTATTGGGTCGAATGACTCACGCGTCGTATTTCTCCACCACTACATGGACCGCCTCCTAGGGAGTTTCTGTCAAGTCATGCTCAGGTTGTTTATACTGCCTACATACAAAAAATACAGAACAATTACACTCAAATCCAACAAAAATAACAATGTGTTTACCCGTGTCCAAACAAAAACAATAGTATGACACCAGTATGGCCATCACGCATGGCACACATTGCACAATAGACCAAACGCTGGCCCTAATGAAAACTAATTAACTGTTGTACGAGCAGCGGGGTGCGGGCGAGGGAGGGGGAGGGACATTGACAGACAATGCCCAATGGAACAATCAGTGAAGAGTTAAAGAGACGATGCTGACTCAGCAGGTATGTTGTGGGACATGGCTTGTATCTAGCTGAGCGCGTGCAAACGAGGAATTACGTTGGAAGGCGCTCGCTTGGATGCGGCGCAATAGTTGCTTCAAAGACAAACTGGCCAAAAGTAGACGTTACCAGGTTGATGATGACAATGTTTGTAAACTGTAAACAAAAAGCAAAAAATGATTGTTTAACTTTAGTAGGTTTTTCCAAATGGAGCTTGGCCCTCATCTCACATGATGGTAAGCAATGATGGCACTGTAGGATTTAAGCGTGCTGGCTAGAAAATATCCATATAACTGCAACAGACCAATTGAATCGAGATCCCCGTCATTAGCTGTGACACAGGTTTTACCTACTGCAGTAATCAGAGATCCTCAACAAGCATAGCAATAACAAAAATATAATTAGTGACATTTTATGTATTTAAACAGTGTTAATAAACTATTTTTATTATTTTTATTATTAACCAATCGAGTACCAGATCGCTAAAACAACATACTATGTTATAGTCAGTCAGAAAGCAGAACGGAGGTGACTCAAGTTATACCATCACCATAAAATAAAACCGGCCAAGTGCGAGTTGTTCTTCGAAGGGTTCTCAACCATTATGAAAATAATGCTGTATACCTCTAGTTGGTATATTTTCCCTTGAAATATCTATTTGTTTGGGCTATTGCTGTAACTTACCACAACAAAACACAGAACACGACAGAATTTCATTGTAAGAAATGTTTCGTATCAACACAGAAATATTGTGAAAACAATCGTAAAATAGCAAAAGGTTGTATTTTGACGGTACGTTAGGCAAGGCTGCGTTTTTCCAGAGTCTCTTTCACGCACATAGTTTTCCCGGACTGATTTCTGTCTCGCACACATTTGCCATCTAATCTGTATAGTAAAAACTTTATGGTGAACACTACCTAAATGTACCTCCTCCACTCCTTGTTGGTAGCTCGTAGATTAGTTCGGTTAGTTAAACCGCAAAGACGCCGACATAACTTCATTGATTAGAGTTCACGTTGATCGAATGTTCTAGTGACGTCGTTCGTAGAACTGGGAGTACTTGGTTCGTGGCTTGTACGTACGCCATGTTGCTTGTCGTGATTATTAATATTGTAGCATTCATGCCTACCATCGTGGACATGGAAAAATCATACCATCATGCTAATAATTACGTTAAAAATCACGGATATTTTTCTAGATACTTTAAATTTGTAGTATGGAAAGAAAATGTTGTCACCATACTGAAATCTATTGTATATTCTATCTCTGATAAGTTAGAATACATTCTCCAGTTTAATTAGTTAAATCCTTTTTTTAATGGCATTGTGTTTTACTATTTCTGTTGTATGTTATTTATAATTAGATACTAGATAAATAGCTTAAACTACAATTATATTCTAGTGTGAGAGATTGTGTTCAAGCGTTATTCTATAAGTAACTTAAAAACCGATCTTAGTGGTAGATGTAAAAGAGCCTTCCAAGTTAATGATAGAAAGCAATGTGGAGCCTTAGAATTTAATCACAATATGGTTTTCTGGTAGGTGTTGCAGAAGGCAACTAAGGGAAAATTTCAGGAGACCGATTTCCCGTAACTTGTATCATATCATTGAGATTTCTAAGCCGGCTGCCAAGCGTAGCGGTTATGGGAAATCTCATTGGAAAATGTCTTCAAATCCAATAAGGAGGCTTTTATACTACAGGGTTTAGTTGAAAAGTAATAATCATACTCGTATAAAAAAGGAACAAAAGAATCAGAAAGCTAGCATAGATTGAGAGAACCCACTTTAATTTGTAGTCTGCCGTCCTCATTTGCACAATAACTAATCAACTTACACTCATTACGCGTACATGTAGTGTAGAAGTGGTGGGGGCTGCAGTGCGCGGTGCGGTGCGTACGCGCAGCGACGCGTGAAGATGACGCGATAGTGATAGCCAACCGCCCCGACACATGACGCGGCGCCGGCGACGTCTAATATTTACACGACATTATAAATGAATGTATGAATTGATACATACATATTTAAATTTGCTTTTTACCGCTCCAGAATAATAAACTTTTAAAAACGATAATTTATATTAGATGCAAACAAAACATATATGTACAATCATTTTATAAAACACATTGATCGACAAAGTGCGAAGTTTCACAAGTCTCTTGATAGTTATGTCTTGACATTTATTCTAAATAATTTTATGACGATGTACGGGTCTGAATTCCATTATCATAAGCCACATATGTAAGACAGTGATATCAGTTCATCCGTTCTCACTGCGCAAGTAGGAAAGACGTAAACTAGTGCTGCCCGGAGTAAATAATGTAAGCGACTAAATACAAATAGTGAATTTCTCACAAATAGTTTCATCATGACAAAAATCATATTATCTTTACTAACAGTGTGTGTTTACTTTGGAATTAGTATCAAAATTCAAACCTAAATAACGATGAATACACGTTACACGTGCCAGAAGAAAGTGTGCCTAGTTGTCTATCGTATTTAGTACATACAAGATAAGTAAACAGTTTTTTGTTCATTAAATGTACATGGGGCGGTGGTATAACTGCAATAGTCATACTTGTAATGTATTGTAAGAGATATCAAATTAAATTTAAAAACACAAAACAACGGTCGGTTTACGAACAATCACACGTAGGCGGACTGAGAAGCGCAGAACCCGATGATTGCCTTCTGATACGTCAGTGGTGCTCAAAGTGTTAATGTCAGACAAGCCTGGCAGTAATATATGACAAGCTCATCAATCACGTCTGTTATTGTGCTGTATATAGGGTACAAAATCAATTGTTTGGCAGATATTTCAAGCATATTTAGCTACTTGAGCACGTTGCGATAGGATCGAGTGTTCGCAATCAGTGGCGAAGGGTCCATATAAGCCGATTCCCACCGGGTTACCTTTCCAAAATCCTTTCCACATATCATTAATGTAATGCACTATTAACTTTTATACGCTCAAAACATTACTACAAAAAACGCCTGCGCGCAATTAAAAAGAAATATCTCGCAATTATTAGGTAGTCTACATGTAGGTACAATGCAACTTCCCTTATACCGATGTGTTTAATCAACTCGTTTAATTTTATATTGGTCTAAAATATTACTTTGTCTAAATTGCAGCTAGTCTGAAGGGTTGTTCTGGCTGCAAACGCAAAAGGTCTAACTAATAATATCGATATAAAAAATAAAGTAAACTAAATAACAACAATAACAATTAACTTATTACATATATTCCAAAATATTTTCAATAACACTTCGTTCAAATTATTTTAAAATTAATGATAATAAAAAGATTTTACTGGTCACCAAGGTTTGAAAGTCTCAAACTTTTTTCAAAATAATTTAAAAACCAGTCAAGTGCGAGTCGGATTGGCGCAAGAAGGGTTCCGTAACATTATCTATAAAAACGGCAAAAAATCATGTTTGTTGTATGGGAGCCCCCTTAAATATTTATTTAGTATTTGTTGTTATAGTAAGTTTAGATTTAGATAGATAGTTGGTGACAGACGGACATCCAAGTCAAGGCAAAAGGGTCCCGTTTTTTACCGTCTGGGTACGAAACCTTAAAATGATACTTTTTTCCCAAACTATCCTACTACGGCTTCGCTGTCCGTATTAGGAAAATGTGGCTTTCATTGTTTACGTGATTCATTTAAAATTAATAGACCCAAGCCAGTGATGTGTGAGATAGAATATATAAACACTTTCAGCACATACCTACATTAAGTTTACATTTTAATGGCACTCACTATCACAATATGCATCACATGCTTCCATCATACGGCCCTATCGTCAGTAAGTTGGTAAAGGCTATATGTAAGCGTGTCGTGTATCATCTCAATTATTCTCTCAATTTGTATTTTTAAACTTCATTCGATTATGTCACAACATTTTGGGAACCACTGTGACTGACGTCTTACGAAACGGACCGTTAGTAGACAAACTCAAAATTAAAATAGCTAAACGGGTGGTGAGGCGGCTAAGCAGGGCAATTGTGGTGCGCAGCGGGCGGCTCGTCTTTCATTATTTTATAATAACTCGGATAGAGGGCGGCAAACCCGCGTGTCATGCTGCGGCCCCGCAACGCACCGACATCGCCAGCCGGCAGCCGCTCTACGACAAACAGGCTGCCCTGGATTGATTGCTTGTTCGCACCAACTTGGAACTGCTGGCTTCAGAACCACTTCAAAATGAATTCCATTCTGTCCCGTATCTCCCCGTTGTGGGTGACATAAAAGATGACTAAAGCAACGTCAACGCCGTCAGAACGTAGAGTCAAACTAATTAAACATGTATACAGTTCAATGTATCTTTATGTTATTAAACCAAAGAGAGTAAATTGACGTCAATTATGAATTAGCTACTAGTCACCACATTCTAAATTCTGAAAAGCTATGGCATTAATACTCGTACGTAAGGTAGGAAAATAAAATTTGCTGATTGGTTGACCAATCGGATAAACAAATCGTTCCGACGATTATTTTGACAATTAACTGGATTCGCACTTATATATAAGTAAACAAGTATATCCCTAGTAACGGTAAACACTTACTAGGGATCCCCATGTTCACTGTTATGTAGTAGATTTTGTACTAATGATTCGGACAATGATGGTGACGTAGCAATACAACAATTCTCTTTCTGTAATTACGTGAACATTGACTTTCTACTTTCGGTAAAATAAAACGGATTGTTTTCTGCCAACTTCCAATCGTGATGTTTATTTCGAAGACGGAATTTATTTCACAGCAATGGTCTAGACTAGATTCTTGGTATTCCCGACTATGGCAGTAGCTAACGGATTCGCTTTGCGATGACGTTATTTACAGTTTTAAGACGATGTTTTTTTTTTATTCAGGGCATTTCTTGTAACGGCAGAGCAGGATGTAATCAAATGTTAAGCCGGTGAGACAGCCTGTAGAAATTGAAATATTTTGTGTGCACTCTAGATTCATTTATTTTGTTGAAGTGTTAGACAGAAGACAACATTAAGGGACACATAATTTGTGCAAGCGCAATTTATCACTCGCAAAATATTTTGATTTTCTACTTGTTCGTTTTATATTTTTATTTTGTTGTAGATGTTTGTTTACATGATGTACTACGTGACGTAAAATTGAAAGAGTATCACGACTAAATGACAATAGCTTTTCTAAAACGGATTCGGGTGGGTTTTTCCTGTTGAATCATGTTTCGGTTTTTTAACCATCTAATATGCAATAAAGTTAGTGAAAAATAAATCGCCAAAATGTGATGTGATTCCGAAAGTTAACTTCATTTCCGCCCCATAGTGCAAAGTAACAAACCCTGTCACATTACCAAGTTTTGAATGATCAGAACGGGCAGTTTTAAACCCTAGCCCCACAGCATGGTCAGCAAAGAACATCTGTTGGGATCAGTACGGCACGGCACTCGATCCGAAGCAGAGATTATGCTAAAGCGATGTTGAGACGTGTCGAACGGACCTATCTCGGATCGATATAAATCATGTTATTAACTATTGTTTCGGGAGGTGTGGTGTGAACGAGACGATCGTATCTCAGCCCTGATGTGTTTTAAATTAACATAATAGGTTTTGTGAATGGGTATTGCCTTTATGTGTTTGTTGTTTTGAACGTTATGCTATGGGAATTGTCTTCTGGCATTAACAGGGGCTAGGCTCTAGCTATCTTACTGAAAGTTTCCGTTCAAAATTTCAGATATTCTACAGTTGGGTGTGCTTGTATACCGAACAGTCGAACAATGCATTTATCAACATCTCGTTCACTCCAACGGCGAAGGACAGTGACAAAGTATTACCAGGCCAACATGTAACTCAGGTATAAATAGCTAGGTCACACGATCGGGCTAGACTATCCGGCACATGGGAACGTCGCGTGCTGAGTCATCGCCTCGCAACAAATCATCGTCTATAGCAGTCTACACTACAGGGTGACTTGATGTCTGTGGCCTTAGGTATTTATTTATGTAGAACTAGCTTCTGCCCGCGGCTTCGCCCGCGTGGACTTTATTTTTCGCATTAAAAAGTAGCCTATGTCCTTTCTCAGGGTCTAAAGGTTGTCTGTGCCAAATTTCATTAAAATCGGTTGAGAGGTTTAAGCGGGAAAGCGTAACAGACAGACAGAGTTACTTTCGCATTTATAATATTAGTAGAGATTTTAAGCCTCACTGACTCGTTATCAAGTGAACTTGGATATGAGTTTATGCATGTTATAATCTTTCTTTTCCATATTTTAGAGTTAAGAAAGAGATAGCAGAGTACTAATGTACTTAGGTTTAAACGTACTATTCTGATGCTATAAAACATATTTTAAGATTACACTAAAGCAAAGGATCATTGATACAATAACAACAAATATATCGCCAAATTCTTTTTCCTTATCAAATTCTGCTCAGTACGAGTATGAATCAATTTATCAGATAATTATTCTAAAAGAAAACAACATGTATTGTATAACATCTAAACTATGCAGCTTGCAAATGTTTTTTTTGAGTTCTATTTTAATTGCCTCAATTTAATTTCTATGTTATCCTCGCTGCTTTTTATAAAACACAGTGATGCAGACGTTTTGGTACTGGTCACAGACCGACGTTCGGATACCTGGAAGTGACAAAGGTCCAGATATCGGATATCATTATATACCTTGTCGTGACGATTTTCGGATAGAATCATACAAGCGTGCATCGCAGGTGAAGAAGTAGGGAAAGTTCATGGAAAGGACTTTCTTCGTAGCGATCTCTGAGGGATGTGAGAGATGTTCTGTTTTTTTTAAAAAAAAAGTTTACTAACATCTGATGAACAAGTTAATGCGTTCAAAAGGAACTAGAAACCGACTCCAACTGCAAATTTAAGACTTATATGGTTTTCTCATGGATGCAATTGTCAGAACAGAAAGCACACTGAAAGCACTGGCTTTCAAATAAAAAAATAATCATCACAATCGGTTCGCGCAGTCTAAAGTTCTGACTGAAACAAACATAAAAAACATACCCGTCGAATTGAGAACCTCGGAGAAAAATGGAACTCTTATAAAATCTCTCTGGTCTGTCATTCTGTCACAGCTGATTGTCTCAGCTACTACTATAACTATTTACTATTTAAAAAACTTACACGTAGTAAACATAAACACGTAAATCAACACTATCTTGAATATTATATAGGTTTCTGTGCTAGTTCTAGTTTTATATCCGTGTACTTGCCTATTAGGCCTTCCCGTTGGTTTGTTATGTTATGACAGGAAGTGATTTGTAGTAAATACGATGATGAAACTTTCTTTTTAAAAAGAAAAGAAATATTTTAAATTTTTCAAAAAAAATCTGGTCAGGGGATAAATTGGGGAGACGTCAAACGTGTCAAAGGAAAGTAAGAGACAAAGAAACTGTAGACGGGCAGCAGCGATCACCAAGCCGCCTTCCAAAAGTGGCCATTTTGTCAAATCCCCTTATGTTAAGTCCAACGTGACGTTCTGTGAGAGCGGCTGATGATGGTAAATGATACATTATCATTTGATTGATTAAATCACTAGTGTTTTCCATAAAACCCGCTTATATAGGTGCAATTAGCTCACATATAGTTACTGTGTAGCAGTTTCTGAGCGTCGAGTCGGTATAGTTCTAGAGATTGTGATATCGCTCTTGTTAGCGCTATCTGCGATGAGCGTGCGCCGGGTGTCGATACTCGCACCTCCATCTACTTACAATATATGCGTACCTAATATATATATTACTATAGTATCATACTAATATATTCCGTTCGCTTAGATAGTGTCGGGAGGCTTTAAGAAGCTTTCTGCTCCCGGACGGTAGAAAATCTACCTGGAACGACTGACTAGATTTTGTTTCAATTTTAATTTAGTTAAACCATATATCTGGGAATGTTAGTGTAGTAATGTTGAAATATCTGCAAAGGTAACGTAGCAATGGCCGCTCTAAGTCAAGGCGGAGTCACGAGCAATAAACTATATAATGTCATCGTCCCGTCTCATGAGCGACGTACAAATCACACAGCCAAATACGGAGTGTTATTTTTTCATTGTCCGATAAGTCGCTATCTGCGGGCACGTCTCGAGTTATTAGTTATGGGTTTGTCCAATAAATAACGCCTCATTATTATGGCAGCTCGCAATGAGATCGGCCGGTATTTCACGCCCTGTGTGCTGGGGCGAGCACAGGAACGGACTTGGATGAACTAAAGGCTCATTTTGTAGCGGTGAACTGCTTGTGCCTTCGAAGGCCAGGTGCCAGGTCTTCCAGACAAAAGGACATGGTGGTGTTCGATGAAAATAATCGTTCGTTAACCATGGAACGCCTCAGGCGAAAATAAGAAAATGACCTACCACACAAAAAGAATACTCATCTATGGGAATCGAACCCGGGGCCGATTTATGAGTCCAATTGTGTAGCCGTTAGGCTACGGAAGGGATTGTTCTGGGGCAACGGCGGTGTACACCTATGTACCACTGATATCTTACAGCGATCACAGGATTAGAACAGGATCACCCCACAGCTTAACATTGTAAATGGGTCCAGTGCTCTATTTGTACCACATTCTGCGTCGTCCGCTCCTGCGCGAGGCGGGGCGCTCGTGCAGGCGCCGCGGGCGGGGGAGGGGCGCGCGGGGAGAATGCGCGTGCGCCGATAAATGGCCTCCGCCGCGGGCCTGCGACCAGTACACTTCTAACGCAACTGCTTTTGCTGGTTTTACTTGCAAACAACTTTTGAACCTGAGAATTTGCTTTATAATATCACCACCCCCAGCCCCATGACATCCCGCGCGTGGCAAGAAAGATGAAGGGGAAATATTCCGGAGGAAAGCAGCAGTTTCTATGTAACAACAACATCTTACTGTGATTATCAATCTGCCTGCCAAGCGTGGTGATTATATATAATCCCCTCATGGAAAGTCTGACTCGGTTATCTCTGAAGATACTCATGTCCAATAGAGGAACTACTAAGCTGATAACGTACCGAGTAAAATTATTAATAAATCAAAGTCGAAGAAATTTCTACGTTAACACAATATTGTCTTCAAATCTACTAACACTTTAGTTGCAAACGGAACTGACGTGAAAATCAAAGATTGAGTTAGTCAGCTTTAAGAATAATATATGTGGTAGCTTTAGAATATCCCGCAAGTGTCGTAAAAGGCCACTATGCGTAAAATGTATAGAAGATGTTTAGCGCACTACCTATATTACTACATATTCGTATTACTGCGGTTACAAAACCACATGTCAAGCGTTGGCGATTGCGACGAATCCCGTCATCGAAAGTTCGACGAAGGATCTATGAGGATTCCTGACGTCCAACAGACAAGGATCCCGCATGAATTTATGACTGCTTATACTAAAGACTAGAAAATTATTATCTTGGTCATGAATTATCCCCTGAATTCAGACCCAAGAGTTGATGTCATCAAATCGACTACTATGCTCTTTGCTTTAAGGTAAAATGCATTAAATTTATAATGAAAGATGCACTGAATGTATACCCAAATCTGACACCGTTTACTGTTTGCTCCGCGAGTAGGCGTATACTCGAACATGCGTATTCAAAACACAACGTAAGTACATTGGCATCCTGTAACTCGTTAATCCTTTGGCAGCAACAAGCCAGGCGCTAGGGGCGGGCCGGGCCCTCTCGCCGTGCGCTTATAAACAACTCAAGTACAACATTTAATTATCGCTCTTTATTAAGCCAGACGCACCTACATACGGATAACAACTGATACCGATCGGAGCAAACGAGTGTCGATGAAGAAAGAAATTATATTTCACACCTACTGCTCTGAGCGTGGCGCGATAGCTGCTCGTTCAATTGGATATGAAATGATACTCGTCAACACTGTACTCCCATTCTTGCTCTAACCTTTATCATGCGTACAGCAAATGAAACGCACTGCTGCACTGTGCCGGTGTCTGGGTTTCTACAAACTGCGCGTCTGCATGTTGAAGGTTTCACCAACCTTATATAATTTGTTACACTGTCACCTGTCACCATTAGGGATTTCACGTTGATCTGTTTGAAAAAAATAATAAAAGAAGTAAAAACTGTAGAAACCTTTGACCTCTACAACCACAGAACAGAAAATACAATCCCTGAAAACGCTGCCAACGTTCAAATATATGAACATAATAAGTACTTCAGGAGATATCGCAGAAAAATATTCATACTAAATTTCTTTTGACATATAATTTTTTCAAATAGGGCATTTGGCTTTGTGCAATAATTAGCCAAAAATAGGACATAAAATAACGTGCAACAAAGCTTGCACTTCTTGAACGAGCCTCTCTCACAGATCGCCACGATGAAAGAGCCTTCTACGGCGCTGCAGTGGAGCCGACAGTTTTCTAAACAGAAAAAGATTTCCACATAGCAGAACGAAATTTTTAAAAAGCTTTTCGGTTCCAAATCTCAAGCATATTGCTAACAAATCACAGGCGAATGGGTCGTTTAGCCGGCATTTGTTGCTCTCGGGGGAGGTGGGGGGTGGTAATTGTGTTTACAATACCTCCTCCCTAAAGAGGAGGACTTCCGCTCATTTCTCATCCAGAAACATCAGGCAACGCTTAGCGATTCACCTCTGGAAATCTTTATGTGTAAAATGCTGGGAGAATTGTCAATTTTACCGGTCGAATAAAATTATTCCGGAAATGTTATTTGATAATGACGGCTATATTACTGAGCAAAAAGCATAGAATTTACTCTGTTGTATAAAGAACACGCTTTAAAATGCATGCATGTGGATATTTGTATGCAGTCAAAGACATTTAACATTAATAGTAATAGACCGGACAAAGAAAACAATTTTTGAAATATCCTAAACTTATTACCAATTGGTAATAAGTTACTCAATCTAGTGTTACATCACGTCACGCGGCTGAACAAGACATTTGACATACCATAGACTTTTGAGATCAAAATGTTTATATGAAACGTTCCCCAATGCCCGCTCTATAACCTACTCGTATTACTATATTTAAATCTAGCTGTATGCAGTAGATTCTGTCTTAGGCGATTTCTTCCAGGCAACCTTGATAATTTTGTGGATATGTTGGGAACAGATGAATGACTTCCGACCACCATATGCTGTTGTAGGTGGTTATTACTGTGACCAATAAATTATAGCTCTTTTTTATATAAAATACCGCATCTTAAAGTGTATCACAGGGAGCAGCGTCTCTAACGATGTGTTTCCATGAACGCCATAAAAAATAATAAACAATTTAGGTTCGGAGACACGCGCCTGCCAGCCATAGCTATTACCTCACCTGCCATCAGGGATTTTTACTCGAAGGCTTTTTATCTGGAACTGAGATACTCGCTTCTCTCTTCGGTTAAACTTGTACGCTAGGACACTGAGCAAGTAATCACTGCTAGGACACCGCTAGGATAAAATACTTTGACAAGCCACATCGACGAGTTATACGTATAATTTGTTCTTATATTTTGAGGAAAAAAAATGAGAAGTATTTTTCCGTACTTACTGAATAACAACTTCACACAAAAGAAAACGGAGATTAAAATCTCCCAAGATTCAAAGCTGTAAAAGGACCCAGCAATGCCTTTGATGACATATTATATGATCATATATTTTGATGGGGAGTAAAGGTTCTCGAGTGGCGACCACGTACCGGGAAACGTCTACCAGGCCGTCCTCCTACTAGATGGACTGACGACCTGGTTAGAGTTGCAGGGAGTCACTGGATGCAGGTGGCTCGGGGCCGGTCGATGTGGCGTACCATGAGGGAGGTCTATGTCCAGCAGTGGACGCTTCCCGGCTGATGAGGATATGTTGATGTGTGGAACCGGCTTTAGATCAAAGTAACGATGTGAGCCTCTCTATCAACAAAATCTTACTGCGATCACCAATCTCCCAACTAAAAATAAATAATAAATAAAAGTATTTTTTCTCCATAATTTTTGTTCCATTTTACTTATAAACTACTTATATTTAAAAAGTTACTTATGTTTAAAAATATCCTCGTGGTAAACCGTTTTCGAAGCGATGAACTGCGACGACTTCAGTCCGGTATCGAACCAGCTGTGCGATGATTATATTTATTTAGGTAAGATGACCTTGTAATTTTATTCTTATTATCTTCACTGCTTTATAAAGTATCGATAAATATTCTGTAACGTACATAAGTTTATACAAATGACTGCCAAACCTACCCTGATTATTGCTACAACCGTTCAGTGCCGTCGCTGAGAAAGCAGAAATACAGCTTCGTTTGCCACTATCACTAAAACGAATATACAGAACAAAATATATCGTTCTCGAAAGCAACAAGTGTATAATTCTTGGAATACCTAACTAATGTTCAGTTTTTTCCGTTGTCCGGCTACATGGCCCAATTAAGGCGGGGACACGGACCCTAGTGGCCCAAGTGGCCACGATGCAGTCGCGTCCACTTTATATATAATTTATTCGCTAAGGATTTCGTTTTGTGAAACGTTCTTAGATCGAAATCTGGATCGTAAACACCTTGTTTAGTCCACGAGTATTGTTAGCGATGATAAAAGCTAACCGGGTTTTGGATACTAATGTGATATATGGTGTTTTTACGTCTAAGGATAATTACAAGATTTGTAATGATATTACTGTGTTTTATATGCAGAAAAGTATTTATCTTTGATTCATCAATATGTGTGGAAAACTTACATCGCTACAAGATACTCGTATCGAATAATATTTATATTATAGTCAGGTTGTAACAATAATTATAAATACATAATTTTTCACATACAGGATGTCCGGGAAGTCCAATATACTACCAATAATAAAAAAATTACCCTAGTAAAAGTCTTATGGTTTCCGATTTTTTTGATGTTTTATGCATTTTTGGAAAATCTCTATCTTTAATCAGTTTTTTTCATGCCATTTCCATAAATGAAAACTTTTTCGAATACGTTTTTTATTATTTTAATCTTGAATCATCCTGCTATCGATTGAATACAGAAAGTTACGTCTTCCCGTCGTGACGGTGAACTAAAACGTAATTTTACCTGAACTTATCTTCTTTTTCTCGTTATTTGAAACTCATTTAATTTCAGCTTCTTATTAAGGTCCCATGCATCATATGAAAAAAATAGAACCCTTTTAAAATCACTCTAGTGTCTGTTTGTCTGTGCATCTGCCTGTCACAATCTATTGTCTCAGCAAAAACTATAGCCATCAACTTGAAACTTGAAATAATTATGGAAAATTGATTCATTGGTCATAAGTGAAATAATTGATGTATTTATTTTAAAGGCACCAAAATAGGGAGGCCAAATCTCCAAAGTAGAATCACTTGATCAAAGGAGTATCATTGAAAAGATCTTCGCGGAACGTATAACGTTCTAAAACAGATTTATTTTTATTTTATTATTGTCTTTGCAGCATAGATTAGGACTTATCATGAAAAATGTGTGTAAAAATATAAAAGTATAAAATTATTTATAAATACTGATAAGTCATTTGTACATGTATTCTAACTAAATCCTCATTACGAGACCTATTTATCAGTGGTAATGATTTTATTCCCATCTCGATGCTAACTATGTTCAAGCTTTCGAAGTCCCGTACCATCCGTTCTCGGAACGCTTTAATTGCATCGACTCCGGCGCAGATCGAACGTTTAAAATCGATTTTTTATTCGATTTACTTCTTCGGCCGCGGAGCTTGATCATGTTTTCGTTTTGTGTTAGCAAACGTTGTGCATATGCAAATTTTACACGCATGTACTGAAACTTCTCAATTAATTAAGTCACGTGACAAAAGTTAGCAAAATGCAATTATAATTCGAGTTCAGTGGGATTTATAAACTATCTTACACTACCTAAATCTGATAGAAGTGAGGCTAATAGTGGCAAGTTCAATTGAGGTATGATGGAGGCTAGTCCGATGAAGGCCAGATCGATGGAGGCAAGTCTAATGAAGGTAAGACTTATCGAAGTAAGTCTGATGGATTCAAATTTGTTATGAGGCATATCTGACACAGGCAAGCACAGTGGAGGCAAATCTAATGGAGTTAAGAAGAGTGACAAGTTTGGTAGAGGTAAGGCAATAAAGTCAAGTCAGATACAGGTAAATCTGACAAAAATAATGTTGATATAATACACACAAATGACAACAAACATGCTCCGTATCCGATGCATAACCAATTAGCCATACTGATTTTGCAGTCTACCTTTACCTTGTTAGAAGTCAGTGAACTAGCTATGTAACTTTGATGGTGTATATAAAACATGTATGGTGTAGATGCCAGCCATGTACCTATGAGTTGTTTTTCAATTCAAGTACATTATCCGATTGCTTAACGGTGAAGGAAAACATCGTGAGGAAACCTGCATGTCTTGAACAGGCATGTGAAGTCCGCCGATCCGCACTGGGCCCGCGTGGTGGACTATGGCCCATACACTCTCAGTAGGAGAGTAGGCCTGAGCCCCTCCAGTGGGGACATATATAGGCTGTTGATGATGATGATGGTGTAGATGGGATGCCAATTAGGATATTTCTAAATTGGGGTATACTCGTATACAAGTTCCAGTTCAAGTTAATTCAATAATAATAATAATATTGTCTATAATAATTGTACGTTTATATCAATCTCGAACCTAATCTGTATATATGATCCTTACAGCCATGGCAGATAAAGACTGAGTAATATCAATAGTAATACAATTTTACATAGCAATGGATCCACTGAAAGAAGCTGTAAAATTTCCGGTTGAATATCTACATTTGTGTGTGCTGCGTTTAATGAAATAACTTACAACGTGCAACAATGAAGGAAACATCTTTGGCTTGTGAGAAATATTTTAATTGGGCATAAGGATGGCAAATGTTTGTGCCCCAGTCAGTGCCCAGTGCAGGATTGTCGCATTCCCGAATGAGAACCGAAGAAAGCCGAGCGTTCTACGGCGACGGCGTCTGCGCATGTCTTCGCACCTCGAAGGCAATAAAACCAATTAGAATAAACAATAAGAATCGAACTTTAATCTTTTCTACTAGAAACGAGATTCGAATGGCAATTCTGAAATAATCAGCACCGATTCAATCTGAGACCATTTCGAAATTTAGATTTAGTTTAAGAGTCTCATTTAAGAACTTCGATACAATATTAGATAAGAAGAAAAGACAAATACTTGAGCGTTTTGTTAAAGACGGAGTTCCAACGAGAGACTGTTGAGGCTCCTTATTTAATGAAATAAATAAATAAATGTAAGGTGGTACATAATGTTTGTGTGGGAGTTTGACTCGAATCAGTTGTGTAAACTAAATGTATGTAAAACCTTCCTTCTTAAGTGTCTATTTATTTTCTGACCTTTATGCCGTCTAACGGCTGTCTCAACACAGAAGTCCAAAGTGCGTGTCTAATACCTTACACTTTTAAAATAGAAATAAAAGCTTTTTATTACACTATGCTAATCTTCCAGAAATCGCCGTCGGCTTAACGGCCACTACTCTACATTTAATCCGAAAGAACCTCCGTGCGACAGAGCAAGTAACTTACACACAAAATAGGAAAGAAAGAGATGGCAACAACAAGGTGCAACAAACGAATCGATCAGGTGTGTATTTGTTTTAAACAAGGTGTTTCTTTAACTGTCTCAAGTTGTAGAATTAAAACGGGAAGTTAAAAAGCTATATTTCACCTGAGGGTAGTTAAAGCTGACATGATTTTAGTTAAAATTGAACAGTCAGTGTTCATAGGAAATGTAAATTATCTCTACAAGTACACACGATAGAACAGAGAATAATTCGCATTTTAACCCTCAGTATAAAAGGAGGTTTAAAACTGCTTAATCCACGTCTTGATGTTTGCAGACTATAATTATTTTGCTGCACATTGTCTATTATGTCTTTATTTAATGTTCACCCAGAAGCCTCAACCTAATGAGGACAACACGACAGTGCTACTAACAGTGCTGTTTGGCGACAGTATTAGCTAGCCCAGTGGTCATAAAAATGTCTTACCACCAACAAAACTGAGTGCCAGTAGATAGTCCCGCTAGGAATCGAAAAACGGGACCTGTGGATTGCTAGTGCAAGTATGTAGCTTGCCCATTCTCGTCATCGCATTTGATGGTAAGGATAGTCGATTTATTAAGACACTTTTTACCCAAAGGGTAAAAACGGGACCCTATTACTGAGACTTCGCTGTCCGTCCGTCCGTCCGTCACCAGGCTGTATCTCATGAACCGTGATAGTTAGAGAGTTGAAATTTTCACAGATGATGTATTTCTGTGGCCGCTATAACAACAAATACTAAAAACCAGAATAAAAGAAATATTTAAAGGGAGCTTCCATTCCAACAAACGAAATTTTTTGGAGACGTGCGATGTAACATACATCTATCGCCATCTAGTGTCATACTCGTCTACCACTGCTACTGCAAAACTAAATTGATAACGAAAATCGAGGCGCATTCTTTAGATTGGTTTTCCGTATGTTGAATATCCATATTCTGTACGGAACATTTCGTGCGCGAGTCCGAATCGCACTTGGCCAATTTTTATATAAATATATCTGCTTAGATTAAATGCCTCTACATAGACTAGGGATAGGGAATGGAGAGCTCCGATCAATCTATGCCAATTACAGATCGCAACAAGCACTTATTTCTTTACTATGTCCCGTCAATCATAAAATAGCTAACGGATCGAATTACGTGGTTATTAATTTAACTGGACTCGATATTGCATGAGTTGTCATTTATAATTAAATTGTGGATTTACGAATCCAAATTATATTAAATGTGGAGGAGGCATTTAGGAGAAAGTAGAGCAAATCATATCGGTGCTGTAGGAATATTTTAGTGATTGTCTTGTTAACTACCACTAAATCTTTTTAGATAGGCAGTTTTTATTTCTAAGGCACCATAAAAATTAATACATATACATTTTAAACCGTGTGCCTAATAATACCTGAAGTAGAGCACCTGCACTCTGGTGTGTAATTTCAGTTTAAAGATCATCTACCATCATATTGTAAAACAAACTGAACCAGAGCATGATTTGAGGAAATTATATGACATTTTCTTTTTAGGGTGTAGTCAAACAAACACGAAGTTACTTTAGTAAAGCTGTTATTATCAGCTTATACTTTCCCACTGCTGGGCTAAAGCCTCCTCCTCATATCCATCCAGTTTCACCTCAGGATCTTCTCCGGCCAGCCGTTCAGGAAAGTTCATCCCGACATCTCTTTCGTGGTCTGCCGCGACGCTGATTTTCTGTGACTGGGGTCCATTCAGTTGAAATATTTGGACACATGCCCTCAAATGTATAGCAACCTGGAATCAACTCTTCAAATATCCTATTACATAGCTTGATTGGAGTCTTTCTAGCCTAACTGAGGAGTCTATGGCGAACGATGAATGAAATTAAATGAATCATCTTATAATTGTGTGAAGAAAGAAGTTGGGTGGTCATAATCAATAGACGAGACCACATACTCCAGGCCCGACCAACCACCGGAGCAGCTGTTGTGATTGTGATGCTATTCTCGTGAGAGTAGCTATAACTTGCTTATTGGTAGCATAAGAGTTAACTATCCTATGAGCGTTCTTATTCATATTTTAATCGGTAAAAAGGGAAAAAAATGAGAGTTCGCTGGCGGTCGCTGGATGCAAGTGGTCTGGGACCGATCAATGTCGCATACCATAAAGGAGGTCTATGTCCAGCAGGGGACGTTTCCTGGTTGATGATGATGAAAAAGGAAATTCGGTTTAGTCCAGAGTAGTTCAGGATTTATTCTCGGACTGACAGTATTTTGCTCAAATCAGGTTTAAGTCAGTCAAGATAATTGTGTATTATCTAGGGAAAATCCTGCCACATCCACGGACCTTGTAATCTCGGTGCAGTAAGAGTCGTCCGCCATGTTATAATGTGCAGTGCGCAGACGCACGACGATGTCTCGACGCGCGCGCAGCTCGTCACCAGCCACGCAACGTCCAACCACAGAATGTTTTTTGTTCTTAGTAAAATACCACTTGAGCACGATCTCAACTGATCGCAAATTATTTGGAAGCCGTTGTGTGAAACCTCGATTTAGTTGAAGAATTCAACATTAGGGCTTTGGGGAAATAAGGACGATTATTTGCCAGGTAGTTTATCTCTTTAATTGGCTACTCACCGATATCTGAAGCACTTAATTTCAATCATGAACGCAGGTTCCTGATCTAGGATAGTCAAACTAACAGCCGCTCGCTCCCCACTGCAGAGGCGTAGGCCTACTCTCCTTCAGATAGTGTATGGGGCATAGTCCACCACGCGGGCCCAATGCGGATTGATGGACTTCATATACCTGTTCAAGACACGACAAGAAGGTTTTCACCTGAATTGAAAAACAGTAGGTCATAGGTACACGGCTGGATTCGCGCCCGGAACCCTCAGATTGAGATTCCGCGCCTTATCTAAATGTTATATACCAACATAAAAAATCAGTAGATGTAAGAAAAACGCCGAAAAAAACACATTTCATGAACAGGGGAACCTCCTTTATAGGGTTCCGTGCCTCAAAAAGGAAAAAGAAACCCTTAAAGGCTTACTAGGTTGTCTGTTTGTCTGTCTTTATTTTCATTGAATATGAATCGGTATGATCTGAATTGAGAAATTGTAATTAGTAAAGGTGCGTATCCAAAACTTCCGTTAAGCCGGTCGGAAGTCGCCAGGGAAGCAATCAGGGCAGTAAACGTCGGGCCCGAGAGCACAGGTGCACCTAATGCATGTGGTTAACTTCAACTGCGGCCTCTCTACACGTGCCCCGGGTAATTATCCGCGGTGGTTGTATACTTTTTGTCTGGGGTTAAGTGGTCCCTTTGTTCGTTCGTTTCAAATCAATTCAAATATTTGATAAGAGTTAATTACATGCGTACCTCGATGACCACTATTAGGTTAGATTGTGGTCAAGCTTTAACTTTGTTTAAACTTTAATTAAAGATGACGCGAAGGGACTTATAGGGAAAATATATAAAACGGAACACTGCGTTTTTAAGATATTCAAACCGCCTTCCAAACGAAACTTGATTTTACTTATAGACAAAATGTAGATTTTCTATAGGTATATCTTATTGAATGTGTTTGTTTCTTTTTTTAAATTCGTGCTAGATCTGCCGTTCGCCCTATATTTACGGGCATCGTTTTCATGATAAATTTAGTTCCAATTGCGACTAAACGACGTAAATGAAACGTAACGTAAAGTTGTCTAACATTTAGGAATACCTGGCTTTCGGGAGTAAACAGGTCAACTCTACATTTCCTAATCAATAAACTGGTATAAAATGAAGGTTATTTTCAACCTACTTATACTCAACGACCGTATGTTCTTTTGTATGTGTGTTATGTGATAACTCCGCCAATAGCGAAGCGTTTTTGATAATTCTTTTTGTTTTGTTTAGTAGAGCATACTTCAGAGATGGTTACGTATACATTTTATAGAAATTGATTAATCGCTCTTTGAAAAAATCAACAAAAAACAATTTTTTAAAGCAATTGAAGTTTTTTAGTTCTTTCGAACGCGTTAATTATATTGTACGGCGTTGTCTTTGCAAAACTTTACAAGGCTTAGGGTAGGTACACGATTTAAAAGATGAAAAAATAATCATTTACATGGGATAGTTAATAATAACAATAATATAGAATAGGAAAAAAGTGTTTAGGACAAGGCGAAGTGAAAGTCCATTGCACTATCAAATATTAAGTCAGTGGTAATAATAAACTGACATCGGCTCACGAATTCAACGTCCACTGTGTCCGTTATTTTTATCATTTGCCACTGAATTGAAATGATTAAAGAAACGAAGGCACATGTCTCTACATATATCAAAATTGCGTCATTTTGAAGGTACCGTTTTTGTCTGCGGTCACCTGCCTCGGACCCTTGTTTCAAAGTCCGTTATCGCCACAATTAGCATACTTTTACCCCACTCGCAATCATTATTTACCCCGAGACCGGAGTAAGACTGACTTAATAAATCAGGGCTGTATCTAGGACAGGCATTTCGGTGGTCGAGCTGTTAGTTTGTTTAATTACACTGGTTATTCATTGTTGCTTTACGTGGAAGTGTTTTTTTAAGACTTATAGCAAAAATACTGTGAACCAGTCAACTGTTTTATAAAAGACAAGCAAAGAGATATTTTGGGGGCAACTTTTATATCTCTAAATCCTCATTAAGACTATTACGTATACATACTCGTATTAAATGGAATAAATATACACGAAAGAAGAAATGACTTAAAAAATTATATGATGGGTGTGCACTTGGCCCACATCTCACCTGATGGTAAATGTCTAAGGCTGTTGGATGGTTCGCGTCCGCACCCAAAAGCCTCATTCTAGTGAGGCGCTGGCTCGCTGCTTTCCATATTGGCACACAATAGTGCTGCTTACACTGCTGTTTGACGGCAGACTTAGGTACATGCCCTACCTAGTACCACCAACTAGTCCCAGTACCGATATTTACCATCCCGGAAATGAAACCCGGGACCTTCAGATTGTATCCAAACGTGTAACAAGCAGGCCACGGAGGCGGTTAAATTGTTTAGAATTGATTGGAGTACTATGAATAAGTGGACCTAACTAAATCCGTCCCAACTTAATATTCAATACGTTTACACCAAATAATAATTACAAGTTCGTCTGCCGAACTCGCTAAGGGTCGGTGCCACGCATACATTACGTGGACGCGAGGGCGCGCGCGCGCAGGTGGAGCCAACGTTATTAAGTTACAGACACTCGATCCTAACACTTTATTATGACGAAACCTTCGTAAATAACGTATCATAAGACATGTATCTTCTAAATTCTGAACGTCGACGACTTTGTAAGTTTTTGGAGGTTTTACAAGCTTTTAACTTTGATTGCTTGTAGGAATGTTGGCCTTTGTAACGAGCGTTGCGTCGTCGTGTCTGAAAGCTCTAGTAGAGGGATAATGTCGATGTGTGTATAGTCGCGGTATAAAAAGACTCATCAACTTAAAATAGGTTTTGGTTGTACACTCAGAATATTATTAAATGTATCAAGGGAAATGTCATGGTACAAAGTTTCGTAGATAAATATGACTCTGACTGTACCAAATACTGACGGATACACCGTATGGGATGAAGTGCAGAAATCTATGGTTAATGGGGCGCAATAATAATAATAATAAATTAAATATATGATAAACAATATATTTAATTACCTTGAAACAGTGTAGTGCTAATTTTTGGGAGGTTTTACAAGTATGTAGTTTTAAATAAAAGACTACAATATGCTAATAAATTAGTCTATCAGCAATATTAATTCAAAAACACAGTTCGAAGTGATGCCGACAGCTTAATTATAGAGGTATGAAATGAATGAAATAGGTATGAAAAAATTAGAGAGGGCTGAAAATGTAATGTGATGTCAAACTTGCCACTTTATAAGTCAAGTGGCTAATGAAAACCAGAGAAATAATTCATGATTTTTCGTTATCACTATCAAATAGTCTTTTACTTTCGGCTTTCGGTGGTAACGATCGGAAATGCTACCTTACTGCTAGACCTGTAAATGTTTCAATAATGTGCGGACTACTTGGTTCACTTGTAACAGTCTGGTAAACAATGAATTAAAAACCAAAGTGATATTGTGTAAGTTCACGGCCAGTAATAAAGACTCTTTAATTTGTAATTTAAACGACAAAGTCCTAGAATCAGTAGAAGCTGTCAGGTTCTTAGGAGTAAACATAGATTTTCTATTAAACTGAAAATTGGAGTTAGAAAACATTGCCAGCAGATCAACTTGCTATGCACTGCGTATGTACTTCTTTGTCCACCTGCCTATCTACTACTATGTTACCGAAGTCTGCCGCCAAACAGTAGTGTTAAAAGCACAGTTGTGTTCCTGTATGAAGGGTAGCAGAGACAGCGCCTCACTAGATTGAGACTTCTGGGCGCGCATGCTTACCATACAACGTGTTTATCGTCACTTACTATCAGATGAGATGAAGGCCAAGTGCAAACCCATCATTCAAATAAAAAACTTTAATTTAATACAAAGATTAATTGTTATTGACTCACACGTGCAGACATTTTCGGTAAAAGGTTCTATTTCGTTTCATTTTCCTATTTTTATTTCAAATCACAGCTTCCACATTCGGATTCCATTCGCCTTATCTTTGTTAGCTTAAACGATCAAACCGATGCTATCTGACAGAAGTGTTTCTAAGAACAAAATTCTTTGATTCTAACAAGTGATTGGACGGAGCCTCAGTTTATTACTCTTGTTAATTACTGAGCTTATACAGGTTCCAATTTTATGCTCATTTCTATTATCTATATACTATATATAACTGTTAACAAAGGAGCTCATATGGTCGCCTCTATCACAGAACCACCACATGGCTCTCCCCTTTAAAATGCTCTTTCACTTGCCATCATATCACCTGACGATAAGGACGAGAACGATGGTAGATTTGGATTCCATAGAGCTGATACATATTTTATAAATAAATAATTTAAATGTCATCGTTGATAAGGAACGAGTTCGTTCAATTAGGCACGTTGAAACCACTTGGACTGCACTGGATTGCAAAAAAAGTAATTAATTATTTAATACTCAGTAACCAGACGTAACAGTGAGTAATTGATTCAAGTTTTATGAAACGGTCACTCAACCCCAAAACGACGCTCTAAATAATTACTTTAATTTTGAGAGTAAAATTTTAATGTATCGCGTTATCGTAATATGATATCTTTAAACTTTAAGCCACAGCCCGAATCTAACCAAAAGCGCAAAAAAGTTGAACTGAAAAAGTTAGGTCCGAAGTTTATTCAAAGTGACATTTTCCGTCTCAAACAAATAAATTATCAAAATCAAGAAAACATTTGACAGTAAGATTGTATTGTTGGCAGTTGTAGAACTAGCTTTTGTGACATCGCCTGCCTGTTCTTCACAAATTACCCCACACCATATGTGTGCCGAATTTCATCAAGATCGATTCAGCCGTTTCGTCATGAAATGGCGACAAACAAACAGGGTAGATTGTAGTGTGATATTGAAATAAGTTTATTGGTTTTGAGAAAAGAATAGCACGGCATCATCATTTTCTATTTTTTTAAATTGGTTGTCTGTAAAGTTGGTTTACGGACGATACTTGTACGTGATAACGTCATAAGAAAAGATGCGTCACTAGCCAAACGCTTAGGCCGATCGTGCCTCTCTATCACTTGTTTTGCGCTCTCGCTTGAACGGTCGGCTCAGTCGGAACGTGACGCTTATACGTGCGTGCAGCCGGTGCTGCCGGCGTTCATCGATTTATAAGACGTTATCACGTCCAAAACTCTTGAAACAATACCGTAAAGGAATGGGTAAACCTTGGCTGGAGCGGGGAGCTATAGTGCCGGTTAACACTGCCGGTCATCTTGCAGCACTAACTTCACGAATGATGGCAGGATCACCCGTTCTATGTTGTCCCTTTCACTGCACGAAATTGTCTTTTTATTTATCTTCGAATTTGATACACATTTGTTACTTGAGTGATAAATTATGAGCGCTTTTATTGTCTGTTGGAGTAAAGTCGAATAATAAATACGGCATTGTAAGATATTATTTCTTAATATCAATCAAAGAGTTTAGTTTTCTGCTCACCATAATCTACAACGTGCCATATTTGATTATTTTTTATTGTAAGTGTAAAGATAAGTTGTCCATGATGTATCTTCGTCTTATTAAACGATTGACATTGAGAAATAAGAACAATAAATGTATGCATATGCCACTATTGTCAAAGCAGAGATAACACATAGTAGTTTCAAACAAAACACTTTGTTAAACTTAAAGAATAGCCACTATAAAATTCAAAAGCAAATCAAATGTGTCGTGACATCCGTCTGGCGCGGGGTCAGCGAGATAAGCGCGGGCTAAGTCCGAGATTGATTCCCGGATCAGCCGGATAGACGCGACCGCTCAAGTGTGGACGATCCTTTACTCACGATCCACTGGTCTCTATGACTGGGTGTCCTTAAGGGATTTGTGAGGTTAGTCTTGGACACTTTTGAATCAAGGTTCGAGATTGGATGGTGTAATACAATTTGTTGTTAAGATTTACGCTTGGACGTGAGAGAAATGAGATTTTGAATGAAGTGGACGGACTTTGTCTCGGTGCGTTCTTTTTATTTGCAGCTGTACGGATATGTTTGTGATAACTTGTTTAAATATAAATAAAATAAGACAAATTTTGGTAAGCTATAAACTGACTCTAAAACAATGCAGTCATATTTTGCGAACAAGGGAGTCCTTCTGCGAATTTCTGAGCAGCATTTACCATCGTAATTTAGCGAAGTGCGAAGTTTCGTCACATCGGGGGGTACGCGACGCGCATACCCGCGGCTAGGTGTAAGAACATTCGCCCTAAAGTGTTTTATGCGTCGGTATACTCGGCAGTTTTGTCGGGTGGTAATAAATCGCGCAGACTGATGCCACGGTTTTTGTCCGGCGACATTTTTTCCCGCGCTAGCTGCGCATATATCACCGGCCTTACAGTGGTGACTTATGTCTCTCTGTCTCGAGAGTATCTCGTTTGATATACCGCACCGTTTTCACGAATACCTGACTCGCTTACACATTGTGTGTTGGGGTAGGCATCTGGGATCAAAATTGTCGTATAATCCACGGAACATACGGATGTTTGCTTCAATATTTCCGATAGTAAAACTGTTACCTTCCGATCATAGCGACGCGTGTCTTCTCGAGTGGAAACTATTGTTGCATAGCCAAAATCTCCGTGGAACTAAAAAAGATCAGTCGCAAACATTGATTGCGTCAACAATGCACCCTTAAAATCCGCCGCAAATAAAACCAACTTATTAAGGAAGGTCTTCGTGGCGGGGCCGTTTTATAGCCACTTTTATCCGATGTCCATTCTTCTGAAATGCGATTAAAATTGAATAGGTCCATATGTCGCCGGCAGCGGGGCTTGCGTCACAATCACACGGCCGGCTGCATTTTCAATTTGCTGTGAGATAAGCGAGACTTTTGGACTTTTTCTGCGGAATAGTGGAATTGATCCAGTGACTTACGGTGGACGGTGTGGGGATGGTAAGTCGATGGACAATTGATTTGTTTATAAATTACTCGATCTTTTTACACATGAACAACGATTGTCTCGAAATAGAAATAGATAAGGCTAGGATAGCAAAGTGGGCACTTGTAAGAGATATGAAACTTTAAATAGTTAAATAGATTTCCCTATATATTTTCTTTTAATGTAAGAAATGGGTTTCCGTGTTAATATTTTCTATGTGTAAATCACACACCAATTATTTAAAAAAAAGTCGTATGCGCCTCTTTTGTTTGTATTATAAGTCCATGCATTTGTTTCAATAATTTAAGAAGCTACCAGTTAAATAGCAGATTTTATAGAAAGATAAAATGAAAGGCTTTGTAATTGTCGTTGTTTTTCTTTTGGTCATTTTAAGTGTTAAAATTAAAACAAAGCGTATAATATCAATATTGATAATTTATTCACAATTTTATTTAAAATACACAACTTCACAATGTTTCTGTTTTAAAACTAAAAACTTTAGGTACGGGATATCAATATAGGCTGTTTTGTAGTTATATCTAATTTACATTGTTTTTATTTCTTCATTATGATGATGTTGCCGTTATAATTTCTACAGAGTTCATTTACAATTCATTTTATGTACATATTTTTTTGATATATGAGAATGGTGTTTGTGATTAATGAAATCGAATCGAAAAATAAAGTGAAAGACTTTGTAATCATTTCCCTTGAACTCGACCTTAAAATCCAGTCCACAAATCATTTAAAAAGAGTTGCAACTAAATTTAATGAACTTTAGATAATTGTAAGTTCAATTGAATTTTATCTTCCTCGCGTATGCTTGAATTTTAACTGACTGTATAGGGTTTCAAACAAGTTTGATCCCCATTGTAAGAAATACATACAAAAATTTAAAATATATTTTATATGCTACATAATGAAAACTATCTGAATGTCAATATCCACAATAACCTTCAATTTTAATTAGTCATTTGTTTGAATAAGTTACTTTTGCTTTAAACATTGTCCAATACTCATTCTATTTATTTTGACTTTTTTCAAACGATTTGAGAGCAAAGATTACATGAAAACTGTTTTTTATTTCATTTTAAAGAACTCACGTGCGTATTAAATCCTTTGTGCAACTATTACAAGCCTTTTCGTTTCGTTTTATAACTATTTCATTTTCTATCTGGCTGCAAAGTATTTTGTTATTTAGAAGCTTTTTCATTTCCTCACTATGCACAAACAGCATTCCTTAATAAATTTATGGCCACTCAATATCTTAATTTAACAACTGTATATTAATACAAAATTCTTTATTTTACAAATCTCTTGCAAGTAATTCGAAATAGGTAACCAATAAAAAGTCCGATCTAAACGAAAACGTCCAAATGATATCCACGAAAATCAGTACAGCTTCTATTAACAGCTCTCTTTATGTACACATCGCACGATTTATATAAACTATTACATAAATTACTATTGCATTTTCATTTAATACCAACTACACGAATAGTAATTTACAAATAAAAATGAAATAACTCTCTGAACACATCACAACATGCCGTAGAACCGAATTATTCAATATTAAATAAAGAAAGGCAAAACAATCTATACAGGAACGGAATATAACTCAATAAAAAATATATTTACAAAATTACACGATGTTTGAACTATTCTTAGTATAACTCATCTATATCGACTTCGTTACAGCTTATCTAATAATATAATACTGTACAATTTCGCTAATTGTAAAACACTTGTATTAATACTTGTAGGAAACGGATCTTGGAATACAAAACTTCACTGGGGGTACAGTCCCGGACTTTCATTCGTATACACTTCAGAAGTGCACTATAAACACTCGAATGCCACCATAGTTCGTCTTCACTGTTAGTCTTGCAGATGCGTTGGAGTCTTCTTCTCAATCATGAAACGTTCCTTTGTTGTGGATAAGTATGAATGTCCGCGGTTGTACCAGCTCTCGACTTTGATACGGATATGTTTAATCAATTTATAACTGTCGTATATGTCTGTATAGACTTACTAACGTCAATTCTGCCCAACAGTCTTATAAATTATGTGATGTGTCAAAGTATCAATTATTTATGTTGATTGTCAACTAAAATGTTTGAAATCACAGCGTTTCTTTCGTGTTGCCTCTGATTTCTTCGTATGTCTATTACCATCCGCCCTGCCGTGGAAGATGGTACTAAGTAATATATTTTCAGGAATATTCTATCCAAGTTGTAGGCTCTTGAATTTGGTAGACTTATCACGTGTATTCACTCCTCCAACCGGTCTGCAAATAAACAAATGACTGTTAGCACAGTAGATAATGATATATTAGATTTATTAATACAATATTATTATTACTAGTGGTCGCCCGTAATTGATTTAATTATTTTTTTAAATATATTAGCATTCCTCACTCCTCTATATAAACTATAAGTGAGCGAAATTTCATACTCCTCCGTCCGCGCAATTTTCATTAAAAGGGGTACAAACTTTTTGCTTCACGTAGAAGATGAAATGGAATTTCTACTACAGAGTCATGTTTTATTCAATTTAAATTTCTAGGAAAACCATTTTTTCGTTATACAATAAAGTAATTAAGTAGAGGAAGGGTGAATGCTATATTTCTATTTATATACACTTATACATTAGTAAGATTACACATGTACTTCAGGGCTTAGTAGTTATATTAATTACAATCAAGAGGAATACGAGTAAATAATATATTTGACATCGGGTTTGAATCTGCTATAACATGCTGTGCCATTTCAATAAAATATATGTCTTCAACATTATCAAATTCAAAGAGATAACTGAATGACGTTACGAGTAGAAATATTACAGGATAGTTACCATAGAGTTAAGCTGCGCGAGGTGATGGTGATGATAGGGGTTGTGTGAGGTTGGTGGCGGGGCGAAGCCCTGGTGCGGGGCGCCGTACCAGTGGGACATGTGCGCCGCCGCCGGATGCACCAGGCCCACTTGGTGTTGACCTGCAGATGAAGAAACTATCAGACGATATAGATACAAGGGTCCTGACCTACAAGAAGTGACTGCTACTTCGACGAACTAAGGTCACCGACATAGCTCGACGAGTCAGTGAGGTGAAGTGACAATTGGCAGGCCACATCGCTCGAAGAACGGACAACCGATGGGTAGTAACCGTTCTCAACTGGCGACCACGTACCGACAAACGTGTACTGGGCCGTCCCCCTACTAGCCTACTAGATGGACCGACGGCCTATTTAAGGTTTAGGGGAGTCGCTGGATGTAAGTGGCTCGGGACTGGTCAATGCGGCATACCATAGAGGAGGCCTATGTCCAGCAGTGAACATTTCCAGACTGATGATGATGAAGTGGAGTACCGCTCAGTATTTAGTTAGTCGAGTCTACTTAACTAAAACCTGGTTACCAAGTGGTTGTTATATTTCTGAAAGACTAATGAGGTTACTGGTACTTGAGGATCAGGAAATATATAAATATTTATAAGGAAGATAAAGAAAAAGAAGAAAAATTAATTCGTAGAAATCATCATAAATATATTCTCACCGAAGTCCATCGCCGAAGGGAAGGCCGAGCCGCCGAACCCCTTGGTGGCGTCTCCCAGAGGCTTGATCATGTCTCCCATGACGCCTCCCAGGGCCAGTGCACACGCGCCCCCGCCGCCCATGCCCATGCCGCCTTTCTTCTTCTTGCTCTTGCTACTCAGCTTGCGGTTCCGCGTCTGGATGCCTTCCTTCTTCATCGTTAGAGGTCGATTTACCTGCGGACAAGGAATAAATGACATTAGTTCACATTCCTAGTTCAGGCAACACTATCAGTTAAGTGAGTGGGCAAAAAATACAAATGACTATCGAGCGGGAAAATTGAACTGAACTTAAAAGAGCAAAGATAAAACTTATTTTTCCGACACGGGAGCAAGCTCGTACACATCAGTGCTTTTGTTTAACTCCCTAAAGGACCACTTTTCGACCTGATATTACCCCTTCACGAAGCTCACCTGTCAGGCGGATTTGTGATCGCGTAAGATGTTGGTGAAATATAGGTGAGTGGTGAAACTTAACTTACAAAACCACCACCTGCATTCTTTTTCTCATAAAATTAACCGCATCCTTGGCTTAGGGCTACATGCCTAGACTTACATAGACTCCGGAGGTCCCAGTCGATCCAGTGGGCTGCTGCGGGTACCTAATCAGTACTCGGTTTGTTTAGTGGAAAGGCATTTTCTATGTCTACCCGGCCATATACATGCCTGGCTAGCTACCAACGTGTTACCTAAGACTGTCGCCATACTATTTATTGTATTTCGGTACTAAAGGTAACAGAATCAGTGCGTCATCAGCTTGAAGTTTCTAGGTGTGCATCGCCCTCATCATCACTTCACTTCACATCACAGGTGACAAGACGGCCAAGTGGAAACCCATTATAGATATTATACAAAATAATTCGATGCTATATAAATAAAATAATAAATTATATTTATTCTCTCTGTAGGAGAGTAGGCCTGAGCCCCTCCAGTGGGGACATATATAGGCTGTTGATGATGATGATGATGTATTAAGTGAAATACCGTACGTATTACGGTGAAAAAATAATGATGACAATTACATTATAGTTATGTTAATAATAAAATAACACACACGTATTGCTATAGCTCTTTTAAACATCCCATTACACTGCAGTCAACCTAAAGTATAATACTTTGTATCAATAACGCCCGTAATAGTACCAAAATTGTACCATAATTATTCCACACGAGGGCAATAACGCTAACAGCTCGTTGAATCACACAACTTTTGCTAACAAACCCATTCCCGCTTTATTGCTATGACATGACATTTAGTAATGAAAAAAAAAACAACGTTCGCAGCACCAATCCCGAATGCTAAGTAAAGAACAAAGGCGAGCCGAAACCATAAAATGATACCACAATAGTATGCGAATGTTTAGCTACTTGGTGCCGAAGCCGACATGTGAGTCGTACTCGCAGTGCATCCTAATTACTGCAAGGATGCACTTTGTGGGAAAAGGTGACGTTACGAAGGTTAAAATCCTCACGATTTTGTGCCGTAGTTGGTCCGTTCTTTACAACTCTGTTAGGGATGGCTTTAATATAAACGCGACAGTTTGATGTATCCTTTTTATGGTTTTATATGTCGTTTAAGGTTTATCTTACTCGTAACTTTTAGAGCCACGGACTTTGGGATTAAGTTAGTCATTTTAGTAATGCTAACAAAGACTGATGGTAACTTGTAACGAATCTGATAAATGAGAAAGAAGTAGCTAAGAAACCCTAAATTTTAACCAGACTTTATTTCAACAGAAATAAATTTATTTACAACACAAACTTTCAATATCGTTTGTGAATAATGAAGCTCTCACCTCTGTGCATATTTAAATTAAATACATGTAAATGGCAGCAATGCAACTGAAATTGTTTACCCTGTAAATTTCACACTTTATTAAAGTGCGCCAAATGCCGATGGAGTCAATGTTGTTTGTCGTTGATAAACTTTGTCCGTTAAATTAACGACGTGAAAGTGTCCGGGAGAAGGCAAGGTGTTAAATGTACCGACATAGTGTCGCAGACATGAGGGACGGCCAATTAAAGGATAAAATATGTACGAGGATGAACGTGTTCTTAAACTGTTAGGTGTAACAATTTTATCTTTGGATTAGCTATGATGGGACTGTCGTTAATTTGCATTTGATTGTGCTATATATAATATGTACGGATAGCTTAATGAGTAGTTTATATGACACAGAGGTCGACAGCTGTTTCATAAGTTCCGAAAAAAGAGTTGTAACTATGGATTTCATGAGTATATTCGTATTCCTAGACCGACAAACAAGAAAGTAGGCAGACAATCTGCTACGAGTAGTAGTAATGATTCTCGGAATTCGTTTATGAAAATCGACTATCGATCACCATACAAATGTTTTTCAGCTACCTTTCCAACGATTTCTCAGGTCATTTACGAGTACATACAATCTGTTTGAAACTTTGAGTAGCTCTAGCGAAGAAACATCTTAGCGTGCCTTTGTAGCGTTTCGTGTAGTTATTATAAACATATTGTTTACGAAATATTTGCCAAATTCTCGGGTCATGTCCCGGTCACTTGCACTGCATTGGTTTCCAAGAAGCGTGCGTCACACCAGCCGACGGACAATGAGTTATTCATCGCCTTCCAGGGAACTTGGCGGCATGTGGGCCCTGAACGCACGATTGCGCTGCGCCCGCGCCGCCGACAGACCATGCGCATGACCTGCTCTTGTTTCTGTTCTTTTTGATCCCTTCAATTGGTGCTGGTACGGGGAAATGGTTATGAAAGACTCGCAGATATCAGGCACTTGGGTTCAGCAAAGTTATTGACGCTGCAAAAAATCGAGATTGTTTCGAGACATCATTGGTTGTCCAACTACAATATACATATATCTTCTCTGCACATGGATGAACATGAGCTTCCCTAAAGATCATCACCATCAACGATTTTTGTGCAGGGTAGATTTGTAGTTCTGTGACAGACAAAAACCTGTACGAACCAGAGACGTGGAGAAAAAGGCAAGAAAACAGTAAAACGCGAGGCTATCCAGTGAACAGTATCTTGTTCTCCGATGGCATTCAAGACCCAGCTCAGAACACCTTATGCAATCATACTAAGCTCCAAAGTCCAATAAAATGTAACACTTGACGTGCTGTGCATATACCAGTGCGTGCCAATTCTTGATGTCCCTAATGCGTTACCGCGAATCGCCCACACATCGGCGCGAGCGCATACCGCGCCGTCGCTGCCACCAATTGAACCAATATAAAATGCATTAACATAAGTGCAACCGACGACGGATTTAGCAGAGTGCAGCGAAATTGGGTCAATGTAGAGCCTTACCATGCGAATAGTTAGGACCCTTAAGAACAAACTTGATCGAAGTGATAGGCAAGTTGAAGTGGAATTAAATTTAGACACCAAAACTGCTGTGTAGTCAAATAATCTGATTTAAAAAGCAGTTTAAAAAGAGAAGCTGCTGGTCATTTCTTGGGAGTCATAAGAGAGTACTAAGTGAAATTTTAGAAGCTGCTTCCTATGTATCACACCATTTTACTGTGATGACTAAACTACCTGAAATTTTGCAATTATTATGGAAATCCCTCGTAAGGACACAAATAATCTTTCAACGATCTATGGAGGCTCGTAAACTAATTGACTATGAGTTGACTTGTGTGTCTGTATAGTAGTTCGATTCCGTAGAAACACGAATTTTTACGTCAAAAAACCAATTCAGGTTGATACTAAAATCCGTGATAGTGCTGTACTTGTAGAGATTTATTCACATTCAACTTTGTTTCTAATAAGATTTTTTTCTCGAAAATCCTATTAAAAATTAAAATGATTGACTAATATTGTGTTCTAAATATCTTAGTCTACATTTACCATAAAAATGTACAAATGAAAAGACTCATATCAATAAATGAAATCCGATGCAATATTCATGATACTACTACATTTGTCTGCTTCTTGAAGAAAACAAAACGGACCATATTTGTTGTGATGATAAAAAATACGCAGAGAGCAAATCATTTTCAGAAGGAAAAAACCCATTGCTAAAGCTCTTGTTTTTTATTTCATTCAGTTCGTCATACAAGCCTGCCAAGCGATCCAGTCTTCGTAATTTTCAATTCTGTAACTTAACGAAATCCGTTCATACCTATTCTTTTGGCATCAAAATTCACCCGCAATATTTCTAGCCCGTCAAGGATGATCGTCATCATTTCGCATGCAAATCACAACATACCCGTACCATATGAAGCACACGGAAGAGTCTACACTATATCTGCTTATACATAGAGCGCTCAACATGACATATCCGCTATGTTAGAGCAGAAATTGCTTAATAACTGGCCATTATGCTGGGTTAATTACATCGCTGCATGTTCCCCACTCCTGTGTGCTGCCCACACCTACCTGTATTCATGTAGCCATGGATGGACAGCTCAGCTAGTAGAATTATATTGGATGAATGGAGCTAATTAGTGAGTTTGAATTATTAGATCAGAATCCTTATAGGGTATAAGAGAAAACATGTTCCGTTACTTATTTAGTCTTGCTGATAACAGATCTTGTCTCAAATGTAGAATTTTAGTTGGACGTAAGTTAATGATGTCTTAGGAATTAAATTGCTAATCCACATGATGTTGAATGCTTTGTTTGGAATTCTAGTTGGTGTTTAGACCTCCGAATCGGACTCGCGCACCGGGGGCTCCGTACAGAATATGTAACTTATGTATAATAACTTAGAAGCTTGATTTTTTCACAGATCAAAGGTGCTGCTGCACATTTAAGTATTTGATATTAAGTTCAACTTATTCACGCGTTCCTGAGAAAAAGGGAATTGACAGCTGGCAGAAAGACTGTCAACAAAGTGGTCCTATTAGGATTCCTTTTTTCCTTTTAGGATACCGATGATCATGTGGATATTACTTTAACAATTAAGGCTAAATACCAACGACATATTTTCTTACCTTCATGCCCGGGAAGAACATACAAGGTTACTTTTGCCGTGAATTTTATGTATTCAAGGTATAGCAATTTAGGTAAAGAGTTTTTTACTTGAGGTAATTGATTAGATTCACGCAGATTAAATCAAATGTAACCGATCAAAGCTTTAAAATCATAAAAGCTGAAACAACAACTAAACAGAACAAAAGACTGGAAGCTAAAAATTGTAAATGCAATGTTGTTTTGCGACCGAGAGTCATAATTAGAGCAGAAATACAACGGCATAGAGTCATGAATACTGCGCTAACGAAACACGCACCGTACGTGAAACGTTTCCCAGACCGTGTGTGCAACTAACGCAACTATGTAGGGACGTAGACGAGTTAAAGGTTACAGGAGGAAGCTAGCAAATATAAGAAAATACGTTATATAAATAATCAATATGAAGAAGAAGCAGTCCAGTATTGGAGGTAGGCCTAAGCAGGCTGACGTAAGATATAGAAAGGTCATCTGCTAAAGTTGAGCTTCTTCTATTGAACTCAATCGACAAGGGAATTTCAATCATCATCAAAGATATGTTTCAAAATTTTCAGTGTCCAACCCAAATGGTATGCTATGAGCGTTGAAATATTAAGAGGCTATGTTGGTCAGACCACGTGATCGCGTTCACGGTCGCATTGTTTTGTAGCTGTCCCTATCTGAGCCCTATCCTACCCGAGCGCGTACGGTGAGACAGCATACACTACGCAAAGTTATCCACCCGTTATTTGGATGTTTCGTAGTCCAGGGATCATTTGAAGGATACAGTATATTATGTAACCATTTTTTTTAATACAGTATACTAATGAAATTTCAGATGTCGGTGTTTTTTTTCCAAATTGTTCTAAATTGATTCATACTCTTGTAAATCAGGTTCAAAGTTGGGGCTTTTTACTACCGTAAAATACAATTCTTTGACGCCCTGTAACTCTGGAAGTATATATTTAAACGAAAATCTGACTCACCACCGACACAGATATTTGTTTCTAGATTGTGTCTTGAAAATTTCATAGATTTTCATAGCTTAATACTCAAAATATGACTGGACTACGTTTGTATGGGCGCTTTGTCACCAGCATACCCCCTTAATCCATTAGGGAAGACTTCAATATAAGTTTGCTTTATATGCCCGGGAGAATTTGCTACGCCTAATATAAAAAAAAATACTGTTATTTTCCAGTTTTATTTAAGAATTTCTTTTGTTGCAATAAAGTGCATTAGTTTGATTGATAATAATGCGTTCCCAGCTACGCCCAGCTCTAGAAAATAGTTCGTTAGTAGTTGGTATAATTCATAAAAGAAATCAATGATTAAGAATTTCAGTGTCTAATACAAGCTGCTTTGGATGAGCATCGATGTGTCAATCAATCAGGGATAGGAAGGCTTTTATGTAAGATTACGTCGCTGACTCCCATAAACAGTGCCTGACTGTATTGTACCTACCAGTATGTCTTACGTGCATGAAACAGCGCGCCCCGTTACATAAACCAGCGTTATGGCCTCCGCTTGTAAAACCACCAAGTTCAGATATATGCTACAACCATGCTTGCATTTCGGTGTTGTATCATGCTTTGTATTCACGAAACTAACAACTTACCTTACCAGAAATGCTTTCGTATAAATTCCCATTTCGAATTGAAGTAATATTCAGAAATAATGTAATGAATTCTGCGACAAATATGCATGCTACTTGCACTAGTTAATTCGATAGTAACTATATTTGTTTGTCTCTAACTCTGCTCGTTGCCTTTTCACCATTAACAGCTTGAGCTTTTTTGATAAACACAAGGAGTACTTTTTATCTTGATGACTTTTGAACTACGTAGCTTTTGAAGTTAGAGCAGACCAAATCACTTAAAAATATTGTTGTGTATGTAAACCCGAATGTTATAGCATTAGTTAAGATAAGAATATGAATAAAAGTTTGAATAATATGTAAATTTTATTACACGAGTTCCAAAGTAGAACAACAACAAATGGAATCGAAATATGAACAACAATATTACGTTTTAATTATAATGACTCCATTTTAATAACGTAATTGAAATGCAAAGTTTTTTCTTCATCATCAGCCAGGAAACCTCCACTCTGGACATAGGCCTCCTTCATGGACATTGACCCGTCTCGAGCTACCTGCATCCAGCGACTACCCGCGACCTTAACCAGGTCGTCGGTCAATCTAGTAGGGGGACGGCCCGGTAGACGCTTCCCGGTACGTGATCACCACTCGAGAAACTTTACACCCCACAGGTTATCGGTTCTTCGAGCAATGTGGCTTGCCCATTGCCATTTCAGCTCACTGGCTTGTCGAGCTATGTCGATAAACTTATTTCGTCTACGGATTTCCTTATTCCGGATTTTAACGTAGATAAATTCCCAGCATAGCTCGTTCCATTGCTCGCTGAATGACTTAAGAGCTTGTTTATTTGACCCACAGTAAAGTACCACGTTTCGGTTTCGTGTATCACTGATTTTCTTACAACAAAAAGGATTTTCTTACTAATCCATTGACTTTTTCTACCACAACAATAATAAACATCTGTCAACTATGTAACGATGCAATTATTAGTTACCAATTGATGAAATCCCTTAAAGCCTAGTAGACTTAAATGATATAAAAGAAAAATGAAGCTTCCGCAAGTATGAGAAATGCAAACAATTAAGTCATTAAAATGCACAAGATGCATCTGCATCAAGATACATGTATATTAGAACATAAATAAGGAGTTATATAGTGCATGGACCAATCATTTTTGCGTAATGTTTTTTGTAATACCTCAACTGGCTTACATTACACTACTTGCTGCATTCTTGAATGACGTTTACTTGGTAGAAGAAACCAAGCAATGGACGTTGCTAATAGTAAAATGGTAGCAAAAGGTAGACGAGCTGCACGGTGCGTGCGAATAATTACGTTTCGTTTCTAGATCGCAGAGCGCAAGTTACAGCACTATCAGTGCCCATCTAAACACATTCAGCACCATAAACCCAGTCAAATGGGAAAATAACAGGCTCACATCACAATGCCATGGAAAATTTGCGCTGCGCAATTTTTCCTGACACTAGAAAGCTCGTAATTGTCAGCAAACGGCAAATAAACATTGCGCAGAAAAAAACCGCATGTGAATTAAATTACGAATGCCATTAAGTTCAAAAACGAAACAAAACGTAATTAATTCATTAAGAGTAGCAATAAGTAGTTCTATTGTTTATAGAAACAATGCCAAAGCAGTAAAGTGTCAGAAACAGTTTCAAATGTGATAAAGGTTAAGCTAAATAAACAAGAGAAATGCATCGTTTAACTGTAAAGTGTAAATCAATCGATAAAGATCTGATAAATAGACGGGTGAACTTAGTACAAGACAAACCTTAAGTATTAGCAACCAATTATCTGGAAAAAAATACGATACACCTATTAACGGGCAAAAAGTACGGTTGAATGGCTCTATTGAAATCGATCGGGTTATTACGTGTGAGTTTTGTTTTTATTCCATCGACTGTTAGTGATGCGCACATATTTGCCTAAATAACTTTTGCAATTTACACTAGCGGGCTAGTTTTTTGCCGCATGGCAATAGTGGCCTTAATAGCGCGTTTTTATCGATATAGTATTTTCAACAACATAAACAACGATAAAAACTTGAACGCTTTAAATAAAGTCGATCGTAATGAAGTTCGTAATATTTTATAGATTAGATACCATCATCATCGAAGCTTTTTAGTTTTTCGAACAATTTTATATAAATAACAACTTTGTAAGAAATTACCCAGCAACACTACGTGACCGTAATTTTAATAAACACGTCATAACAACTTCATAAAGTTGTTCGTTACAACTTTAGTTCCCGTTTTGCATATTAAAGTGTTCGATTAATGAGAAATAGACACCTGTCTATCAAACTATTTTAATGAATTACAAATTAAATTTTATTTGTGTTTGTTATTTATATTTGATTGATGTCAGATTGGTTTAAGTTTAAAATTACTTATAAATATTTCATAAAATTTACACTAAGTTCTATAAACTTTATGAATGATATGATTTTTAATATGGTTTTGTCTCTATGTTGAATATTTTTTCTTGTTTCCAAGTTTCACAATTAAATACAACAATAAATAGCCTGGTTAGCAAAAATATGCTCTCATTGGAAATATGTACCATGTGAAAATATGACGGAGATTAAAGAATCTTCCACATGACTAAAACTATTCCTAATAAAACTCTTCAAACAGTAATTCCGGTAAAATGGTGCCGAAACACCCGTATTAAAAATATTCTAAATGAAATACTAAAAAACCTAAATCGTATCAACTGTTTACCAATAACGTCACCACTTGATTTTGATAAATATATATGTATTTTTTCCTTGAAGTTTGTTATACCTTTTATGGTGTAAAATACAATTGAAATCCAATCCAATTACTTTATGGATTAAGGAGAAATAAGCTATGTTTGAAATAACTAACTTCTATAGATATATAGCTCTTTAAAACACAACGTTCAATCTATATTATTTAAGACTTTTCAGCACTATCTTCCGTTGGTACCTAATTATTTGAATTGCAAAATTAAGGGGCTATGTTGGTAAGACCACGTGGTCGGTTTCAAGGTTAAATTGTTTTGTAGCTGTCCCTCTCCCGAGCCCTATCCTACGCGAGCGCGTACGGTGAGACAGCATACATTATGCGATGTTATCCACCCGTTATTTGGATGTTTCGTAGTCCAGGGATCATTTGAAGGATACAGTATATTATGTAACCATTTTTTTAATACAGTATACTAATGAAATTTCAGATGTCGGTGGTTTTTCCAAATTGTTCTAAATTGATTCATACTCTTGTAAATCAGGTTCAAAGTTGGGGCTTTTTATTACCGAAAAATACAATACTTTGACGCCCTGTAACTCTGGAAGTATATATTTAAACGAAAATCTGACTCACCACCGACACAGATATTTGTTTCTAGATTATGTCTTGAAAATTTCATTGATTTTCATAGCTTAATACTCAAAATATGACTGGACTACGTTTGTATGGGCGCTTTGACAACAGCATAGACTCTTAAGAGTGCAAAAGTAGTAATTAGAATGCACTTACTCTGCGTCCGTATATATTCAAAGCAAAAATGCCATGCCATGCAACATCACAAACGCCACCTCTAATCGCGTGCGTTTATTTCTTTCCCTGCGACAGTTTTATTATTTCAGCTCATTATAAAATATCAACAGAAATGGCTGCACACTGATTCTTTGTCGTTTTTGCACGCCTTTGAATAGTGGGAGCCGGTGGCACCCGTTTGACAGCTATCAAGTTTTACACCGAACTGTATTTTACAATTATGCTCGTATTCAAATTATGTGCTTGTTAAGAGGAGAATTCCGAAATAATGTAGTGCTTTTGATTGTTGCAATTTGCAACTATTTCTCGTTCTATTGATTGTGACATTGTTATATAACACGCATCCCCCAAAACCTTATGTTTAACTATTGTATACCTAATTCCAATAACGTATATGTCTACGAAATTAACAAGAAATACATGATGGTATACAATTATTTCCGCATAAACAAGTTTATCTCAGATGGAATGGCTAATTGCAAGACATTTGTAATGGGTCAGCATGGACTTAACGTAATTTTGGTCTACATTACATTTTATTTTTAAAAAGGAGTTTAAACATAGTTTATAAAAATACTATACCCCAATATAGGCGATAAACACGTCAAAAAGGTCTAAACATATCAATATTTAGTCTAAAGTAGCAATTAAAAGGCGAAATGGTCTTGAAGACGGGAGAGGCGCGCGGGAAGCAAATAAAAGAGCGCCGGGGCAATCGCGCGCAGCGGCAACACCGGTGGCGGCCACACGCGAGATCTACCCGGAATCCAAGAGATGTAGGGCAAAGGGTGTGTGGATATACAGCTGGATCGAAAGTAGCTTTTACATGAAAATATATGGGATTGAACAATTACTACTACTAAGGCACAAAGTACAGGGTACTTTCAAATAGTAGTTTTAAAAGAAACTACGATGGTTATTTTTTCGAAACGTCATGTTTTGTTTTTTAAACTGAGAACCTTATATCGAAGTGAAGTATTCTTACAGGGCAACGTTGAGATTGAATACCGTTATTTTTCTCGTTAAATGACATTATTGGACGGAGGGATTCCATTCCAAGTATATATTCTTGTAGTTTTCTTTTAGAATACAATATCCACTCTTGTTCACGTAAATTAGAATGTAAAATTAATAACAAAAGCATGTATTTCAGGAAATTAATCAAATAGAGATGAAAAATTAATTGATATCGATATCGATGTATTATATAATAACTATTTCTGTCAAAGTTTCGTTCTAAGTCAAAAGTTCAAAAAAGTCAATTAAATCCCTAAATTAAATCCCTTATTAGATATGTTCATAATATTTGCACACCTGTGGACAGGTTAAGTACATCAACCAAAATAAAAATTACTATCTAAACACCATGTAAAAACTATGTACTTGGCAAATAATTTTTTTCTTTCTTTCTTTCTTTCTTTCTTTCTTTCTTTCTTTAAATGTCAACGATGCGTCTCACACAAAAATAGCTTTCGCCGCATCGATGAATTTTAATGAACTATTACTAGAAAGGGTTTCGCTCGTTATAAAAACTGTCGCGACTTATTAAAATATGCTGTTGAGTGGTGTAATGACAAAAAGCGGTTCTTCAGTTGCCGTCGGTGAATTAGTTCCGCGTAGTTAGCGCTCGCCGCAATCGTGCGTGCCGGCGCCTGCGCATGCGACCCGCTGCAACTGAAACTCCCTTCATCTGGTGGTACAGATAACTGTAAACAGTTATACATCAGTCCGATCATCATATTTTATGTACTTGAACTGTAGCATCAGTCTATATCTATATATCAAAAATGTATTTTTTCTTAACTTTTGGCCATCCTTTGATTATACTTGTCTATATGAAGCATTGTTCCTTACAAATCAAGAAATAATGTGATTATTAGTCAAAGGGAAACGTCTACCAGGCCATCCCCTTACTAGATGGACTGACGACCTGGTTAGAGTCGCAGGGAGTCATGGATTCAGGTGGCTCGGGACCGGTCAGTTTGGCGTTCCATGAAGGAGGCATATGTCCAGCAGTGGACGTTTTCCCGGCTGATAATGATGATGATTATCATGGCACATCGATTGTTTAATATTATAGCATTTCTAAATCCTTTAGGTTCATATTTGATTAGAGTAATCTTTAATTATTTCTTATACTTTGTAAACATCTTAAAATTAGTAGTATGTAGTAGGTGTTCCTTAGTAATTTAAAATATTTGTCAGTATGATTTGTGCCATATAGAATACTCGTATTTTATACCATATAATACATTTGGATATCATATTTGTAATATAATAACAACGCTAACCGCCTCCGATAACGACACAAAATGGTCAGTATTGTTTGTTATTGTCAAATGACTATCAAAGTACACGCTTTGTGAACTAGGTACCAATCGATGAACTATCGAACCTAACGTAAACAATGAGGTGATCAATAAAGCCTTAAATAGATTTGATATACTGTAAAACTTTGAGACCTTCCCTAACTTTCTAAATAGTACAGGACCACCGTGTGTTTTATATTGATCACCTACTACACCAATCGCTCAGTGACAAGTAATTCTGAATCACTTATTTAGTAGTTAAGGATGTGCCCCCAGAAATATCGATAAATCCTCACGTGTTGTTTGATGTGTGTACGTGATTAAAATAAATACTCGGGGCAGTAGTCGAGTGCCCGCGCCCGCGCCGACAGCTGCTACTCCCGAGTATAATTGAAACGAGGATTTATACACCCGCCAAATTTATCGACATCGACAATTTATAGTGAGAAGAACAGCCTCACCCACCAGTTATTTCTATAACATTTCATTTTTCTTACACTCCCATGCGTTTATTAATCCAGTGACTAGTATAAAACGAAACATTTACAGTTACTTAATTGAAGTTTATCCAATTAAATTGAACGTCGATAAACGTCATAGCAAGTAATTATCACTTCAGCAAGACAATCGGTGAAATACAATTATTGTTGTGGACTGAATAAGACATCTTTATCTAGAGAGCTATTATCGTTTGTTAACAGGTTAGCAAATAATTATATTTACGATTTATCTTTGCTACATTTTAAGTTATAATTCCGTCAAACGTTAATTACTTTTCATGTATCGATAAAATTTAGTGTTGGCGAGCGCAGAGTGGGCTGTAAACTCATGATGAATTAACTACCCGACTTGAAATTTAGGTAGGTATGTTTTCTAAACATTAGCTATAATTATTCAAATGGCCAACGGTGTGAATTTTATTTGCAATTCGCTAGATTTGTATTAAAATGCAAGAATATAAAATGAACAAATTAACACTACGACTCAGAATTCTTGATGTTCACCAATATTGTTAACATTTGTATTCAAATAACTTTTAGATTTGAAATCACCTAAGTCCGATAGTTTTCCCACAGAGCGCAGAAACTGTCGCTACCGTTTCTGATTTGCAATTTAATGGACTGTCACACAAGTCGCTATGAAATAACGAACGCTAACAACCTACCTGTTTCACTATTTTGAATACCAAGAAACGACTAGCTGCTTTAAATATTTGTAATGAAGATGGTATATGTGGCAGTGCATCACATCTCAAAAACAATTACGGAGAACAATAAATTTTGAGCGTTTCGCGCCCGTGGCATCGAACCCGGTCCAATTAGAGTCCGAGCCGCGTCCGCACTAAATCTCGTATGGCTACCACGCTACACTAATTCATACGCGCCCGCCAACGAGAGCTCATAACTGTCGACGTCGACACAAACTTTAACAGCTTCTCGGTTTATCGATAACAGCGTAGTGCAACACTATTGCGGTGATCGTTGCTGATTTGATTTGAGATCTTATTAACGTTTTCTTGTAGATGTAGAAACCTGCCTGTTTATCTTTATGGATACGAATTGTTACATAACATCTTGTGTAAGATTTCAAAACTGAATTGTTAAATAGAATTTCATTCTATAAAACTTTAGAGTAATATTAAAGATACTCTCTACTACATATTTCGATCTTAATCTGTGTTTAATATTGTCTTGTCTTAATTTTCAGAATAAACTCTCAAAATGCAGAGAGAAAACTGGTTCGTTCGACATAAGGTAACATGCGAAGCTATAAATATGCTTTTGATCTAATTGTATGTAATCAATTTCCAAAAATACATAGATGTAATTGTAAAACTTCTTCATTTAACTGACAAAGGTTGTTCTGATTAATGTACAGTACGTTGACGGTTTACTTCCTTGAAAACACCTTTTACAATATATAACAATTCATCAATGTCCTTGTACTTATACAAATGCCAGTAGTGAACAGGAAAAAGGTCCTCAATTCTTTCGGACTCCTCAAATATTAAATGTATAAGAATATGAGTAATAAATGGGTGCAGGGCCCCACTATTTCTTATTTATTATAATGATTGTCTTCGAGTGGAGTTGTAAAAGGCCCGTCCATCGGCGCGTGCGCGTGCCTACACCTGCTCCAAACCCTCAGTAATTATTCCACCACTTATTATATGATTATCTGACTTTTTTGGTGCTTTCAATCAAATTACACCTTGGCCGGCCACTTTGTTCAAGTGAGATGTCATATATTCTTTTTTTACTTTACTCGTAACTATAGTTTTGAGCACGGCTGTGGTCAACGGTGTAAAACGAATTTTTATCGATTTTTTTTCTTTTAAAGTCTTTTTACTGGCATGTTATACATTGGAAAGGTTGTAGAGAAACGCATTCGAACAAGAATTTGTGTTTATTTAAATTTACATTTTAGAATTGCTTTAGCTCTAGTGACGTTGAATTTTGTCATTGTTTTATTTCTTTGAATATATCTTCAAAGTAATAAAACAAAGTTCTGTAACGAAATTAAAAGTTATTAAAAATATGTGGGAGACTGGAACTTTTAAACTAGATCAAGGTATCCAGATTTTCCGTTTATTGCTCCTAATTTTAAAACATGCTTTATAGCTAGAGGTAAAGAGTTGTTAAATCATATAGTAGCAATAGATGGATAATTATAAACAGGGAAATACAATAATCGATATTTACAATTAAAAATTATAAAAACTAATCTACAAGGGTCAAACGTACCCATTATCAGTATCCATATATAAATATATATTTCCCCTGGGGGATGTATTTTAGGAGCAATAGATGGACTGGCCATACGCTTCACGAAATGCACTTACAGTAGCATTTATTATGTACTCTTATGTACACACTTTACAAAAACAACAAAAACTGATCAATACTTCTTCTCAACTCGTCAAGAAAAAGAAAAAACGAAAAAACATAGGCATCCCTTATGTACGCCACAAATGTCCTGCCCTTGTAAATTATTTATTGTGAAATGAATGTTGTTTTTGTTTTTGTTTTTTCAACTATTACCAAGAGTAAAAATTTTCTAGTTGTAAAAGAATGAGTCTATCCTTCAAAATCGCAACGATGCCAGCTAGCCAGCAGTTGTAAAAGGTGAACCCTGAAAATTATATTGAAAACATTCGATTTTCAAATCGTTAAACACTCCTGTTTATCATACTAAGATCATCAGAACAGTATTAAGTTTCATGGTTCATTGTAAAAGAAGTTTAGAAACCAAAACAAACGCCTTGTAAAGCCGGCGGTAAGACATTGAATGAAACCTTTTGTTGATTCTCTTAACAACATTGTTGTGTTGGATTTGTGTTCTTTGTGCTAAGAACTAGGACAATGAACATAAGTAGCTTAGTAGGTAGGTTTTATACAAAAGATTCGCATAAAATTGCGTTTAGTATACTTAGTTGTCGCTCTATGCAAGATGCATTAACATTTTGGTAGTAAATATATGTTAATAGACTTAAGTTTTTGGGTAGATTTGACTGTTTTAACCGATTTCAAACCGAGAATTATATGATGAAGCATAGTGTCTTCTTCTTTTTATATATTTTTGGGTACACTTATTGATTTGTCTGCATTTTACTTTCAAGATTATGAGTGGAAAACAAATAAAGGTGCAGTTGGTTTAAATTTTTATTTACTTTGAATATTTGCACATGTCTTATAATGTCTGAATCATTTCGTTTATCGAATTCACATAAAAACTAATATTTACTATAATAATAGTTATCCCATTGTAGAAGAAAATGTATGCGTCTAAAAGAACCAACTATGATAATGAATTGATGATACAACTTCTTTGAAATCGTTGCAGTAGACTGTAACGTGGCAAGAACTCCGCAAAATACATTGTGGCTGCCCAAACGGCCGTATTTAAAACGCGCGCACCGCTCACTCTTCGCAGATCACCTACACGATAACGCGACGATTCAGTTTCTAAATCTGAATTCACGTGAAACGTGGCAGCGCGGCATGCACTCACGCGCATCGATCGAGTGATACCGCCGTAAATAAATAATTAGACGACTCGGGAAGAGAGGGGTAGCCCGGATAGTTCTAGAGATACCCATCTGTACCAACCACGCTTTGTGTCAAACGTCAGATGCTTATCTGGGAGATGTTTACAGATGTACCGGAGGGGTAACGGCTTCTCTCGTGGACGCAATCACCCGAATACGGTTTATAGACTGCGAGTTAATTAGTTGCTTTGTCTGTTGCTCTAGTTTACCCGGAGACAGTGGCCGAGCAACGTCAGAGATGCGTGCTGGACTGAAATCTAGATTGCTATGCGCCATGAGGAAACTATAGTAAGAAACATCTGTACTGTTTCTTTTTTACAATTTAAAGAAATCGATACCGAAGCTGAGAATTGAAATGCTAGAAATCGGAACATGTTGGTAATGGATGAAGAATTACGCTAGTAAACCTATAGGTATATGATGATGATGAGTCAATAGAGGTGATTGATTAGTGCATTCTCCAACGGATTTTAATTGTAATGACACTGAAGTATTAATTATATTAGATTGTTTTTAAATTGATAAGTTATATTAAGTACGAACCATTTAAATTATAGCTTTCGATCGTCATTTCTTGTTAAACAGAAGTTTTCCTCGTAACTATTCTGTCGTAAATTCAATTTGTATGTGAAAAGTTTCATACGTCAACGTCAAAATTTGACGGACTAGTTTGACAGTAAATTGGACACGAATACTGCCACAGTTCACCCCGTCTTAGAAGCCTACATATAATGGAATATTGACATTGGTTACCAAGTTTGGACACATTTTCCCACACACACTTATGTCAAATAAGTCTGTCTAATTCTGACGTTGACGTAAATTTCTTTTACCATAATCTTTTAAAATCTCATCTTTTAGAAATGGATCGGATTTGTGCAGTAATTATCTAAAAAGGACATTAGAACATAATGTCGGGAAATAAATATAATTAACAACCATCTTTATAGTAAATCACAATTTTTACACACTCATATTATTATTATTATTAATCTAAATGCCATCTTGGGACCGTTAGCTGCGTAACGGCTATTGTAGCTGGCATTAAAGTTGTACCTCAATGCTATTCATTTCCCTCCATCATACTCTGATGTCCTATTTTAGGTAACTACTCGTACTTATCAAAGCCAGGTATTTTATGTCAAAAGATTTATCGTCTAAAAGAGATCCAAAATTTCATCAAGCTGAGATATTTGATGGAGATGGTAAATCAATTAATGAATTGGCCGAATCGAACCGGATCGAATTAGCAAATTCCAGCTAAGAAATTCCACAGGGTTGCTCACTTCTCTTTTTGTACCGAGGCTTCTGTCACGCGCACTGAGAGTCTCCGAGCCACTTCTGTCTATGATCTCCTTATGCCAAAGTAATAAACCTTGGGAGTGTGTATAGGGGTATTCTGGAGCTCGTAGATCACGCTAGATGTCGCTGATATCGTGGCGGAGTGCCAGATCTACGATCATCGCCGGTCGGTGTCGCATCGCCTAATTACGAGATCTCCGCGCCGGCACACCGACGATAAATCATTAAAGATTCCATCTAAAATACAATTAGGCGTTTAGCAAAATGCCTGGCGACTGCAAACTTTATTCATACTAAGAGTGGGATTGTACTGTCTTTCGACTGACTTTTCGTGAATGTCGTAATTAACTTTCATTTTCAGTTTTTTGCACCTTCCGTTACTACAAAAGATGCAACATACGTAGATGTGCTACTTGCTGGCATTCAGATATTGCATTGTACAGTTTACAGTCAGCATTATATGTATCTACGCAACTTTGTACCATGTCACATTCACTCTGACTTTATTTTATTAAGTGTATCAGGAGAAATTGCAGTTAAAAGTTAATATAGGTATTAAATGACAAGGTGCTAACTGTACCACTGTGACCGTTTATAAAATACACCTCGGAAAAAGCCACCTTCCACTTTTTCAAATTACACCACCAGCTTTAGCTTTTGCGCCACTTGAAGACTCAAAAATACACTATTAGTCTAGTGATCACAATAGTCAACGTTTAGGCAAACTTGTAAGGCGGTGTTGCGGTTTCTTGAAATTTCGATATCAATACTAACAAATCTGAACGACAAAAGCTTGCGACAATAGCGAGAATTGCGCAAGCGCACCGACCTGAGCGCTATAATTGTTTTGTAGGAAGGACACCCGACTATCGCTAGCTACAATCTCTAGCTGACGTGCAGCTGCCATTTTAGTTTTTTAAATACACCCCTCCGTAAAAATTAAATATAACGTGAAATGGATTCGATGCGACAGTTAGCGGGCGGTGATGGCTTTAGTTTTAAAGCATAACTTGTCTCGTTTAATTAATACAAATAATTGTATTAATAATAATTAGACAGGTGGGCTTAAATTAATTATATAGGAAGGGGTCTAGTCAACGTTGTATTTTGAAGTTAGAATATAATCAATTAAGCAACACGGATCATGACTATGTATTTCATCTGTGTAATTGTAGATTTTTGTTTTATAATATATGTAGGTGTAGACAATGAAATGAATGTATAAAATTGGAAATTTTGATAGAAATCGTATGTACTGCAATTTGCATTATCTGATAGCGTAGAAAATATGAATTTTTGTTTAGCTAAAGAATTTCCTTTTATGAAACAGCCGAAGATTCAATGAAGTCATAAAGATACGTATGTAGAGGTTAATTTTGTGTGCACTTACTATGGGTGAACCTGATAATTAAACAAACGCTAGTAAGTTTATATTAAAGCCATAGATATGAACAAAAACATGACTTTCTAAATAAATGTCGAATTCAAATTGGAACTCTTTATTCCGAATCTTTATAAATAACAGCGACCACCGTTAATTACCCGCCTAAACTTTAAAAGGGTTTTAATTACTACCAACTCTTTAAATTACTACTTTGTAGTTAGGTGGATTCGGACGCACTTTTCACGAAAATTTATTACGTAGGCAGTAAATCAGCTGAGAATCGCTCACTAAACAGAATGGGAGCTTAAGCCTCATGAATAAAAACATCCTATTTAGCGCTACAGTCGCCACGTCTCCAGACGCGGGGAAATAATTTCAATTTGTCTACCAGCAACATTTAACTTTAAGTATCGGCCTGAAGAATCAAAATTGCTTAATAAAGTCATCGGATATATCACTATTCGGCAATGTGGGACAGCTCTACGCAAACGCATTTCCGGCCGAACGCGCGGGAAAAAGCCATTTAAAACAAAAAAAGAAAAAAATAGTAACGCGCCGCGCGCCCGCTCGGACACTTCCGGTGGGCGCCATTTTTTCTGTATTGCCAACAGATAAAATCTTTCCGGCCTACTGCGCGAACGCCCGCTTTTATTTCTTTTATTTTTATTTACACGATCACTTTTTGGCAAAATTTGGTGTTTTTCGTTGAACAGATAAAAGAAAATAGCTTTTCTTTTACCCGGAGTTCTCAGAACACACGATCTTATTTTTGATTACTGTACTGTATAGATAAGCTGATGTCATAAAATCCGCAATTCAAAGAGGCTAATAAAGTTTACCGACGGCCTTCAACCCAAGAAGATGAAAGAGATCGTTACATACATTATGCATAAGATCGAATGCCGTAAAACAATTGTGGAAACGATATTTTTTCCGTTTTCGATCAATTTGCTAAGTTTATATTACACGATTGGAACGCACTTTAGTTTTGTTCGGATTACATGCCTTTTGATTGCAATATTCGTCACTCTTATGAAAAAATGTCATTTTTCTATGTTAATGGAATTTGAGAGCACTTATGATTATCCGCTTCTTTTGAATCAAATATTCGCTTGGTAGTTTCTGTCTGACAAAGTCAAATAAATACGTAGACTTCATAGATTCATATATTCATTGTAAGCCAAAACAATGAACAACAATTATTGCAGTAATGTATACCGACAAAATTTAACGGTCGAACTTATGTTAATGGGATAGCTGTTCAATGCTGAATATTTAAATTGATGTCATTATAACATTCGGCTGAACCTGCCGGCCGTTTGGCTGCTAGCCAGTAGCATGTGTAATGTGGGTAATGAGTAAATTAAGCGCTTTTCCTTTTTTATCTCGCACGCGAGTCAAAGCCTACTTTGCCCGTCGTCGGCTATGTTTTCAATTGTTTGTTAGCATTACTTTAGCGTTGAGTGCTGAAAATGCTAAGTTTCGCGTGCTTAACACACATATTTCTTGTTTTATTAACACCATGAAATGTGTGTTTCACAGAACCATTAAAACAGCTAACATTATAAAGCAAAACACTCCGTATCCATAGCCTCATGTTTAAAAAATGCAAAAGAAAAACATAAGAAAAAACAGTGACTGTCAAATTCCCTCGGATGCTGGCTGAACAAAACAGCACTTTAGACGAAATATAAAAAAACTAGAAGAGCGTTCTCGATTCAAAAATTGAATTGATCGGCCCATTGTATTCGAAATGTATCATTTGAGCTGTTATTATGGGCGCTCTCTAGCGCTCTATACAGGCTTGTAATCCAATACTTTTGTATGGGAGGCACTTAGCGTTCTGCTCTAGTTGGAAAAGGTCGTATGTGATGTAGACAGTTAATTTGTTTAGTGTTGTATGTGTACGTTTTAAAGCTATCTTTATTAGGTTTAGTTTAAAACTGACAAATTACATAGGCATTACGTCGCTAAGTACAGGAAATATTTACCGACCTAAATTATTTTTTATACCTCTGCATTAGCTACATTTATTAGCTGTTTCTACAACTCTGTAGTTGCACAATCATTTTGCTTACAAACGTCACGTTTGACATGACCTGTGTATTCTGTGATACTACCCTTATCTTACCTATTAGTATTGATGTGCAAATCAATTCTTTTCTTTTTCAACCTATTTCTCTCTCTCTTAAATAAATTCTTAAATTTATTTCATCGTAAATTATTTATTGCTCATCACGTATATAACTTATTAAAACTACAACGACTTAATACTATTGACTATTAAACCTGATGATTACATCGGTGTATATACTTCTACAGGTGAAGGAAAAAACGGAAGTTGCTCATTGTAGTATCCAGTATGAGACACTTATACTTTTGCCCGCGACTTCGTCACTAGAAATCATCTCACGGAAGCCACCTAACAGATGAATCGGAATAAAAAGTACTCTTTGCCCTTTTCTTGACCTAAGCTACCTACTTGACAAATTTCATTACGATTTGTACTGTCGCCGAGGCGCTAAGTGGTAACAAACAGATAAACAAATATATAAATCAATAAATCAACCTATTTGCCAGAATAATTTAAAATAGGAGACGGTTGAACGGCAACCGCAAAAAGTCAACACAAGCTCGAAACAAACCACAAAAAGCTAATCGCCTATAACTAAAAGGAAGTAACGTATAAACGAGCGTGATAAATTAAATAAACAAATTCATATAAAAAAGTACACCAACAGACGGACGGATCGCTTTGTTATGGTATATTGCGGTCTCAGGTACGGCCCGGGAATCGAAGCTTGAACCCACGCGAAGTAATCCTATTAACCGGCCATTGTGGATGACCAAATAAATAATTTATTTTCAATCGCATTCATTGGTACTTATTTCGGTCGGGTATTCCCATGGCGGTTGTAATTATTGGAGAAAATTGTCGTGTCATCAAAATGTGTAGTCGTAAGTAGGATTAGGCAGTTTGGGTTATTGCCGGGTTGTGTTGGAAAAAATCGTAGATGATATTCATTTTTCAATAAAATGTTATTTTTATACGTTAGGCCAAAATGACGAAAAATGATCACAGAAAACGACTTAAACTCAAAAATACATTTATGGATCAAATATAGGGGGGAAACTGATGGAGCTAAGCATTATGAAAAGGCCACAAAATTCCCACATCAATCAAACAGTATCGAACAGTGTTACAATGCAGAAAAAACAAACAATATGTTTTCATCAAAAACAATAACACAAATTCATTAAATCCCGTCAAAAGAACAAGATGCTTGTAGCCACTCATGTCTCCATGACCGACTATGAGGGCAATTTGAGACTCTACGGCCACTTGTAGCCACAATAGTTGTACAGCTTACAATCTACATTCTTATTTTGAGTAAACACTTGAATATTGTTCCCGTTTCATACTGGGCTTGGTTGGTTTTGATACTAGATACACTTTTTTACTTAAACTTGTTGATTACTTGTTACATCTTTGGGTGATTGTTTTGATTTTTAAATCAGTTTCAAATTTAAATATGTTATTTTGAATCCTTTTTTTTTGTTAGCAAATATGCTACAAATAAAGCTATATATTTTCATTATAAGCTAAACTCTTATTGTATGAAAGAGCTAAACGATGCGAGATCAATTTATACCGGGAATGTAAAGATTGATTTGTAGCAATGTATAAATGTTGAAATATTATTTCTTCAACTGATAGTTCGTTGCAAGCTGTGTTACGAGTAAAATTGTACCTTTAGCGGACAAACTATGTTGTTTAATGTTGAAGTTTATGAGTTTGCTACTACACTTTGGGATTGTTATCAGTTAGTAGATGTAACTGAAATATTTTCCATATTTATTACAATTTTTTTTAATTCATGTGGTCAATAAAGAAAAAAATAAACTATGTTTCGAAGTAGCGTTGGAAGAAAATAAAATGACAAAAGTGCATGCAGTATGTAGATTTCTGATAACATTCAGATGAATGTTTTTGCCATTTGAAAAGGCCACATACACTCTTCAAATGTCAAATCAGATAAGCGAGAGAAAGCATCCATAAAAACAAGATTAACGCAATTGCGAAATATACATTCGAAAATAGTTTCTTAAGGTATTTACATCCCAATACAATTATTATTTACATCGAAATTTATCATATCCAAAATCATTTTGTTTTACATTTTTGGAGAAAAATAGAGTACCGATTATTTTACACTTAACTAAATTAATTAAACAATAATAAATCAATCTACCGCCATAAACTTTCTTGCACAATATTTGCCGGAATAAAAACAAATTATTAAAATTTAAACATTTTATTAACTCATCGAAAATATTGATAAATGAAAATAAAATTACAGGTGGTTAGTATACTTGTAATAATGGAAAGGTCGGTGGTTGATGCGACCTACGAGCTCATTTTCAACAGAAGACTTATACAGAGCTGATAAATAGTAATTAACACTGATGTCAAAAATTTATGTATAGTATCATTATTACTAATTAAAATTACTATTTGAAATCCCAATGGTAAAAAACGTTATATTTCAATTTAGGATTGTGTAAGCCGTGGATACCTATAAATTTGAATGTATTAAGAATGTAAGTTATTGATGTCTTTAAATAATAATAAATAATTTAGGAGATATAATTTAAATTTCGAAGCTAAAGTATCAAGAGCACTCAGTCGGTGGTGGGAGGGTGACGTCGGTATATCACAATGCGCTCGTGCTTTGTTGTATGAATTGCATTTTTTTAGTGAAATCGATCACGATGTATCCGTATTCCGTTCCCAGCTTATACTGTATTTATTTACACATTGTTGTAGATTTATTTTTAATAGCCCTCTACCTTTCCTCGATTGCTTGCTAACTGATCCTCGTAGCACAGGGGACTTTTGTACCTGTAACTTCAGTTCAATATATATTTATTTTTCTTTATTCCATAATAATAAATTATACTCACTTTATAAGACTGAAAAAATTACATGGGAATTAACTAATACTTTATTCGATATTCATAGTGGAATCATGATAATGATAACCTAACAAAATATAATTATGAGCAATTTACACCAGTCGGCTAAAAATCAAAATCCAATAATATGAAACTGTCTACATTAAAGTTTTCTAGCTACTTCCTAAATTACAAGACAGTCTTGTTTTCCGTTTGATGTTAGTACACGCACGTTTTCCGAGAAATATCGACTTCCAGTTCGCAGTAATCCAACATCATCAACATCAACAGCCTATATACTGCCCACTGCAGGGGCTCAGGCCTAATCTCCTACAGAGAGTGTATGGGCCATACGCGAATTTCTTCTCAGGACTGTGCCGGTTTCCTCGCAATGTTTTCCTTCGCCGAAAAACCAATGGTAATGATTTTTATCATTCGTACATAAATTACAAATAACAAAATGTAACTCATTGGTACGAGTCAAGAGCGAACCCAGACCTCGATTGTTCAAGGACTGACGCTCTACCCAACTGAGCTACCAAAGCTACAATCCAACGTAAATGTAACGAAATTCCGTTACTACATATGCCTCCACTATTCCGTTCTACAAGAATATCACAGGCGCACATACTTGTAGAATCAAGATAAACTGCACCCACTGAGACGCAAAAGAATCGGTAGCGGAGCAAAATTATACGTTTAAATATGTATGAGAAGGCGGATACAGAACGTCTTCACAATGCCACCGCCGCTCCTGTATTGTGCACTCGTCATTATGTACAGAACTAGGCAGCTTCGTAACAGCTAAAGTACTTCCTTTGTCGCATTCCCGAATAATTAGAACAACGCTGATACTGCAACAAAGTGTACATTACGGGAGCAAAAAAGGGAAGAAAAACATACTGGAGAGCTCTCGACAGGGTCGCTTTGACAGTTAATTTCTGTCATTGTTGCGCTACCGTCTGCATCGAGTATGAAATGTATCGGTGGCTGTAATGCGCGAGGGTTGGTAGCATTGTTTCCCAAGCAAGGCCACAGGGCTGTGAGAGCCGTGAGAAGTTTGTTTTTACATATGGGGTTACATATGGGAATTAGAATAAGATGTAATTTTAGCTTAGGAAAGTTTTTATCTATAACAGTTTTATAAGCACATCATTTGTTGCTAATCAAACACAGAGGCACAATAAACAACTAAGTGTTTAATTAATATTTGCACAACTAAGCTACACTGAATTTGCAAAAGAAATCCACAACTAATACGATCTAACCTTTTTTTCTTATTCTCAAATTATAGTAGTATAAATTTAGTAATTCAAAATAATCAATTACATAGCCGTCTGTATAAACGATTTTATATAAATGTTTATCTATAAATAAAAAGTTAAATTTTTAAAACATTAATTAAACTTTAGCTCTCTATTTAATAATGTACTGAGCAAGCTAAATATATCAGCAGAGCAAGATTTTATTATGTGTATGAAAAGGTTTTTCTATTTTGTTTAATAATTTTGTTCTTCAGGCTGAAGTGAGCATATCACATGAATCGCTACTTTCCACAAAAGCGAAACCATTGCACTTAAGAAATGAAATCTGTATATTTTATAAGAGGGTTGACGAAATTCTAACCACGGAAAAATATTAAGACAAAACGCCTAATCTATTTAAATAAAGTTCTTATATTAAAAACATAAAAACTTTTGCAATAAACGCGTCGGATCCCGAGGAAATCATTTAAATCCCCCATTTAAATACGTTTAAAAAGTCCCCGTCTTAATCCCGGGACACTGCGGGACTCTCCCCTGGGATTCGACGACAGTATCTTGGTGACGGATAACCGAGGGCCTGCTCTGAGTGCACCCCAACCCGCCCTAATGTGTCATAAACCTAACACAATCGTCTCAAATGAATTACTGCACATAGATAACATCCGATCGTGTTAATAAAATACGTGGTGTGCTGGTTAGTTTAGTAGAAGTAGTAGTTTTAGTCAACGGTATATTTTTGGATGAGATCCTGGATTTGAAATAAAATTACTAAAGTGTTTTGTGTTGCTGAGGCCAATAAAAGTAAACTCTTGGTATTTGAAAGGTAGAGAAAATGTCTGAATTGTTGCATCCTTACAATTTGCATGTATTTTAAAAGAAACGAGACAAACACGTTAATAGTAAATGAGATTCAATATACGAGAGCAGAAAAATATAACAGTTATGAATATTAATGATTATTAACATTTATAATAATAGGCTCATAAATAATACACATATCTGTAAATAAATAGCCAACAAAGAACGTAAGAGTATCTATTAAGTACTCGGATTATGTTTTCGTATTTAGATTGTTATTTTATGTTTCGTATTATGTAATTCTCTTCAGCATCACAGATAAAATTTTGTTGTGCAATCCAATAAACACATCTTAGCTGTTTTTTATATGAAAGAAAGCCCGATTCTCAAACCAAAATGAAAACCATTCTAAAATTGAAAAATAAACTTGTGCCGCGGTGTCCAGCAGTGGACGTTTCCCAGCTGATGACGATGACTGTACTAAAATGTGGTACCAGAATTAAGGTAGTTTATATTATATTGTAATCTGTTTCGTTATCGCAGTTAGGTCACACTCCACTAACTTGCGGTAGCAGTTATTAGATGGTGTAGTCTTAGTTCATACTGGGATAGACACTGCTCCGACACTAAACTTAAGTCGTAAATAACACAGTCCGGCAGGCAGGTCTGTGAGTACATAAACCCAGTTACGAAAGTGGAGGTAGATATAGTACATGGTGGTCGAAAAATATTAGTGTAATCTCATATAATGAGGTGTATATTTACAAAATACACAATAGCGACAATACAAATTAAATTGAAATTGCTAGTCACGAAAATAAAAATAACGTATCAAAAATATACATTTGTTAGTAAACTTAGCCTAGATTAGTAATAACAAAAAACCTAATAGAAAACGTAACCTAACCTAAGAACGCGGGTTGATCTAGTCCTGATCCAAAGGTTCCCATTACACTTGCAGCATTGCCCTGTTGGATGGAAATGGAGATCCTTTGGACCAAGAAAGATTCCGACCTATTGTCTATCAGAGCCCCGAGTGAGATTAGGTGTATTTAAGTTGGTACAAAAGACTTCAACGGGCGCTTATCTACATTTTGTTGTTACGAGTATTCTGGAATACTAAACTAATAAGTATCTAGACGTACTATAGATGAGGCCTACGTTCAGAAGTGTATATTTCCCGGCTGATTATAATGAGTAATATATTTTTCTAATAAGTAACGAAATAGAGCCCAAAGTTGGTGACGTAGCGCCTAGAAGACTAGCAGCAAATGCGTAACGTTACTGACACGCTGTCCGAAGTAAGATCTAGCCTTTTAGTGCCTGCTATCCCTTCCCTTAACCTCAATACTGTTTGATGTACTTACATTATGTAGTTTGTAGTATAGTCCGCACGCATTGCAGACTGGTTCCCCGTTCTGGTTCCGTCTCCATAGCGTTGTGGTGGTGGTCTTGCAGTTAGCACACGACGTGCCCGCGCGCCGCGCCGCGCTCTGAAGCGACTGAAAGAGATAACACAACACACTATTAGTATTATTACAACCTGTTTACTATAGGTTTGGATCTGGCATCGGTGACGTCACTGCGACTATATGCGAATCTTACTGAGACGTCAGGAAGACCGCGGGGAGGTGAGCGGGGAGGCGCGGACAGGCGTCACATTCCAGCGAGGTCCATTCTTTTGGTAACCGTGTTATACTTTAAAAATTAGTTGAATAGCCTTGTTTTTCTTTTCATCACACCTAGCAGTGGGTGAGGTATGCTACTGAACAGTTATAGAAAAGTTTCTTTGAGAAGAATAAATAATTCATAATTTTAAAATTGTTGAAAACAATATTATAACATGCGATGTTCACAAATTCCAAATTGTCTATAGTGTAGTGTAGAATAGAGGTTACGAAGACTAACGGAAATGTTGCTTTTTTAAATTATTACGTCAAATACGAAGAAACTTGTACCGACAGATAACACGCGAACTCACAACCCCATTCACTTTTTTTCGTTAAAACAATCAACATAAAAACATGAAAAAATCGATTTGCAAAACTGAGCGACAGACAAAAAGTGAACATTCGAATTTCGAATCGAAAAGCGAGGTAGCTATAGGCGGCCTCTTACGCACCTGCCCATTACTACCCGTCAATCAAACAAAAAAATATCCTCGGCATGCGGTGGCCGTTTTATACAGTCCACAAAAGTGCCTCACTCAATTAAAAATGCATTCGTCCTGAGCAAGAGGCGCGAGGGGGTAAGGGTGGCACTCCAACGCTCAAGCTATACTATACGAGTATAATGCCTAACATAAGTGTCACTTCTTTAATATTTTGTGTTTCATAAGTTGCCACGTGATCTAGTTAGAAGAATAAACTATAAAAAATTGGCATGCATCACAGAACACGCCAGGCACAGATTAAATATTGATTTATATAACCAACACCATAAATGGCTCAACAGAAAGCTCATTTTTCCTTGTAAAATAATTTAGATTTTCTTGTAAGTTTACCGAAATATCACATAGGCATCGTTTCAACTAAAAAGAAAAGCATTTGAAATATTCATCATAATCAGCCAAAAACGCCCACTGCTGAACATAGGCACCCACATGGTACGCCACAATGACTGTTACCGAGCCGTTAGCGCCTCACTGTGATTTTTTACAGGTCGTCGGTCCATCTAGTGGTTGGCCCTGTACACGTTTACCGGTATGTGGTCACTACTCTAATTATAGTTAAGGTCCAATATAAAATATTTCCCAGAAAGAATATTTCGGTATAATACTTATTATTATTGTAATCTAGAATGAAGCAGAAGAGATTACGTATGAGAAACTTGAAAGTAAATTTTGATCTATGGCAGTGATTCCCAAAGTATCGCGACCCATCTAACAAAAACTTTCAAGTTCAGGACTCATCTCTTGACTTTCATAAAAAACGAACGGGTATAACTATGACTGACTGTTTGAACAGTAAAATAATAAATAAAATATTCAGTTGCAATGCAAAATTTTAAAAACATTGCATTTCAATTATAAGCAGCATATATTTTTCATCATTATAGTTTAACATCTACTGTTAATTAAGGGCGATTAAAATCAAACAATAATATATATAAAGCTTCAAAAATATGTTAAAAATAGAATGTCGGCATCATCAACTTAATACGCCAATTTATTTCGGTATTTACTTTTGACATTAATCATAATTAAAATCTCGCCCCGTTCTGTCAGTGCCTGTCCTATCCAGCTGTTCACCAGTTCCATCGATATATCAAGGACCACCCAAAATTCGCTCACGACCCACAAGTGGATCGCGACCCATAGTCTCAACTCAAAATATCAAACATAGTTATGCTATCTAGTGCATAACACATACAAGATTCACATAATCACTTCTCCCAACTTATATACGAATATGAATCGCATAGCATTTTGCATCCAGAGGAGTCCCAGCCTATAACGAAACCAAGCAATGCGACTCATAATAAATCCATTAATTTGTCATGTCATTTGCCGGACAAAAAGTATGGAGGCCGTAAAACATTACAGGGGAAGTATTCGGGACATCAGTCCTCGGTAACTAGAAACGAATACTACCAAAGATTATCGTGATCGCATCGTGTATTGTCCGCTTTAATATCGTAAGTGACTGCGGCTGTCTCGGACCGCGGATAGGTGAGCTCACAAGCTTTTACTTAGATAGGATAAGTTGAAAGCTAAAAATAATCTGGCCAGCAAGAAAAATATTATTTCCGCCAGAAACCTAAATGATTAGATGAAAAAAAGGTTGGGAAAATAGTGAGAGAGTTTGTAATTACAAATGGATTTTTTTTTTAAAAAAAAGATAGTTAAAGACGTCGTTATAGTTTTCCTGTATTATCAGCATAATCCTGTATCAACTCGAATTGTTTCAGATTTTTCAGTTTTGCTAAGAGATTTTATCAAACTTGGGACCACACGATTTTTTTTATAAAAAACTTCAAACTTTTGAGATTTTGATTCCTTTTATTGCCTTAACTTTTGTATTGGCATTGAATCAACATAAAAGTATTTCTAAGATTATTTTCCGAAAATTAGCATATTTTAATGTTATTTTAGTTGCAGCAAAGGTAAGCAAGCATTATTTTTATATGTTGCACATTTCAAGACGATTAGAATTGTTTGAGATAGTTAACTGGGAATGACAGGCGGACAGAGTGAGACAGACAAACAGACACGAGAATGTTTTAATCAATCAAATATCAGTCAAATCAGGTTTAATAAGCATACAAAATGTAAGCACTTATTTAATAAAATTACCTATTATAAATGTTTCAAAAACTATCGCCAACAAAGAAATGCTAATCAGTCTAAACACTTTTGTACTCGTCTGTACAGCTGCATATCGGAATACCTAAATATGAAATGGTTCGCGTCAATATTCGCCGCGTCATGGCAGCTTCTTTGTGCGGTCAGATTAGAGCTGGCCATATTAGCCGACGGTTTTTCTACCCGCTTCCCGCTGCCAGGGGACTCGTTCTCTGACACTTTTACATTACTCAAACTAAATGACGAGTAATAGTCAGCATTAAATGAGTAATAAACAGGATTTATAGAATATATTGTTGTTACAAACGTTAAAACTGGTATCCTGTTTACTATACTATAGATCGTGCCAACCTGAATTTTTTACCGAATTTCGCAATTCTACCTTTTCAACCGACTTCAAAAAAGGAGGAGTTCTCCATTCGACGAGTATTTTTTTGTATGTGTGTTACGAGTGAATCAACAGCATATTAGTACAATATCGGCGCAGCAATGAAATATGTTCAATCTACAAACAGGATTTCGCATAACATTACCGTAATTGCTTTCAGTAAAGATAAACCTTAATCTCAGTTTACATATCACGTCTTTTGATAGCTGCCATAAACAGAAGCTAATATGAGCATATCCTTGACATTCGCGAGTGCACCAAACAGTAGCTCCATAAAAATCCTTTCCGATTAGACAGTACAAAAATTAACTCCACATTTTACGACTCAATTACGCGAAACCGATTTTATAATCTGGAGATAAGATTTCTCATCAAGTTATAACGGTCGGCGTGGATCATACTCCCCTGGGAGCCGGCACAGTCTAAATCAGATGGGCCCTAAGCCGATTACAGGAGTCAACCGCCCGCTGAGGGGGTGGTTTTATTTCCGTGGAAAAACGGCTGTTTACTTGTAATTTTATGGGCGAATTACTTTCGCTCCTCAAACGCTGAAATAGCTGGAAAGAGTCGTAAATTTTATGACTTGGATTATTTTTTATTCGGGTCATTCGTTATAGACGCGGACGTGGCTTTGGAAGCTCGGCCCAAAACTTCTTTTTACTACAGATGGGACAGATAATAAAATGTCGAGTATGCAGCCACTCTGGTGCCCCGTACCCGGAGAGTTTTATTAATTGTTAAACCATTTCTATGTCAACAACATTCCGTTCAGATCGATAATGTACAGACATAGAAAAAAGCAAATATAAAACAAGCCGGCAGAGATAAAAAGCACACAAACGAATAGACAAAACTCAGTACATATTGTGAACGTGGCACTTTGATTTTCAGTGTAGTGTAAACTCAAAGGAGCATGCGCCGTGACAACATCAAGGGCCTCCTTTGTGTTGTGACAGGAACAAAAACATCCCTTTATTGTGATCCTGGAAGAATACAGCCAGTATAATAGACCCGCGATGACCGAATAAGTGGACAGTTTACTTAACATTCTAAATCGGTTTCATTGTGCCTAAATTCAACATAAGGAAAGTATTGTACTGTACTTTTACTCAAGGTTACTCAAGGTACCTTGAGTAACCAGTGCAGTGTTTATGTTTCAAGAGTGCAAATCGGAACAAGTTTTAAATCGGATTTTGAAAGTTTAATAAATATTTACAACTGTGTAGAAGTAGCAATAGGAAAACGTATTCCAAACAAAACCCTTTCATGTTTTGCTGTCGTTAACATTGAACAGTCTGTTCAGTTATTAATTAAAATCAAACTAAGAACGAGTCGCTTTCCCTTATCGAGATGACGACTTGTAAAACAAACAAGACAATGGGTTGAACAAACCATTGCTTAACTAGTTAATTATCAAGTCCCGAACACATCAAACAGATTATCTGGCATCACTTGACAGACTCGGATAATTCAATAAACCACCCACATTAAAAACATATTTCCATAAAGGGCGGCCCTCCTAGCGATCCAATTAGGCTTATCTCCCCGACCCTCCGAACACCTCCTAATCAAATCAAATCACAGCCTCCATCTTCCCTAAATCTACCTATCTACGCCTAAACATAAAATTATATTACAAAAAGGGATGGTACTACAACCCCTCATATATTTGCAAACACAAGCGAAATTTAACCTCCGGAAACAACCCTCTACGGGTACATACCTACATAACTTTGTAGCCGGAAAATACAAACCTATTCGACGCGCATGTGTGCGGCACAGAGGCACGCACACATCGCCGCCTATCAGCGTATCTACGACATCTAGATCCCACTACGAGGGCCCCCGAGGGGGAGGCAATCCATTTACTAGCCTTGTCTCCCCACTGAAATTTCCCTCTTATCCATGTAAGGTTAGAGATGACAATCGCGCGGCAAAAGCGCTGTTTTTAAAGGTTTACACGGCCCCTAGCAGTGAAAGCGCGGAATCGATGTAGCCTTTACCCCTCGCCCCGCGCCAGTTTTTCCGGCGCTCTGTCCTTATCTGACCGGAGCGATTAGATAAAGAGAGATAGAGCGTGAAAATAAAGATTTTCATCGTGTTCACTCACACCGAGCCGGTTTCAGCTGTGCTGCGATATACAGGGTGTCGTGGTATGTGTATAACGCGAGTGTATAGATGTGTATAGGTGGATAGATGAAGTATAGTGCGTCGCGGCGGGACCGACGAGGGCTCCTCGAATAGAGCAAGGGTCGACAAAACTTTGATGTAGTGGGTAGCCTCCTTTGAAACCGTTATCGTAGTTTACTTATTCATAAATACACACCCGTCCGCTGGAAATCCGTTCACGCTTTCAAAGGAAAGTCATTTAAGAAACGTTGACAGTGTAATTTACATGGTGCGACTCTCCTCCCGTAACGATGTCGTTAATATTTGATTATGTTTACGTAGAAGATGTCTATCCGCAACGAATACAATCTATTAGGACTATTTAGTCAGTTGAGTTGAGACGAAACGAGACAGCTGTTTGTTATTTGACCTCATTACTATTGCAGAAATTGATGTTTTTAATGATTAACTTCGTTTTCTTATAAATATTTCTCGATGATCATGAAACAAAGTTTAATCTTAATCGAAGCTATGCATGCCCATGCTAATTGTTAATTAATTCTACTTCATTGTGGGTTCTAAGCGTTTTAAATCTGGATTACTTTTGAAGAATAACCACTCGTCATTTAATATAAGTGTCACCCTCTAGATAAGTACAGAAGTGAAGAAGCATATACCTTCTATTATAAATATCCATGTGTGCACTTTGAAGTCGTAAAAATATTTCTTTTTCCTCCCAGGGAGTTTACGAGCGCTAGTCCAGCGCGGGGTAAATCTCAGAGCGATCGTAAAATAAAAGCGATACTCGTAATTTTTTAAATTTTCACACGAAGATGCAGCGCCACGGCGGGCTCCCCTCCCCGCGCCGCCCCCTGCCTCCCATTGGCCGTGCCCGCGGAAGCCATGTTGGGAAATTCGCTTAACGATTTATTTGTGTGCGGATCGTAACGCCGGACTGCCGCTTCGATTACAATGTAATACGGCGGTTTAGAACAGCACCCGTGTCGAATATATTACTAACTATTAATTGGAAACGGATCTCGTTAACTCCGACCAAGCAACGATTCAAATAGTTTCATAGATGTGGCATTTCGAGTTGCCGCTTTTGAGATTCTAATTCAACGAGTGCTTCAAACAATTTCTAATGTTTGTACGATTTCAAATACAATATTTGAAACTACAAACATTTTTTCTAGCATTCCAATCAAGGTATGCTCTCTATGTAAATAAATATTAAAGCAACTGACAGCAACAGGCGGACGGTATTGTCCGCTCGATTTCCACTATACGAGCCGTCGAATTTTATGAAACCGTTATTATAACAAAGCACGCCGGTTGCCCAATAGGAGCTATCGGGCGATAGAGATCGACTGGTGGGATTGACACATCAAACCGTCTCGCACGAGATACCATCGGCTGTAGTCGTGTGTTCTCGTAATCGACGCCCGCTACGACACGACACCGCCATTGATGCCAAATTTCTTTCTCACTCCTTGACGGTATAAAAAACGGAGCAAATAAAAATGAATAAGAATAACTCTTAGATTCTACGTAGAGAGCACAGAAAAAATACGTCTTGAAGTGGAACGATCATCGACAGGTGTAAAAAAATATAAGCTTCTGATAAGTTCAACTTCTCCAATGTTGAGATAGACTTAGAGAAGTTAGACTTATCTGATACGAATGAAGATAATTTAGACTACCATATTTACAAAAAAAAAGTATTTTTTTTTGTTTAATATCATATTTACCGAAACTATTGCATTCACAAAGGTTTAAGATTGTTTTTTTTTTTTAGTTTGAAGTCACAATTACGCTACGCCTTGTTCTCTCGAATAGGATTAACACGTCTTCTGGTGATTATAATTATTCCAGAGAACGAATAGCATCTGTTTATTCCCATATCTTGTTGCGATCACAAACCCGCCCGACGAGCACGAAGATCATCGCAAATTGCCTCTTGAGTTGGGCGGCTCGTGCGGTGTCGAAGCTTTTTAGCCCCCAACGCAAAAGGAGGGGTGTTATAAGTTTGACGCCAATGTCTGTCTGTGGAATCGTAGCTCTCGAACGGGTGGACCGATTGATGCGGTGATTCTTAGCTTTATAGGTAAAACTCAATTCCTCTGATGTATTTGCGGCTAAAATGGAATATTTTTTATTATTTTCGTATGATTATTATATTAAATATTATGGGCTATGCAATTTGCATACCACTTGTAATATTTTACTATCAATATAATTTTCATTGAATCTCAAATAAGATTGTGCAGTGAATGCACATCAATTAGTTCGGTCTGACGTTGATGGATGGCGCCACTGTGTCGCTAGGTAAGAGCCACAAGAGGTTTATTTGGACGAAAAATTATGTCACCAATAAATACAGAATTTACTTAAAAGCAAAAGCTTCAAAAATTTTTAATTTTTCAGGAAGGTAAATGTTTGCATTTTTATTGTGTTTTTAATAAGGATAGCGTTTCCGTTTCCATATAGTAGTTGTGTGAATAATTTCCAGAACTATCCATAATCCATACTAATATAATACACGCAAATGTTTGTTGGTCCTTTCATCACGTCGTGACGGAGTGTCAGAATGACTGTGATTTGTGGAAAAGGTTGTGGAACAGATTAAGGTCACTTTATTCCGATTGCACCAAATAGTACTATGACATATTTTCTGCAGTCACAGTCTGCGCGACCTCCGTGCGAATTAAGACAGATAAAGGAACGCGCGTGAGATCGATGTGGTGCGCCCGCGCCGACAGCCGCATGCATCACCGCCGTCATCGCAGGACACGCGATCCTGGACAGATCACTCATTCATGCAACACAGATATTACATGATCACAGTAATATTAAGTGGATAATCAATAAAAATGGATTGGAAACTTTTCTTGTTTGCCTATGATGTATAACTGATACCATACTTAGCATTTTAGGTAGGTTTTATTTTTATTTTATGCTTCATAGGTTTGCACTTGGCCTTATCTCAACTGGTGGTAAGTGATAATAGACCCATTAGATGGAGAGCCTGCTCAACCCGAAGCCACAAGCTAATGAGCCACATTGATTTGAGTATCTTGTGGAATTATTCCTTAGTTGAAATGTTTAAATATAAAAAAATATTTTATGAGGGAGCTTGAAATATGGACCTGACTGGTACATCGAGCGTCGTCAAAGCCAACTTAGGGAAACTGTAGAAAAGATTGTATTAACTTATGTACAAAATCTCTGCTGTTGCTCTATATCGGACACTCATGTTTGTTGACTTAAGAACTCAATTATTTTAGGATGTTGAAAAACCATAGATTCTAGCTACAGTACGATCATTAACAGCCTATATACGTCCCCACTGCATGGGCTCATGGATTACACATATTTATTTGTGGCCTTGAGCAAAATCTTTTTTTAATCGCTCAGAATGCTTCCATACAAAAAATTTTTTGGCTTTGATAAGTACATAATTAAATTACTTAATATTAGGAGATCGTATTATAGTGACGCAAAATTAAGCTATAACTGTATTGTCAGCTACAGCCGTTAACCTATAGCCGTTACGAGCTAATGGTCCCTAGATGGTGTTTTGAATGAAAATTGAGATTCACTATAAAGTTGTATGTTAATTCGCGACATGAAAATCCGATGTCATAGTTTTTTATAATTACTGCAAAAACTATCCTGTTTTAAGATATTATGGTAAAAGAAATTTAGTAAGAAACTTTTATCGTCGAAATCATTTCGCTATCACGTCAGACACTACTTGATAGGCACGCAGCAACCACATACGGAACAGGTGCAAAGATCAGCTTGCCTCACCTCCGTTTTATAAATTATAAGCTTCTACATGTACCCCGGCACACGGCACACGGCACACGGAGGCTCGGAGGTAAAATTATAACTCAAAATTATGTTCCGGAGGCGACTAAACGTCGGTAATTTTGGTTCGAATCGCTTCTTATAACGTGCGGATTTGCATTGAATGGCAAAGGACACTGCGGGCGATGCGGATAAGGACACGTGGATGTATGTGTGCTGGCCTAGGGCTGACACAAGCCTCACTTATAATATTCAATAATAATATAATAATAATAGTAGTAATCCGGAGGTCCAGTGTTCGATTATCAGTGGTGATACCTATCAGTACGCGGTTTAATTGGTAGTAGGAAAAGACATGTTTTAATCATGTAATAATCTAAACATGTATAGAAAAATACTAGAATTACATTTTTGCCTTTATTTTACTTGTACAAAATCATTCTTTTTGTACTGAGTGACAGCATCAAATGTCATTTTATTGACGCCATCTTTGTTTTCATTGTTTTAGTACAAATAAACTAAACCAAAATTTAACTGGTATCTAAATCACTTTTATTTAATATTTTCCTATTCCTATTAAAATAGAAGTATACAAGACCAAGCCTAGGCTCCATATATTCGCGGAACATTTTTGTCTATAAGTAGCTGACGTCTGAATCAATAAATCATCATAATTTTTATGCTACCTTGTTATTTAAGGCTGCCACTCTTGTGTTGCTATCATGAAAGATAGCATAGCCAATGCCTATGGCCAATATCATCACTTACCATCGGGTGATACAAAGGCCAACTTTGAACCCATTGCGCATATAAATAAAATACATTATTATCATCATTACATATTTTTACAAAGTAATTAATATGTCGCAATCCAACGCAACGTAATCTTGGTTATATTTTCTTATTGGATTGCGTTTGTGACGCCTAACTAATTAAATGATTAACCGATACGCTATATCTTGGTGTATTTTAATACTCATCCATTATATTTTATTTTTAATGTCAATCTGTATTGTGTAAGTAGTAAGTCATATTACTATTTAAATTCTGCAAATTTTTCAATAATCTGATAGTATCATTTTGCTGAAGTATGTATAGATTGTCGATGGAATAAGTTATTTTTATCTCATTAATTCGATATACCTGATGAAGAAGGAGTAAAAAGCTTGTTCGGAATGTAATTTTTTTATTATAATTATAATACCAGTAATTTAAATTAGCATTATGGACATATTTTGCTGTACGTACGAGTATTACAAATTAAAAAAGTGTCACGTTTGAAACCAATAACTAGACAGAGTATAATTGAAAATACTTTTAACACAGTAATTTAATTAACCTAATCCTAAGGCTGACAGCCCTAGCCGTAGAATCTTTCGTGTCAGGGCATCTAGTAACATGTGCATAGAACCGATGCTATAAATCTACTTTTAAAAAAAGAAAAGTACTTTTTACGATTAGGATAAGACTAGTAACGTCAAATTTGTTATGTAAATGTTATTTTATTCTACGTTAATGGAATTACGCGTGCGTAATTCTGCGTGAACTTCATAAATTATCCCACGGGAACTACTTGTAAGATTGGGATGAAATGTAGCCTAAAACCCTTTCCGGCCTTGCAACTAACCCATTACAAAAAGTCCAGTCGTTATGACTCGTGAGTTACGACATAAAAGAGAGACAAACAAAACAAGGTACACAAACACAAACTAACTTTCCCATGTATAACATTAGTACGGATATTATGATGAAATGTTGTAGTGCTCTTAAGGTTGAGTCCGATCATGATTTTTTTCTATGCCCCACAAAATGTCAAGGGAAAAACAATAAAGAAATTAATTTTAAAGGTTATTTTATTCACTTTCACGCCGCAATCCTACAATGCCTAGAATTCAAGCCGATAATTGCTCTATCCATGCCCATATATCTTCCTAATGACATCTGATAACCAATAATTAAGTCGCAGCGATTGAGTAGTGCAATTAATCAAATAAAATGTTATAAAACAGGTGGGGGTGGAGGGAAGGGGCGCGGGTCAGCAAAGCTGCATTCAGGGAAGTCGTAAACTGGATGGCAGCTGCCTTCGATCCACTTTATATGCAACTGTGTCTCGTCTGATTGTCTACGTTCGATGGAAATTGTATGGTGCAATTATAGAAATTCAATGCTCGAAAACTGTGCAAATAGTGCGGTGCTAGTTTACGAGACCACAGACAGTTACGTATCATTATGTCATCCGCATGCCTTAGCTACATATGTATTTTTTAAGGAATTGTATTAACTTTCAACGCAAAATGTTGTATTTAACAGTAATACGATCCTTAGTAACATCTGCGAGTATATATTCTATAGTCCTATTTGTCTATCTATCACAACGCGTCTTTCAAAGTAACTTTATAAGAAATATTCATTCATTTTCGGAAAGGCTCTCTCTCTACGTATAAGTAAAGGCGAAAAGAAACTATACTGCATATTTTCATAAATACTTATACACAAGTGTACGGAAACCAGTCATTGTGGCATACCATGGAGGAGGTCAATGTCCAGCAGTGGACGTATACCGGCTTATGATAATAATGATACGTGACTGGGAGAGCAGAGCTTGTCTGGGTTTGTCACCATTCCTTTCTCATCACTTCTCTCAACACTATAGACTAGAGTATCATAGTCCTGGGAACCTCAAGAATCTAGCCTTTAGATAAACACACAAGCTAGCTCTGGCTATCCTGCGCAGGAGTGCGCAACTCCGGGGTCGCGGGTCAGTGCGCACAGTTTAGCACCGCGTCATATTTATAATTACCGCGGGCGAGAGCGGGCGCGGGATATAGTGACGCGCGGCGTACATGTAGCACGGACGGTCCCAAGTTGGTTAGTGATTCTGGCACTGCATTGATAGTAATTGATTGCACATGCACCACGATTAGGGTATAGGCATCCTGCATCAAAATGTAAGTAGTGACACTGCATTGCAAATGGTGCCAGTTATATAGCGGGTAGAAAATCTTTTTTTGAGCGGGTAGAAAATTTATAATGGATTTGTACTTTGCCTTCATCTTTTCTGATAGTAAGTGACGATAAGGCCGTTGGTTATTAAAAAATAATACTAATTAGTAATTACAGATTAAATAATAACCTGGAACTTTTGTTGCCTGGATACTTATTACAGTCACATCAGTTACCGAAAGTTACGCAATCTAACTAGAGACAACTGCAATCGAAAGTGCAAATGTAGTTACATGTATCTTTGCAGTATGCAACCCGTTACGTGGTGAGTGTCCGCGCCCTGGGACTCGGTGCGCCCGCGCCACACCGCGTCGATAAATCAAAATTTTAAATCACCGGTGGGCGTGACCGCCGCTCGCGCAGCGCCGAATAAAATGAATTAAAAATAAAATAACGCGAGGGGGCCGAGCGCCCTGAGAAAATTTAAAGATATTTCGCTTTAGTTTTTTTAATTAATACCTTGTTAAAATTTAATATTGAGGGCGCATGCGTTATTACAATGGGTGTGCGCGAGATTTTTAACTCGCTTTCGGTAACTTATTGAGGCTTCGCGGGACCCTTAATTGGATCATTTTTATAACGAGTAATGATAAGCTCTGGTGAAGGGTGAAACATACTCGGATATCTCGCTCTTGCGAATAACCGCCTCCGTGGCTTTACGCTTTGGCTTACATCTGGAGGTCCCAGGTTTGATTACAAGTGGTACCTATCGGTACTTGGCTTATTTGGTGGTAGGAATAACATGATTTTATGCCGCCAAGATAGCTACCATCATGTTCCCTTAATCTGCCACCAAACATCAATGTTAATAGCACAACACCAGTTGTGCTCCGGAATGAGCACGCTTTGCATATAACGGCTTTATCGTCACTTACCATCAGTTGATATGAAGGCCAAGTGCAAACCCATTATACTTTACAAAAATGGATTATTGTACATTAATTTCTATTTGACTGTGACTTCGCCTGCGTGCACTTCAGAAAGTTTACCACAGAGTCCATTTATTCGAATTGGGTAAAAAAATCTGATATCCTTTCCTGTAAGAACAGTTGAAGGGTCTCAACTGTTCTTAAACAAAAAATCAAGTCATTCTGAGTCCCCTTTACGACTTGAAGCAAAGACAAACACGCAAACAAACTCCTTGATGGATACATTTTCCAACAGTTTTGAATATTCCCGCTGTGAATTTTAATAAATGCAGTATAAATTAATGGAATGTGTGAGCCTTATATTCGGATAAAATCTCACGGTTGCGTGGGCAAGTCAAAATTAGACAAGCATTAGAAGCCGAATGTAACATGACGTACGACCTTCGTACTGTCTTGTCAAAAGCCACTCGTTACTACCGACTTCAGGGAAATATTATTTGTAGCTAATTAAATAATCAGACATGTGACATAGGAAGTGACAATTAGGGGATTTAGTATGCAGATTTAACAAAAAACTATTCAATTTTACAGTCGACATTACTTATAATACTGAACATAATATTTAATTTAGAAATATTATTAGATCGGATCGGATCGGATCGGATCGATCGGATCGGATCGGATGTGACATAGGAAGTGACAATTAGGAGATTTAGTATGCAGATTTAACAAAAAACTGTTCAATTTTACAGTCGACATTACTTATAATACTGAACATAATATTTAATTTAGAAATATTAATATCAATTTACGCAAAAATTTATTTTTAAAAATGTGCGCAGGAGTATTTTTATGTATGGTTTGCACTTGTATTTAATATCACCTGATGGTAGGTGAGGATAAGGACGTGCGTAAGCGTGCGCAACCATAAGCCTCGCAAATGAGGCTACGTTTCATACCAGAACACAAGCGTGCTATTAACACTGCTGCTTAGCGGCAGACTTAGGTAACATGGTTGTAGCTAGCGAGATGGACGTAGAAAATGACCAACCAAACCGAGTACCGATAGGTACCCACATTGGGAATCGAACCTGGGACTTCCGGATTGTCAGTCCAAGCGTGAAGCCATTAGGTCATAGAGGCGATTAAAGAGTGTATGCAAAATATCACTTGCACTTGCAAAATTTTTGTTTGGAAGTGGTATGTGGCCATTTGGACCTACTGCGTTAGGACTACAACATAACTATAATAGGACTACCTGCTCATCTCCCGCCACAACTTCCAAACTCCATGCTTGCACTCCAAATGCAGACCGTTTGCGCTTACGGTCACGGAATTCTACTTCAATTTGAGCAAGCTGACCACATAGAGACTCATGCGCAAGGTCACAGTGCCTCCCATCACGTCAGACGGTAGTGCGCACGCGCAGCTCCCGTCACCCGTCATGCGATCAGACATAATGTTGAGTGGACTCGGACACGGAGGAGGTTTAAATAATAACTCCTGCTCTAAAACGACCGCCCGCACAGAGCCAACGAACCTAATCGCTGCATTAATATCGACTTGCTACATTCATGTAGGAAATGGTACTCAATTTAAATTGTATTCTCGTCACAAATACGAATATAGTGCGATCCAGGAATCGCCTGAAGTCAGTGATGTTGGGAAGACGACTAAAAAGATTATGCTCTCATTCAAGAGACCAAGTGATAAGATAATATATCCCTGTCAATATTTTTCTGGACGACTAATACATTTCCTAATAGAACTCGTCGAATAGTGATTCTTTTGAATCTTGTGTCTAGTGTGACTTACTGTGATGATAAATATATGTATACATTTACACCCCGATGTAAAAAAAACTGTTAGAGTTTAATTTTCCTTGAACTATCAAATCGAGTGTCAACGAGTTAAAAGAGCGGATTTAATTTTATTGCAGCGGTCAGTGAAAGACAGTCAACTTTTATCTCACAAACGATTCAAAGACTTGCAGTCGATTGAAAATAGAATTTACTTAGAAGATAATAATTCTCTCCACCTTACCAGACCTTACCATGCTTAAAGTTTATAATTCACTTTATAGCTATGGATTTTGCAATCAATTCTATGTAGATTGTTCTACTTTTATCGAACATTGTGCTGGGCAGGTGCGCACGCGCCGCCCTTGGGTCGACAAGGTGGATGGCATTTGTTTTATCGTCGCCATTTAGCACGGCCTACGATATATAGTGATGTTACTTAAATTACAATTAGTTTTATTAGCGACAGATGTTAGACAGGGATTAACGATCTAGTTACTCGTACTAAGGAAACTGCTAAATTTAGAACTAGATTGTTTCTGTTTTGTTTACAAAACATGAGAGTTTTAAAAGTTGAAATATATTCGATAAATGTGATGGGGCTACGCGAGCAACAATCTTTAGCTGGCGTGTTGTCATTAGCAACCTCATCAACTGTCGTTCAATTATATATATAAAAAATATTTCTTTGTATAATTATAATCAATTGATCATTGTTAAGAAACGGCTAATTCACGTCATTTTACGGGAGTTAGCAATTTTTTGACACTTAATATATGATGTCTCTTAATTTTCATTAATTACATTAAGATTTCTTTGTTTGTCTACGATCTCACATTATTAAAAGTGACGATATGGTCCAGTCTAGAAGATGCCAATGAACTCTCGATTATCGGACTATATTGCTTTGGGGAAATGCGGACGCCCCGGTAGTCAGTAGCGGCTCTAGGGTGAGGCGATGGGGGCGCCAAAATCAACCTAAATGCAATCACCGGGCGCCGGGAACCGTTCAGTCCTATCCGGTTGAACGCCTTCCCCACAAATTGTTGTTTTGGTATCAGGACCTAAGAAACTACACAGGTTAATAAATCGCATCACGTGCGTGTTGCACATGAGCCTCCCTCACAGATCGTCACATTTGTCTTTCTATGAGGGGATTTGCCAAAATCATCACGCTCGGCAGGCAGATTGGTGATCGCAGGGAAGTCTTGTATTTAAATAATTAGGTAGTGGCTGCAGACCATCTCCTGAATAGTTTACCCTTAGTCGCCTTTTACGACACCCGCGGCACAAAACTTTATTTAACAGCATATAACTCAGGTTTATTATAAACAACCGAATCTTAAACAATACACAGTACACTGATCTAATCGAGCACTAGCCTTTTAAATTTATTACAACGCAGACGAGTATTTAGAGTCATATTTTAATTGTTTGAATAGACCAATCCAGACACGCGCAAAAAATATTACCACAAAAAAATATATAAACTGCAGAACGGCATTAAAAATATGTGAACAACACTATTTTCGGGCTCATAATCTCCATCTTAGATTAGATTGGTGATACATCAATTACGAAATTAGATATGTTTATGTTTTATTTAGCACATAAAGCTATTTATTTTCATCGCCGCATATTAAATTTGATTTAGATGGTCATTTTTAAACGGAATTTCGAGTATTATGCAAATACAGAAAACGTTTTAATTGCTTTATTGTTCAAACACACAATGCTCAGTAATTTCTCAAAGTAATTCCGTGAATTTATATGAACGTTGAGCCCTTCCAAATGGAATTGCAAACGTCTCTGTATACGAGTATCACAATTTTCTGCAACAAACAGTAAAATAATTGACGCAAAAATAAATGATAAAAAACTAGAGCTGCATTAGTACCTCCTTGGTCACTTAATTGTATAGGACTGTTGTAAGGGTTGCCAATTCATTTATTAATATCATTTCAGTGTTTAGTCAGTTTGTAAACGAATCTTCATTTATTTACAAATAGCAAGGATATGTAAAATACTAATGAATAATTAAAATAGTGTAAAACAAAACTTCAAGTGATGAGATAATAAACTCATTGATCGGTTAAATCAGATAACAAAATAAAATTACTATTTTTTCTTGGTAAGTCTAAAATGACAACTATTGAATAAGAGACTCAATCATTGATCGCCTCTAAAATTTGTGTATTAGTAAGCTTAAACCCTGTCAAAGCATGCTGAGTTCTGAATATATATTGACATCGCAGACATATGCAGATTGATTTTTCATTTCATTTCATTTATTTCAAAAAAACAGTACAACTGTGTGCGATTGGCAGCCCTAGCCCTAAGTGACCGTGAAATAGTATTCAAAATGAATAAAACTCTCTGTTTTGTTATTAAGTAATTAACTATTTCAAAAATTAAAAACCCGGCCAAGTGCGAGACAGACTCGCGCACAATATGGAAAATCTACATACTGAAAAAAACATAAATATTATGCACCTAACAATGCTGTAAGGAATGCGCCTAAATAACATTTTTGCTTTAGTTTTGCTCCGCGTCACAAGATGGCGTACTATATAACGCGCAAGTGCCCCGGCTCCCAAGCAAAGGAAACTTTACTTTGCAGTTAAATTCCGTACCCGATGTATGGCTTTCAACTGCAAAGTTAAGTTTGTAATCATAAAACCGTTTACAGATGGACGGAAGGACGGACAGCGGAGTTTTAGTAATAGTGTCCCGTTGGTTACACTTTGTGGCTGAAACCCTAAAAACAAGGTGTTAATGGATAGGGCTTTTTACACATTTTACATATAAATATAAATGAAGTGTTCAATAGATATATATAGCTTTAGATAAAAAGATCGCATGCGCATGGAGCGTATTCATAAAAGTTTTATGTGTGAATATAATAAGTAACTAGTTTAATTGTTCTTTGATTGCGTTCACTGTAGCCTGCATATTTTCTTCAGCAACTGTTATTGGTATTTTACGATTGGAATAACGAAGAGTTATCGCAGTCTCGTTCATTACGAATGCAAATTATTTTACGTCTAAAACAATTGAAAATTAATCACCAAGAACCCTCAACTTAACAAGACGCTCACAGTTCATCATCAGAACACCACAATGCATGGAGGTAAGAACACTAATGTTAAGGGTGGAGGTAGACTTACTCAACATTAGTTTTTTAATCTGAGAAAGTGTGCCAATTCAATACATAGCAGCGGCCATAAACTAATTTATTTAAAAAGCAGTTAACAAAGCAGAAAACAAATTAAAAGTCAAAAGAGAGACAGAGACGGGATGTTCCGAGCGGTAAACAAGGGTGGGCCATTCCATTAAACAATACGGATTAATTATCGGCCGAAATCGACTCAAATATACCTGTCACGGGCCGTACGACGTCGCGGCCCAATTTATTTCGGCCCTGAACAATGGTAAACGCGGTAAACACAATGCCAAACGGGCGCAGAATGAGCAAAGTGAGCAAAAAGTGAGCGAAGAATGAACCAAAGTGAGCAAAAGAATGCTCGCACTGCTCGTACTGGCTCTGAAATATGAACTGGCATGCTGCTGTATAGAACATAATGATTGTAATTGCTATAAATATTTAAGTTCTACTACCAAAGGGTGTTTATATTTTTGTTTTATACTGGTAGGTTCAGGGTCATAAAATGCAAATGACTAGTGATTTGAACCAACGTTTTCTGGTTTTACTTCTAGAATGTAATTTCTAAGGCTTTAATGGCTTCCAATAACGAGTAATTCTAGAATGTGTGTATTACGCGACGTGACTTTATAAATATTGTTAAGGAATGAAGTTATCTTTTATGATGATCTATAAAAATACATGATAGTCTTTTCAAAACAATTTGAGAAGAAGAGTCTTTTTGTATAAAATAAACTTCCCATCAACTAATTTAAACATATATAAATATTCACGATAAACGTAAAGGGTTGTTACATGTGAAATTCGCGGCGCGACGAGCGCGGAGCACGCGTTCCTTGACGCAGGGACCACCAGGCTGCTGTGACAGCCCTGATTCACGACCCAAACACACAGGGTTGATGCTTTGATAAAAAATTGACTAACTTTAGGTGAGAATAGCTCAGTCTGACAGATAAAGGACGAGTTGCTGCACAAATTTTGCAGTGCAGGGCTTTATTAATTATCTACTCTACGCAAACCGATCTGAATGATAATTTTTCTTACACTGAAATAGGCACTAAACCCCTACCTGCTTATTCCTGAAGTATACTCCAGGACTAAAGCCATGTGGTGTATACTTTTTTAGTTTCTAGATAAACTCGAAGAGCATCATCAATGGTGCATGAGAGGTTTTGTTATGTGTTAGCCCTACGAATCGGCGTGGCGGCTGCGACAAGCGTAGCATTGTTAGGAGAAGGCCGCCCTCAGTCCTGAATAAATACATTCATATTGCCACTCTAAATACCGCCGATCGATGCTCTCCGAAACGCCGACCAACTGATAAAAAATTACAATTTATGTGAAGAAAACTTGGAGTCTGAAATACACTTTCTTTTGGTAATTCGATTTGTAAGCACATTGAAGTGTGGCGGAACAACAAGTACAATCTCTCACAATAATAAATGTGTGTATGTTTGTGTATATTTACGTATATTATTTGATGTTTACCAAGATATACCGAAATAACCCTCAGAATGACACCCACATGCTCGGTGTCGATACGTCAAAAAGGTGTGAAATCTAGATCGTTAACACTAACAACTTACTCGGTCCTATCGACCCCCAAGGTTTAATCGCGCAAAATCTACCGCATCGAGTCGCATTCAACGCGCCAAAATGCGCAGAAAATGGAAAAAACATGGCGCTAACCCGCGAAGCTGTATGTATTTAAACGCCGAATCCGAGATTCCGACTCTCAAAAACCAGCCAGCATTCGGTCATTTAAATTTTTCCAAAACGTGAACACAATGGAACAGATTCAGTGGTTTTTTTTCCTTTTTTGTTCTATTTTTAATTTTTGAAATTTAAAAAAGGAATTCGGTTCGGCAAGGCCTGTCACATCATTCCAGCGCTGCTAAGTGACGCCGGACGCACGTCAGTCCCTGGATATGTTTTATTTTCATACGAATCAAGCTGACTCGTTTAGTTTTTGTTATCATAGTCGTTGTAGAGGCTCGGACCGCTTATATTATACAATTGGTGATCGTATGATGGAAGTTTAATTCAACATCACATTCATAATGTGATAATTTTATGTCTTTTACGATCATGTAAGCAATACAAATAAGGTTCACGCTAATCAAATGTAAATCGATGCTTCATATTATGATTTTTAACCAGATACTGCAGGAGCACAGACTCGGCGAAGTAGAAAGGAATAATCCATACGTTTATGGATTATTATCATCACACACCTTGTTCTTTAAACAATAATATTTTAGCCACCATCGGGATGGTGACGATATAAAAAAGAGCGTTAAGAGTTTGATACCTTTACTTTTGGTTTGTTTATAAGTTGACAAAAATCATCTACCTATTTTCTTTGAAATAGATGCAATTGATTTTTCTCAATTGACAAACTTATTCAATATCTCTACCAAAAATTTTGTAATAAGGCAAGATCGTAAAATTTTCTTGTAGTAAAACAAACACTCGAGATACTGAAAACAACAACGGGTCTAGACCCCAGGTAGTCCTCATCAACTTTCTAAATAAGTCCGAGTATCAAATAGCATTCTAGCTTTGTCCGGATTGCAGTAACCGTATCACGTCTAAGCCGTAATAAAGGCAAGCGCACACTTAAGTCGCGTCGTCCTAGTATCTTTGACGGGCGTGCGATTGACGCGCGTCCACATGACGCTAAAAGGTCTATTGTATACGAAACGCTCGTTACAGGCTCGACGGTCGTCGGACCGGTCTTTAACACGACCGGACAATGTGATCACTCTATACATAGGTAGTAGCTGTTTGTCTTAGGTGCGCACCGAACTGAATCTACGGAATCGTCGATTCGAAAGTTGATAGAATGGATTTGTTGAGCTAACCACAGTAAGAAACGAGGTTAGTTTTATCAGTACATTTGTTTTTGACTGGCTTCTAATAAATTAAACAAGAAAGTGATAATTGGGTATACACATAAGACTAGAAATACATTATTGACTGCAATTCGTATGTCATATTTAATTGATACACTCGTCAATAAAACCAAGGACTGGTGATACAGAGTAAAAACTACTATAGACTTTGCATAGATTTCAGAAATACTACCACGGGAAATGGTTATTCTATCGAGATATACAGTCCTTTTGAAAATCCTGAACTATTCCTATCTAAATGTAACTGTTTCTCTGTTGTAACAGGTAATATTTTTACTTAAAAGTAAACTGTAATACGCATGAATGTTACACACGAACGCCCCGGTCGGCACCCACCTTACTTCTCCGAGAGCGCGGTAAGAACACAGCATCCAAGATATTAGCTACAACCCACAACACCTGTTCTGATGCCATTAATTTCATATTGGTAATATTTTAAAATGTTTGATTAACGATGGGAAGAACAACTAAATGCGTTTTTAAAAAATACTTTGTTTTAACTACCGTCACGATTACTTTGTTATTTTGTATATTTGAATAATTACATGTTGCTTCTCTTGAATATGTGTTTAGCTTGAAGAAGTTTTTGAACTCACATAATTATTATATCTGTTGGTTAGTTCAACATAAGTTTTTAGATATACAGCAATAAAAAAGTGGCAAACGGTATATTTGTGAAAACTATGTAGGTGTAACAAGCAAACTTGGGACCAATTCTCATGTATAATTTTTTCTAGACACTTGACACACGCTAATATCGAAACGGTAGTTAAAATTAACCTCTTATCTTAAACTGTTTCTCTAGGTGGGTAAAGATATGATCTTGGTTGGTCTTGGATGATGGTTAAAGTCAAACTTTGGAAAATAGGGGGATAATAAGTAAAGGACGGTATCACTGGATTCAAACATGCATGTCAATTGAGGCTAGAATCTGAGTGAGTACAAAATAATACCATCGCTTTCTTAAAAAAAATACATTGCAAAATAACGACACCATAACCTAACATTTCACACTACAATCATAAACAAAAGTGGCCAACTTAATCTAAAGCTCATTACACATTACCCAGGTAAATATCGTGGAAGCCGATAAAGGCTATCGGATCTCAATGCGTGATCGCGCGTCGCGGATAATATCGGATCGCGTCAATTACGCTACCGATGCGTCCGCGTCGCGATCGCGCGCGATACATACAAATGTATTGTGTAACTACCCTTATGTTAAGTGGTCTCGGAACTTTATTAGGTTACATTGTATTCTTTAAAAATCGAGCTTTAACTTGTTTTAAGTGTTGTAGCGTGTTCTGAAAATGGTTTTATGGCGACGATTGAGGCTGCGCTGACGAAAGTGGTGAATATGAGTTGCTAATGAGATTCACTTATAGGTCATGTAACACTTTTAAGAAGTCGCCAAATTGGATGTGGTATGTCTTAATTTTACAAAACTAATACGTTTTAATAATGGCTTCTCCAACGTGAATCATACTATTAATTTGTGAATATCAAGATTCCACAAAGTTTATTTTGCAATCATGCATGCAAAATATTTAAGTATATTTTAAGTTATTTAACTAGTTGGATCGTTAATTCAATTAATTATTTTCAAAATTATTTTTAAAATAAAAATCGGTTAACACATCATTGGGTTAACGCTCCTGAGTGAGCACGCTTTCCTTCTACCGGCCGTATCGTCACTTACCATTGGATCTAAAAACCAGCGCTGTTACTTTGATCAAAGAATAGTCATTATTAGAAGTGTCTGTTCTATATAAGAGAAGGCTTTGTTTGTCTGTGATCTGTCTTCCTCATGGGATACACTTAATGGGACTGGATAAACAGTAGCATATGCCGCTTCTACATGCTATAGGCTACAAATGCCAAAGTTCATCACGAAGCGACAAGAGGATACAACCAAAAAATTTGCACCCAAAAAGTTTGCAACCAAATTAACTTTTCTATTATTTATTTTCAAGGAAGACATACAGTGTTAATACAAAAAATAGATACAGAACAAAGATACGAGTATAAAACGTAGACTAATTAATTATCCACTTTCACAATATTCGTGTGATAAAAACTGACATACTGATTTTGTGTTGTCATTAAACGAAATGTATTCTGTGTCTTGTCTGTGGAAAATGTATATGACCCAGTGAAGTGGAATTAGAGTGAGTGGAGTTAGCTCTGACGCGGAAGTGGCCGCGACAGAACTCAGGGAGCGAGTTCTCCCAAAGCACGGAGGCTTGTCGCGTCCAAGCGTGGGCAGCTACATTGCACTACCGTCGACAAAATACTGCCTTCCTACTTACTAAAGTGTTCCTTATACCGTTACTCGTGGTGTAAGCTGCTTTTTATATATTGCCTGACGATAAGAGTCCTAGGATCGAAGTATACTCACACTGAACACTAGGAAGAACAGCAAAGTATTTTTAATTTAGATTCATTTTGTTATTTATGAATAAGAACTCGCTGTTGCCTTTGACTTCGTTTTTGTGAAATCTCTCTATTTCTGTATCCATACTCGAAAAAGATGCATCGATTCACTTAGTAAAAACATTATGTCAACCTCACGGCTCACGGATCTTTGCTGACGTCATTCGATATTGACCCTTGTTGCCTAGGAAACTAGATAGATTATCAGCAAAGACATAAATGAGCAGTGAGATTGAAATGATGTTTGTCGTTAGTGAATTTTACTTGTAACAAATGATTTAAAAAAAGGTAAAATCTATCGTCGGTTAACTTACGCCTGTAAATGTTTGGATTAATATTGTAATAGTGCACACTTTATTTTATAACTTCAGAATGGTAAATGTGTGTACTTCTTTAGAGCTATAGGCAGGTGTACTTACACAACAGAGAACTTGAAGTGACCGCATCGATCAGAAAAAGCGAGAAATATGACAGCAGCAGCGTATGCAAAGCAGAAAAAATAATCCGACGACAGCGAGTTCAAGCGTAATGATGAAGTATCGTGGTTGCAGTGACCGCTCGAGTGTAAATGGCAACACGATAGTTCCATTTGAATGTCTACCTATACAATAAGCAAAACAAAGGACTCGGTAACCCGCGGCATATGTTCCGATATCAATTATTAAGGAATTATATATGGCCATAACACTGCGCAGGCACCGTCCAGGTATTGCGTCATTAGTCAGAGAGACAACGGCCAACCTAACAATTTGGTCGCCTCTGCCCGGACGCAGCGACTAAATTGCGGGCTGCCACCTCACACCGCTGCGTCCATTTATTTATTTGTATTTACAAAGCATTCGAGTCCTAATTACATCGGCGAGTGTACCGTGATTCGAGTAATGCTTTTGGAACAGTTGGTGCTACCGAACGCTGACGGGTTAATGACAGCCCGCCGCTTCCTCTATGTTAATTGCTGAGAGGAAGTCGATAGGCGCGAGCGCATCGCATTATTTATTAGATCGACTTTTAGTCGTGTTTTATTGCGTCACGATCGGTAGCAGAGCCACTTACACGTCTGTCAGTCGCACCGGGGCTTAGTCCAGATTATAACGTAATACGGTAGTTTGCTCGCATCTAATGCTCCTCAGACGATTGCTTAATGTCTTTAATTGTCGAAGATAAACACAATAAAAACAAAACGCAGGACTTCTGGACGCAAACACGTTTTAAAGTGGTCAGTGAGAGCAAAAAATTGGCTGCGAAACTTTTTGCACTATGACGTCAGCAATGACCACTCAGCAAGTATGACGTATTGCGTCCTAAATTTTTTATAGGGCAAGGTCCTGCTTAACTGGTGGCCATTGTAAACAAAAGTGTCATTTTGTATTCGTAATAGTTTTGCATTGTATTTTATAGCACCTGCCGGTTGATATTGGAGATACAGACGCAGATTCGGATCTAGAAATTAAGGACAACATGTCTACTTGAACTATGTTACGTGAAGATTTGAAGTCTTCAAATCAATAGTCTGTTAATGCGGATGTTCAGATGAATGTAACGATACATCAAATGAATTTTATACAAATGAATTAGTGAATGGCCCCCTTTTTGGCGTAATATTTCCTTTTCCGATTGCATTTACTTGCACATAGTTTTCTCAAGCGTAAAGTACTAACAAAAACAATGCATTTGTTAGAGATATTTTTGCTTCCTCCACTTGCAGACAGGTTTCACAGAGAAACGGAAGAAAAAACACTTTTCAAGTAAGCGTAAACGTTCACTACACCAAAAATATTTCCAATTGGAAATGTTTTCTTTCAAACTATTTAAAAATATTGTTATTGTTCGAATAATTGTTGGCAACTGCATAACCTCAAGTTTAATATTAAAACCGCTCTCCTATTCGTAGCAACAAACATAACTGTAAGTAAAAATATAGAAGTGTTGATTGCACATGAACTTGAATGGCGAAGATTGCGTCTCGTCCGCGCTGTGCAATTTAAGGCTCTAAATCAAGACGAGCGCCTGCGCAGTTGGCACCCCGGCTACCGATAAATAACACCACTGTCCGGACAAACGATTAGTGTAACAAGGGTATGTTTGTGAGTGAGTGAGACGAGAGATGATCATTTTTTGGCCAATAAAATAGAAATTACTTTCATTGTTTTCTTGACAGCCAGTCAGTTCCCTACTGTTCGCGAGCCTCCCTTACTGACGCATGAGCTTTTTTTTGGGACTTACTGTAGTGACTATACTTGATGGACAGATTGATAAAATCGATATAAGGAAAAAGTTGTTGTTTCTGTAGTTATTTTTGAACTCAATAATTCTCTTTTTAGGTTTCTATACCCAAAGCACGCCTAACTGTACTCAGTAGTAATTATATTCTCTTTGATTACTATGGCTCCGATGTCCGTCCGTCTGTTTGTCACAGATCTGTACCTTATGAACAGGAATAAGTAGACATTTGAAATTTTCACTAAGAATGTATTATTACGGCAGGTGTCTATTACTATTCTGCAAATTATCTAATTAACGCTTTCAAAAAGGACTACAACCCGACTTCAATTGCCTTAAAAATTTGGGTTTTGTTGATTTTCTCAAAAAGCGCTCAATCATTTTCGATAAAAATCTATATGGGACTACCTCTGAAGTATTTATATCTGAAGAACAAATTAATCATTAAAATCGGTTTACAATGTGCGAGTTATCGCGTAACATACATTTTAAAAAACATACAGTCAAATTGAGAAACTCCTCCTTTTTTGAAGTCGGTTGAAAAGATGAAAACGGTGGTACGGAACCCTTAGTTTGTGAGGCCCACTCGTACTTGCCTTTTTAAAGTTAAGATCTTAAGTTATTCGCTATTCAACGACTGTCGGTTAGTAAGTGGACGTAACAGTTAAAGAATAATTTAAAAAGAATGATTGAGCTCGTTGCAGTACTTACAACGCACATGCAGTGGCTCAACGTATGTGTATTTTCTTTACATTTAAATAAACGAAGCCAATAAACATAAACATTCTTGTTAACTCAAACGACATGTGAAAGGAAAATTATGTATTTTAAATATTTGTTTGTGTGTATTAGAGTCTAAAGAATATTTGCTTCTAATATTATATAATTTTCAGAAAATTGACGCAAAATTTTTTAGAGTAAAATTTTGAATTAACACTATGGGAATTAATCAATAACTTTACAATTTATATATATATATATATGTAAATAACTATTATTGTATTTCCCTATATATTTCCTTTTACTTTTATTTAATTAAATTTAACGTATAACATGTAAAATAAATTATTGATAAAATATTTTAACAAAACAAAAATTACTTTAAGACAATTTAATTCTACAACAAAATTTACTCATATGTAACCCAGAACTCACAAACATAAAATTTGTTAAAATAAGCTTCCACGATAAATGTTATAATCTAGTTTGTTTAAAAAGCAAATGCTCACGAGTGGTGTTTTGTCAGTTACAAAATTAACCACTTACTAATTGAAATATCAAACACCCAGCCCAAGCATTGCGGGAGAAGCCGCGAGCGAATTGTTAGTACTGCAGTTCTCTGTATTAAATCAAACACACAAACAAAAATCCTCTCACCCTAAACGCATATACTGTCTCCGTTCCGTCGCGGGTAAAAATGGAACAATCCAAACTAAACCAAAACGCTATTCCTAACACAAAGTTGCCTCCTTTTTGAAAGTCTAATACAGATTAAAAGTGCATAGTGACGTAAGTGCCGTGAATAGGATGCAGGGTACGCGTGCAATCGATTATCCCTGGCTCTCGGCGTGAAATCGAGCGATCGAGCGTTCTCATTCCGAATCGATCCGTTTACTCGGCCTGATTCGATTAGCGCCCGCCTCGACTTATACAAGAGCCTGCCTGCTCTATCAAGGGTCGGCTCCGATATTTGTAATATCACACGCTTGTTAGACACACCAATAATGATAATAATCAAGCTGCTTCCTTATTACAAGTTTGAAGTACACTAATTGTAAGCTACTATTTAACTCTTATGTTACCAATTTGTATTTCTGTCTTTGTACGGGAATATTTTTTGGATACTCGTAGTACTTAAATATTTGTATAGGAGTTTTATTTTATCTTTACACTCATATAGCGATATTTTATGGAACCGAATTATTTTAAAAGTGTATATATATGTATGTTGTAGTTTTTGAGCCATAATATCATTATTTTTTCACTTTTATAGACATTAATACATTGTCTTGCATTTCTAATCTTACTTTGTTCAATTTTATCCTATTATTTTCGTCAATGCGAATCATATCAAACAAATTTAATGGCTATGGCACCAGCAGTGCATTAGATTTAATATTTTGGGCCTCGGCCTATACAAAAACATCCAAAGGTGCGATTATCCGCTAAGCAATGTCAGGATAAAAAGTAGCGGTATTATAATGTAGTAAGTATAGTATTTTTCAAATATCCTGTTGTAACGAAATGCTTGTTGAAAAAAAAAAATTTTGGGAAAGATAAAAACAACGAGAATAATGTGAGTTGGAACCAAACTTCAATATGAGTGATTAATATTTCCTTTTTTATTCCAATTAATTTACTAGAACATTTTATTGCGGTTGGAAACTTATCCCGGAATAAATTTTACATAGCAAAATCGTTATAAACCATACCTGTAGGAAACGAATAAAAAATGTTAGTCCATATTTTGACAATAGAACAAAACAAGCCCCTTGCACCGTCCAAATTTATGACCTCCCACCAGCTTGTTTCCTCGATATTAATATCGACATTAATACAATCCCAATATCCTGGCCGTAAATGTCACAGCCACTGGCGCCTAGCACAGGTAGAGCACAAACTATAAAAACACACAAAAACTAACAATGAAAACGGTGACTCGCTCGAAAAAAATCGATAATTTATAACGCCCGACCACCGGTATAAAAATGCTGAGAATTGTAATTTTTCTTACAAAATTTAGTGATATGTCAAACCTGTTAGACGTGGCAAATAAAAACGTATGGGACGGTTGAAGAAACGACCCGGAGAGTTGTTTTTTAGTTGGGATATTGCTAAAACAAGGGAAGGTTACCGTATCAATCAAGGCGTTGACAAAAGTTTCGATGTTTTTTTCGTCGTGTCGAGTCCGTTGGTTGAAAAAAGGGTCTGGTGTTTATGGAAATGTAATAAAAGGCATAAGAGGCTTGCGCATACGCAGCGCCCTCTTCTACGTTTCAGTATTAATTAGTAAGAACTGTAATAAGTACTTACCTTTTTAAATATATAACAGGTTTAAACTGAGCGTCAATTTCACTCGTTGGTAAGTAATGATAGGGCCAGATTGTAGTCGTGTGCACACAAAAGCATCTAGAACACCGATCGATTAATAACAAAAACTTACATCCATAAAGTTATATTGTAGCATAAGTTATTGAAAGGAAGGTTATATGATTGTAGTAGAACTAGCCTCACCTTTGACATTTTCAAATTTGATTAATGATATAAGCTTGTGCAAAGATTAGAATAAACAGAAATACTTACAACTATTCAAAAATGTTTTACTATTTGTCTAATCCAACCTCATGAAGTATTGAATAATAAGCAATCTTAAAATACTTTCGATTAGGTATAATAACATCTAAACTCATCTAAACTGATAGTCAACAACAACAAAAATTCCAATTTCTAAAAATAATAATTATGTGCACTATTTAACTAAGAATCGAACCTCGATCCACCTGTGCGACTTTACACCACATCCTCAGGTCTGGTCAGGTAAAGTCAGGGGCGAGAATGGGAAAAATGTGAGGGCACCCCGCGGTGAGGATCGTCCCCATGTCACTCACTCAAGATGTAGAGTGACCACGATTTACACATCGTGAGGATTTAGTTACGTGAGGGTTTGGACGAGAGAGATGTTTGGTCCGTAATATTTTAAAAGTTGAAGGTATTTAGAATGCAATGTTATTTTTACTAAATGGACTATAGATGTCACAATGTTATAAATAAATGTTCATTTTCTTATAAAAAATACGTTCATTAAACAGAAATCATTCTTATTTAATTTTTACTGATACTTGGGAGGTTTTATTTCGCGGATATAGTAAATAAAATTAATTTCAAGTGGTACCAGTAAAATGCGCTGAAATTTTCGATGATTCTTAGCAAAGCTAACAATTTAAAAAGAAATTAAACGACTTTCTGGCAAATAAGACACTTAAATTAAAGGACTTATACTGTTAAATCTATTTTGAAACATTTTTCTAATCGGAACCTAATAGATAAAACACGTCAACAAATTAATCAGCCCTGTCACTTACGATTTCAATTATATTTCAATCGGCAGACATCACGAAACTTATGTCTTGACACGTCACGATCGTATCTCAGTGGAAATTAAATCGGCAGCCTGTGAGTGAACTTAGCGGGAACAAAGGTTATGTCGCGATACCCACTGCGATAGTAGAGGGCACGGGCCGTCAGTGACTGCAGTACAAATGGTAAAGGACATAATTTACCGCTGACTATTGCGCATGTTACTAAAAGGCATGTGACTTCCTTGCGCCTATTTGGAGCATTTTTGACAGTTCTCCCTCATAAAGTTTTTGCGACAAAGACTACAGAAATTATCACACGAAAACTACTTGCTTGATCGAGTAGCCTGTCCGTCTACAGAGCTTCAACTATCCCTATACAAAAGATTTAGTCATTCTGACCGTCCGTTACGAAGGAATACTGGTTATCTACTATCACCTCTTTTACTTTCAAATTTCAATAAATATCTCCAATGTGTTGCTTTCTTTTCTTTAACTTTCCACAATGCTACTTTCCACTAGGAATGTTCCTAAGAATCCCTACATTCGGTTGCCTCCCGCTCCCTCCCTGTCTCGCAGCTCGCACCAAGCGCACGTGAACAATTTATTCGACGTCGCGCCGTGATCGATGACCGCCGAGCCTTGTCCCGGCCACCGAGACAACACGGCCAGCGACTGCCGTTCCAAATATAAAACATATTTTACCACGCTCCAAATTTTTACTTAACATTTTATTTTAATTAACTCGTCCGCTCCTTTGTTTTTGAAATGCAATTGAAGGACGTGACTCACTAAACCGTTGCGTAGTCGCGCTGAAGACGGATGAGTTATTGCACATTAAAATTGTGTGAAATATATATATCGTTCGTCTATGAAAATAATTACTTCAAAATTCATAATAATATTAAGTCGTATATATAATTGGAATCGACCCGTAACAGCTTTTGTATAGTGACTAAGTCATGAAACTTTCCAATGCCAAATGAGTTTCCCGTCACACAAAGATTTCCTGCTAAACCAACTAAAGGATGACATCATGGCGATACATCAGGCAGACAGTGTGGGACCAAAGCTCTGTTAAGGCCAAAGGATTCTCATTGTAATAGTTTATTTGGCCGCATGAATGCCAAATAGTAAGGTTCTATGACCGCCGATTTCTGAGACACGCTCTACGGTGACTATTTGTTTAAAGGAAGCGGAAAACTTTGCATAGCTTCGTATAAACGTTAACGCAATTTTTGTTGTTGTGTTTTTTTTCTTCTATTTAATATTTTATACTCAAACTATACCAAATTATTTAAAATGTAAAATGTGAATAACGTTGTTATAAATACCATATAGTATATATAATCGGGATATTTATTCACATCAAAAACCTATTATTTTTTTCGAGGTCGACCACAACTTGATAATGGTATTCTGTCTGAAATGTCTCTATTCCGACCTTCTGCAGCACCATAAAACACCGTGCACACCATGTTGGCACTACTTGTTTTAGTTTTTTTATCGGCTCCCGCACGAACCAGGGTGCGCGTCCGCACGAAATATGGCCAGTATCACTCGTAACGCATCGCAATGTTTACTACGGGCACTCTTGCGCAGCTTTATTGCTGTAATGTAAAGGTTATGCACTTGCTCCTGTTGAGGTAGCGAAGTGTGAAATGGTATCAATTTTCTAGTGGAATAGTTGTTCTCTTGGTCTTATATGACCATAAAAATACAAGTACATTTATTTCTTTACTAGATTTTGCCCGCGACTTCGTCCATGCGGAATTCAGAAATTGTCCCACGGGAACTGCTTTTTTGTTCGAGCTATCCCTGTAGACAAAATCAAGTTATTCTGATCCTCCGTTACGACGTAAAGAAAGAACGACCAAACAAACTCACTTTCGCATTTGTAATAATAATAGGGATTATTATGAAAATATATTATAGGTACACTGGTACAGATCAACGCCTAACACTTGGGTAGAAACTTTAAATTTGAAACATCAATCCCTTTGATAATTTATCACAAAGCATACTTATGTACACTCGAGTACAAAAATATGTATCCACTTTTGAACCATGTCACATTCACTTTCAATTGACATTTCCTTCAACACACTACATCGGAACAAGAAAGAAATCATTTACTGGCAACAAATGTCTCGAAAATAATTAAAAGTAACACATGAAAACTTCTCATTGTTTTTCAGATCGACATTAAATGACCTTATAAACAAAATGTAGGAAATAATTTAAAACTCGATATCCAATGTTTGTCAAATGTGAACATGCCTTTAGTCTCAGGGCACAGGTGCGCCCGCGCCCAGCCCAGAGCAATATTCAACCTCTTTTGTTTCCATAATTCTTAGTTACGCCTGCGTAATTTATTATACGGACAACCGCTAGGTAGAACTAAAAGAAGTATGATCTAGGTCCTGTCTGATAAATAAACTAGATTCTACGACGATTATGACGATTATGACAATGAGAATTCTGGATAAAAACTTCTTTCGGAAGAAAATCGAAGCAGATTTTTTTCGTGGTCTATGAATCGTTGAAAAATGTGTGTATATTATGATAGAATATGACTTGTGAGTCGTTATTACAGTAGTATACTGTTGGGCTTGAGCTTTCCTAAACGGTATCTGCCATAATCACCACCATTGAATGGTGGATTAGTGGCCCCACCACCAACTCCTGAATATTTAGTCACTTGTAACGACCACCACAGGACAACACAGGGTCGTCTTATTTAAAGGCAGAAAACACACAGCTAAAAGAACTGTGATTGAAATGTAAGATGACGTAAGTCATTTATTCCGTACTATTCAACCATAATTTCATTAGCTAAATATAATTTTCAATTTGAAGAAAAGAACGAAGAAGGTCCAAGTATCTCCCTTGCCACGCCATAATAATACAATGTACACACTAAACCCTTGAACATGTTATTATGAGCTTTTTGTGTCTGTAATGTTTATTTCCTGTGTGTGTACAGTCGAGAACAAAAATATGTATCCACTTTTGAACTATGTCACATTTATCTTTAATTGACATTTCCCTTAACACACTGCATAGGAACAAGCAAGTGTGAATGTGATATGGTAAAAAAGTGGATAAATATTTTTGTACTCGAGTGTACCATAAATTTTCTAATAAAAAATTCCGATTAAAAGTGTATCCGTATATGTATAAGCATTGCCCAAATTATACTGTATTTTTTAATTAACTGTTTTGACTAAAGTATAAATGGTCGTTATCTGCATAAAAGCGCAGCATGTATGCTATAGTTTATGTGAGAAGAGCGAGAAACATTTATCGCATATTTTACTTGCAAGTTGTTACGTTCACATGGACTACAACTATACAATGTTAAACGGTCAAGTTGCTCGTTAAAGTCCGAGTAAAAATATAAATTTCGTCTATGCGAAGCATGTACAACTACAATAAAAATAATATTAAAATATTTTATCGCGAACTCATCTCGGCTAGAACAACGTGGTGGCAAAACGCATTTTAATTACAATGTTGGCTACTGACTAGTTATTACTGTATTTGAATTTGTAATTTTTTTTATAATTTATAATCCGGTTGGGCGCTATAAATTTTTAGATTAATGTAACATCCCTAGTTGCTTAAAACTTGCTGTTTATGTTGTTGTTAGTGAACAGTGCAGCGTTGGTAATTTAAACAAAACAAGGTCATTACGAGATAACTGTTGGAAAGGAAGGAAGCACGAAATAATTAAAATGTCTTCTTTCGCATTCAAATACATTAAAACTCTTTACATGTATGTAGGGTTATTATATTTTACATATTTCTAGAATTTATTACGCACGTCTTTCGTTCGTCGTCTGTCTTTCTCTTGTCTTTCCTGTCATTCGTCTTCTCTTTCACTCTTATCAATTCAATCACATCGTGTTCTCTTTCACTCAGTTTCTTCTAAAATCTGTCATGCTTTTATCTTCTATTGTACATATATCCATCCCACATGTATTCAGAAATGCGATTAAGAAAACCAGAATAAGTAATCAGATAATATGTGAATTTTTAAATATTTGATAGGTTTTCACTTTGCCTTAATGTCACCTGATGACAAGTGACGATAAGGCCCAGTGCGTCACCCAGAAGCTTTAATCTAAGAATTATTAGCATTTAGTTACCTTTACCACTTTATTATTTGTGTCATAAATATTTTATTGTTTTTGTTTGATTTCCAACATTTTTTAGAAATATTTATTTAAAAAATAGACAACCTCTTTAAAGGAAACCTCTATGTCATGTAGTTTCTATTTTTGAACTTTATAACAGTCATAATACAGACCATTCAAACAAGGGATTCGGTTGAGACAATGCATTCAGCCAGCACTCAAAAATTAGCACTAATTAGACGATTAGACTTTTCATATTTTAACATCACATTGTAAAGACCCCTTGACCTAATTCATTGTGATTATTTTTATTATTAAGTGCAGTATTGTTTAATTACAAGGCTAACTCATATTTATTAGGCAAATCGTTTACCGCTCTTTGTGTAACAACTTTGTGCATTGTCCAAAATATTCCCACTTCTTTCGTGTCAAGTGCACACAGGTAATTGCTCTTGTCTAATTATTATGAATAGATATTAAGTTAATTCTTTGTGCTTAGTTTCTAAGTAAGAAGAGCATTGTCCAATTAGCTCACTCTGCCGACAAGGTCGAAGTTACTTAATGGGTGCAGTTAATTGATGTAGTTTGGGGTTATAATTAGTATCAATTGAACCGCCAGCTTGGTGCATTTCAGGTAAGAATTTTTAATTTGAGACGAGTCCATTAGGTGTATTTTTTAAATGCATGATGGTTTTGCACCTTAACCTTCATTTCACCTGATGGTAAGTGACAATAGGGACATTGGATAGTAAGTTTCAACGTAATGAGGCTCTGGCTGAGCTACATTTCATACCAGGACACAACAGTGCTATTAACACTACTGTTAGGCGGCAGACTAAGGTAACATGGTGATAGCTAGCCAGGCGGATGTAGAAAATGTCCTACCACCAATCAAACCGAGTATCGATAAGTATCCCCACTGGAAACCGAACCCGAGACTTTCGGATTGTTACTCCGACACTTAGCCATTACACGTTTCAGCTAATTTTCGTTTTATCCATGTTTATTCTAAGACCAACTTGTTGTGAAACTTTGTTACTGTCCCATATCTAAGTACTACTTACGAGTATGCCGATAAGAAGCTTTGTCAGTATTAGCTACAGTACACCCAAACATGGCCAAACCAAGACGATATCATTGTCTCGAGTTCCCACAACGAAAATAAAAGTGAGAATTCAATCTTTTCTAACCGCGGCAACGGTAAATTCGTAGACACCGCGCTTATTAAGTAAAACAGTGCAACGTCCGGGTATAAAACATGAATCATTTTAAGTAGCATGACATTCATTCATATTATGGAAAATTTTATTCATCATAACATTGGGTGGCAATCATTGCTTATGAATAATACACATTGGAGACATACTAACGTCTCAAAACAAAATAATTAAATGTCCTCTATTGTTGTGTATAAGATGGTATAAGTCAACTTTGCACGACCTTTGTCTGTTTTAATAAAGAGACAGAACGAGTAACAAATGGGATTGTGTAATCTTTGGTAACATATCTAATTTTCTATGGAATCCATTCTTTTCCCTATTATAAGTGGTGGAAGCAAATCACTGTGCGTTATTATGATACTCTTAATAAATGAAGCTAGCTAGGATAAAGAGGTTTTAAAGGAGTACAGTCTAGAATTCAGTATCAGAAGTCAGTTTTCCTAATCTTTGGTTACAATTAATGTATATGTTTTGTTATTTGCAGTGCGCCTGCCGCCAGCGCCACGGGCCGGGGCTCATGCAAGCTGCGAGGTGGCAACCCGGAACGATGGAATGAAACCATAACGCCCGGGCGTTACGTAATTTGGCCAACAAAAGGCAAATATTCCGGGCCATTCCGCTAGTTTATGTGCGTATACAGCATTAAGGTAAATTGTACAATTGCGGGCACGGGCCACTCGTTAGCCGGCGGGCTGACGTGACGGCCCGACGGCCGAATGTCGCATTGTTTTAGTTTTACCCGTACCCGAGCTTAGATTAAATGTTAAACTCGAAGATTTATGGCGGTCATGGAGGCTAGTTTAGTGGCCGTTGGGCTCTTTCCTCGAAACGCTCAACTTTCTTAAGAGTCCAATTTGTGGGATCGCTTAATGCGGTGTCGTGCCCGGGCGTGCATGCTCCGCCTTTTTATTGCTGCCCCTAACTGTAAACAACACCCATTCTCGATGTCACCGAAAACATTCGTAGGTAGGTACCTACCTACGATGCGAGAGGGGGACACAAAAAACGGGCTATAAACTTTACGTTTCTTTTCTTATTACTAGATATGTTAACTATGTCCCTGCATATGTACAATTACACAGGCTAAGTCATTATATATGGTAATATACATATATAAGATTGTATGCAAATATTAGAAAAGCTCGGAACATGACGAAGTAAATGTAGATCTTTGAAAATCTAGACTAGACCAACATGGCTTCCCTGCATTTTTATTATTTAAAAAAAAAACGTTTATTAATGCTCTCAAATCTCCCTCAATCCTAGGAAATTTCACGGCTACGTCCATTTTGTTGTCGAGGGAACAACTTTCAAATATATATTAATAGAAGAAAAGCCAGGTTATGAGGAATTTCCACCCACTTCAACCCTTTCTTTAACCATCTTCATCGCCAGCCGAGGAGCCATATCACCAGCGGGACGATTGCACGAACTTATGCTACAAAGCGTCTTTAGAAACACTCAAATTGGTCGGATTCTTACACTCACCAATCTTCGTTTGGGCTTGATGAGGGGTCGGTTCTGTCCGTTCATCTTGTAGTATAGTCCGCATGCGTTGCAGAGGTAATGTCCGGTGCCGTCGCGTCTCCACAGTGGCGTGCTTGTAGCTCCACAGTTCACGCACTCGCGACCCTCTGTACACATAAATTTACAAGTCAGCATTGGATAAAATCGCAACATTTGCTGGACAGAATAAGGGGCTGGTTGTTGTGTGCCTTTCACTCTTAGCTGTCATATATGAACTATTTGCCATTGTGGTCGAGTTAGTCGAGTTATACCAGTCTGTCAGCTCCTCACAGGAGTTGAAGAAATAAGGCAAAGAAAGGTGCTGTCGAAAACTATACCGTTGTTAGATTTTTAAAAAACTATTTTAGAACTTGATTAAATAGTGTTCGTATTTGTTTCGTGAGACTGAGACGTGTATACTACTCAAAACAAAATAAAACTCATCCGAGAAGCTATACCGTAAACAACAATTAGTTTTGTTTAATGATTCATTTATTGAAATAAATAAGTACTATTTACGCATTATTTTTGCGTTAATTAATTTATATCAATATAACTTAAAACATTTGGCTATTTGTGAAAAAGTTCAAAAATTGGTCAACTTTATTTTGTTTTGAGTTGCTAACATAAAAAATTTTGCATTGTTAAAAACAGTTTTGTTGTTTTCTGCTAATGATGATCTGACAGCCAGGACGCACACCAACCAGAAAATTTTCGATAGTACCAAGAATTTTCACATAATATTGTAAGCTAAGCACTAAAAATTGTACAAAAGTAGTCATAATGTTGTGTTTAAATAAAATAAAATAAAATGAACATTAAATAAAAATACAAAGCATAACAACTATTTATACCAACATGTATTGTAATGAGGAAATTCAGTAATCGCTATTGTCAATTTCTAATGTCTTTCATTAGCAATAGAAGATTCGTAGTTGTCTCCTTTCATTAAAGAAAACAATTACAATTTACTTAATGTATTTCCACACAACGTTTACAACAGAAGGTAAAATAAATAAGCAAAGTGTCAACAAAGGTTAGTAAATGTGAAAGAGGAACATGTACAGATAGAGTTACCTGTCTCCTGGCAGGCTGAGAAAGACCAGACAGAGTCACATTCAGAACCATTACCAATCGAATTTCACTAAGGCATGCACATCACAAACACATTATCCACAAAGAAACAGCTACGTCATCCCTCATAACTTCTACCACTTAAAACAACGGGTAATTGCAATTACAGTGAAAAATAGTAAAATATTCAATTAACTAGGGAAAGCGCACCGAGTTTCACTCGAGGAAAAATATTTTTATCAAGATTTTTTTAACACGCAAAGAAAAACTGAGAGAAAGTAATGTTTGTAGCCGGCATTCCTACCTAAACGTGCACTAAATCCTTCTTACTGATTGAGTAAAGTATTAAGAGATTTATGTAAATATTTTGATTGAGTAACAGGCGCATTAAAGGTCATGCTGTTCCTTTTTTAAGGCATGAGAACGACACGCCTCCACGGTTTCTCCAAATTTCGTAAAATAACATATTATCCAAACATACGTTTCCAAATGGATATTAAAAATGAAATAGAGAAACGGCAACGTAACGTCCAATAAAACAATGATTATTGTTATAATTACAAAGACTATTCATCACAAAACGTTATTAACGTTAATTTGGACAAGCAACAAAAGCGAGTTGCTATAAAAATAAATGGTTGTTGCAAAAACGTACGAGAGCGTCTAGCGCGAAACAGAGCATAACAGTAGCTATAAAGTATTACCTACATGCTAATTTTAGCTATATGTAATTGTATCTATGTAAGAATGTATGTCTTAAACAATTTTCAACGCAAGCCGGGGCATCTCATCCGTGAAGTATGTTGAATCGCTAATCTATGGACAAAAAGGGAAGGCAGATAAGCTCTACTTTAGACACCTCATTAATTATACCGACTTACGTCACTATGCAAGCGATCACGTTGAAACTACACTGCTATTTACTTTACGTATCATCATTCTTTCTTATTAAATAATTGTCTACGTTTAATCGAACGCATGCGCTAGATATCGAATAAAACATGCATTAGTATTTAAATTTCTGACCCCAAAAGTAGAGCCAGCCTCCGGTATAAAGCGCGATTGAAGATTTTTTCAATTGATTTCTGTCGTGGAATTTCAAAGAAGCTAACGTGGTTAGTGAGAGGATGTGTTCACATATGGGATGCGCGTGCGCCGCCCCCAATCTCTCTCTGAACTCGATTACCCGATCGATGATTTACAGTGATCGAATTTAACTCATCTCGTTACACCTTCGCATCCTTACAAAATGTTTCGTTAATTTTCACAACGCGTCACGACACGATGTAAGACTAACGCTAATGGCGCGGTGGAGGCCGCTAAATGGCGTAGCTTTGTTTATTTCGTTCGAGTTCAACGTCCGCTAGATTAATATCAATCATGTGTGCGCCTATCGCGGTGTATCTATTAATGATATGTATCTAGATCTGATTATCCTCGTCCCCAGACAGAGACCGGCTGCCGCGCTGAATAAATAACGATACGCAAAGACGGTCGCAACACAAGGAAGGTGAAAGTGGTGCGGTAGAAAAAATACGTTAAACGAACCGAAAACGTTTTACGAGCTTTAGGCAATGCAGCCATTCATCTTTTTTATGTAAAACCAGATCACAACCGGCAATTAAATCGCCCGGACCTTATCGAAAACTTATTGCGATCGGACCGACGACTCACTTTTTGGACTAACCCTTTGTTTTTTGTTGGATCGATAAAGCCTGTAATTTGTATCCGAGTTTGTAATAAATAAACACCAATAACGATTATTAGGAAAAAATAACAGGATATTATAGACACGGCGCATGGAGTTTTATGACAGTGTCTCTCTCATGATACTTTTGGTTCAATAGTAACGTCTCTATCGGTACGTTTTGTGAAAGTCCGAGCCGGCGGCGAGGGCGTTTTACGAGATTTACTGCCATCTGCTCTTATACCATACATCGATATTACACGTATTATTAAAGAGAGCAGTATTTCTGATTAATTACCGTACCATTTAATTGTTCAATCCGGTTCAATCGTAGCGATAACTGTGTTTTAATACGTTCACACTGTGAGAGTTATTTCTTTATTTCCATTGAGGGTTTCATCTGTGTTATTATGGGCGATTTCGCTTGTCTATTATTTGGCTTGATTTTTATAGCGAACCTGGTATGTGTAACCTGAATACAATAAACAGTCTTAATTTACTAATTTTACACAAGTGGGCATTTTTAATAAGGCAAAGCAAAGAAAACTTATCCTACATATCTATTTATATACTCGTATATTTATTTATGAACTGATTTCAAAAAATTATGCCTGTTTTAATCACAAGAGTGAAGCAGGATGTTTTAGGGACCAAAGTCCGTTACGCATTTGGGGTATTTATAATATATATAATAATACTAATACTATTTCTGTCAACTACCCACTATAACTTAGAAACAAATAAAACTGCTAAAAAACGAACAGTACAAATGGAGTCACAGCAAAAATTTCCAGTGTTCGTACAAAATTCGAAATTAGAATGCGGCGGAGTCTTTATGGCTGGGAGTGACGCGCGGTCGTGACGTGGCCGGCGCTACGTGACCGCGATAAAAGATTTTCATCTGCCATATTTACGTGGCCGAGTGGGCGGTTTTTATATTTCGAGAGTCTCTAGCCCTCTCAGGGCTGAGAGATGGCGAAGTTTTCACACGCCACGCTAGGGACAACAAACAAAACAACACGCTCGACATGGGCCAATCTAGCTGAGTAGGCAACTTTATGGGAGCTGCAGTACTGGGCAAAAACTTGACAATTCTTATTTGCACTTTGACTACTTGTAAGAAATGACATATTCTATTAAATTAAATAATATCATTTAAATTATTGGCTGTTTTTTGACTGATTGCCTGTGGGTTACCGTTCATAGGTAGGTAGGTAAAAGGCAACCTTCGGAAAATTTTAGGCGGAAACCACAGCATTAATTTAGAACATCGAACTGCGATTGCTAATCCGCCTGGCAAGCGTGTCGGCAACCACCGCTCCAGTGATGCCTGCCTGCTAGAAGCAACCGCAGTTGGAAAGCCCAGTACATGTCACGTATTAAGTTAATGTGCAGTAGGGTAATGTAATTTAAATGAAGGACTAATTCTGCCCCGCGGACCGTGACTCTCGGCGCATCAACACGTAACGGGGAGCCTATTTTGCATACAAACCATTAAATTATTGCTCAAAACTTATTCTTTGTTGCACCACAGAGGCTGCTATTACGCCTTAATTATATGCTTGTATGCAAATAGAAAATTTTAATGGAAGGCGATGGTCTCGCGCCGCGTCTCCCGTTTATTGAGCATTGTTTTGTTCGGGGAGAGTTTATAATGTTTTGCATGTAACACGTTATTGACTTTTCATCAACCTGTATATCCATGAATATATATTACACCAGATAGTTACAAAACTATACGAAATAGGAACGATATCGGTTAGTTAAGATACGAGTATATCATTATCGTTACATTATGAATCATTAAGTCTGGTGGTGCAACTCACTAAAGACAAACGTCTGTAAAGACATATGTGAGGCGTGAGGTTATTCGAATGATTTTCCTTAGTAAATGGCACCCCTCATTGCATGTATTGCGTGTTTATGTCAAGCCTGTGTTGCATAAAAGTAGTGATATACAGACTCGTAGGAATGTAGTTCTCTGTGTAAAATTAAGTCCCGTTTGAATGTCCGTGTTAGCTTCGAAATTCAAAGACAATTAATGTGAACCGCCACGAGGCGCATAAAATAATAATTCCAAAAAAGATATGTTTTATTTTTTATTGTATGGTAATTTATTTATGCCGTGAGGTAGCAAGCGACAGTATGTAACGATTAAATATATTCCGGTTTGAATTTCATGAGTTTCCAAGAAGAAAATGTGCATGTTTTTGTCAAAATGATCGTAAGAAGTTTGGATGGGATTATAAGACTTGTTAAAAACTATTTGCGTGCTGTTTAATACAGTTAAACAGGTTAAGCGACATATTGCAATATTATTTAAGACCGACATGTACCCTATTTGTTGCAAAGAAAAAAAGTATTGTACGAGTATGAAGCTCATTTGGAAGTAGGTACGTAAGTACATAGATATTCAATCTAAAAAAATACCTGACGATGTTTCGATTCCTGTACATACTTCGACTAAGTTGAAAAAATACAAAATTAATCAATAAAGTTACAGGTGTCACTACAAATACAAAATGGCCGCCATATTGTCAGTTTGCCATTTTCTATCAACATTTGTCTTAGCTTCATCATCAATGTTATAAATACAAAATGAAAGAATGATCAGCTTTCCCACACCTGATTCGCAGCTAATTCTATCACCAGATTTCGAGCACACAAAGCGAAACAAAATGACACAGGAATGAAGCCATTTTTCACGGCGCCTGCGCCGGACGGACTGGCGGTCGACCATATTTGCATTTATTATTAGCATACTGCGAGATAATTACGTGTGACGGGCGAAGCAACTGCACACTGCACTGTTGCACACTGTTATACCGGCCATTCATATAGCGGAGGTTAATAAGACATCACTGGTGTGATTTTTTCCTATACAACAGGTACTAATCTAGGTATCTAACTAAGGGGTCAAAGTTGCTCTGAACATCAGTTTGAAGATTTTCCTAGTTCATCGTATCGCCACTTTAAATTCTTCGCTAAAATCTTACGTTATTTGGTTTTAATTTTTTCCAATGTCAACATTCATCAAATCCATTTAAAAAATTTTTACGTCATTTTTACGTCAACAAACAGACAAAAAGGCTGACATATTTAGATATTTTAGTCTCACATAAAATAAATAGAACGTGAATTCAATGAATACAAATCGAAGTTAAATATAAGCTTATATCGAATGTATCCTAATGAATGTATTGACAATATGTCTTATATAATTTGAAAAATTAATGACCCCCTTATCGTTCCTGAGTACACTCCAGGCATGGGCCTTCTGCTTTGCTTATTAGTTGATAAACAGTAGGTAAATGTTAATTTGCATAAACAGTTGTACCGCGTCTTCTTTAATTTGCCTACCACTATAATAGTAAAGGGGTCCTCGTTACTACATGTTATAATGAGTTTTTTGCACTAGTGTGTAATAACATATTTACGTTCCTATCAATTAGTTATCGGAAATCGCTAGGAACTCCTCCTCTCTTTGCTAGTCTTTTATTTATTCACAGCTCAGCATGAATCGCTCATATACCGGATAGTCCATAATCACCTCACTATAGTTGGCAAGCGGGAAGGTCGCCGCAGTGACATGAACTGCTAGTGACTATACTTTGGCTAAACTTACAGCCGTCACTAAATTGTTTCTAAAACCATAAATTAGTTTTTTTTAAACGTAACAATAAAACTTCGTATTTGTGTGTGTACAATTTTCGGCTACTCACCGACAAACTCTCTTGTTAGAGATAAGTATCTACTGTAATGCACTTTCTCACTAAAAGTGAGATTTTTGTCAATAAACAGATTCTGATACACAGATTAAATATACCCTAAACATTATGTAAAGGTTTTTTAAATGTTATTCTAGTGGTGAGCTCTGTAAACGATATTCCCATTTAAGTCCCATGGTTCAACACAGTATTACAAAACCTACGTCAGTATCATTAATCAATCAATAGGGATGAAGACCAAAAATTTTGGGTTTGAAAGATACAGCCTTGTTAAAGATTTTTTGATACGGCTTAAAGTTTTCCTAATACAACCCGTCGAAATGTGATTCTAGTCACGTGGTGCAAAAACGCTCCCCACAAATCGGTACCTAGGAGTGACGTCACGTCCCCGCATTGAAGTAGATAATGTATGAAACTTTTATCAATATTTGAGTTATCTCGTAAAATAATGTTTTATGTGACCACTCTCTTACAAAAAAATCTTCACAGTGTAATTACACAGCAAAATGTAACATGAAAATTTAATTCTTGTTTTGGAGCAAATGGAAGGTGTTTTACTCAGAACAAGTAGAATACATTGTAACAGAAAAGATTATATTTTAGTGTTAAGGAAATGAAACGGAATTCTATGTACCACGATAAATAAATATATTAAATACAGAGTCCGTTGTACCGACCCCCCCCCCCCCCCCCCTCAATCCCCTGTTAAATGCAAATTTCAACTGCACTCGTGTTGTATCCAGCTTTGCGAGAACCGACCGTGACCGACAATGTACAAATTTATAGCTTGGGTACCGAGAGCCAATTTAAGACTTAAAAAACTTTGAACAGTAATCCCTGTGCTTGTCTAGAATTTATAAATTATTAACCGACTTCAAAAAAGGAGGTTTTCAATTCGACCTGTATTTATGTAATATTTCCAGAACTGCCGAGTTGTCGTATATGTTAGTCTATCAACTTCTAAACAAGTATGCCAAATTTCAAAAGTGTATGTCTGTGTGTATATTTGTATGTTTAACCTCGCATATATCCGGAACTACAAGTTCAATTTAAATAATTCCTTTTTTCGTTGAACTAGGTATTGTTCAACTTAGGGAAGACTGCAAGTTTCATCAAAATCGGTTCTGTACTTTTTGAGATACGGAATCTTAAGTGTGTATTAGACAGCTGTCTTACAAGCATTGCCTTAATAAAATTAGACTATGACGGCAGTTGAAGTCGGTTTCTAGTTCTTTTGAACGCGTTTACATGTTCTAAGTGTATAATTTAGAGGTAAAGCGATTAAAGTAGTTAAAAAGAAAAAAATACATTAACCATAAAATTAAGTTTTACAGCGCTGCAAAGACTTCATTCCTGAAGATTGGCGGCCCGTGACAAGTGTACAGTTGGCAACGCAAGTGTCGCTGTGTTGTATGGATGTCCAAGTTAGAACAAGTCAGCTGTGGTGACTATTGTACGCTTAATAATATTATATGCCACTTTTGCACGTCAGAGTGCAGCTTCTTCTTTCAAATTTACATTTTGGCAAAACGTGTAACAGTTGAAATAATTATTTTATAAATCCTAGCACATTCGTTATGAGAACCTAAATCAGTTTATGTTATACAATTACATGTTAATGTTATAAATGTAAAATAGAGTTTGTTTGAATGTATTTTTAACGTCGTAAAGGAAAATCAGAATGACTTTATTTTTGTATAGGAATAGTTGAAAGAACATAGGTTACATTACGAGTATATACCGATCGAGCAAGTAGTTCACGAGGGATTATTTCTGAAGGACATGCGGACAAAATCACGGTCAAAAGGCTAGATATTCGATAAGTTTCTGCAGCCATGTTTTAGAAAGTACAAAGATAGAATTAGTACTTAGCAATGCGTTCACGGTTGCTCAATGTACCATTTATTATTCAATTAATTTTGCCCTGACATTTATCAAGTTGGCTTATTGTGGTCGTGATTTTTGTTAGATGTTTTAAGTCTGTGTCCAACTCTTAAAACAGTTTTTGAATATACAAGTATAATAACAGTTAAATGTCGCAAATCTTGTTCCTGCTTGCTTACCTGCCTAGAACCATTCAAACTCTGTCGTTAATCTGTAGTTCTAATAGCACTTTAGCGTTTTAAGTTAACTTGAGGCTTAATCCACGGCCTTATAATTAATCACCATAAAGTAAAGACATTTAATATTACTAATGATAGACCGGACAGGACATAGCAAATAAAATTTTGATCCGGAACTTTTTACCAATTGGTAATAAGTCACTCTGTTAGTCTGGTGTACATAACGTCACGCGACATATGACGTACCATTTACTTTCGAGATCAAAGTTTTTCTATGAAAAGTTGCCCATGTTACATCCCATGATCAAGTCACATTACATTTGAAGCAACAGTTTTTTTTTTAAATTTAGTATCTAGTAAAAATCAAATCTTTTACAATTTCTACATACATAATTGCACCAGTGACTGAGGGCGCTAATGTACTAATAGAAACGCGAGACGTTGAATACTGTTGAATACTTTGACCTTTAGTTCTTAAAACTGCCGTCGGCAAAGCTACGTTGCACGTCAGTGTATTCTTATCTGGAATGAACTTTTCATAGTAAACCCGTGGAATTGCATGTAATAAATCGATCGGAATAGGCCTCATAGACGACCTAGAACACGTACAAAGGTAAAAGCTTTAATTCCTCAAGCCTCAGTTTATAGAACGTCGGGAGGCCCGAGGTCAGTCGATCGTAACAATGGAATGGGCCACATCCGGCCGCGCATTATCATAATGCTGCTTCCACCAAGGAACCAACACACATACCTAGCTACAGCTGCAATTTATGCAACTCATTTGAATACTAGGGTTTTATTAGATAATTTGTCTCTAGTGCTTGCATATCTATGACTTTACTTAAGTTCCACTCGGTAACACCTTTTATATGATAAGGGACTTCACCTGCATCTCACCTGAGAGTTAGTGACAATATGGCAAGGAAGAACTGCCTCCATTACCTAGTGGCTACTCTGGTCACCAGAGTAGCCACTAGGTAATGGATATTTAGATCATTTTGTAAGTCCACCAGAGTCTGGTGGACTTACAAAATGATCTTCGGTTTAGTTGGTGGATATTTTTCTATGTCCGCCTGGCTAACAATAAGCTATGCCATTTAGAAGTATAGCACTGCGTTCTGGTACTAAAAGATAAGGCAAAGAGTGCCTTTTTAGCTTCTGGGCGAGCACGCTTCCATCATTTGCCTTATCTTTACTTGCTATAAGATGAGGCAAATTACTAGTTGTAGGAGTTGGTCTTTTACGTTGTGAATCACTTCACTGGCTCGGCAATGAACACATGTTCGATACCAAACGTACACACTCGCCCACGGCTCCCGTAACACTGTCAGTCATAGGTACTTTGACACTGACTTTTAACTAACCTACCCATAGACACACGAGACAGTGTGAGTATGCTATGTCGCATAAACAACTGCGAAGATAAAAAATACTTATATTTAACACGTTCTTAAGTGAAGTTTATATAGATTTATAGTCTCTTAAATAACATTGAATAGTTACTTTATATTTAGTTTTATCACCTGATAAATCAGGATATATAACCAAGTTCATAGTCATGTGTATGTCTAACTGTTATTCTTGCTGAGTAATGAACGCCAGTCAAAGTTAACTGTTCAGTGTAACACACACGGCTGGTTAGTTAATTAAATAAATAGTCAATTCCCAATTACCCGGGACCGGCGTAAGTGCAGTTTTTACAACAATTAAACTGAGCATGGTGGAGCGAAAAAACTGGTCAACGACGCGTAAATGTTGTGTAAATTACTTCGTACTCGCTTGGCCCGAGTACAGTCAATGGTGACTTTATTGACTATGTCACGTCATTCAAGATGCATTGCTTCTTACACGTGTTAAGACAAACTTAGTCTTGTATGATGAAGTCACAATGTATTGGCCATTCAAAATTTTCTATTGATTTACAAATTAATCCGTATCATTCACGATACCTTCCCCGATTTCATCAAATTCTTCACGAGACGGGCAGCAACATCTTATTACGATCACAAATCCACCTGACAATCGTGGTGATTGTGGCAAATCCCCTCGTGAAAAGTCTGATGTGGGGGTATATGAGGGAGGCCAAGGGTTTGTATAGACGATTTTACTTCAAGATACATTGCTTCTAATTCGTGTTTAGACAAACATTGTTTTCCACCGCACAATGTTTATTTATATTCATATTTCATATATATTTATTAAATCCTATCCTATTCGATTCCTGTTATATTACAATTCCTATTAGTGCTTAGTTAGGTCTGGTTTGGGGAAAGTATATCCGACTTTTTCTTTAAAAAAATGATATGTTTCTCATTGAAAACAAGTTGCAGGGAACTAGTTAGCTATTTATTAACGGTGTCTAACGTTTTATCGAATATTTAAAAAATGATTTGCCCACTTAGCATGGGTCACAATCCGTCTAAACTTTAAAAAATGTTCTGCAACTATCTGCTGACTGTATGTATTCTCCTAAACCTAAATTGTAGCAGAATGTAACATTCTCCCTCTTACTTTTATTACGTGCAAATTTCACCAACTATAAAACAAGCAGAATAAGTACGCTGTAATGTACTTTATTTACCAGTCATCGTACATAACACTCTTTATTCGAGAGACAGTAACCGACGCACAGTTCCCGTCCATTGTCACAGCGATACTATGAGAGCCACAATTACATTTAAATATTAAAACAAAGTGAATAAAACGCAATTTCAACGTTAGCATCATGCAACACTTCTTTTGTCGGTGTTTTAGAACATTTATTGAAATTTATATAGACTAAATAACGCTGAATTTTAAAGGTATCAAGCACGGTGTTCATAAAAATCTGGCTTCTATAAACTATATTGAAAAAGTACTGGCACTTTTGTGCTCATAGTCAAGTCAGTTACTAAACAAATTGAGGCTTCTGGGTATGCATCAATTTTACTACGTTATCCTCATTTATCATCAGATAAAAAGGGAAAATTCCAACTCATTGCATATAAAAAAAGTAGAACCTTACAAACTAACTTCTTGAGATGACTGCATATATATGTATGTACAAGAACAGTATACTTTTTATCACGGCTATTGAGCAATACTCGTATCGATTGTTTACAAACTACATATTCGCATGATGGTTAATCCTATTCGTTATTGCGAAAACTTATCCGATTTGCAGAGCAACAATGCTCGATTTAATATTTTAAAGGTCACTCCGAACAATATAGCTTGGCAATAAGAATACGGTATATTTAAGCCTTTGGGTTGGTATTTATACTTGGTAATGAGCCGTTGGCCAAGGAAACATGGGCTAGTGCAGAAATGAACGCAACAAAGACTATTTAAACGAACCGTTCTAACTTCAAATCTTCAAGTAAACAATGAAAATGTGTTATAGACATACAGAACAGCAAATTTTGGAACACTTTGTTCTCTGTTCGATTAAATTTTGAGTACTTTTTACGCGTTATCGATATTTTATTTTAAGGTTTTCTGTATACTTCTAACACAATGTTTTCGTGTATTTTGGAAGATTGGCGCGTAGTACCGGGTTTATAATAAGAATTCCGGACAAATGTCGTAAAAGACAATTTATAGATTATTCTGGAGTTTACAGCTGGAGCTGGATTTTTCTCTACGATACAACGATCATCGTCCCGTCTACCAATCGTGGTGGTTATGGCAAATTCCTGGCCTTTCTCTGAGATCACTTCTAGAATTTCCCGGCTGACAAATAATAATAAAAATTGTAAGGCGCTGAAAAGCGTAAAATTAAATATATTATATCGTTCCCACATGTCGACTGTATCTGTATTCAAAATTCAAATAATTTCTCTACAATCTGCCTGAGATGATTCAACATTAAAGCTGCTGCATGCACCGTTTCTAAAATTAATTGAAACCCACTTAAGAGGATTTCATTAGCTTACTAAAACAATGGTAAGTCGCAATTAAGTAATGAGAAACCGTTGTCTAGTTTGGTCAACATCATAGAGGCCGTCAACTCGCGTGAGACAATAAGATGCTCCCGCGCAACTCTGTCTGCGCTTAACATGTATTACAATGCAGACCGGACTAAATGCTACCTCGTATAACGAACAATATTCTCAAATTTTTAAAATAGGGAGTAATTGCGCTTCTGAGGCTTTGTGGAGTATTAAGAATAGGTGGAGTGAGTACCTTTATATATCCTTCAAAACTTATTCTAGGGAAGGGGTTGAGGCATTCTTTAGCTATTTTATAAGCAGTCTGTATCTATTGGAATATGTCTACTAGAATCACTGGCTTAAGTTTTGAATACCTCACTTGTGTTGTTTGTAAAATAAATTTCTTAAATAGAGGTATATGCTAGTAACACTTGCAATAAATTTTTATAGCTGTGGAACTTGATAAGTCTTTTTTTTAATAAAAAAATATCTTTAACATTCATGCTTATATCAACAATTATCATATATGATACTACTTGACTTTATTTTTATGTCGTATGGCTATTTGGAAGTATGTAATGAAAATAATTTCAGAAAAAGGTTGAACTAATTTCAACACAAATCCAGATCCATCAACACCATTAATAAACTGTATCATACTCGTATATACCCTTTAACGCATCAGATCAGAGAAGCTTTAGTAGGGTCGCCGCTTAGCATAATGGGAATATTGGATGCTTAGTGTGAAACGGTAATCACGATAGAAACACATAATCCCTCATAGAACGTCTTTTGAATCGTCTCGGCTGTGAAAAGTCAATTGCGTTAGTATGGTTAGTTACCTCCACCGTTAGACAGGTAAGCATTAGAAAAACCGACACAATCCCGTGTAGGGCTGCCGGCTGCCAGTTATGGTAATTTAACAATAAAATCTCATTAAACTATTAATACATACAATGAATCACCGGTTTATTGAACTGGTATAGTAGCGTGCTAATATCCGATAGCTTGAGACCAATTAATAGATTTTCGAGTCAACAAATACATGAATATGTATATTACTTGTTTAAAAAATGTTTAAAAATATATTTGAATAATTGAATTCGTTGTGAGTTCTTTAGTCGGACCCTATTAATAAAACGCTTTGTTTTATTAGTCTGGCAGCCCTATTCCTAGCCCTGTACTAGGGAGCGTTCACGCAGATGTTATTTTACAGTTTGCGCTGTAAGCTGAACGCACGCATAGTCCGTGAGCTAACGACGTATAGACAACGTGTGCGACGCGCCAACAACGCAAATATAGAAACAACGTCTGAATTAACGTGTCGTTAGTCCGAGCAAGTTAGAGCGTGTGGCGCCACCACCCAGTGCAAGATACCCCGCTTATCCGACCAATCACAATCATCCGATAATGCTATTCTCTCTGTACAATCTCTGTACCTTGTGCCGAAATGAAATATTAATCTGTTCGTTTATCGAATTAATAAATCGCTATGTCGATGAGACGATCCGCAGATTCTAATTACACGGCCGCTATCGCACCGAGCGTTTTGTAAGTTCCATTAACGAGCCTTCGATGTAAAGTGTATTTGATGTAATAACTGATTACTTTACTAGCTTAGTAAGTGAAAGTTTGTTATAGAACATGAAACATTATGGGTAAGTTATAGATAGCTTTTTAGCATTATTTATTTATTTGTCAATACGCAATTTTTGATCGTGAAATTATTAAAAGTTGTTATTACTGGATTTTATTTGCAATAATCTACAGGGAGATTCCGAGTGCACTGTAATTTTTCAAAAATTCTTCGTGAATCCGAGTGCAGTATTAAATGGTCGTTGTCTGATCGGATAAGCGGGCATTGTCGTGTCGTGAGTCGTCGTGCAGGTAGAGCGGTCGGTCGGTGTGTGCATGTGAACAGTCCTCGGGGACTCACCGGCGCTCGTCCGCGTCTTGTTTGGCCGCGGCTTGTTCTGCTGCTGTCCCGAGCTAAACCCCTTCCCCTGGTAGTTGTAGTACTCGCCGCCGGCGGCGTTGTACTGCGCGTTGTACTCGGAGGGCTGGCTCGACTCCTGGGGACACGACTCCGGCTGCGCACCTTCGCGTTGCTTCGACGGCGGCGCACCCATCATAGGCTTCACATCCCCGCACAGCGGCAGCTCCTGCTGCTGCTGCATGAACGCTACGCTCATAGCAGTCGCGTGCGCAACAGCCGCTTGGTAGTCCTGCTGCCCTAGAGCAGCCGCCGCCACGGAATCCGGCGTAGAATCCTTTGGGGGCGTCGGAGGGAACGAGAATAGGGGGTGAGGGTGGTGATGCTGCGCTGGAGAGAGGGGTTTGTCGTTTGGCGCGCCGTCTTGCTGGAATCCGCTGCCCCAGGCACCTCCGCTCAGGGCCTTGGACTCCAGCCAGGGGTGCAGCGGCGTGTGGAAGTGCGGCCGGCATACTTGACTACTTCCGCTGCTTAGCGTTCGACCTGAAAACAAAAGTGCATCGTTAATAAAAATCTTAGGCCTGTATGATAAATATCACAGACTTGAATTCCTAAGAACATATGAAAATTTCCAAATAATTCTTTCTAATCGACCTACACAACTGACAACTAATTTTTAACGTCCTACACAAAAGTGTGTGCAAAAATTTCCGCTTGACTTTTGCTGCACCCTTGAACAAAACATCTATGGATGTTAAGTTGAATTTAGAAAACATTAACATCCGGGTTTTGATTTCCTTTTATGAGCGTTTAAGTGACCATTATCGTAGTTGAGAGATCGAGTGATAGAGCACCAGTGCGTAGTCATTACGTCCACGATTCGAAGCCCGTTTTGTACCCGCGCTTACCTAAATTAATATCATTTGTGAGCAACAACCGGTGTTTCACACGACATCTTCATTAGGATAACGTAATGCTCACAAGTCATGAATATTCTCCAAGTTTAATGCGTATTTGATAAACAAATAATGGTCATTCAAATGGTCAGTTAACAATGTTGGTTCACGATCGTTGCGGACGAACAAAAGGCTTTCCAAAATGTTTCAAAAGCGGGTATGTGCTGTGTCACAACAGCTGCAATTAAAATTGTAGGCCAGGTGGAAATTACATTAATTATGTACCGCGGTGTCAGTTCTGATGATACACCGTGATGATTTGTTTGCGTACGCAGTTAATGTGTTTTGATAGGTAACCGCAACTTTTACGAAATTTTAGCTACTCGTCTTTTTATACCTTTAATACGGAAACTTAGAAGTTGACTTGCAAGTTTATTTGGAAACTAATAAAAGGTACATCATGGAAGTAGACTAAATAAACAGCTAAGAATAAGAAATATATCCGTAGTCAGACCAACCATCATCATGGTCGGACGATATTCGTATTATCAGGGCTGTAGACCCTATGAGGGTAATAAGACTTGGATGAGATCCAAAGAGAACACCAAGAAGCCTATATACCACAAGATGAAAATAACTCTACAGATTTTAAAGTATAGAGAGACACGACACTAAAGCCTAATTAACATATATTTTTTAAACAGTTTAAATATGAAAAAGAATTTGGAAGATACATGTGCGTAGTAAAATATATTGGAAGGGACGAATTCTCATCCTACACGCCTGTGCAGGCAGTAAGAGCACCTAAGAGATGCCTGAAAAACAAAGAGGCTTTGTTTTCCTCTTACGATTGTTTTGTTCATTCTTAGTATATTCAATACGGTATTGCTTTAGCTCGTGTTATTGAATCAAAAATGCAGTCAACTCACTCCCCTATTTCACTCCACGAACTACATTCACAATTATTATTTATAAGTGAAAGCTGACATATGTACGTGCATTCGTTACCGTGGGGTGGCAGTAATGATATCTGTGGTGTGCGGCGATTGGTGGGCCATGTTTAGGGACCATCCCCGTCCCGGTGGTATTTAGGACCCCACGGTGTGGCATCGGTGGGGCTACTGGTCCCTAGGGGCGCTGCGGGTCGTTAATGGTAGGTTACTTACACTCAACTGAGTGTGCGACATGTGCTTGACTGGTATGAGTTTTAATTAACTCTTTCAATTCGATGTGTTGCGAGTAATAAAAGTCGGAGTGGATGAAGTTCGCAGTATAAGCGATAGGAAAGAACTAACTAGCTATTGACTTTTAAGTGAAATATTTTCATCTTGATTATTTTAATTGTAAACTGTTATATCACATCGCTTCCCAGCTGTACAGTGGTTGAGTCTCCTAGGTAAAAAGCCTGCCTTTCTATCTTTCTTACCTTATTTACCTTGCGTATACCATTGGCGTGGCAAAAAATTATATTTTTTTTTCATACGTTTTTTGAATAAGTTAATAAAGTGCATTCTCTATTCACACAACTACGCTTTAGCTTATTCTTATCTGGACTTATAGGGTTCATGACTGACTGTTCAAATTTGAGTTAACTTTAATTCGGAACAGCGACCCCTTTGATGACGTTTATTACCACTGAATAAAAAATCCATTCAATAAAAATTAAAATATGAATAGAGTGCAAAAAGTTAATTAAAAATTTAAAAGTTGAATCCTCCAAATAAAATAATACTAAAAAAATTGATACTCTTTCACGATCAGAATATGAACTGAACGTGTATAGCCGAAGACCCTGCATTCCAACCCAGCGTAAACAATAGACCAGGCGACCTCACAACCAAATCAAAAGGCCTCACGAAAGTATTCATTCACCAAAAATTATCATATCGGATCGCATAAACCTATCAGAACACTATCTAAGATTATCTAGAATCAAACGAGCAGTTATTAGCGTCGCCCTTGAACTTCAACAAAAACAAAGCTGGCTAAAACAGACGTAGATATATATACACATAGATGTGTAGATAGAGCCCGCATCGAGTAGATCCAGGTGTCGATCGTAGTTCGAGATTAGATCGATGTTATCACAAGGGCACCCGTACATTGCGGCCTAGTCACCGATAGACGAATGGGGGAATGAACTTTACGTGTAACGAATCACGAAGCGTTTTGTTTTAACGCGCCTTTTTTATTTTAGGGATATATTTTACTAGCTTTGCGTGAAATGAGGGCCTGGAAAAACGAACTTTTCAATACGGTTGATGTCGTGCTATGATTTTGTTATAATTGAAAATAATTATGATTTTAAAAACCCCTAAAAGAAGCTTACTCGTGAATATTGGAACCTTAGATTATCCAGATTTATACTCGGTAATTAATAGTAGCTTATAGTGTTTTTGAGAATTTTTTGTGTGTAAAAGAAGCGATAGCTGTGTAGTTTCTTTTTTCTTCTTCTTTGTTAAAGGCTACAGTGTAGTAATATCTAGTTTAAATTCAACAAAATGAAAGCTGAAAATTGAAAGAACTCTCATCGGGCTATTTCAGACGTATTACACTAAATCAACAAAACCTGTAAAAAAATATCCCGACACTGATTGAAACTAAACTACGATCGATCGGGCAAGTCATTACAGTAAACGGCACGAAATGAAACAATAATCAATCCATACGCTGGCGTCACATTAAGGCTGGTACACAACAACGTTTTGACAGCGTTCGCGACAACCGGCAGCCACCCCTCGCGTTAGCCCGCGCTCACAATAGCCCCCCGATGGCGGACCGATAACGCGCGTATGAATAATTCCTCTTATCGCGCCATCTCGCCACATGCCCTACCTGCCCTGCTACCACGATACTCCTAACCAGACGTTTCCGACCGACAATCCCGCTAAACCTCCACGTTGATACTCGACAGTGTTCGACAGAACTAGGAACAACTCTTTCGTTGAAGGTTTTCATGGTAAGGGTGACCACCAGCGCTTTTTATTCATTAGAGGGCTGCAAGTTTCGGCCATTGTGCTAGATACGCCGTTTGTGCCACTAAGCCGTGATTGTTTGGGGATTTCGTGTTTACAAGCACCTGGGTTAATAGAAAACAAAACTACTCACACAGCAGTAGGAACAGCGGAAATTGTATTGGGATTCTTAGATTATATGACATGTATGCGTCTTCGTGAGCAGGGCGTATGGTACTAGGGCTAAACACTAGTTTTATAAAGTTAAAACATTTAACGGAACCTAAACCGAACCATGGCTAGACCTAGTTGTAGTCATACTTTGGCTTTAAGTCGTAACAAACATCAAAGGAAGCCGTAAACATCGCAGAGATAACGTGCGACATAGACATGGAACAGTGTTAACTATTTAGCTACGTATAGCAAAGCAATCAAAATGTTTCGGAGATTAATTAGACATTATATTTATCTAACTAACAAAAAAAACTGCTTATCAAAAAAAACATGAACATCCTTCACAAAAATCACATTCATATATAAGGCTCATGGTGCATTAGACTTTATGCAGCTGACAATGATGATAAATCTACTATTTCAATAATAAATATGCTAAACTAATACTAATTACTTGTACAGTACTTTTAAAAATACAAATAAATTTCATTTGAGACAACATATACGAGTATCTATTCTGTATTATGTATCGTATATGATATGAATCAACAGTAGATATCGATTGACCGCTACACAAAGCCACATACAAGTACACATAGACAGTGCAAACAAAACCTCCGCACGCGAGCCCCAGCCACGCGACGAGTACGCACTAAATCAAATCATAAACCAATCATAGCTGGTTCCCACAGCAGGCGAAACAAAACACCGGAATTGAACCCCGAACCTCGGCCCCCATGTCCCACCGCTGCGCCGGCAGATGCAGTCAGAGATCCTATCTCTGCGCCACAGGGCACTGGAAGTGTTCGTGAAATTGACGATGCACTACACCCGTCTTGTTTACTCGCTGTAACGGTTTTTTCAAACCCCTTTTGCTACAAAGTTTTTGTCAAAATGACGTACAGCTGTTCTGTAGCATTATCATGTATCTTTGTCAGTTATAACATAAATTTAACACAACTGAAAACTTAAATCGTGGATATTGGAACAACTTTCAAAAAAGGAACTCATTGCATCACAAAACCTCGTGCTTAGATATTATACTGCATGTGGAATAAGATATAACGTACAAAATACGAGTACGTTACATATATTTTTTAAATGAATTTAAAAAGCATAAAATAAGTTTTGAAACCTTTTTCGCCGTACGAATATCCAAAAAGTACGTTTATATTACATTCCAAATTTTGGTGTACCGCACTTCCAACTCTGTGCATGAATACAGCCAGCTTTAGCATTGTTGGGGGCAACTATCGCAACATCCATTACCCAAATTGTTTCATAACAAACATGCTCCTCACTGAAATATTCCAAAAACAGCATTGACTCCATTTAACCGCCCCTTACAACAATCCACAAAAGCATAAAGGCGTGGTTATACAGTAAGTGAGCGCCCTCCTTTTTGTGCTTCTTAGCCCGCGGCGAAAATTGCCCCCTTTCTGTTTAAACTGCTTCGTAACTGGTGCATATGTGCGCGATATACCCTAATGTGTGCATGCTAACAGCGGGACGTCTTCCGGTAACAGTTACAATACAAATTATTCTCCCCTCAATTCGTTTAATGGAATTTTTCGTTGCAATTGTTGCGGAGTTTAATTGTACCATAAATTCGCTTGAGTGGAGTTTCGCTACTTTGTATACCAGCATTCCGAATTTGTCGTTGCTGTACTGTTTACAATGATGGATTAACATCACGCTATATTCGTAAGAAATGGAAATATAAGTTGTTGATAACTGACTCAATTGCTTAGTATAGCATACTGCTGCTTGTCATGGGTGAATTATTAGATGCTATAAAACTACCTGTCCATTTGAAACGTCTCGACGCTCTGAATAGCCTTTCACTGACTTCAAGAAGCCTAAGAACTTTCTAGTGTATCCAAGGTCACACCGCTAGCGTCGTCCAGTCTGCCTCAGTAAGTATCTGCGCCCTGGCATCACTGCGAGCCGGCCGCATGCGCATCATGACGCCTCTATCATCGACAACCAATACGTACTTTATCCCTTTCCCCCTTGTCTTTAGACGTGTTATCCTTTGTTCGTACATCGGATCATTACGCACCATACGATGATGGGTCCACAACTTCTAAAACCATGGCTTTAAAGGTTACATTCCCTCGTCGCGCGTCCCTGTGAAATGTCCGACGTGTTAGCGAATGATAAATGTAGGCGTCGGTATCGCGTATCGGATCTCTCCGTTCGCACGCCGAATTAATTTTAATTTATTGATCGTCGTATCGGTGCTGAGTATTTTAGGTGCCTACTAACACTGCTGAACACCGATCGACGTCTTGCTTTTAAAACAATTTATTTATTCGTCCTTAGTTCTTGTGGATTCAAGAGTTGATTCTTCTCATCCTCTTTAAGCTAACGTGACCTTGTGTTTAAAAATTCCATGTGCCTGTTTTTTTAGGATTAACGTGCGTTTTTTACGCATCCGTTTGAGACCAGCAATCCAAATTCGAATACCCAATACAGTTCGATCACGTAAATCAACGCACTCTGAGGTGTTTTTGATGCAAATCTTGACCACTTAATCATGCATGTGTGGGTAAACATTTGTGAGTGTAGCGTGACGTGACGGTCACAAGAAACTATTCGTTAATTAACTGGATTCCGAGCTCCGCATGGACCTTATTAAAAAGAACGAGAGAGACAAATTGCGTTTACCAAATCATTTGTAAGGTACCAGATAAAGCTCTCATCCAGATTTTATACTTCGTATACAACGGTGCGACATGAGATGTTTGCTGATTCTACCGGTTAATTAGTTGAAGCCTTTATTTATTTTAAATGACAGGAAGCAGTTGGCTTTTTACTACTGTTGAACCTGGTACTGCTGCTAGACTGTGCTTGCACATACATTTCATCATATAAACTAGACAAACGGGCATATTTTAAATGACACTGCAATAGATTGTAATGAATCCGAATAAATTACTTTTCATTTGATAGCAAATTTAATCCGAGTATTAACTAGATTCGTTAAGCATACCCAATTTAATATTAAGAATTTACCTCATAGAAATATTGCAAATGTAATTGTTGACAGTCAAAAAAGTTAACTTCGAAGACTCCGAAGAACCTCGTTCAAACTACTACGATTTATTTTTTATTTCTTGATATAAAATCAATTTTTATTCGATGCACCCAACCTTCGTTACTGACATAAATAACAATGCCAGCGATGTGTGTGTCTTATACACCATTTCACTTCTAATTCTTTTTAGTGTTGTACAACCAAAAATATTTTACGATCGCGACGGTGCGTCCCGAATGGTAAATCGTTCTCGCGGGCGGTCACACCTCACGTCCTCCTGATTGGATTATAATGTTTTTATATTACGTTTCTTATTATTACGGGTTGCTACTGACGCGTGTGACACTGGCAGGCGACGTCAGGAATACAAACTAGTGCGACGAGCGGAAGAGACGAGGCGAACGCGACAGAGCTATTCAGGGCTCAATCGATTCTAGCTCAGCTGTTGGCCTGGCGCGGCGCGGCGCGGCGGATACGGGGTGAGTTTCGCTTGACGTTTGAATCTAGGTCTCGCTTTAATGAAATTATATTTGATTCTATGTTATATACAAATGAGCGATGTATATATACATGTTTGTCTCTCTTCATCGGTTTATCAAGGTGTGCTTAGATCTAGATTCTTTCTGAGATTTTATTTCCTTTTATATTTATCCCGATAGAGTTTAAATTTTAAAAAATCTTCATTTTACGTATTTGCAAAGGTGCAGAGATCTGTACACATTTTGTAAATGATATTGATCTTAACTTAAAATCAAATTGGTATGCAATCAGATTAATTTATTACGTCAACCATAAAACCATAATCCCGTAAAAAATTAACAAACTGGCTACTTGACTAAGGTACTGTAAACTCGTGGAAGTAATGGGCCGTCATCTCGACATCCATATTCGATATTCCCATGCGTCAAGTCGATTCGATTCGACAGAAGCCACTAATCCACTCGGATTAGACCCCTCGCCTTGCCGTTGTCCGAACACTCGCGCGAGCTCGTCGTGGGTGTCTCCGGTTGATTTATGGCGGACTATCGAAACGCTATCGAATCGATAACGCTACTAAAACATTGTGTTCGGATAAAAATATAATTAATTGAAACGTTTGGAATAGTCAACAGTGGTGGTTATGTTGAATCGTTTATTTATAAAGTTGTGATGCTTTTCTAATCTTTAAAAGGGGTATATTTTTGTGAGTCCGCATCTTATCTAATCTCAACTTGGGGCTTGAAAAGATCTTTATGCGGACCCAAGAGCTGGAAAGTTATTTATACTAAGGGCTTGTGATGTTAGGCTTTTGCGATAAATATCCTCAATTTATTTCGCAAACTCAACTCTGAAACATAAAAAGAAACAAAGTTTTTCTAAATTCATATTCTTTGAACGGGCCTTCATCTGATGATAAGTCTTGGGCATGATGGTAAGTGACAATAAGACCATGATGTAATAAAATTGTGATCACATATAACCCTAAAGTCGAATTTATTACCTACCTAATTATTGTTTGTTTTGTTTATTGATTCGCTACTGTAGTTTTTCCAAATGGTCACAAACAACACATGTTACGAAAAAAGGATCCCTTCATGATTTTTTATTCTGTGGTGTTTCAGCTTTGTTTTGGTCTATTTATGGTGGAATATTTTTAGATGCCGTAGTTATTGGTTTTTAAATTTTGTTGTGAGCCGAGGCAGCTTGGAAACTCATTTCGGCTCACAACTTCAAAAGCAATTTACTCGAAATCAATTATTTTCCCTTGAGGTCCCTTTTTGCGTGACTAGTCACAAATATTGATAAACTACATCAATTTGCTATATAATATGTGTGTATTTTATTGCACATTCCACATGTGCCACGAGATCTTTTAGCGATCATCCGAAGAAGAAAACCTAAAGCCAGAAAACTATTTTGAAATTCCTTACTGCAACACGATGAGTATCTCTATCTACTTGCAGCATGCAAACAACTTCACTTACAGTTCCGTATATTAGTATGCGGGCAGAGCAGTTAACAAATCATCTGAGTAACAGACATGACCACAATTTTATCGCGCGCAGATTCTATTCCAAATAACATTAGAAAAGAGTACAAATGTAATTTTTAAATGTTGTTTTTCTTAAAATGAAATGGGGATTCAATACCTAAGAGGCAGGGGTCACCAACATTAAAACATAAACTGTCATGTCATGCGAGTTGCTACTGTCACTGTCATATTAATCAATCGTCGTATCTGTCTGCCTTCTGCGCATTGCGTTGGCTTTCAAGTTTTAGTGATTTGTTTTTTCGTTATATGATCGATTTGAGAATACATTTTGTATACCTCGATGGCTGCGTGTTTTGTGACTTTATTAGTTTTCTTTTTTATAGAACATGACTATGAAAGGTTGAGGACCACTAGCTGTCATATGAAGGATTATCAACAATTGAAATTTTTTGTACAGAGATCATGAAATGAACTACGGAACCAACTTCAACTGTCCTAAAAGTTTACAGCATTTATCTTCTGAAATGTTCACCGTCAGAGGTAAAATTATCTGGATATTTATTTTGTTTTTGTGTCGATTTTCGCACAAAGCGCTGAATCAATTTCGAAAAAATTTATATGGGACTACCTCTGATCTCATCACACCTACCAAACAAAAAAATTATTAAAATCGATTCATATTTGGCGGAATGATAGTTACCATACAAAAAACATTCAGCCGAATTGAGAACCTCCTACTTTTTGAAGTCGGTTTAAAATGGCACTTAAAGTTTTGTCCAGGCGCAGCGAACTGACAAGGCACTTGTATGAAATATAGTGTATGACCAGATGACATTTTACCCTCAACCGTCCAAGAAAGGAATTTGTTGCATCTTCTTGCACTCCGAGCATGTAGTTGAACGCGCCCCGCATACTCGACGAAGCCACCTATCTTCGTATTTTTATATTCTTACGAACCCATCACTTCTCATTAAGTGGCGTTTGGAGAATAACTTACCATCACTAATGTCCGGACACGAATTTTATTGTTATTGCATTTTAATAAATTTTTCATTGTCTCGAGTTGTCAATGGCTCTCGATACGTTTCTCGGTAAGGAGGAAGGAAACGCATGTTCTGTTGCTGTTTGTTTTACTGAGTGAATGAGTTATGGCGTGTTTATTGAATTATTTTAACGAGTGACCGAGAACGAAACTGAATTTATGTTGTATTTGAAGTAACGAAAAGAACTGCTGCTCAAAGTACAATATTGTTATATATGTTGGAAATTTATAAGATTTAACAGTGTATACGCTCGTCTACTCAAGTCGAAGCCATAATTTCACTGACTTCTTTAACAGTACACCGGACATTATTGCTGCCACTGTTCACCCAGCTTCTCTCCCACAATTTTATTTACTAAGCCTAAATTAAATGAATAAAATTAATCAATTTTATCCTTATTGTTCTAAACACGTTTATCTCAAACTATAATCCGTGAAATTCTGGCGTCGATTTTAGTATTTGTACTTTTATTCTTTTAGGCCATTCAACTTATTGGCGTTTACCAATTAGTTAAAAAAACTGCACATTCACATGTTGCAGTTTTATTTGTGTTTCACCGTTAATCTATCAATTCCAATAAAGACACAGCCGACTATAAACCGGAAGTAAAACGTCATTGCATTACAACTCTACGAATATATAGTTTTCAGTCATAAGGAAATAATTGTACTCAATGTCTCTAGCTCATTAAGGTGTATATTATTCAGAACAACAATCCGTCCATCCAACGTGATATATTCCAAAAGTTCATAGATCCGTAAAAAAATCCCGTTGCCTCGACCGCAGGCGGGCAGGGCAGGGCCACCGTCGGATATGTCACGCTACACTTGTGATCCAGCAGATCAAAGAGCCCGACATCTCTTTGCTATGCCCGCGGCGTGCGCTCGCGCACTACCAGCGAACAACCTCGGGTTTCCACTACGTTACACCCGGACAGGTTGATTCTGACGGACTAGTTGAGATGTAATTTAACAATTAAACTTTCATAATGGACCCGATAGGATCTAAGTTAGTAGCGGTTGCAGCATACCTCGTGATTTTTTTGTGAAAAGCAGCTTGATTCGAATCATTTTATGTAACTCTTAAACAGCTCTAGATATAAATTACAATAATGTGAAACAGATTCAATGGGTCTGTTTCGCTATTGTGGAAATGCGACTCTGCGCTGTTGGCAGAAACCGTTTTATCACAGTTAAGCCTATAAATTAGTTATTAATTATATCGTTCATGCTTAGAAGTATAGTGTTTTTTGTTAAAATCATAAGTAGACTTAAGACTACAAGAAACGTTTACAATCACGTCTTACTTACTTAAGTGTATATAATATATTTGCATTAGATTTTACAAGTGTGGTCTAGGTGTTAGAATCTATCACTTCAGTTCATACCTCGGGTGTCGTTTAAAGCGACTAAGGAAAATTTTCAATGCAGCAATGAAAATATGCAGCATTCCTATATTAACAACAGTGGACGTAGCCTCGTCCCACATTTACCAGTTCTATTATTTTAATATCTCCTTTTAGCCGGAAGGCTAGAATTCAATATAAAATGTACCAATCGTGACACACCTACCGATCCGAACAAGCATGAAACGTGCTGTCCGAGGTAGACCAAACAAAATCGGTAGGTGTGGGACGGGGCTTATGCAGCCAACTAAATATTATGATTTATAATTATGATCATAGGTGACGTTTAATTATCTTCCCGGAGCTAATTAGTAATTTCAAAGAATAAAGTATAATATATTTAGAGCAATAAAACAAGTCGAAGTGACCCGAAACCAGTAAACTACATTATCCTTAATATCAAGCTTGAAACAAATACCATATTAGGTATTACACCTCACTTGAATTATGTTAATGTTTGTATATGATGTGACACAGCGACGCTCGTTATCTGCTGACGGATTACCAACGACGTGCCTGCATGCTGTCCATGCGGCTCTTGACTTATTATGACTCATACGTAGTGTCGAGATGTTCCCAGTACTACAAGAATTATTGGTAAACGAGGGGATTCAGTAACCTAGGTAAGTGTATCCTACTTCAACTTAATAATTCCCAATCAGCGGAGAAACATTTGGTTATACACCCTTCGCTCTATGCCTGTTCGATTGAGCTTAGCAGGGCTTTGCAACTACGGACAGACAGACTTTTCAAATTTCGATGTATTCCGATATCTCAATTACATATAAAATAAAACCATTCGTACTTTTAGTTCATAAGTAAACCTTTGACTCCACATCAACAACAAAATAAAAATAAAAATATGTATCTTTGAAAATCTAAATAAAGACAAAATACACTTTGACACCATTCAAATCTTTGTATCTTTTGTTATTCAATTCTCGTGTAATCAAACAAGCGATTAATTTAATTCGGAAATAATTTTCCTTGACAATTATATCGCCTAGAACATGCATGTAAACAAGTGTGAGTATCTAGGCCGTCGTAGGCTAGCTAGCAACAGAACATAAATACCTAGAACAATAAAACCTACTGAGATTTACTTAGAAACCATGACAACAAACATAAACTAACTTTAGACACGACATGAGCACAATGTGAGTCGTCATCATAATTTCCATAACCATAATTAATAGCAGGCGAGTCACGAGTCTATCATCCTACGTGATCAGGCGCACCTACAACTATCGCAAATTGTTTTACAAGCAGCGATTTATTGGGACTTATAGGAATAGCAAAATTACAAGTTGGTTATCGTCCGAGGTCTCTCTGACCCCACAATCTTGACAATGGCCGGTGAGACAGCGTGTTCCTGCAATGATGACTATAATGATGGCGCCGCGACGGCCGGCAGCCTGCTTACATAACCGCTCGTGACTCGCGCATTACGGTATCCAGAGAAAAATAAGAGTCCGCTTCAACAGAGGCGGAATTGGTAAGTCTTCTGTTGGGCATAAGACTCATTCTATAAGTCCCTTAGATCTGTGAGAAATCAATCTTCTAAATGCTTCAAAGTAAATGCAATATAAAAGATACGGCTGTTCATGCCGTATCTTTTGCCGATTTCCTTTGCGGGCGTCAGGAATCAAAACTAATGGGTCTATTTCCGTTAGAATAGAATCCTGAAATTTTGCAAGACTTGCAACACAAATATGACAAATAAATGCTACAGCTAGCATTGTTTGATGATAGCTAATTAAAAACGCTTTTGTATAATTCAGTCGGACCAATATTTTTGTTCGTATTTCAATCATTCATATTCTGTACGGAACGCTCGTTGAGCGAGTCTGACTCGCACTTGACCCGTTTTTTGAACTGAGTTCTAAGTGTTATGGATTCGATTCGATTGGATTGTCATCAAAAATTTCTAAACCTCAAACAATGCCTTTTGATATTCACATGCTAATAAGGGAACAAAGCGTTCATTTATCATGAAATCAGATGAAGATGTGTGTGCATCGATCTATCTTCTTTAACACATTAAACTCCTGACGTCATAAATCAATAGAAATTTCCCGATTCATTTGTATCCATAAATCTGTGTATATTCTTCTTCGCCATACAGTAATGCAGCAACATACAATTGGCAATAAATTTTAATTATTGTTTCCACGCGCCACCGATCTTACGTCTCGTTCCATTCGACTGCCATCACTTTTACCTCTATTTACATGAATAATAAAAATTTCTAACTAAATTGCATTGCAATAAATGTTTTTCTAGATTCTAATAATAAAATTTTACAAATATATATTTTTATTGAAAAATGGAAAAATATCCTATCGCACTTTGATATGTTTTCTCATCTCTCTAAAAATGGCAACACATTCTCAACTCTCATTCCAGCGACCTTTACCAGGTCGTCAGTCGATCCATCTAGTAGAGGAAAATTGCAATGGTTCGAATTAAATTATCACACTAATTAATAAATGCGAAAGCGAGTTTGTTTATTACCAACTGGCGACTCAATAGCAAACCAATTATGGTAGAATTTAGCATGTACACTCGAATATAAAACTATGTACCATGTCATATTCATCTTTAATTGGTATTTCCCTTAACACTGTGCATAGGAAACAGAAATGGTGAATGTGACATGGTACAACAGTAGGTACATGTTTTAATACTCATGAGTACGTAGCCAAGTAGAGAAAGACAAAAATTTATGCCGGTCTATTAAGTGGTTCCCAAGGGATAATTTCTAAAGTATATGCATGTGAAGCCGCGGGCAATAGAGTATATTTCAAACGAAGTAGACGAGTACATTTAAATAAATTGGATAACTAGTGAATGAAAAGTAAATTTTGAAAAACCCGACTGCGTAATTTTTAAAAAACTTTTTATGATTTTGATATACTTAGTGTCACTCTCACAGTAAATACAAATCTAACAACACCTCTCAAGCTAAAATCCATCGAGACGTCCAGGCCGCCGAGCAAGCCAAACAATTATACATACATACTCTCGAAAAGCGTCGGTGGCGCAATGGATAAGGCGCGGACTCTCAATCTGAGGGTACCGGGTTCGAATCCAGCCGTGTACCTATGAGTTGTTTTTCAATTCAAGTACATTATCCGATTGCTTAACGGTGAAGGAAAACATCGTGAGGAAACCTGCATGTCTTGAACAAGGCATGTGAAGTCCGCCGATCCGCACTGGGCCCGCGTGGTGGACTATGGCCCATACACTCTCTGTAGGAGAGTAGGCCTGAGCCCCTGCAGTGGGGACGTATATAGGCTATTGATGATGACTCTCGAAAAACATAACTCTCCTTCTGGCGCAGTCGGGTAAAAACACCTGATGTTAGAAATAAATTTCATTTGATGATTACCTTAGTCAGTCCCCTTACTTTAAGCTCATCTTGACCAGTTCACGGATCGTCAATAAACTATAACTTTATCCCACTCTGTACTAGCCACGTCTTGCAACGTTTTAAATTATTTCATAACAATAGAACGACTTTTCATTATTATCTTATTAACAACTAGGTCCTATTAAAATTAAAACTGTTGAATCATCCTATGCTTAGTCAGGGCTGGAACGAAGTTAAGAATGGGGAACCTAATACGGTTACAATAAGATCCATATTTCGATTTAAGTGTTGCTCTTAACTTATAAACATTATTTAACAAAGAAAACAACATTACAATGTTGCAATAGTAGTTACGCCTTCTTTTTTTTAACTCGGTGACAGAGTGACGGACAAACATGATCGCATAAGGGTAAAAAATTTCATTTTAAGGCACGATACTCTAAAAACTAAATCAATTTCTCAGCCTAAAACAATTTCTAAATCTGACAAGGATTCCTACCTTTCAAAAATATATTGACCACAAAAAAGAAATTTTATCTCGAATCAAATCCAAATATTCCTCATACTACAAACCTTCCTAAGAATATTTTACAATACAACGTGTATTAAAACCATATATGAATGCCCGTACCCAATGTGGACAATATTTAATGTCAATAATAAATCAAACCATACATTATTAGCTACTTAGCGACATCTGGCGGACTTAATCAACGTTGTACCGATGACAGATCGTGGCGATCGACGCACGCGCACCTCGATCGATATCGCACGATTGTATTATGTAAATCATTACCGCTCAGGTGCTCACTACTGGCAACTGTGTGATCTACCGTTCCTAGTACTGTGATGCAGTACTTCATTAGTACGTTACTAAAACGGTACAAGTTTCGTTTTCCTTTAAAAAATTCATAACCCAAAAATAAATTTTTAAGGAGTAACTTAACGATATCAACAAAATAATACATTTACTTTTCATGTAAGGTTTTACAGCGAAACATTATTAAAATTAGATTTCAGAACTTCCCAAAATATCACAACGCATCATTCGACTGATTGGCCAAAAGAATTGTATTTGCAATTGATAAAATGTTTAATTCATATTTCGACTGGAAACTCCGGAATTATGACAAGTTTTAAAAATTGTGAAAAATATCTGACGAAATAGCGAATTTTATAATACACCTTCATTGGCTAATGTCATATAAAAGATTTCAACGCGCCGATTTTTATATTTTCAGTGTACATGAAGTAAATATCTCTTACGTTAATTCTATGAACTGATTTCATGGTATATTATTAGATATCCAAAAATGTCATTATCTCCCTAGTCACGACTATAAGATACTGTTATCAAATCACTTTGAACAAAGCATCAATTGTTCACCAGAAGTTGATCAATGGAATTCAATATGTACTCGACATGAAAGGATTAATTTCAACTAAAATCTTATACGACATGGCAAGCTTTAGCTTTATGAAAAGTTTTTTTGTGTTTACTGAGTTTTGCAGAAACAGTATCAAAGATGCCTAAAATACAGCTTCTCTATGATTTTACCTATTTATATCAACAGTGTTTTATTAGTCGCACACCGTGCACCATAGAAGGAAACGTTTTGATACTATATAAGCCTGCAGTAAAGTTTATTATTATAGGCATAACTTGGTTAGGTTAGGATAAAAACTTCTTTATAGTTTTTGTAAAAAGTATGTCACTACAGATTTCCTTGTTATAACTTGGGGAGGGGGCTTGAAATGTTAAAAATATTTTTTAAGTTTTTTTATTATGTTACAATATTAATTTATTATTTGGCAAAACAGATGTTCCATAAAAGAAGAAAAAAGTATTTAGTCGTGGTATTCCATTCCATAGTAAATATTGATCAAAATCTTAGCCAGCTAGTGCTTCGTAATCTGCCACCAAACATTTCATTTGATAGCTCTGTTGTGTTTGACCAACAAAAAATAACATGCTAGGCCACCGGCGCCTTTCTCATTGACTTGAGACTTGTTAACCTATCGCACCGCCCTTAAGTCTTAAAGTTAGACAAATAGTGTTTTATATCGTGACTAGTGTACCACTGGCCTTAGTTTAGAGCAGCATGCACCTGTGGCCGGTTGATGACGGTTATTTGATGCGCGCGCGCAACTCTGAATCATGCTTATTATCGGCGCACACAAACCATTGTTGCCGGAACTCGGATACTTACGGGGGCGCTATGGTTACCGGGGTCAATGCTTCCAGTGATTTACGGAATTCCACGATTATTTATATAGAAGTTGGACTGCGAAAACTGATTCTTGGAACACAAGTTTTTGTTGATAGCAAACTAATTGATAATTAATTCTAGCCTCCCACTATTTATACTTTATGCATGTTGCCAGTGATGAAATACGGAACCGATACGTGGTCTTTACTGTGTGCCGAATAAACAAGCTCAAAGTGACTCAGCGAGCTATGGAACGAGCTATGTTAAAAATTACTCTACGTGATTAAATCCGGAATGAGGAAATCCGTAGATGAACTAAAGACGCCGGCTGACATAGCTAAACGAGTCAGTGAGCTGAAATGGCAATGGGCAAGCCACACTCCTCGAAGAACGGATACCTGTTGGGGGATAACAGAAAACGTGTACTGGTCCGGTCCGTCCTCCAACTAGATTGACCGAAGACCTAGTAAAGGTCGCGAGGATCCGCTGGATCCAAGCGGCTTGGGACTGGCCATTTTGGCATACTAGTATATGGGAGGCCTATGTCCAGCAAACTGTCAATATTTGAATATAGTGACTAGACCCAAACTCGGAACCGACTGTTCGCCACATTTTAATAAATATCGTATATTAATAAATTCATTTTCTTGTGATTCGAAAAAATTAAGTCATATTAAACATACGATCGTAATACCAGTAATAACAATTTGAATGCAATAATGTAAACTCACTAGGTGCATACTACACTTGACTACATTAAACACGATTATGTTTCAAGTAAGGAAAAATTATTCGAACATAACCCTTACGTTACCTGAATAAGGTGCTTGTATCCAATCTGATTTGAAAGAGTGTATCAGTGGCAGCTACCAACTGAGGGTCAAAGATCAAACATTAACAGACAAAAACTAATTGCCCGTAGCCACCTGTTCGACACATATCTACCTACAACATTTTATACATCGTACTTGTTAATGTTTGTTATTTTATTTGGAGAAATAGCGTGAGCGTGTGAGCCAACTTGTGCTACCGTCACAGAGTAATGTAAATCATGCAGATAGGTCGTTGTTAAAAGTGATAGATTTACATATTTCTTTTAAAAAATTAGCAAAGAGTTGTGCTTCATTTCCTTTCATAATATCCATCCATACCATAGTATTATTAATGAAGGAGTGAGTATGTTTGTTTGCCCTTTCTTCAGAGAGAGACAGAATGGCCTGATTTTTTTAAGTTTAAGAGAGTTTAAAGTCCTGAAAATTTATTTTTATAGGCATTTTTTTATCCGTGGGATAAATCCAGAAATCTATCATGCGAACAAAGTCGCAGTCAAAAGCTAGTTAAGTAATAATCTTAGTTTTTGGAATAGATAGAAGTATTTGACTAAAAAAGCTCTAAAATCAAAATGAACTCTTCAAACACAAGCGTAATACCACCATTCATTAATCCACAGATCGCAATCAACCGGCAATAAAGCCCGAGTATCCAACTCGATGCGTATCGCGTCGCGAGGGCAACAAAAGAAGACGAATGCTCCCCTTTCTTCGCAAACGAGTGTCCATTCTGCTACAACGGTCGGTAATGAGTCTTTCTCGGTGGTAGCCCAAAGAACAGAGGGCATAAATCATGGCGGCCAGGAAATCATTCATCCTCCGTAATGTGCTGCGAAAATAGGCTTCGCCGAGAAGGCGTCGCGCTAGGCCACCCGCCCCCACTCCGAACGTTTTAAAATAAAAGTTATGGGTCTTAATGAAAATGTAAATCCATTTCGCGGCGTTTTAAGGACATTTGTCGTAATTTATTTCCCTTTTTTCTTTTGGGGGGGACAGTAAAAAAAATCGAGCACTTTCCAGATTTCAATTTTTTTACTCAGGCGCTTTGGCTTAATAACGTGATCAGACTTGTATTCCTGAAGTCTTCATAAACGGTGTGTAAAGAGATCGTGCCAAAGGATGTGCAAGCTTACACCACTATACTAAAGCCATGTTACTTCAATCACCACCAATCCTCTCGCCAAGAAACATGACCATGTAATTTCCCATAAAACGACAAATAGCTGTCAGACTGTTAAGTTACGCTGTGATATTTCTAGATAATAATAGTGACATGATTTGATTCTACTCTCGGATAATTACTCAAAATAATATTCCATATATCCTGACTAGGTTCTCCTATTGGTGTTGAAAGATGTAAAAATAAACATAACAAATGCTTTTCCCTGCTTTTGTAGATGGATGGATGAATGGATAGTACGAATTCTTGAGCTACCTTTCTGTAGGCATATTAATTCCTACTTTTAGTTTTCTACGGCTAATAATTTATGTTTTTCAACTAGCGGATCGGTGAACACCAGCATCTAAATCAAAGAATGGCTAACAGCATTGCTTGCTATTGCTTATAATAAAATATGTTTCCGTTCTCACGAGCAGAGTTCCACCGAACAGTGGGCTCAGAGACTGATCAGTTAATCTCCCATGAGTAATTGAATCGTGATTTAGTATTAACTGTTTTTGTTTCTGTTTTAATTACAACTATTATACACAGAGCTCTTTGTTAAACGTTAAATGACTCCCCTCGCACGAATCAAATAAAGAGCGATCAATTAAAAACTAAACACGACATAGTTCGTCGACCGTTCCCATGACATTTTTGACATAACTCCTGCTTAAGTTTGAACTTAAGATTCCTATAACCTAACCGCATCTCGATGTATGACAAATCGTGACAAAACCACCGACTCATCTATCCAATGACAAACTTAATCTTTGCCGCTGTTGAAATTAGAAGCCAATTAATTTTGGACCTTATTGAGAGTTGTTTAAGCGTTTTAGATACGTTTGTTTGGTTTTCGATGGAGGTGGAATTATAATAGTGGGGGTTATGAATTCATGCGGGCCAGCCGCATGCCAGCGCTACCTTCATCCATCAAGCTCGATCCACATCACCTTCACCGTGGCAATCGACCGGAAACGAGACCCTCAACAACCTCTAAATTGGTCAGAGACAACCTTGTGACGTCTTATGACAGTGGGCTGGAATTGAACTTATACGAACATGCAGTGCTAGAATGTCAATCAAGTTGTAAATTGGAAATGCGACGACAGTATTGTCGAAATATAGTCACTACTTTACTGAAGTGGCAGTTATTTATATCAAGTTTCAGAAATTATTCATTAATCAGTGTTTAAACAATTAAGTAAATGTCTGGTGTGCCAAAATTAATATCAAAATCGAAGTGGAATAAGTTTTTTTTTAAAGTAAAAAATACAGCGCTTCATTAATGTATTTCTTCTGGACGCACGCTCTTTATTCGACGACCTTATAGAAATGAAGACGAAGTACAAGCCCGTTGTACGCAAAAAATGCAATGCAATTTTTATTTGTAATAGGTATGTAATTAAAGCCTACAATATTATATTGTTGTCTAAAGACTTATCGTATCTTACGCCAAAGTCATAGTAAAAACGGTTACTATTGCGCAGTTCATACGAACCAAGACGCTACCTCGAGAGGCCCTTCCGTTATTATTTTCCTCAATGAGGGCAACAATTAAATTGTATGTTGAATGTTGCTCCAAATAAACATGGCGCGTCTACCATATTAATTTACAAAAGTACAATCGCAAACAAAAACGTTTCATTATTAAAATACCGCCAACATTTTCCCTATTAAATATCTATTTCGGTCACTGTACGGAATTCCATTTCGTAAAGTAACGCTTCCGAACATGTCACAAACACAGTTACTGCTGATTATCATGCGAACGAGAGTTCAGCTGTCTCATTCGTACTGCAGGATAAAAACTCACTCTATCCTTGTCACACAACGACCAGATTTTAATATCAAATATCAATATTTGGATGCGATCAATCAAAGTTAATCACGCGAAAGATATAAAAGCAAAATGAATACATTAAGTTCTTTAGTGAACGGGCGTCGCGTCGTCGTCGGTGCACTCGGCCAGGCGGACGTTTTTTATGACGAGGCTAATAATGACCGATTAGAAAAAAAACTCTGGGAACTTGTGTACTCATTGTATTAAGTATATTATCGTGACGTAAGCGATTTTTAATATTAATTAGGTCTGAATATTTAGGGTGGGGCCGATGTAGCATCATCTAATGCTAGATGATATATTAAACAAACAATCCAAACTAATAAATGCGAAAGTGAATTTGTTTGTCCTTCCTTTACGTCGCAACGGAGAATGGGAATCTCTGGATTTTTTGTATAGGGATTGTTTAAGGGCTGGAAAAGGACGTAGGTTTCTTTATATCCCGGTCGAACAAGTAGTTCCCGTGCGATAATTTCTGAAGTCCACGCAATCGAAGTTGCGGGCAAAATGATTTTTGAATAAAAAGCAAATTGCAATTCTTTATATTATTACTTAATGAGATGTGAACCGGACTTGTATCAGTACTATCCTTACTTAAGACTTAATTTTATAATAAGATATCCGTCTTATTCCTTACCATAGCCTACGTGCATGCAAAATTTATCACGGTCATTTGTGCTATTTAAAATGTCAGCCAGATAGATTAAATGTTATGAAAAGATAGTTGATCAAAGTACAAGACATACGGGCCCCTAGCTGTAGCTTCTGTATTTAAACTAAGAACGATCGTTGGGCCAATTTAAAAGCGAACTAATTAGGTCAACTCGTCCCATGTTCAAGCAATCGATACCCCAGTGGAGCGAAGTTCCAACACGGGCGAACAACTGCTATAAAATTAAATGTTGTTCTTTACTGAACAGCTATTTGTTGGCACAGTGGGACCAAAATACAGCTAAGTGGACTTGAGCTATTTCTCGTTTTAGTTCGCTTTCTTCTTCTTTTTTTGCGAAAATCAATATCATGTGGTAAACAAATTAAGATCGTAAATCACTTGTATTTTATATCATTTTTATTTTGCATGTATATCTGATTAAGATTGATTGTTTGTTCTTCCTTCACGTCATAACGGACATGCACAGTTGAAGGGACGGAAAAGCACATAGGCTACATTATATCCTGATGGGACCAGTATTCCCTATATTTTGGGATTAAGTCTCAAGTCCACGCAGATGAAATCGCGGATGAAAGCTAGTCAATTATAAACAGGAATATTAATTTTGAAGGAAAAACAAGATGCTAATCTGATCATAATAATTCCAGTCCAAGTAGATTGGCTTCATACTAAATTAGTATAATGTTTTGGTTACTTGCAAATATTAAACTAACGTTAAACCGCACTTTTTACAACAACCAAAAGGTTCGACAATGCAAAATATGATTTGACCGTATCACAGTAATGTCGACCCACGCGGCACCGTGCGGTCGATCGATTTATCTAATTGTGTCCGCCTGGCCGTTTCTAGCACGAATCTAGTTTACTTTCACACTTAGTCACAACACAGTGGGGCTGCAATGCTCACGACGGGACCAAATTAGAATGGATTACTAAATTCTAACAAAAACTACTCGTGTTTCTACGAATGTTGGTCAAACTTGTAAAAACTACATTGTGTTAGTTCGATCTCTTTGCTCAGAGCCACAATTTGGAAAACTATGTAAATACCTCACCCTGAAAAGACAATATTTTTTGCCAATTACTCCACTCAACAGTAGGAGGTAGGTGAATGATGTTAGAAAATAATACACAAAAACTTGTTAGATTTGTATTTACTGTAAGAGTGTCACTCGTACCAGGGCATATCAAAATTATAAAAAGTAAAAAATTACGCAGTCTTTTTTTTTAATTTACTTTTCATTCTCTTATTAAAAAATTGGACAACAATGAACCATCTCATTATTTCAAAATCATTATTTTGACCACTAGCTTCAATAGGCTAGTTGACTAAATTTGAAAACTTGGCTAATTATATACTTTAATATCTATTTTATCCCAAAAAAAACTATATTTTAAAGAAAAATCAATATTTACATTACGTATTTTGTATTTTAAAAAAGCCATTTAGATTTCCCTCGAAAACGCTGAATAGTGTCATGGCGTCTTGAATGACGTCACAGCTCGCGAAATAACCTGCTCTGTGATATGAAAACGTCAACAACAACAATGATGTTTTGCGAGGCGTGACGTCACACTTTCTTGCGCCGCGTTCTTCGTGTTCGTTGTCACGTGACCTAATGCCTATTTTTTTCGAATTCATTTTCTAAAAATATTAATAATCTTTAACTTTTTTGAGGAATAGACTGGTTTTTTCTCACCTTCGTGTCTTCATTTATAATTAGCAACTATAAACCAAGCCATTTGTTATTAGTGGACACAAGCCTATTGTGGCTTCTTAGTATCAAGTGATATAAAGGCCGAGTGCAAGCCCATTCAAACATACAAAATCGTAATTTTCAATCAAATATGACACATGATTTTATAAGCATTCGTTAAAATCGGACATTTACAAAAACGAACTCGTGTATCCATGTATTTGATATTGTGATGTTCAAGTAATTAAAACATCGGTCAGATTGCGAAGGTGAGTTTCATCCGAGTGTTGCGATTTGGGTCGAGAAGCGACTGTAGGCACAGTTAGTGAAGTTGTGGTTGCGTCATGACTTCTTTAACCGCGGCCCCTCTTTCAAGTAGCCGGCTGTTAAGGCTGTGTGGGAATCCATATGAAACACATATTAAATGTTGCCAAACAGTAGTATTGATGTCACTTGTGTTTCGGTAATGGAAGATACATAGCCAAGTGCATACCGATTAGACATTACATTAATAAACACTTGCCACAAAACCCATATCAATTTACTGTAGTGAACAAATAATCAATTTAAAGTTGGAATGTTAACTTTTTTTCTTATATTTTTATTTTTAGCCCCCAACGCAAAAATAGGAGTTTTATTATTTTGTGTGTTTATGTGTGTGACTGTCTGTCAGTCTATGGCATCATAGCTCTCGTACGGAAGGACCGATTTTGATACGGTTTTTACGTGAAAGCATGTTTCCTCTTGCGGTGGTGCTTAACTATATTTGGTAATCGTATGATTATTGCGTAGGGTTTTTTTCTACAATTTTTAATTTAATTCACTTGTTCCATATGGCACTAAATATATATTTTTGGCTAAAGTTCACCACACAGCCTTAGCCAAGCCGCCGGTTAAATGTATTGTGACGGCTAATAAACGCCAGCTCTAATGAGTAACGGGCCAGTTTGACTTAATTAATAGTGATGTGCCATTGCTCACACGACGACTTTCGATTTTTGTATAGAACCGTATTGAAATTCTTTTACGGCTTTTCTCAGCGACTGTACTATCTTAAGGATCAGCAGAATGGCTGAATAAAATTACGGCATGAAAGTTGTACTCTGGCAGGTATTAATCATCCTTGGTAATTATATACATTATATGCCATTATAAAGTACTTTTTTGTGAAAAAATAAGAATATGAAAAATGGATTCTGAGAATGCAAACGTATGTGTGATTTAAATATTTAAATCTAACCCCAGTATGTCGTGAGTGTAGTGGAGATTGCTCATTTGGACAAATTTGTGAAAATGATCATTTGCAATTGGAAAAACTTGTGTAAAGTTCGTGATTTGGATTGTTTGTTGAGGAGTTATATTATAGAATGCACCTGTATCATGATATAATTTAATCACAATCTGCAAATTTTTATTATAATCTTAATTTACTTTTATGCAATTCATGAACATTGAAGAAAAAAAAATACTTTTCATCAAGAAATTACAAATTTAATAATAAGAATTTACATCAATTGCTCAATGGAATAAAACGAGTTGATAATCTTTTTCTATTAAAATAATGAAGAACACGCTATTTTTTAAATTCTCAATAATTTCGGCATGACAATTTTAAAGAGCTTAATAAATAAAAATCATTTTTAATTAAAACATTTCCACGAGCTTAAAACTAGTACCTGCTATTTTATATTAGTATACTGCTATTGAGCTTCTATTTTTTAACAATAATCCTTATTTGTCTCCTGTATAATACTAGTAAGAAAATGTCGTAGGGGTCTGAATTGAATATCCGAATCCCATACTAACATTACATATGAGAAAGTAAGTTTATTTGTTCTTCCTTCATGAAGTAATGAAGTATCAGAATAGCTTGATTATTTGTATAGTTTAATAGCCCTAAAAGAACACATGGTGCTTTTTATACTTTTTGACCTGACGAACGAAGTCGCGGGCAACGGTTAGCTAAATATGCAGCAACGGTTTGACTGGGCCTTTATAAGTTTAGTATGCAAGCGTAGTCGTTGTAAGTTAGGAATTACCTTCGTCTGGAAAGCTGTGTAAGTAATTTTCTTTCCGTGTGGGTGAACCCGCGAGAGAGCATCAGTCGCTGTCCCACACAGACACACACTCACACACACACAAACTTGACTGCCCAAATAATATGAAGTTAGAGCTATTCAATGTTATTCGCTCGATAAAAGTTTCATACTAAATTTCAGTTGCCATAATCTTTTTGAAATCTAAGATCGAAAAGTCGTAAATCCGTTCCTAAAATTTCATTGTCAAAGGAAAAGAGAAGAAAAGAGAGACAATGAGATGTAGGAAAGAGTGGTCGAATCGAAGACATAAGATGATTCTATTGTAATAACTGAATAATATAGAATAGCTGGCTTTGTGCAGTAATTATCTTAAAAATCGGACCTCGGATTATAATGTCGCGAAATGAGTAGGTATCATAAACATAAAACTTCCTAGGGATTAACAATTTTCATTTTTACACACTATTTTTCGATTATTGTTCAAAGCGCCACCTAGAGACCATTAGCTGCGTAATAGTTATTGTAGCTAACTATAAAGTTTTACATAGGTACTATGGTACATCAAAGCCAGTTATTCTATTTTAAAAGAGTACGGCAACAGAAACGTAGTATGGAAACATTCTGAGCGGAATCCCGTTAAGTATCATTTAGTTTCTCACATTATATGTACAGTCAACGTCACATGTATCTACGCAACTTTGTACCTTTTTATATTATCTAACTCTTAAATGACATTTTCATAATACACTGAATAATATCAAATCATACTGAATGTAATATGATACAAAGTTGCGTAGATACATATGATGCTGATTGTACCTTATCTACATCGATACAGTCGCTTCAGATTTACCTATGAGTGAGTAAAATTTTTAACATAACATGAAATGCAATATATTTAATTTGATAAACAAGCTGGATAATCATTATAGTTTGTCAAATTTTTTACATTCTCCATATTACGAATCTAAACTAACTTCACAATCCAGACAATGTTGGGAATCTTAGTTCTGGAATCCCATTTTACTACTTACTAATCTTAATACCTAGATAATTTAAAAAAAATACCTAGGTAATTTCAATGTGTATATTCTTCTAAAATAACAGAAAAATATTTTTGGACACCCATTTTACACATATAGACGTATAGACATAGACATATAGATCTATGATGTCTCAGAAATCAATTCTATATTATAGATGCGAAACCGAGTTTGTATCGTTGTTTGTTTTTCCTTCCTTTGCATCATAACAGAGAATCACTAGATTTTTGTATAGAAGTATTTGAAGAGCCTGACAAGAATATAGTCTATTTTGTATCCTGATCGAGCAATTAGTTCCCGTGCGATAAATTTTAGAGTCTACGCGGACTAAGACGCGAACAAAACGCTAGTAAGTAATAAATAAACCCTAACTTTTGTCAATTCAAAGCAAATCTTATCAATAAAAATTGAGTAACACCTTTGAACGCGACTGTACTGAGGTAATAGGCAAACTTTGAACATTGCCCCGCATTGTTCGAGGAAACTTAAAATCTACATGTGTTTGCCGAGTTTGCCTTATTCGATTACGTTTGTTGAATTGTTTTAACTTTCCTGAGGAATTCCAAACAGCTTTGCCTTACAAGGGAACAAGATTGAAAGTTCTCTTTAAGTTAGAAATAAATTTGCTTATTAATTTTAATTAACGATTAAATTCTTCAATCAACTTTATGGAATTAGACATTTTGGGGTTCCTCATTGAGAACAATATCACATACAAAAGAAATAAATATGAACTTCGGTAATTTGGATTTTCATTTAAAAGTTGATATAGCTGTATAGTTTCTTTCAATCTTTCATTTCTGCAGAACACATTCGAAAGGCTATTAGATTCGTTGACGTCAATGGAGATTTTTTTTATTTTGGACTTTTTGACTTTATTTTCATTTTTGAGATTTTAATTGTGATAATATGTTTTAGGTTAGCAAACGCACTGTTCTTTTTAAAAGTCTGGGTAAACAGTGAGCAAGCTTCCCAGGGCATTATCATCTTATACAAAATAAGTCGTAAATGCAAATCGAGCATCTAAAATCAGAAAAATAAGACTAAATTACCCACATTACCATGAAGTCTTTAAGAGAGAAAAACTGCAACTAATCATCCAAAAAGTATAGTATGGTACCATACCAGCACGCCACAAAATAAGTAATCACGCACTGGGAGGAGATGTCTCCGCGCACGCCCCGCCCCCCGCTAATTGCGCCAATCTGCGCGACGCACGCACACACGCACGTGCTGCGTATGCGCACACAGGCCGCTCACCGACCGGCCGACCACGGCTGCGCGTGCCGAAGATGGGCTAGTGCTTGCTTTCTCTATTTGAAGGGCTGGCAAATGCTTGATCAATATGAAAATTGTTTTTGGCATTTGTTTTGTTTGCTTTTTCTAAGGCCTCTTCTCATTAGACCTGATAAAGCCCAAATATAATTTCGATTTATGTTATAAAATAGCTGCTCTATTTCATAAGCATACTGTCAGGTACTGTTAAAGCTATCTAACTATTTTATTCAAACAACAACAAATTTTGCTGGTCAGGATTGTCAACTCATTGTTAATGTAGATTTCAATTAAATAGCTCTAAAGACATCATTAAAAAGTAAAATGAAAGCAACATTGAACTTATTGAAGTTAGTGACTATTATGAAGCAGACGAGCTGCTGTCCGGACACTGTTTTACCGACGACGACGGTCGAGCTAATTGGAAAATGTCATTAACTCACCCTGGAGACTGACGACTGCAGGACAGGGGAAAATAAAATAGAACCGAAAGCTCTGTACTTCGTGAAATTTAATTGGGAGCTCGTCCAGATAGCTCAAAAGTTTTTAGCAGATTAAAGAGAGCATGGCTGATTTCTGAATTTTTTTAATAATTTACTACTACTACTAATCAGGTGAGATGAACGCCAAGTTTAAACCCATAATACTTTTCTTTAAACTATCATATGTTTTGGATTTGAAAACTGCAGTGTAAAATCACTATAGTGAAAATAAATTCGTCACAGTGGTCGGGCAGTTTCACATTCAGCAGTGTAATCAGCAAGAAAGAATACTGTTCCATTCAGGCCAATTTTTCCAATTGCCGTGAGATGAAATGAAAGGCAAGCGAAAACCGATAGGTAGTAAAACAATCAAATTTCCAATGAGTGAAAGTCCATAGAAATTTAAACCATGCACGTATGTTCTAAAGATTGTGTTTATGTTACAGTTGGCAATTGCAAGTTGTGTAATAGTTCAATGGGTTTTGACGCAAAGTGTGTATATAGTATTTAATTTGTCTCTGCATAACTGTCCACACAAATCCAACAAAATAAAACTCGAGGCTCGGGTCAAGGTGTAAGTTTCAGTAGACGTTACTGTGGATATAAAAACAATAATAAAATAAAACACCAAATGAGTTAAATGATCTCCGTGTCATCAATCGTAGGGCTCAGTTATAAATTATAGTGTGACGCTGCGGAGGGATATTGAATTACATAGAAATAGCTTTGGGATGACACGGGGTGAACCTATTCTAGAGGTACACCCTTGACACACACGGACGATTTGAAATGCCTATGTCTAACAGATCTAAGTGTGCCTTTATTCATTTTGATTGATTCAATAAGGTCTTAATTGCACTATAAGTCTTTAGTCAGAATTAAACATATTATTTTTTCTATGAGTGTAAATGCAAGTTGAAGATTTAGAAGTACGAACAAAACATCTATGGTCACTAGATAATACTTAGTAAGAAAATGACAACATAGTAGAGAGAGCTCTACAAGGATAGTTAATAGCTTAAAATAATTACTAGAAACATTGACATAATATTTATTATCTCTTGAAGAAGAGATACATAAAAAAATACAATGATATGTTATTGTTGTTGTTTATTTAAAGACAGGGCAATGAATGCAAATAGGTCTTTAATAATAATAAAATACTTGATTGGGTATGCAAAAAAAATTATTCGCGTTTATATTATGACATATTTTGGATGAAAACACAAATCTGAAAAACTATTTTGAATATTTAGCTTCTAAGATCACTAGATGTATGATTTATTCATCGGTTTTAGATCTGCCTTGATCACGACACCGCGTGAACTTATGACGTCATAAGTTCATACACTATGAAGCGAACCTCCCACGTGTTAGTTTGATTAAAAATAATAAAACCATGAAATGAATACGGTGTCCTTAGTATGTCAACAAAAGTGTCAATTATCAATGTCAATACTATTTCACAAGTTTTGAGTATTTAGAAATCTGTTTCATTACGAAATGTATGCACGTGAGTTCAAATGATTGTCATTATGTTTTTTTAAAGAAATTATAATATAAACTTTGATTAATTCGAGAAACGAAAATGAGAAAATTTAATGTAAAGTCAAAATATCTCCAAATGAATTTTTTTTATTTTCATGCCTTATAATTTTTACATACCCCGCCAAGCTAAGGAAATTTAGATTTTGTGACTCAATTTGATAGGACATTTCGTATCCTGGTAAAATGAAGTAAACATTTTTAACGAGAGATAAGCAGCGCATGGTTCACTAGCTTATAATAAAGCTGGCTACTGAACCGCCATCATTAAAAACTACCTGCGTGTGCGACGGTCAAGCGGCTCTTATAAAAGTGCTCGTAAAGTGCACAGAGCAAAGTGAAAACCGTCGGGATGTCATCGCGCGCTGTTTATGTGCATCTCGGAGCACATTTACGAGTATATATCCGAGCAGGCCGTAACGATGAATAAAAAACCATGTTGCTATAACACTCGCGTCACAAAGTTTTGATTGGCAGGAGACTTATTATTTGATACCTTTGTTGTTTAGTAGGGGGCGTCCATAAATTACGTGAGGTGTTTTTTTAAATTTTCTGTCCCTCCCTCCCCCCTTGGTGAGATATCGTGAGGTTTTATTCAACCCCCTCCCCCGTCCCCCAATCTCACGTGAGATTTTTCAGAATGTGGGTTTATTAATATTAACTTAGTGTAGTGTTACTTTATTGATAAAAAAACTTTGGTGAGACAGAAATGTCTTCACGGAAAAGAAGTGCTGTTTGGAACCACTTTTTAGAAGTGGGTCAAAAAAAAGCGAAATGTACATATTGTTCAAATATCCTTGTTATTACCGGTGGCTGCCGGTGGTAACGTCGATAATTTGAATAGACATTTAAAAACTAAACATCACACATGTCTAGTTTTAATCAGAAAAAAAAATTGCGTGATATTTGTCGAGACCCCCCCTCTCCCCAACGTGAGATTAGATGATATTTGACTCGACCCCCTCCCCCCCTTAATCATCTCACGTAATTTATGGACGCCCCCTAAACTATTTAATTAAACTGTGCAAAAATCAATAGCAATAAAAGTAAATAAATTACGTTTTAATATTGCTGTGTTCAAAATTCTGTCGAGAATGAAAGTCACGAAAGAAAACATTGTCAAACTCGAAACATAGATTTAATGATTGACTAATTGAAAGGTGAATTCCTTTAATAGGATTTAAAGCTGTTTTCCGTAACCCATCTACAACACATAAGATTCTACATGCGTCAGCAAAAACTTCTCAAAACAGATACAAACCGAAGCTAAGGTATATAATATTTCAAATCTCGAATCAAAAATCAATGTATAAAGTATAATTGTATACGCAAGTGAGCATAATTGAACCGCCTCCGTGCGACAAAACGAATTCAGAGATCCCGATGTAATCAGAGTACAAGGATCGTCGGAGAGAACACGATAACAGTATGGGTTTACAAACAGCGCAGCGCAGCGCAGCCCGCTCGGGTCCATAAACTACGACACATTACTGCTGTGAACGCGACGAAATCAATTCCCAGTTCCGATTCCGAGAACTGACACAGTTTCTCGAGTGTCACATCACTACCGACGCACCGCCAAATAAATTCTAATCGTTCCCTCGGAACGCCCCGCATGCCAATCTAGCTCCTAACTACACTCACCTAAAACAACTTTAAGCACGACGCTAAATGACCACTTAAAATATAAAGAAGAGCCACCTGTCCCGAGAAAAACTTTATAGCCTCCATAAAATTTAAACCTCAAAAAGAAAAAAGTATGGATTTTTTTTGTTGAGGCCGAGACCCATTTTTGAGCGTGTTTACCGAAGCTGTCACCCACAGAATGGCGATTTTGACTTGTCGGGTGAGTGAATTAATTGTGTAGTTTTTGAGAGATATCGTCTGATGGGCGATAAGGACGGGTGCGTTCCGTCGGTCCGTCCGTCCGTCCGCTGGGGCAATTTGCTTCAGTAATAATGACTCGGGTCGCGGAATTAGACGACACTCACACTTTAATTGGCAAGACGACCAGTTCTGTGTTTTAAGACTGTGTTATAAGGAATAATTTTCAAAAGATAACCTTTTATTTCGAGATATGATATTTTTTATTTTCGTATTGAGTTCAATTATACTAAAGTAAAAAGTTATAACATTATACATGTTTAAATACACAGCTTAAATATAAAGCTTTACACAGAAGTAACACTAAAATACAGACTGTATGTAATATAAATATTTCCCGTACACACTCATGTACCATGTCACATTAACCCTTTCTTGTTTCTGTGCAGTGTGTTGGAAATGTCAATTCAAAGTCGAATATGAAATGGTACAAAAGTGGGTACATATTAGTATTCAAGTGTAAATATATCTAGTAAAGATCAATGCAAAGATATTTGAATTTCAACATTCTCATTTTTCAGCTATACACCAAAATTGATTTTTTTTAAATAAAGTAGTTGAACTAGTGTCAGAGGAGTGTTCGTGTGGAACTTATACACATAGTACGTAAGTACAAAATGTGAAACGATGAATCTGGCGCATATGAGCAATGTAGCTTCCATGAACAGTCCGCACGCACTGCTCCGAAACCTAGCCGCAAAATAATGTTGGACATGATACTCGTAAAGGTAGACTCACCGTGCGACGAGACCGCTGCGGAGTATGACGGATGCATTTGCTGGTGGTAGTACCGCGCCCGGCTATGGTGACCACCCTCCAACGGTGAATGGAAGAACCCCTCCCCCTCCCCGTTCACGTCCCCCGCGGGGCTCCCATTCACCCGGCCCTCGTACCAGCGCTGCTGCACGCCCGTCCCGCCACCCTCGCTCATATCCATCTCAGCACCTCCCTCACAAACCATGCATCGCTTTTATATCACACTTGAGTCCACTATCCTATCCGCATTTCTTAGTCTGAGGCTCTATGTAGGTTTGTGCGGGGTCGACGGATGACGCGGACAGTTCATGCTGCACGTTTCTGGAAAATGGAGAAGAATTTGGTTATTTAAAACCTTTTTTGTACATTTAGATCAGGTTTTAGGATTTTATAGATGTACAATGGATCATTAAACTAATGTCCGACCAAAGTAAAGGCTTATAAGAAATAATTAAGTTGTTAAAAAAATATGTTTGAAATAAATGTTAGGTTAGCTTTCAACTTTATAATCGAGTTAGATGCATCCAGTATATTTCATGTGTGTGCCAGATATCAACGAAATACGTTTAAGTTAAAGAGTAAAATGACTGATTACATATAAAACACTGGCGGTACGTCATAAGCACTTTCAGGTGCCCCAATATTTCGCCTCGGATTGTGTATCGTACTCGTAATTGAGACATATCAATTGTCAAGCACTCCCTATCGTAACTTATCGGTTTGCGCAACATCAAAGAAAAAAATAATTCCACGCGACGGTCTTGTTGTCAAAAAAGAGACAATCAATTAAGATAATAGTGGTGCGCTATCGAAAGACGTCGGATATCGATACGCTCCCAATTTGATTAACTGATAGTGCCGGGACAACACTCGATACCGCGTCGATAAGCGATAACGCGCATTAAGCGCTGTTAGCCAACCGAACCGTGATTTTTATTACCACTAAACTCACTGAAGATATCTGAACGTAGTATCAGCTTAGTGGTACGTGGTGTCGTGAAAACGGCCCGACCACCACGTTTCATGATCTATTCGATAGCGAAATGGCTTCTCAGCGAATGGCGGCTTTTGAAATTGTGAGATTTTATTGTCTTAGTTTACTCGTAAATTGTATTGTAGAGGTAAATTCTGTCAGTCCCGGAATATTAGTTTTCTGTTCGAGTTTGTAAATATGTAAAAGTCAAGTTATTATATCGTTTTTTCTCCTTTAAAATTTAATTTCCTATTTACATTTTATTTAATGGGAATTCAATTCAACTCAAATTCGCCCATTGAATATTTCTTTTGACGTAATTTTTAAAAATGGAACGTGTGGCTTTGATAGGGATTATAGTGTTGCGAAATGATTATCATCGACTAACAAATTCATTGTCAAATGTCAACTATAATAGCCGTTACGCAACTAATGGTCCTTATATGGTATTTTGAACAGTAATAAAAAATATTGTGTAAAATTGAAAATTTACATTTACTATTATTATTACCGTCACATAATAATAAATTTGAGAATAATTATATGATGTAATTAATAATTATATATTCTCTTTATTTATTTGTACAATCAACAGCGTTACGATACTTAATTATTTTACATGTACATACTTATGTATGATTTAATTTTTGTAAGATTTTTTCAGTTCTGATTTTGTAAAATCAATAATATCCTCATAATTCCACTGTTGGACATCTTCTCTTGGGGGGATTTGCTATAGTCACCACCACTTGGCTGAAGGATTGGTGATCGCAGGAAGATGTTATAGATACATAAACATTTGAGCCTTCCTATCTTGTGAATATTTTTCCCTTAGTCGCCTTTTACGGTAACCAAGGAATGGCATATAGTCAGCCAATACTACAGCGTTTAAAATAAATATAAATAAAATTCAAATTTCGAATTCATGCGCAATCCCAATACGAAAACAATCCGAAAAATATATATACAAAACAAATTTAGTAGTAGGTGCCTTGGTCATTTACTTAAATTGTTTGAACCTTATATTACATGTAAAAAAAATTGCTATAAATCTCCTAACTTAATACACCAAAAGTAACAGGTCTTACAAACATGACAATGATTTATTAAGAAAAGCAGATAGGTCAATCTTTTATTTGCTTATGAAATAAAATTTTCCATAATAATCTTCTTCAACTTTGTCGTTGTTTCTTTTCTGTCATAAATATAAAAAATTAGGTGAGCATGCGTCCATTTTACTGCTTTCACGTAACATACCATCAGGTAGTTGAAGGCCAAGTGGTCATTATGAATAAATGAAATTCAAGTTCATTAAAGAAATCCTCCACTTAGTTGTAGCCACGTGTTTTAGCTATATTTTCTATTAATTATTTTTTTCAATTATTGTTTGCATGCGGTGGTTTCCTGTCATTGAAGGAGAATTTACTGTTATTTTAAGTTATTTTTATTGTGTGATTACTTATAGGGTTTCTTTGTAGGAAATCCAAATAAATAAATAAGAAATAAATACATTTTCCCCTGATACATTATTTGGATTTACTTCATGACTTATACTTGTATTCGCTCTCATTTTGTCTAAATAATCATTTCGCACTTTTTGCGCTCAATAAAATTAAACTAAACTTATTTATGTTCCACAAGAAGCGTTTAGAATAACCAGATAAACGAGATAAAACTAACGATCATCAATCTCATAGCAAATTTTATAGTTGTAAAAAGTACGTTACATGATGTAGACGCATACGGATGGCGAATAGTAATCGCCCATTTGCTCAGCTATAAGAACGGACACACTCAAAGAATGCGCAGGATTCATAGATCTATCAAAACTATGTACACGGCACTGAAAACTATAACTGTGCCACCGATCGACATTTTAACTATCAACATACAAAATTATTTTCATTCTCCATTACTACGTAAAGGAAGGACCAATAAACAGGCTCACTTTAACATTTATAATATTAGCATTCGATACGAGTGAATTTAGCACCTACCAACCGGGCTAGTCGTGTTACGGTAAATTAATCACTTTTCCGATTTCTAACGTACTCTAAATGCGAAGATTTCAAAAATTATTGCATGGGAACGTATTGACAAGAAGTAATCGAAAGAAAAAGTCTAATTTGCCTCTCTCTATTACATAAAGAAAGATGCACGTTCAATTTCATTACGATTAGTTGCACTATTCAGGCATCAAGAGTCAAACAAACATATATACTCTATTTTGGTTTTATAATATATTTTTCCAAGTATGTTCATCTATGTGCTTGATTGAATTAATGCTTTGAGAACTATTCTAGTTTGACCCAAATAGTTATCACTCAAACAGGTGTGTAGCATATGGTGAAGTGGAGTATTTATAACATTGATAAGTCATTGGCAAGAGTTGATGAATTATCCCCCAGAAGAAGATCTATAGTTACAAGACATGCTATCTAATATAAAAAAAGAAACAGATTAATTAAAAACACTGTAAACTTGACAAACAGTAGTTTTACTAGTTTCAAGCGGAGAGGAGTCCTAACTGCAGAATAACAGGTATATTTTATTTTGCAAAACTTTACTTGTTTATTGGTCGTCGATAAACACCTGACGAGATAGTGTTCATTTTATTGTAAATATGTAAGTTTATAAGATAGACTTGTGCTACTTCAGATCTATAATTCCGAAGATGTCACAAAATATGTCTCGAATACTACAGATCTTTATCACCAATGATAAGATAGTTCCAGGAGAACCAACGAGCATATATTTAGATTGGTTTTTCCTGTCTGTGATTTCCCTATGCAGAAGATAGTAACCTTCCGTATGCAATTTTTTTAATTTCACCGTATCTTTCAAGTATGTAAATAGAAGATTGTTGTAGATATTTATTTTTAAAGCTATCACTATCATAGACCTTGAAAAATAATGTCATTGTTTTTAAATCTTAAATAGCAGTTTTAAATTAATCACAAAACTTGATCGTATTCAAAGTAAAAAGAGAGCCTGATATCCACTTCTACATTAATTAGACAATACTGACCATTGGACAACAACAAACAAATGAGTGAAATCTCTAGCGGCTCCAGGCTCCCTTATCCGACCCAGATTAATCCCAAAGTGGTGTAATGTGTCGTTTATTGTATCACAGGATTAAGTAAACAGTCGTATTTTGAACACTGAAATACTTCATTTACTATCACACACCGCCATGAGATTACGTATATTTAACAAACGATAAGTGACATTCCTAATCTATGAATTGCAGAACGAATAAAATTCATTTTAGAACTTTATCGTTGCAGCCATTAATTATAATTAAGATACGGCCTGTCGAAATTTAAGCCTTGATAATATCAATTATACTTTGATAATCGGAGATAATATATCTCTGTGTTAAAAATTAGCTTCAAATAAGAATTTACTTACGTAACCTTTAGAAGAAGAAAATACGCAAATTAAAACAGTGTCAATCGTGGCAGTGTAACTGTATCTACGTGACATCAAAAATAACAATAATTCATTATTTATAAAGTGCTCTTTTATTAAATGAAATTAATTTAAAAAAACATAGATTTTCTTCCTAATCGATAATTATTAAGAAAAACGAGAGAAATAATCACACTATTTTAATATTAAAATGTTCTATCAAAAGAAAATCACAAAAGTTAGCTCAGTTTTTATACAGTAAAATTCAGAACTGATTATAATTAAATATATAATAATAATAACTAAATGAAATATTGCAGGATCACTAAGAATAATATCGGATTGTATAAATATACGAGTATTCTCATTTGTTTGATACTACTAATATTCCACATCAAACTAATGAAGACCTTTGCACTCAGACAAATACAAATTTAAAAAGTTAATTTAATCCACCCAATGTATTTCGAGAAAAACCTTTGTTAAAATGTGATGTCACACTTAAAAACTTATACCCAAATGACGTCTACAAAAAAAACTATTCGATTAAGCAACCACTTGTTTCTATGTCAGCCTGGCTAGCTACCACCATGTTACCTAAGTCTGCCACCAAACAGCAATTTTAACATCACTTTTGTGTTCCACGCGCCTTAATCTAATGCTTCTAGGTGTGCACGCTTACCATCCAACGGCCTTATGGTCACGTACTATCGGGTAAGATAAAGGCCAAGTGCGAACCACATGTTTGTTCCAAAAAAATATGTACGCATTGATGACTCGGCGGTGGCGTTTAATGATAAGTCTGCGTTACAATACTTGCGTCAATACTGACGCAAACAGATACGTAATTTAATGTTCAAATCATTGACGAAAACTAGATAGTGCTAGTACGCAGTTTGTAGTGTGCGCCGCATCTGTAGCGCACGCTGGAGAACATGTGAAAATGAAATGAAAATGAAAAAATGTTTATTGAATCATATACTAAAATTAGTGGCGCCCTCATTCGCTCTTTTCAAAATTTCTCCGCAATTATACAATAATATCAAAAACCAAGCCGGACTTTTTGTAGTCATTGCTGGTTTACGGTTTATCGATACATTACGGTTACATGTTTTGATTCTGTGTAGTTATTATAAATTGAATCGCCTGAAGTGGTCACTTACTTTTTATTGATAGTAACTGAATATATCAAGTCATGATGGATCAATAAAAATGTAAACCAGCAATAAAAAGCTCTACGTCATAAAATCCGTAATGAATAAATCCGTAAATGAACTAAAGTGTGTCGGTGGACACAGCTCGACGAGTCAGTGAGCTGAAGTAGCAATAGTCAGGCCGCATCGTACGGACGGATAACGACGGAGTAAAAATTCTCGAAGGCAATCACGAACCGGGAAACGGGTACCGGGCCGGACTCGATAGAACGCCGACCTAGTAAAGGTCGCGGGTAGTCGCTAGATGCAAGAAACTCGGGACCGGTCATTGTGGCATACCGTGGAGGAGGCCTATGTCCAGCAGTGGACGTTTCCAGGCTGATGATGATGACTCAGAGTGATTTTGCAACAGTTTCTTATATTTTCCTCTATAATTATAATTATTGATGATAAGCGACGATGTGGCCTTCGATTGTACGGACGCTTTGATCTAAAACCTGGAGAAATAAATCCATGTGCATGTAACCTGCAGTTGTATTATAATTGCAGTCCGCTTCTATTGCCGCAAAAGCCATCCAGAGCACACATTTCCAATTAAAACTTTCCAGAACTACATTTAGTAATTTTAATGTCATTCAAAGTATCTAATAGAATCTTTAATAATTAACGCGTTCAAAAAGAACTAAAAACCGACTTCAAATGCCTTAAAAATTTGATTTTCTCAAAGAGCGATCAATCAATTTCGATAAAATTTATATGGAAATACACCTGAAGTATGTTCTAAAAAAAGAATTATCAAAATCGGTTCACTATTGGCGGAGTTATCGCGTAACACACAAAAAAAATATTTGAAAAAACATACGCGTCGAATTGAGAACGTCATCCTTTTTTAAAGTCGGTTTACAAAATTTATGTAGACTATTTTGTAAAAACTGCCTTAGTCAATTGACAATAAATAGAACTTTCTACGATGGCAGGCAAAGCCTGAGTAAAATGTTTGTATATGCTTCTGCTCAATCTCTTGCACGATTATTATCTTTTCATTGGTCGATTTGCTGTAATATGATAGTACTTTTTCTTACAGTATAAAGTCCAATATTTGCATTAATTTACAGTCATAACTGTATACGTCATAGTGACGTCACATCACTTACAAGATGGATATATATAATCATCTGATTACAGACAGTACCTGACTTTGCTGATATAAGTGAATCTGACAGACAGAGTTGACTACATGTCAATATATTAATAACATCCTATTATACGTCGGAATGAGCACACTTTTATCGTTATCCTATTGTCTCTTACCAGTTAAAATAGTGGCCATAGACAAGCAAAATATGTATCACAAACAAAATATTGTTTAGTACATAATAAGAAAGTGTCTCTACATTTGCCAAAATAATAAATAATACTAAACATAACTGATTATCTACTTTTTGATTTTTATAATTATATATTTTTAAATAATAATCATATAAATTACCAACAAATATACTATCCACATACTGGTCAAATTTAAGCTTGAATTCAAACAGTCTTGAAAACAGATACTTTTTAAATACGTGGCAAATTTCTAACAATTGATGAGACAGGCTTTGAGTTTTAATATGTTCTGAAGAAAACCCCGTTTAATTCGATGGTTGTTATTATATTATTTGAAGAAGAAAACTGAAAAATAATTGTCAATAAACGACTAATACTGGTATTAAATAACAAATATCAATGTTAAGATGGGAAAGTGGCCGTGATTTACACAACTATTACGTAATTTTAATCATAGAAGATAGACATCGAAATTACTGAAAATGTCTCTAGATATTTCTGATACAGATAGCAGTGCTGCAAAGATCACTGATGAATCTTAACAAATGTCTTACCAGTAGCCCGGGAGATAAGATGATCTTCAAGAAATAAAGATTATAGGCAATATGGCATTAAAATATTAAGTTATAAAAGATATTACAACCGGCGGCCGCGCTATCTACACATCGACTGAAAAAGGATTTAAAGATAAAGGTAAAAATATATAAAAATCACATATTTATCGCAAATTACGTTTATTTTGTGATTTCCTAGTAATATCTAACGATAAAGAGTGATAAGTATTGTTGATAGCCATCTCTAGTCGATTGTTTTAGTATAGTGTCTTGTGATATTTCAAGGTGATTCTGGTCATTATTCTTCGCAGATGTTTAATTTATTTGATTATTTTGTATTTATTTTATTCTCCAAATATTCAATATTTCCACATCACATCAACAGACTAATGTCCTCACTGCAGAGGCTCAGGCCTACTCTCCACCACGCGTGGCCAGCGGATTGGTAGACGTCACACACGCCTTTTGAATTTCTTCTCAGGAGTGTGCAGGTTTCCTCACGATGTTCTCCTTCACCGAAAAGCCAATGATAATGATTTTTATCATTAGTACATAAATTCCAAATAACAAATTGGAACTCATTGGTACCAGCCTGGATTTAACCCAGACGTCGATTGTTCAAGGACTGACGCTCTACCCACTGAGTTTTCTAAATATCTTGATCTATAATTTAGAAGATATAACCATAACCTTAAGGAAAAGATCTGTATAGAAAACTGTTTAACGAAAATCTGACAAACGACTACGGTTCATTTTGTATCCATGTGCTGCCGAACTGTAGATTGCAATGCAGAAGTGTTGTGCTAACGTTATTCGCTGTTTAGTGTTAAGAACCTAAGTAATAAAATCCAGACAGAAATATATTCTCTCCAAGGTCATGGAAAATATCCTCAAAAAACCTCTTCTGTTCTTACTCCAAACCCACACGGTATAACAAATATTTATCGTATTAATATCTTCAAGTAGCCAACTAAAGGTTAAGTTAGTACAATCTTTACCGTTCCCCGTGTAACTGATTATCATCAACTTCCGTTATTAGAGCACACCTACTCGCATGTCCCAGATAATTGTTGATTATACCTGCGATAGCTAATATTTGTATTAAATAAGGTCAAAAATTAGCACATTTTAATTAAAAGAAAATGTTGATTTTTGAATATAACTAAAACAAATCTGTAAACAAATATTCAAATGGGAGCATTTTGTATAAAGCGTGGCATGCCTAAACTTGCAAGTTAAAGTAACTTGCAAGTTTAGGCATGCCACGCTATGTGGGAAATACTGAAAAGCGTCAAAAACTGTTTAACAAAGGGTAGTCTGATTTCATTTAATATTTGTTGCAGCTTCTGATGGATATTTTATAACTCAAATAAAAATTATAATTGTTTTAACTGGAATCTCCCCATATAAACTAAATACATTATATTATTACAACTGATGCAAATCAATGTTCGATAGATGTCGCTAAACGCCATATCTGGCGGTTCTCATAATGGTGACCGATTCCCGACGCTAACGGAGTACGACCGGTAGCTTAAATGGCAAAAGCGTTTGCTCCACACCGACGAAAGACGCAGGTTCAGATTCCGGTAACGTCTAAAATTTGACACTATTTTCAATACATTATATTGTCAGTAAATATTGTTTGAAAACGAAATAGTCATAACTTCAATAGAGTCAGGCATTTTCTATGGGAGAATCTCAAAGTTCATCACTGTTCATCATTAACCTAGATCACTGAAAGACCATCAACCGGCCTGCCAAGCTAAGCGATTATGACAAATCGCCCTTGTTACCCCCTATAACGAAGTTTAGTCCAGCAATGGACATATATCTTACAATAATGAAATTAGTCATTCAATAATAGAATAATGTATTATTTATGTTATTATATTACATCTTCAGAATCCAGTAACACTGGCGAATTCGACGTCATGTTTCGGTAACCAGCCAACGAATATATTTTAATGAAAATATATGAAACGTGAACGGCCTACTTATTTATTTACTAAACCCGACCTACAAACATTGTCCAAACTATTATACAGAAAGTTGTTATCACTTTGTGAAAAAAGTCCGTAAGTATTTTGCCAAAAATTTATTTTTAGGTGTTGTTTTGTGTTTGTAATATATATTTTATATTTAAAACAGTCTACCAGTCATCAGTCAGTACCATAACTTTTTAAATCATAATCTTAAAGTCCTAAAGTAAATATGTTACTAAATTTGGGTTGCAAAGCTCAAGAATAAATTAGTTATTTTTGACCAATACTGGTGTTCGCAAAATAACTCGATATAGATTAGATTTAGATTTCCTTGCAACATATTTTCATTATGGAAATTCAAAACAAAGAAATTGTTTTGAAAAATGTCTTGAGCAGCCTACAGCGCAATGATCTGGTCCAACGTTTGAAATCTGACGATAAACAAATTTATTTTCATCACCTTGTTAATAAGAGCGACGCTTACACTCTGTTGGTTATCTGGAGATTAGGCTAACTTCCAATTAAGATAATTGAATCGGTTTGGACCTCCCGCCCTCGAGGTGTGCCACAAAAACCCGTGTCCAACACAATCTCGTCTCTTTATCGAGTTTTGACGAGATATCAAAATGGATGTTGGATGTAGACTGTGATCGCCTTGGGGGGGTTTAGTAAACATTATACAAACGGTGCATTCAGCAAACAACCAATATAATGTAAGAAAACTCATTTTCTATCCGCGTCTGAAAAGTCATCTTTCAATTATGCAAGATTGATTCACGCTTGATCTAACTTTGAGGTAAATGATATGGCAGGCAATTCAAAATGTATCGACGAACGAAAAATCAATTTGCTAGGAATTAAATGCACTTTAAAACAAAAGCAATCTGTAACAATATTCTCTATAATTAACGCGGTTAAAAAGAACTAAAAACCGACTTCAACTTCCTTAAAAATGTTCACCCTTGGAGGTAGAATTATCTGGGTACATCTTTGGTTTTTGTTGAGTTTCTCAAAAAGCGCTCAATCAATTTCAATAAAAATTTATATGGTACCACTTCTGAAGTATGCTCTATCAAACAAAAAAAGAGTCATAAAAATCTGTCCACAACTGGCGGAGTTATCGCGTACCATACATACCAAAAAAACATACAGTCGAATTGATAACCTCCTCTTTTTTGAAATCGGTTAAAAATACAATGTCCCAACTAAAGTTTGCTAAAATAAAATTAATTACTGTCACCATTTTATCTACACTAGCACTAGCGTAACTTGAATACAGTATGGTTTATAAACTTAAATACACTTTAGCCACCTCAATGGCTTTCAAAAATGCAATAAACAATTATTTAAGTAGGTGTGGTGTGTTATTATATTCTATTAACTGACGCCCATCTGACGGCCATTATATTAACTGTGAGAAGATACTTTTTTCTTATACGTAGATACTTATAAATACTACAATTTGCATTTATACGCCTATTATAAATAAATATGCCTAAAACCTCGTTTTCAATTTGCAACTCGTAAACAAAAATTACGTCTGATATGAATGCTATTTCAAAATATTTATTAATCCTATTTAAAATTAACATCTATTTATTTAAAGATGGTATCTATCACCTAATAAAAAAACATCGTATTTTAAGTCAACCAATGTATTTTTTATTTCATGAACGATAAAATTACACCTAAAATACTTGAAAACTAATATTGACCTACATTTTATATATAAAATTAAATAAATTATTTACAAAGTTACTACAATAATCTACAGGTGAGTTTTGGTGTACGAACAAAGAAGATTAAAGTGAAGCCTTCTAAAACTACACTCGCGTTGAACAAAACGAAGAAAATAATGAACCAGCTGTACACTTCAAAGTTAATCTTTGACAGGAGCACTGGGCTAGGGTTGCCACTACAGCTATAAAGTAAATTTAACGTAGTGCAGTCAGAAACACAGTCATTAACAGAATTGAAATTAATGCTAAATAATTAAGCTAATAAACTATGATTTAAATAAGTTCCGTATGATATTTTTTTTTAAATTATCGTGGTTATTATTACCATTTCAGTAGGATAAAAGTAAATGCGATGCTACTGTACCTAACATAGTTTATTTTAATTCCTTATCTATGTCAAAAATATTGTATCCCATCCTCCATCAAAGTTTCACACAAAATTTCTGTTGCCGTAATCTTTTAAAATATAATTAATGGCTGGATTTGTGTAGTAACTATCTGAAAATAGGACATCAGATTGTGATGTTGCGAAATTAGTATCTTTAACATACAACTTCAAAGTGAATCACAATTTTCATTTTAAACCATTTTTTTATTATTGTTCAAAGCGCCATGTATGAACCATTAGCTGCGTAACTGCTATTGTAACTAAGTATAAAGTTGTAAATTAATGATATTTATTTCGCGACACTACAATTTCATCTCCTATTTTAAGTTATTACTTATCAAAGCCAGCTATTCTATTTTTAAAGATTATGGCAACATAAATTTAGTATGGAAGCATTAGGATAGGGATGGTACATATTTCGTTGTATAATATATAGTTGTCATGACACTGTTTGATCGTATAAAACAGACTAAAGAAAATTTTCGTTTATAGAGCCCTACTTACATTTTTTTGGCTACTATCCATAATTATACAAATTTTTGTATGAAACAATTTGTTTTATTACTTGTTGCATAATGATAGTATGTCCTTCCCGCATTATCCGTTAAATCAATTCAAATTTTTCATATATTGATGCGCCATAGCACACTCACACTGTCTCGTGTGTCTATGTATTGGTTTGTTAAAAGTGATTGTCAAAGTAGCTGTGACAGACGATGGCACGAGAGCCGTGGGTGAATGTGGAAGTTTAGTAGTACCGAGCACGTGCGCAGTGCCGAGCCAGTGAAGTAATAGACAACGTCGTAGAGACCACCAACTACAGATCGATAAATAGGTTATAACATAGTGAATTTGAGAAGAAGTTTAAGCAACATATTACAATCTTATTTAAAACTGACATATACACAATTTATTGCAAACAAAAAAATTTGAGTAGATTCTATTATTTTTTTCTCCAAGTTTTCATTTTATTATACGTTGTAACGTAAATGGCAAATGAAACACGATAAGAAAGTAATTTATCTAGATTTAATTTTGTGTTATAAAAAGGACCAAAATCAATCAATCATCGAAATCAGATACAAGAGCAGAAACATAAATTACACGTAATTATCATGTTGGTCCGCTCTTTTCATTGCCTGTAATTTTTTCGACTTAAAACTGAATAAATGTATACCTATATCATTTTTTATTATTAATCAAATAACATTGTTTTATTTGAAAGTAAAACTAATTTCTACAAATAAATATAAATATATTCATTAAAGTAGATCTAGGGGTACAACGGGTTAATCATAATTAACGAACGAAACGAAATAGAAGAATCTAATATGCATATTGTAAAAATATTAACCACTGAAATACTACTTTTTAAAGACTATCTAGAAAACTAAAATTTGCGTGGTGGTTCGGATTTCAAAGCAAAGCCGCCTCGTGGTATCCCTAGATCCCGTAAATAGAAACGAATATTTCCGGATTTGGACACTAGTGCCACCTGCCAATCGTGGTGAATATGGCAATTCCCCTCATGGAAAGTTCACTCATCTGTTGATCTGTATGAGGGAAGCTCGCATCCATCTGTGTTGTAGCAGCGGCCATTGGAAAAACTACCATATCCCGTGATTAATTTGCCAAGGCTGGCAACCCTGTATTATAGATGGTTGCTTTAGTTTATTTCCACGACATGAACCCGATAGGCTTTGATCGATGCCTTTTAAAATGAACACCAGATTGAATAATTTATTGGACGTGATTTATTTAGGTTGTTTTTATTGAAAATCGTTTAATCCGTTGTTGATTGGTACTTGCCTACCGTTTAAAATTCATTAACTGTGAGAATGGCTTTTACATAAATACTCATTATGCTGTTCTGTAGATGTGTATTGTATATTTTTATTACTATGCCAGTTAATGAAAATGTAAATTCTAATTTACCTGACTCCTTTTTAGAAGAAACTTAAAGAAAGATAACAAATAATATCAACATCTATATATTTTTACTATGACTGAGTCCTTTTTACTTTTTTTCCAGTCCAGTACAGTACAGTCCAAAACAACCAGACACAAAATTTTCGCTATTTTAACTAAAGTGAATGACTCATTTCTATTTAAACAAAGCTTACTTTTAAAATATAAATGTATCTCAAGTCAATTTAAGCTATCTTACTTTGTTTGTATTTTTAACTGGTTTTAGCATTAAATAATAATCTGTACAGTCAGCATCATAAGTATCTCTGTAGCTTCACACGCATCATGTCAATTTGACTTATAAATGACATTTCTCTTGATATATTCGAAAACCTCAAGTGAACATCAACAGAGTTGCAACAAATGACGCTGATTATCGGATGTTTGAATAAATCTGCCGTTTTTATAAATGATAAAAATCTGATTTATTGCAGATAGCACTCTAACTAACTACGAGGGGCATACCGAAAAGATCGGTAATCGAGTACTTTCGATTTAATTAGATTAAAAACTCTTTTTGATGAATAAACACTGGTTAGTTGAAAATCGAATACAATTGACAGAATTAAAAAAAATTTTTTTTTAAAGAACAATATCAGTTTGAAATTGATAGGTCGATAAAAAAATGGAGCTTACAAGAGAAAGTTTCCGTGCCATAATTTTTTACAACTTTCGACGAGGATTATCTCAGGGACAATGTCTCGCTGAGCTTATATCTATATTCAAGAGTGAAGCGCCTAGCCAGACGACAATATATCGCTGGTATTCTGAATTCCGGCGTGGACGTGCTTCTCTTGGCACCGTACCTTCCACAGGCCGGCCAAAAACAGCGGTTACACCAGAAAATGTCGCTGTTGTGCGCCGAATGATACAGGATGACCGACATATTACATATGAGCAGATTCGGGCTACTTTAGGGATAGGTATGACTGCGATACAAACTGTTTTACATGGTGAACTGGGAGTGAGAAAGCTAGTTTCCCGCTGGGTGCCCCATAATTTGTCCGAAGAGCAAAAGGCGGCTCGTGTCAATTGGTGCCGGTCTACTCTGCAACGCTTCAACGGAAGAAAGTCAAAAGCAGTTTATAACATTGTCTCTGGTGATGAATCATGGATCTATTCATATGAGCCAGAAAGAAAGCATCAGTCGGCTGTCTGGGTCTTCGCAGGTGAGATCAAGCCAACAAAAGTTGTCCGCTCTCGCAGCGTATCGAAGAAAATGGTCGCTTCGTTTGTCGCGAAAACAGGACATGTAGTCACAGTTCCCTTAGAGGAACGGAGAACGGTTACCGCTGATTGGTATACAACGGTTTGTTTGCCACAGATGATATCCGAACTCCGTAGAGGTAACCCGAAACGACGCATAATCCTCCATCACGATAATGCGAGCTCTCACACCGCTCAGAAAACAAGCGAGTTTTTGAAGCAGGAAAACGTTGAATTAATGGATCATCCTCCATACAGCCCTGATCTGAGTCCCAATGATTACTTTACATTCCCTAGAATCAAAGATTTATTGCGTGGTCAGCGGTTTCAAGGTCCAGAAGAAGCAGTGGAAGCATACAAATCGACGATTTTGACCATGTCAACTTCGGACTGGAATTGCTGCTATAATAATTGGTTCGAACGAATGCAAAAGTGCATTAACTGCAACGGAGAATACTTCGAAAAGCAATAAAAATAAATTTAGTTATTTCCTGTATGTATTGTTTTATATTCCCGATCATTTCGGTATGCCCCTCGTACTAACTAAATACAGACCTTGAAAAGATTTGCACTCTCAGTATATTTTAGTATAGTATAAAGACACCGTCAATATAATGTACAGAATGAATGGTGAGATCTTGAAGTTGCCTGCTCAGGCATTCTGTCTTTTTCCTTCTCTTTCATACATATCCAAAACTAACGAGAGTATCCTTAAGGGATTTGCATAATAACCTCTTTTGAAGGTCTATTAACATATCAACTGTACACAAGCAAACAATATTGCTAGTTTATTGTAAATATTACTTAGTCTTCATCTACGAAAAACGCGGGGATGAAAGTATTCTCAACCTTAAACCGTACAGGAAATTTACAACAAAGTTGCTACAACAAGTTTACTAACCTAAACATTTTAAAATCAATAAACAACAGCATCTGTAAGAAATAATAGGAGTATTCTAAAGTTAAACCCATGCGGGTAATTCAAAGAAAATTTTCCCCGAACCCAATCTTTTTTTAGAAAAAATATCATACTCAATATTCTTAAAGACATGTAAGCTGGTCGTGAAACTATTTGCTCAACTACTTTTAAAATATTCATGACTCTACGAGAATGAAACAAATAATCCAGCAAAATACTTTCATTCAAAACTTATATGAAGATAGATTTGCTCAGATTAATCTTACTAAGCGAATAAATTCTACTGGCTACCAGTTTTTGTCATATCTAAATACTGGCTACCAGCTCGTGCGGCCAGTCCAATGCCTTATCAATCCATCAATGATACATATCTGACACCGCATGGACATCAACCTAGACATCTAGTCATAAAATTAAAAGCTAGCCAATACCTATTCGTGTAAAAAATTACACATCATTGTATAATTAGCAAAAAGTCCGCTACCAAAGACAGTTGAATCCGGGAGCTTTGAGATTAGCATTTTATTAGCTTAAACTGATCAAAGCTTGACCAAAATATAGCCTAAAGGTATATTATGTGGTTGACAATGTATGGATTGAAAATTAAATATGCCTATATGCAATTTATTTAAAAACTCTTTGGATTTAAAGCGCCGTTTTGTTGTTACAGACAGAACTATACCAAGATTGTGTATTATAATCCCATTGATTTTTAATTGGCACTGGTTTTGATACCTTAATTTAATTTTATGATACAAATATTTGATTTATAAAATGTAATACTAAAATTATACAGGAAGCCACACATGTAACCGACGGAAATGCCAACAAACGCACACATTTGAAACAACCTTATCGACAGCTAATCGGCGTTTGCGCATCTCGGCCCGCATTCAAATTTGGAACTGTCATGGCGGCGGACCGAAATGGCCAGTATGAAAACAAGGTTCGGTGACATTGACATTGATTTGGATCTTGAACATACATGAGAAAAATAAAAATTTGGGGTCGAAAGAGGTCGGAAGCAATGCCCAATTAAAAATTTAAGAAGTCCATTTGCAACCAACTTGTTCATTTTGATTGTCTTCATTTTGTTATTATCTATCGTCAAAGGTTTTGAAACAACATTTTATTTTCATAATATATTCACCAATATCTTGTATTTAAGTTGGATTGCGTTGATGTCTTTTGTATGAATTTTTACTAGTTGATATTTTGTTGTATGCTTTCATTGAAACTAAATCTCTATGAAAATTTATATAAGTAGTGTAAATCTTAACTTAATTATTCAAATGTATTTTTGTAGTCAATAAAATTAATTTGAATTGCAAATGTACGGGACAGCTAAATTTATATATTTCTTTACGATTTAATGATCACGTGATGTTTGCTTTATGTTATAATGTTTTAGTAGATTTTTGACTAAAAATCAATTGTTGTAATTATTGTTGTTAAGTCTTTCATATAAACAATAAATTTCCTACAACGCACCTCTTCCGTCGGACTTGCAACCCACTCAATACGACGCTTAAATATGTTACAAAATGAATCATTATAGTATTTAATTAGGTATTTTATTAATTTTGATCATATTTACGATGTATTGTAATTCATGTTTTCGTTGTTTCTTACATTGTTTATAGTAATTAAATTCGTCCAAATAAAATGTAATTCTCTTATCACAAGGCAAACGGAAGCCATATTTAATAAATCATTGTAAAGTAACCTATCACACGTCGATGATGGAAAAACTAATCCTTTAATACCTTTATCAGCCATTAATCTACCTTAAAATTCATGTTTAGTTCTCATTGGTTACATTAATGACCGTAGCTATCATAAATTGATAATGTTTATATCTAAAGTAAAACAAATAGATATTGACAAACAATTAAATACCTCGACTGTCCTTATCAGATGCTTATCACTGAAACCTCTGTCACTATCACTAACCACTGAGTAATGACATAAACACACTGAAATCATCTGCTCCATTCCGTTCGGTTCATTTTCTAAAATTCTCTCTGAGGAAATCTCTTTAATATCACAGGTCACTGGGCTTGGATTGTTATTAATACTTTTAGTTTTATTCGTAAAATAAAGGGTTAAAAGTTGTTAGGGTTAACAGAAAGAGTTCATTTTAGTATGCGCTTGCGCGGCAAATCACGATCGAGAACGGCACGTGATGCGGCGTCGATGGGACGCAACCCGACACTGAAGCAGTCGTGTGACTTTTTGTTGTGAACGCGCGCATTCGGACGCCCTCGGGCGTTGTCGGCTCGCTCGAAGATAGCGGCTCGCTGATTGGCCGGCTGTGGGTTGGGGTGGTGGAAGGGGGCGGGGTTTGTGAACCGCGATGGGAGTATTGGGAGTGTTCTCTTTCGGATTTTCTTTTTCTCTTTTTGGGCGGGCGCGCGGTGGTGTGCGTCGCGTCGCCGGCAGCCAGTCGCGACCGCGCCGCCGCAGCGATGGATGCCGCCACACGACAATGATCACTCGCTCCTGTACTATACTCTTGTAGTTTTCATAAGACTTGCATTGTTGCACAGTTTAACCCCTTTTCTTGGAACAAAATGCAATGTAATTTTTGGGAATTACAATTTTATTGTTGTATAGTCAGCACAATAAATATATACACGAATTTGTACCATGTCTTATTAACTTTTAAATAACATTTATTTCGATACCCTCAATAATATCAAGTCGGAGTGAATGTGACTGTACACCCAAATACAAAAATATGTATCCACTTTTTAACCATGCCACATTCACCTTTCATTGGGATTTCCTTCAACGCTCAAGAAGCAAGGGTGAATGTGACATGGTTCAAAAGTGGATACATATTTTTGTACTCGAGTGTACTAACAAAGTTGGTAGATATTTATCTGAACTTGGTCTTGGCTATACCTAAGTATATTTTCTTTATCAGCAATAATTCATTTCTTCTTATTATATCAGTACTGAATTATACCTACTAGTCCCTACTATCCCTACTAATATTATGAATGCGAAAGTAACTCTGTCTGTCTGTTACGCTTTCCCGTTTAAACCTCTCAATCGATTTTGATGAAATTTGGCACAGACAATCTTTAGACCCTGAGAAAGGACATAGGCTACTTTTTAATGCGAAAAAAGGGTTTTAAGGGTTTGTTATGACGTAGTTCTCACGGGATAAAACCTAAAGTCCACGCGGGCGAAGCCGCGGGCAGAAGCTAGTATCATATAAACTCTTGTTATAGAGAAGATATATTGTAACCGCCTCCTTAGGCTAATGGCTATATTTTGGACAACAACCCGGAGGTTCCGGGTTTGATTCCCAGTGGGGAGTACCTATTGGTACTCGGTTTGGCTGGCGGTAGGGTATTCACTATGTCTGCCTGGCTAGCTACCACCATTTTACCAGTCTGCTGCCAAACAGCAGTGTTAATAGCACTGTTGTGTTACAATATGAAAAGTAATACAGCCTTCTCATTAGCTTGAAGCCTCTTCGAAGGCCGACTTCAAACCATTATATATAAAATATTTTACCACAAAACAGTATTTTTGGTCTCGAATACAGTGTTCGCGACTGCAGTGTGACTATAGATTTGGTGCTGATTTAATATTTAGAACCAATGAGTTGGTTCATTGTTCTTGCTACTCGGTATATACGTAGTAATGATCATCTATAATCATAAATAAAGATTGTAATTTATATGTACAGAACTAGCAGTGAACTCTAGTGTGGAGAACGAGAACTTTATGTTCAGTTTATGTTTATTCAAACAAGTTTGCAGAATCTATATGGAACTCTTTAATGGCGTAGTATAAGTGTTGGCAGCATATACATGTTTATGCTTTTTTTGTATTTTAACTTATACAAAGTGTATGAGTTACAATACAAAATTATTGTTATACAAGATAAATATGGAGTCATCGCGGACTTTGTTTTATGCCTTTTTTAAATTTATGACTTCATAATAAATACTTAGCTAGTATTGAACAAATCAATAACAATGTCATATTTAGAGTGAGATAGAGAGAGAGGTAGACTACATCTGTCGCACAGGGTTCCCTCTATGACGGCTTGTATAGCTTTACTATTGGTGATTTGTTTTGTCAATAAATATGTTTGATTTTACTTTTGTACAAATAATTTTGTTGTATCTTGTAAGCTTCAGCGGATCACTTCTTCCTAATCTGACATGGATGTACGAGTATAAGCCACGGCCAGCCATAATATACGGCCACATCGCTCGAATTACTGATAACCGATGGGGAGAAGAGTTCTCGAGTGGCGACCACGCCGGGAAACATGTGCCGGGCCGATGACCTGCTAAAGGTCGCTGGGAGCCACTGGATGCAAGTGGCTCGATACAGGTCAATCTGGCATACCATAGGACAGCTGTATGTCCAGCAGTGAACGTTTCCTGGCTGATGATTGCGATGATGAACTGCAAACACATAGAGAAATAGCGACTTTGTTTTATACTACTTAGAAATAAAATATATAGGTCTAACGCATAACTAAGTCAGATACTGAACTACGTATGACTGAAATTAGTCGTCGTTTGACGTTCTGTAAACACACCCTTCCCGTACCGCTCCTATACCTCAGGAACACACCCAGTTCTACGTCAAACCTGTATCTATAACTTGAAAATTAGTGACATCAAGTCATGAAGAAAAAATCCGTTCCAAAAGCCTTGCACTAAACTCCGAAGCCTTCGAGTGTCGTCTAAGACCTCCCCCTCTCTTAACACTTCCCTCCCCCTCCCCCCCACGTGATTTATACCATGTGCCCCAAGTATGCCGCCATAAATCTGTCGAGCTGCTATCAGCGGCTGGCGCGAGCGTTAATGGCTAATGACATAACACTAGCTTAGATCTAGATTTTAGCTTCGATCGGGTTAGCGCTTTTAGGTCTCGGTTATTGGGTTCTTAAGGGCATTCACATTGAGGCCTGGAACAAAACTACTCCATATCTTTTTTGTTCTAAACACCTTTAAGTGTTTACAGTATCAATCTATTTTCTATCAACTGCAGTCGTGATAGCATTAAGGTCCTCTCTGCTGAATAGTCATCTCTTTCTCTTGTCGCTTTTGTCGACACCTGCTATGATTACATCATCATCATCAACAGCCTATATACGTCCCCACTGTTGGGGCTCAGGCCTACTCTCCTACAGAGAGTGTATGGGCCATAGTCCACCACGCGGGCCCAGTGCGGAACGGCGGACTTCACATGCCTGTTCAAGACAGGTTTCCTCACGATGTTTTCCTTCACCGTTAAGCAATCGGACAATGTACTTGAATTGAAAAACAACTCATAGGTACACGGCTGGATTCGCACCCGGAACCCTCAGATGGAGAGTCCGCGCCTTATCCACTGCGCCACCGACGCTTTTTTTATATTATGCTATATATTATATACGAGTATGCTATGATTACATGGAGTGCTTATAATTTAAAGCCGTGACCACAAAGCCTGATAGGTATGTGTATATATTTTAAATTATAATTAAACTGTTTCAACCCACTGTTGGACATAAGAGATTTCACCACCAATCACCACGCTTGGCAGGTGGAGTGATGACCACAGTAAGATGTAGTTGTTATAGCCGCTGCCCATCCCTTGAGCACTTTATTTTAGTCGCTCTTTACGTCACCCGCGGGATGACATGGGGTGGTTCCACTCTAAAGCTGAGAACACACGGCATAAAAGAAATTTAATAGTAATCAGCCTTCGTGACCTGGGCTACACGTTTGGACTTCCAATCTAGAGGTCCCAGGTTCGATACCCAGGGTGACCTATCGGTACACGGTTTGGTTGGTGGTAGGGCGTTATCTATATCCACCTGGCTGGCTACTACCATGTTACCTGAGTCTGCCGACAAACAGCAGTATTAATAGCACTTTTGTGTTCCGGTATAAAAAGTAGCAGAACGAGTGCGTTATTAGACTGAGACTTCTGAGTGCGCACGCTAACCGTCACTTATCATCAGGTGACATGAAGGCCAAGTGCAAGGCCATGAAAAAAATACATATGGAAGAAATTTTAAATTATTTACATGTAAACTAAGATTTTGATTGAAGCCCATTAAGCATCAATGAAAAATATTAACTTAAATACTTACTTTATAGCGATCGCTGTAAAAGGAGCGCCATTTAAATTTATAACTTGATGCTAATTATATGTGTTGAACTTAGTTTCCGCGTGAGGCACGCCTGTGAGCTGAATACCTAACTTAAAGTTGTAGTTAAGTGAAGCCAAGAGCTAACTTGGCTCACGAGGAACAGACATCGTGTGCTAAGTTCTAGCATCCTTCTGTTAAGTTAAATGAGATTAGTAGATTTAGACTACTTCAGGAAATTACACCAGTTTTGTTTGTTTGTGTACTATTAAATAAAAATTTACGTGAAAAGAAAATCACAATCTGTTTATATAAAACACAGATACACTATTTATAACTGAAGAAAGTCTGAACCGATTTTAATGATATTTGATTATTTTTTTGTGTCTCCGCCGTGAATAGATGAATTCACACAAAAAATTCTCATACTTGCATGACGTAACGGAAAGTTAAGACTTGATTTTTTTATACAGGGATGAGACGGAACATAGGCTTCTTTTTATCCCTATAGAACAAGTAGTTCCCATGTGATAAATCCAAAGGTCGGTCCAACTGAAATCTTACAGTGATCACTAGATTGACTTATCAGTGCCAGAACTACTGTAAATACTTCTCTGGGATAGACATGATAGTCAAGCTAGCATGCTTATAAAGGCCTTCCTACTAACCTTAAACTATGCCGTCACCATACCAACACAATAAACTAAAATAGAGCACCGACCAAAACATTCCCCCAACACCCACACATTTTCTAAGCGGACAGCCATCCTGAATAATATTTAACCCCTTTTCAAATGTAAAAGCATTACGGAATGAAAAAACAGCACTTATGTACCCCGCGACGAAGATAAACCATCTCCAGTACAAAGCGTACAAAGATACAATACCTCTGAAAGGGTTCAAGAGCTCACTTTTAAATTAACCGAAATAGAATGTAAAACGACACATATCTCTACTAAAACACACAGAACTCTCAACTTTATGACCTGAGACATCCATATAAACCGCATTAAGTTCGCTTGCGAGCGAAATGCGATATAAAATATTAGCTGCCGCAAAAGTCCTATTTAAAATAGGGCCGTTTACATTTTTCCCTTTTCATGTCATTGTCTCTGGTCGGAGCGCTTGCAACCGTCACGTTCCAATTTTGAAAAGTGTCGGAACAAAATGGTAGTCGCTTTGTGTCGGTCCCCCGTTCCTTTCTGACATCAAATAAGGAATATATTTAGTAGGGAAATAAACAGAAATATCCCGTACACTTTTTAGGAATTATTTATGACTGCATTTAGAAATCGCAATGTATTACGTTTTCAATTTGACCAGACTTTTGCTTGTAATTTAACTTTAAAATCTGGATTCCTAATGACGATGTAGTACCAAAAACATAGCTGTTTAACATGCGGATAAAGCTATGAACTGATTTCTAGTGCATTATTAAGTCGTACAAAGCTATTATCATAGATTGATAGAGAGCTAGAGAGATTGGCATGAATCGCAATTCTGTATTCACATTACAAAGATAATCTGTGCAGGCTCCGTTTGTTAAAACAACAGATTTAAGACTGCTTTGATGTTGTTTCATCTTCTGTAATATTTATGTTCAACGTCCACATTGGGAAAATTTAGGAAATTTTAATCTATTAACTTAAATGGAGACCGAGCAGGTAAATAGGTACGATACGGGTTCAATTCCAAATGGTCAATCTGACCTCGAACTCAACTCATCATCTTCATCAACCAGGAAACGTCACATTGAACGGTCCCGAGACACCTGCATCCAGTGACTCCCCGCGACCTTAACCAGGTCAGCGGTCCATCTAGTAGGGGGACGGCCCGGTAGTCTTTCCCGGTACGTGGTCGCCGATCGAGAACCCTTACCTGTTATCTGTTCTTCGACCGATGTGGCCTACCCATCGCCACTTTCGCCGCCTTCGTTCGTCTACGGATTTCCTCATTCCAGATTTTATCACGTAGAGAAATTCCGAACATAGCTTGTTCCATAGCTCGGTTCATAGCTCGCTATGTGACTTTGAACTTGCTTAATCAACAGTAAAGGACCAGTTTCGGCTCCGTATGTCATCACTGACAACACTATCTCAATTCAATCATTCAATTCGGCCTAATGGCTACACCCTTGGACTAACCTGATATTCCCGGATTCGACTCCCAGTGTGGGGCTACCTTTCAGCCCTCTGATTGGTGGAGTATTTTCTCCCTCTGCCTGGTAACCCGCCATGTTACTAAGGTCTGCCGCCAAACAGCAGTTCTAATTAGCACTGTTGGGTTCCGATGTGAACGGTATCAGAGAGGTTTCTGGGTCCGCACGGTTACCATCCGACAGCCTTACCGTCACTTATCATCAGGTTAGATAAAGGCCAAATGCAAACCCATCATACTCATGCATCTCCCCGCAAGAAAGTAAGCCCCTGAGCACTTTATTATTTATTACACAAATAATAAAGAGAAAGACCCGCTCGGATGCTATGGCTCAGGTTCAGATAATATGGCGCGCGAATTCACTCACACATGGGCGGGTATATAAACGTCATCCATTCGATGAATGGCAATATTTATTTATTTGAAACAATGACAATTTAGTAACACTTGTTACACCTAAATTTAACTAAAATGATGACCAAAAACGGGTTTTTGTTACAGCAGCCCCAATAGGTCAAGCCTGTAGCAGGGCGAGCTATTTAAATATACTCGTAGCTGTTAAATTTTTAAATGATGATGATAGGCGATCAACTGAAAATGAGAGACTACAGGATAATAAAGAAGAACATGCAAACAGATATATATATAAATAAACGAAAGGGTTAAAATATTAGTACTGTATTTATATTTATTTTTTTAATTTAGATGTTTTATACCATAATTTAGTAAAATCAGTCGGGCTAGAATAGGAACATATGTAACGACAGATGTTACTACTACGTGGTAGTTAACCAGGCATTTAGGCCACAGGCTGGACACTTCAAGAAGACCTTTCCATCCCATCACTATATCACTACGTAAAATCAGTCAGGAAAGAACACGACGCGATTCGTTCGTAACATGATTCGTAATTATTCATACCGCATACCGACGTCAAAAATATCATTGGAGCTACAAGAGAAGTCATAGATACAACCACGCATCAGTATTAAAGGCTGGTAACCAAATTGGAACATCACCGTGCCGTGTTTACAACTCAACAAAAAAACATGTCTAACAAAGGAGCCGAATTCAAATTCCTATCGAACTTTGACACATGTCTGCCACCATAAACAATGGAAACTCAAATCATCGTTGCATTCGACAGCCCCCGTCTAATGCGATTGTGGCGTGAGCTCATTCTCTATTGCTCTCGTCTATAAATAGGTGCCTTTTCTTTCGCTTTTTCTTCACAAAATCCGAGTCGAGATCGCCCGATAAGCTATCTCGTGTGAGACGGTCTCAATATCCACAGATGGGCTCACTCTCGTTGTAATCTGCGCTCTAGACGTGGACATTTTTGACATTTTTTTGCTTATGGTTCTTTGAAATGCTTTGTCCTATAATAAGGACATTATTTTGACGTTGAGAACGCAGCTATAAATGTAAACACTGATCCGGGATAGATAAGTAAGACAATATGTCGATACATGCATTCTAGTCGTTGTAGTTTTTGTTGTAGCGCGAATTCGGTTATATATTCGTAGTGTAGTGAGTGCAGTACATAACTAGGAATTAAAATCGAGTAAATAAACATGTAGTTTTCGTTCCAGTACCTTAAGTTTTAAACTAAACTACAAATGTTGATTCGTTGGTGTTCGTTTTTGACGCCATCACAGTATTGAGTCATATTTTTAAATATTTGATGATAAAGGTTTTGCGTGTTCAAATTAGGAATTAATTAATACCAATATTCTAAATGCGAAAGCGAGATTGTTTATTTGCACTTACTTTTCGTCGTAACGGAGACTCATAATGACTTTATTTTAGTATAAGTATAGTAGAAAAGCAGGAAGAGGACATAGGCTACTTTATATACCAAATAATCAAGTAGTTCCAAAGTGAGAAAAAAAAGTGCAAAGTCTTAAAAGTTGCAATTTACTATTTACCCAAATATGCATAAAAAGAAAAGAACGAAGTGGATCTACCAGAAAAAATTTGCCGGTACCGACTAGTGGGCAAAGGTCTCAGGTAAAATAGGCCTGAAGAAAAAACATCGCATGTCCATAGTAAGCGAAAGTGCGATAGCCGTTCCAACAGCCTAAGGTACGGGTAAACCTAGGTAACCTTAGGACTTAGGTAAGTAGAAATAGGTAAGTTTATCGTCGTATTTTATTAAAGGTTTCATGACTGAGTTTACGTGCGCTGGTAATTCATTATTATGACAGATTGCCTTAAAGTGGTAAATGCTGTGGGGTTTTGTTTGGTCAGGCTTTTGTGGTTCAAAAAATAGTTGAAGGACGTGAAATTACATTAAAGCGTGAATTTGTGTCGTAGTTAAACTGGTGTAGATTAGTGTAAATAGATACATACAATCGAGATAAGATATCACACACTCTCATTCAGCTTGCTCACTTTGGCTCTTTGATGGATTGCTGTATTGGTGTCATCCAGAAGTTATGTGTGTCTGTAATTGTTAATGATCCCGTGGTTGTAGGATCTATTCCCGGCTGGGCACTCGCCGCTTGAATGGTGGGAGACTACTTTACTTTGCCCACTGTCTAATTTTGGAATCAAACTATGCTGTCAATAAATCTATTGTACTGACAATGAAATAAAATTAGCCAGTGTTTCATGAATAAAATACCCTTGGGCGAGCATACTTCTATTTTTCGACCTTATCATAACTGACCATAAGAAGACAGTGAATTGTCTATGAAAAAATCTAAAATAAAGAAATTTGTATTCAAAACATTCCTCCTTATAAATCCTTTCTGATTACTTCGTTTTAAAGGACAATACAGATACGGCTATTTGCAGTAATACAAAACCCAGGACGTCGAATAGGTCCAGCGACCAGCCGACCAGACAATCTCGGTAGGTCCCCTTATCTGTCCAACTCACCAAACAAAACATCGCAACGAGCAATAAGCATAAAACAAAATCGTTCCGACCCCACACACGCCGTCGCCCGAACACTTGGAAAAATCCCTATGGATTTTCCGCGGGGGCAGGGGCGCGGGCGGCGCGGGGGAAGGAACGTAAAAGAGAAAAGCTGCGAGTTTTTATCTCGGCGCCATAAATTTTATTCGTAGCGTGATTTAGTGCGCAGATTGCCCCCCCTCGGGCCCGCGCACCCCCGCGCCTACGCCGCGTCGGGTAAGGCTGCTAGTCATTGTCAAAATTATTGCACCCCTATCTACTGAAGCTTTAAATATATGTCCCCGACACGTAGTTATGCCTACAACCCGTTCTGACGTTAAATACGATGCTCTGCCGGAGTTTTATAAGGTGCGTCGGCTCATGGATACTTTATCTAAGATATTTCTTCTTGCTTCGAATAAACTAAGCTCTGAAAATAAAGAAAAGGATAACTTTTTGCTATTTATTCCGTAGCACAAAAGAATTGCGCAAGTAACAAATCCATTTGCATTACGCCTATGCTTTCTTTGTTTGTTTGTACCAGCGGATAGTTTAGAAACTTTCTTTGGTACTCGGTGCGTTGAGAGTTCCACTTGATCTATTTGCAATATAGTGAGTAACACTACATAAAGAGCTGAGCCGGCTGATCTCGGAATAATGCAATATCGGACCATTGGCGCCATACACCCAAAGGAATTATCGACAAAAAATTACTCCACCGTCCTAATCCTCCATTATTTTTGCTTTAAGAGTAAATCTTACTTATTTGTCAATACGGAGCCACAAAGGCGCCCAAATACCCTCACACTGGCTGAAAGGCATAATACACGCCCCATAATAGTGGAGCAATTCGGAAACTGTTAAAATCATAATGCGCTTTTGTTGCTCCTTTGACAGCTCACTCGGGCTCTAAGGCTTCAAAGGTCTCGTGTTGCGGGCAGCGAGCGAGCTCCGCGAAAGTGACATTTTACGTTTTTTTCTCGACAATTTCTGGTGAATCCTCGATCGGTATCGCACGCGTATTTTGTGTAAACACGACAAATTTCTTGTGATGTGGAATGGCAGCAGCCACGGCAGATGCGGCCGCGTTATTTTTATTGTCTATGGGTCGGCTGCGGGCTGGAGTCGCATTCGATCCGGGACGCTCTCCACACTGTGTCTTATCTCGGATCTGGTTTTATGAAACCCTAAATTTACGACTGCGGTAGGGGTGCGGTGTGCGGGGTGGGGGTGTGTTAAGCCGACTCTCGACGACGCTACAGACACTTTCGTCGACAACAATTGATGGCGGAGCACGTACTGCAAAAATTTTGCGCGTCAAATTTCCACTGACAAAGAATACAAGCACGATTTATGGTCAGATACGATACCTCAGCTACATGAATAGGAAGGAGGGTTGCAGATGAACTGTTGGTTGTATGAATCGTTGATCATATGTAAATAAGAAATTAGTTATATACCTATACTAGGGTGTACATATACGCTAGTAAACAGATTTCTAAAAGTGTATTGAATTTTTGAACGGTATAAATTGGGTTGTTTTAATGAACATGGTAACAAAAACTTATAATACTACTTTCTATAATATAATTCTATAATAAACTAACTTTCGGGTAAAAAAGCGTCATTTTTATACTCGATACGAAACATAATAACATTCATGCTACGCGTATCTGCACTTTGCACCACCAGATAAATGTTGAATTTTGTGCATTATAATAATTGATAGATTGAATATCTATAAATATTTCGTAACAGTAGTTAGAGTAGGTATATATATTAACGTATAAATGGATCGCAGTTTAATTAGGTATAAGTATCAAAGTCTTAATTATTGTGGACCGTCCCGCTGCCACGGGTTAGCCCAGATACTGGCGGATCCTCTATAAATTACGGGAATAAATCCCGGGAAAGAAAAATTGCCCTCTGGAGCACATAATTCTTGCCTTGTCACAAGCCCTCCTTATCTGCACCCAATACCGGATTACAATGCGATTTTTATTTTCATGTATTCGTTTGCTATTTCCGCTATCTGCTCCATGTTTTTGTATTAATGTTCAGACATCTACCTTCAGTATTCATTTCCTATTCCCATTTATGTCTTATAATATATGAAATAGTTATTCTGAAAGATCTTATGAAAGTTTCAAAGTGTCTTCTTTTTTATTATTATTCTTTTCGTTAGTCGTATCCAAATTATTATTGAGTGGGAACGTTTTTATCAATTTTGAACTTAGTTTATCATAACGTGTCCATTTGTTTCAATAAAGTCAATTATTATAAACGTATTCGTGTTACAGTAAACTTATTTGACTGATGTAAATATACACAGCTATAGACCTAATGGAGGTAATAATTTTCGATCCTGAAAGTATCCTTTACCGATGACTTTTTTTTGAACGATATTATTTTTGATCAAATTTTGAAATTGATATGATTTAGCTTTTCGTTTATGTTCAAGTATGTACGTAGGTCTATTTTAGGTTCATTTTCTGTATGACAGCTCCAGTGTGAATGCCGGCAGGAATCTATTGAAAGGGATAGGCAATTCAAATTTCACAGTAGGTACTTATATTAATTCACATTTCTCCTTGTTTTTTAATATGTGTGCACTATGCCATATTCAAAAGTTATAACTTTAGCTAGATTTCTGATACAAATAAAAAAAATTATACCCTTTTTTAACAATTCACCCCGTCGTCCTACTATCCGAATGATCGTATTATATAAATAACATTCTAAAGAAAATAATTGTATTTATTTATAGATTATTCAAATGCTGCAAGTCTTGCAAATTTTTACTTTACTCACGTAACCGAAATATCAAAGTGTCTTCATAAATATAACTTCAACAATAATATTGAAAATTTAATAAACTGTCCCATTCAAACGAATAAGTTTAACATCAGTGCCTAAAAGTGTATATTCTCAACAATACAATCTAATGGACACTGACAAATGATCGCCATTGTCCACAATATAGAGCTGTCACTGTATCCAGGCTCGCACAATCGCACAAATTCACAAAAATACACACACACAAAAATAAGGTCCAGAGAAATATTTTGACAAGATAATGTATAGGCGGGTAACAGAATATTGACAAGCTAATGATTCTCTAATAGTTATCTAAAAGCGAAAGATGCTCGTGACTTGGAAATCTCACCGTTTTTGCAATAGTACACTTATCTGATGCTATGCTGTTAAAAGTAGGAGTGAAAGTTTTCGGGTTTACTTTCTTTAGTTCTTCGATTGTGATAAAAGTACGAAATTGATTTTATCTGGTTCAGATATTTTAAACTGTCAGCTGGTCTGGCCTGCTCCATGGAAATTAATTGATGTGAAATTTGAATGAATTTGAATAATTAAAATAAAATAATATTGAAGATGCAATTAAGAACTATGTGAAATTATGTAAAACCTCGTCGTAACCTAGTAATATATAAATCCACATCATCCCGAACACTCCCTAAGTTTCCCATTAATTGCATAACAAATGCGGTGACATACCATTGTATCTGAATTTATTGGCTCCTTTTGTTGCGACTGTGGCAACACAGCTACAACTAGCAACACTGCGGGCTATAATGGCAATACCGCTGTTTATTTATTTGGGTAGCGAAGTTTATTTATTTGGCCACCGACCGCATTGTTGTTGCTCTGAGGAGCTACAATGGCAACATCAACACAGTGGCCACTGTTAGACAAACATTTTGAAGTGTATGATGCAGCTGTATGTTGAATGACAGGTGCCCATTTTCAAAAAAAGAACTTTAATCAAAAGATTAAATTGTTTGTAAACAGATCGTTTACTTGTTTTATTATGTATGGGTTTGCACTTTGGTTTCATCTCACTCACTCACTCACTTGGTCAGTGAAGATGTGGCCATTGGATGGTAAGCGTGCGTACCCATAAGCCTCAATATACAGTACTATTAATACTACTGTTTGGCGGCAGACTTAGGTAACATGGTGGTAGCTAGCCAGGCAGACATAGAAAATGGACACAAATCATAACTAAGCGGCAACCACGAGATGGAAAGAAGTCACAGACGAGTTTAAAGATGGACAGATGATAGCAAAAACAAGCGAAGAACAGAAACGAATGGCAGCAGATGAAAGAGGCCTATGTGTCATAGGACACGCTGACCACTATACCGGCAAATTCGAGGTGTTAACTTAAAATACATGATTGAACAAGATATGCTCGGGATTTCTCTACGTGATAAAATCCGGAATGAGGAAATCCGTAGACGAACTAAGGTCACCGACACAACGCAACGAGTCAGTGAGCTGAAGTGGCAATGGGCAGGCAACATCGCTCGAAGAACCGATAACCAAAATGGGGGTAAGAGTTCTCGATTGGCAACCACGTACTGGGAAACGTCTACCAAGCCGTCCCGCTACTAGATGTTCCGACGACCTGGTTAAGGTCGCGGGGAGTTGTTGGATGCAGGTGGCTCGGGACCGGTAGATGTGGCGTACCATGAAGGAGGCCTATGTCCAGCAGTGGATGTTTCCTGGCTGATGATGACGACATGATTGTTATGTTCAGTGCCAGCAATAAAGGCTTAATAACAATACAAGTTAATTAATTATTTAACGTTCTGATGTAGAAATTAACTAGGCACCTAATTTTAACTAGTATGTCCCCATCGGCATCACCAATGATCTTTACATATATCTCGCTGTATCTAGATGAGACATCCTTGCGTACAAGGTGATTGAGATAAACATCGACTTCCGAAAGCGTCCCGTCTCCGCACGCTCTTTAATTGGACAATTTTTTCCCAAAGGCCGGTAGTCGCAGCCCAGCTAGCCAGTCATAAATAATGTATATTATGAAATACTAACATTTGTTATTAGGTACGAGAGAAGTTGGTTCGGATGTTTGTCTGTTAATGACGACCTCCGTAGTCGAATGATTAGCCACTTCAGTGGTAGTCGATTTATGGTTATTTTTGATAATTTTCAATCTTCTGGTAATAAAAGATGGCATAGGTAGTGTCTCATTTGCTTGAGGTTTTTAGTTACGAACGCTTTCATCCTAAAATAAATTGTTATATAAACTAGTACCAGACAACCTCACTTTTACCAATTTAAATCCTGCGTTTTGCAATCCCACTCAAAAACGACACAGAAATGTACGTCATTATTGACATTAAAATATACGGACGGAAAAATTGTATGCAAATCCATTGTAGACGCGCGCGTTGCGATGAAAAACTATATGAAAATGGTATTTTATTGTTTACAATTCAATATACTCGTATGTCACAAGAAAAGAAGATTTCATATCGAAGTTCGTAATAATTTGACTAAATTCATTATTATAAACCGCGCACGGGCCGCCGCTACTCGAAATATCGTCTTGGAGGAATAGTGAAGATTTGATGATGAGTTTGTTCCACTACGCATCACCCATTTACTATAAGTGTCTCATGCCTCAAACTAGACACTCGTTGGTAATCGGTCACTTTCTTCCCTCGGTGAACAATGTACTAGTAGGTATTATTTTCACCCCTTACGAACATTCTGCTTCTTCGTTCAAACTTTACACGCACGCAAAACCGAAGGTTTTCCTCTAGTCCGAAAATATAAACGGAATCATATTTCATAGTTGTTATGACAAGACTGGGTCGAGTTAAAATACCAAACACAGGATGTGAAAATATGTTATTAGCTCTTAGTGCCGTGACGATCATAACTTGACGTCATTTTACAGATTTACGATTCCAAAATATTGTAATAATGTCGTAATTTTTATAATTTTTGCATCATCTACGATCATATTTAAATTTATAATGTTAATAACCATAACATTCGAGTAGTCATTAAATACTCTTCTTTAATTTGCAAATCAAACGAGTATGACTAAACACTGAAAGAAAACTTCCAGAGGACGGTGTCAATGATTGTAATTATATTGAATATACCCATAGAATTCTCGTGACAATCTCTGAGGAAAACTATCAAATTATTATTTTTTTTTTTTTTTTTTATTGAAGATAGACCAACACTTGACCTCAATCTCACCTGATGGTAAGTGACGATGAGGTCGACGATGTTACGTGTTGGTCTAGAAGGTGCCTATTTACTCTTCTTTTGAAGATTCCCAAGTTGTAGCTGTCAGGGAACACGGAAACCGGTAGTGCATTCCATATTTTTGCTGTACGCACGATAAATGTGGAAGCGAAACGCTTGGTGCGAGCTGTAGGAATATCCACAGTGTACGGGTGAAGGTCTGCCGTTCTTCTGTTTGACCGGTACTTGAACGGCGAAGGTGGAATCAACAAAAATAGCTCTTGCGCACACTCCCCAAAATGTATCCTATAAAATACCGAAAGGCAGGCAACCTGACGCCTATGTTCGAGGCTTTGGAACTTTGCCTTATGTAACGTATCGTTGCCTATCAGTCTCATAGCTCGACGCTCCACCGAGTCCAAAGCAGCTAGTTGATAGCGAGCTGAACCATCCCAAAGATGGCAGAGGTACTCCATGCATGATCTTACTTGAGCGCAATATAGACTCAAGAGCTGTGATGGCTGGAAGTACCGTCTGACCTTCGATAGGATGCCTAGTTTTTTGGCCGCAGTTTTTGCTATGGACTCGATGTAGCTCCCGAAATTGAGATCAGACGCGATTTCCAATCCCAGGAGCTCGAGACGGTTTGTTATCGGTATGGATACATTTTGGAAGGATGGAGCAAGATGAAATGGACTCCGCTTCGCTGTGAACAGACACGCCTGTGTCTTCGACGCATTGAATTTAACTGAATTGGCTTCGCCCCAATCGGACACGGCCTTCAGCGTCAGTTCAACACGTTCTACCATATCCTCTCTGAGGGATCGGGTGTTCAGACTACTGGCCTGTGCGGTGGACACATAGCTCTCTGTTACTGTGCTGTCATCTGCGTACCCAAAGATACCGGGCATTAAAAGCAGGTCGTTGATGTGCAGCAAAAATAGAGTAGCAGAGAGAACAGATCCCTGAGGGACACCAGCATTGATGCTCAGCAGATCAGACGAGCAGCCGTCAATGACTACTCGAATCGATCTGCCCCTCAGGAAGTCCGATATCCACAGGCACAAGCCTGCAGTTACCCCATAAGCTGGAAGTTTACTGATAAGGCTATCATGCCAGACCCTATCAAAAGCCTTCGAAATGTCGAGTGACACGGCAATAGCTTCGCCGTGTTTCTCGATGGCTTCGCTCCATTTGTGAGTGGCATAAATGAGAAGATCCCCAGTGGACCGGCCACGGCGAAATCCGAACTGGCGGTCACTGAGGAGATCATTAGCTTCCAGATATGCCAGGAGGCGGTTGTTTAATGCACGCTCCATAATCTTGCAGAGTATGGAGGTGATTGCGATGGGTCGGTAATTGTTTGGGTCAGCACGACTGCCTTTTTTAGGCACAGGCTGCACGTTAGCCAACTTCCAGGACTCGAGGACTTTCCCAGTGCTCAGGGAGAGTTTATACAGGCGTGTCAGGACAGGGCACAACTCGGGTGCACAGTTCCGCAAGACTATTGCTGGGATGCCATCTGGACCACTGGCTTTATTCACGTCTAGATTGCGAAGTATCTTCAGTACCTCCTTTTGATGTAAATGGATATCCGGCATTTCGGAATCACAACGGGGTACATTTGGTGGAGTTTTGTTCACAGTGTCTAGACGTGAGTTGCTCGCAAAAAGAGATGCAAATAGGTTTGCTTTCTCAATCGCGGAGTGAGCCAGTGATCCGTCAGGTTTCACCAGTGGGGGCAAGGACGGTCGGCAGAAATTTGCCTCGACAGATTTGGCAAGAGACCAGAATGCTTTACTCCCAGAAGGGTAAGAAGCTAGTCTGGATCCAATACGGCCAATATGGTCAAACCGAGCCTTGCGCATAGTCTTCTTGCAGGACTTGGCGGCTGCGTTGAACGCTTTCTTTAATCGACTTGTGTCCGGAGCTTTACGACTACGAGCATCTGCCCATTCCAGGTAAGCGGAGTGTTTTCGTGCTTCAGCTCTCGTGCACTCCGAATTAAACCAAGGGCGAGCTTTACTCTCGAGTGACGTGTCGAAATACGGAATGAAATACTCCATAGCTCGACAAACCACATCTGAGATTGAATTAGCGCAGCTCGACGGATCGTCTGTACTGAAACACGTTTGCCGCCAAGGATAAGATGCAAAGAAATGACGCATCTCATCCCAATCTGCTGACCTGTATCGCCAAACTCGCCTGGTTCCCTTGGTACTGGGGTCAGGAGGTGAGTAAACAGATACAGATTTCACCAGACAGTGGTCAGAGGTACCTAGTGGGGAGGAAACCGACACTTGGTATCTGTCTGGATCAGTTGTCAGCAGAAGGTCCAAGCAGTTTGCGGTGTGATCATCGACGTCCGGTACTCTCGTTGCACAAGTTACCAGCTGGGTGAGATCTAGCGAAAGAGCTAATGCCCGCGCCTCTCTCCCAGCGTGGTCGGTCTTCTGGTATGGGAACAACCATTGTTGATGGTGAGCATTAAAGTCCCCCAGAAAAACGAGTTGTGCAGACGGGTACCGTTGTTGTGCATCTTCAGCTGCTTTGCCGAGATAATCACATAGCCTCGTCGTGTCCTGATCAGTTCCATGTGACCTGTAAACAGCAGCGTAGACCAGCTGGTGCGTACCTGTATCCACCAGTAACCACATTACAGAAAAGCTTGGGTCCTCAAGGTTCCGGAGACGCCGACAACAGATGTCATCACGGGCATACGCACAAACTCCAGCTTTGCTAGCAAATTTGTGCTCCAAGGAGTACCCTGGGTAATTGAGGTATGCTGTGTCTGTCGGACATCTGATCTGAGTCTCCGTCAGGAAGAGCATGTGCGGCCTCTCAGCCTCAAGGTGTTGATGGACTGAAACGAGATTGGAGTGCAGACCTCGGATATTACTGAGGTGCACTTTGAGCGCGAGGACGTGCTTCCGCTGTAGAACTCTTTTTGCTTTTCTGTACTTCATGTGGGTTTTTTGGTTGGAAGAGTGAAAATAGGCAGGAGGAAAGAAGTGGGACGAGACGCGGCACTGCTAACCCAGTGGTGCTTACCATGTTCCCCACTGATGGTAAGCTAGTCTGGAGCGCGCAGGGACGCCCGAACCCCCCCGGGAGTGGCCATCGGGTCCTCGCATCCGGTCGCCAACCGGCACGATGGAGCACCCCGGGATTTTTCGCAAGGTGGCGGGGCAGCCTTTCATTGGTGGCTAACCAACTACTTGGGCCCCCTACTACCTGCGGTCGGCCAGCGGAGCACCGTGCTTCGGATCCTGCTACCCTCCACGACCAGCTGCCCGGCGGGAAAACAATGGGGCACCATGACCGGTCTGCATGCGCAGCGCAACTGTCCCGACCTTTCCTCCCAATTAGCTACTCCGTGCATCGTGCCGGAACGCGGTGTTTGCCGCTTGGCGACACGGATTTGCACGGAGGGTGGTAACCAGCCACGGCCGAAGCCTACCACCGGTAAAGATGCTGCTCGTTTAGCGCCACCCAGGGGTCACGTGTAGGCAACTAGGGCAAAACCTACGGACGCGAGCAGCTTCGACCCCGACCTGACAGCGATTGGTCAGCTGTGAATTTTTACTATTTAAATTTTCCCTTTAACCTCTCTATGACACTACCGAAAAGACATGGAAAGAATTTACTCTAAACTATGAACCACGTTAAATTACTCATCATCAGCCTATCGATCCTTTGGAAATGTAACATATATAGTAAATAAGTATCAGTTTACACAATAATTTGATGGGAATCATGTGACCAAATATAGGGCAATGCCGTAATGAGCCTTTTTAGGCGCCTGATGCAAACTCCTTAGACTTCGAACTTAAGCCTGGTTATATTTGCGCCCCACTAACGACTCCGCCGTGTACCTGGTCAATGCTGGCACCGCCCTTTTTTCTGTACTGAATATAGAAAACCACATGCTAGACCCAACAAATTTCTTACATGTATAGAGACAATTTGAGGACTTAAAGAAAAATATCCACGCGGAAACAACTGCGAGTGACTTCCTAAATATACACTCGTATAGATTTAATTGAAATAACTTCGTCAGTATGTATAACGTATTTGTATACCCAATAAACTTGAAACTAATCAAATTAGCTAAACCACAGAATATAGAACGCTACGTGCTAAACGTTCACTGACTAACTAAAGCACCCTTTGCCCATAGTTAATTCGATACTGGGAAAACAAAAAACTTCAATAGAAATGTCATCCATCCAGGAAAAACAGCCCGTCATATAGCAATATCGCGACAACTGTCACTTAAATTCTAATATCATAAAACAAAGCCAAAAGGGTATATATGTACGTTATTGTAATCGCCCAATGTATTTTTTCAATAAATTAAATACATAAATGTATTTGCTAATGTCGTACATATATTCACTTGGACATTGTGAACTTACTGTAAACTACAGACATCTGTGCTGATTACCCTATCGTACAAATAAGACTCCAAAGACATTTGTATATTATTATCATTTTGAACTGCTGAGCAAATGCTTCCTCGATCAATAAATAGCTGAAAACTGGTTCGAATCCGTGTCTAAAATTTATAAATACATAACAATATATTATTGGTTGGTCTATTTTAAATTAACATAACATTTATCAAGTTTTAGTTTCTTTTTCAATAATCTTCAAAAAGGATGAGGTTCTCAATTCAACTTCTTTTTTTAAAATATGTAATATAATTCCGCCAAGTATGAATCCATTGTGATGATTTTTGTTTTGTTTGGTAGATCATACGAGATATGGTCCCATATAGCTGTTATAGAAATTGATATAGTGCTTTTTCATAAAATCAACACATTATATACCCACATAATTTTACCTCTAGGGGTGAACATTTAAGGGGATTTGAAGTCGGTTTCTTAGTTCTTTTTGAATGCGTTACTTGTATTAAAGTTGAGTTTTCGTTTAGTTATAGTTCGTAACTGCTGTGTATAAATTTGCATGATACGGTCTCTTACAAGTAGAGGCACTTGTATACACATTCTTGTGGTACGTGTTCTCTGTTAGGGATCCTAAATAAATAAAATCCGCATGCCCTTAACCTTGTTGCATAGATCAGTAAATCGATTATTTCTATTGACACGAATTGTTTAGATTTCTGTGGTTTGCAAACTATCGCACCCTAGCGTTTACCAGACCTTGCCGAATCTCTGATGGGCCGAAACTAATAGCTCACCCCAACTCTGGTTTACGTTTTATTATTGCTTACCAGTAACCGTTGCTAATCAAATGTTATATGCAAAATTAATTACTAGACAACATGTCAAAATATTTTTGCTATTTTTGGCATATGAACAAGCTTATTCGGTATTAAAATTAGCATATGTCCTGCTCCATATAAGTCAGAAGATACGTGGCCGTGCGTGAAATTATCATCAAAATTAGTTCCGTCACTACCATTTAAAACCCAGTGAACAGACAGAGGGATAGATATATGAAAACATTACTCTCCTTCTGACACAGTTGGTAGAGGTTTAATTCGTCCGACTGTTACATCCACACTCGCCAGACATAAGCTTTTCTAGCTTCAAGTTACACTTCAATTTAGTAAAATCAATGACGTAGCTTACCTCACCAAGAGATAAAGAGAGTTGTATTTATAACAAAAACATGCGAACGCGTTGTTTACTTTGACATTTGACATCATTCATAATTGTAATTGTAATTTTAAAAAATATGGACTGATAGTCTGGATTAAATGATTTTCATTTCATTTACTGGGCCTTGTGACAGAATCTTATCTATGATGATGAAAATGATGAGATGAGGAATTAATAATCACTGTAATAACAATTCTATCAACTAACCAAAAATTCGATGATTTATAGATCGATTTTCTTTAACGATTCACCCACGCGGTAACGATTCGATAACGATACATTTCGCAGTCAGTCACGCCATCGTAAAATACATCGCACAATTTCCCACATGGAGAACTTTTTAACCCAACTTATTGTCTGTTCATTAGCTTTACTGCAAAATAATCTGTCTGTACGCTCCAGGGCTGATATTCTCACAATTAAATCGATCATAAAATTGTTATTTCTGTCCCGACATCACGCCCGAACGATTAGAAAGTTGCGACATCTTTGTGTTCGTGTTAAACTTTGACCGAATTACGTTCGGTGTGGAGGGATGTCCTTCAGTTTCACATCGTTAAATTGTCTCGTATTGCCATAAATGTGTGACGTTGCGAATTAAGATTGCCCCCTCGGTTTAAGTAGGCGTTGCAATGTATTGTTGTAAACATTTTCTAATTTGAACATTGCTATCAATCGGTTGAATGCGAACGCTTAAAGGTGTTGTTTGATACTTTGTATGCAGTGAATTTGAACACAACAGTGCTATTAACACTGCTGTTTAGCAGACAGTTAACATGGTAGCAAAGGTAACTCGCCAGGCGGACATACATGCCCCTATCCCTATCAAAAGTGATTAAAATATTTTTGACTTTTTTAAAATCCTAATTCCGATCCTAATAAACATGGCCCGTACCACGAAACTTGTTTAGTTTCGTTATTGTTTCGAGTTGCTTTCGAAATTCGAATTTTAAACGAATTTCGTTCGGTCGTTTTTATGGTACCAAACCAAAAAAGGCAATATTCCAAAACTTTACTAATTTCACCGAAACATAATCGGTCTGTTTATCAACAAGGCGCACCGTGTCGAAAGCCTCAATGTAGGTAATAGACCATGCAATGGGTCTGCCCCTTCGCTCCCTGTGTGGCACTGCCCGTCATAACGTGGTTTTTTTCTTTCAGGGAAATTGCTCCACTGTCAGATTCGCACAGTTGATTTATTGGTGCGTGCCGTCTGCTTACTTTTTGAAAGTCATTGCAAAAATTAAGGTGGTTGAAAGCGATTGTTCAGTCAGCAATTTTATGGTTAATTGATTTGAATAGGAATCCTGTTACATATAGTAGATAGGCATAGGAGTTTTTAGCCGACGACAATCAAATGAAGAGTAATGAGGTTAATGTCCTGAGTAATGTTTGGACAGACCCTAGTTGTCAGAGTTATTGAACCGCTAGATGTCCCTGACAGGGCTCATGTAGCTACTACGAGTACCTGTCGTAGATAATAACCGAAACCGAGACCAAAGGCGTGCCTGAATCATCTAACTTTTCAGACAAGCAGGTAATTCAACCTTCAATGTGCTAACCAAACCGGGGAAGGTGTCACTATGTGATATTTTAGCAATATCCCCACTGGAAATCGATCCCGGGACCTTATAGAGAGTGTTGCGCGTCTAACTCTCGAACAACTGCACCACGGAGGCCGCAGACTATTACATACTCGATCTTACAATAAAATAGATATTAAACTACATATTGTGAGACAATTGAAATACTTATTGCAAGGAAGGAATCTATCGGAGTCCGATTGGTTTGACATTGGAACCGACTTTCTTACTGTTATTAAATTATAAATCGACAAACCTATACATATATATAATAAAATTTTATGGTTAAAAATATGTACATTTAATATATCTAGAAAAGAGATGTCAGAGCAATTTAAAATGACTGATTGAATATGCCAAAAAAGTTAGCAAATTATTGTTATCAAATAAAAACTCGACTAACGCGCAATTTAATCGAGAAGACATTATGAATGAAGTATATAACTGGTACCTTACAGGTGCCAAAGTGTCGCCTTAATTAAGGTTAGTCACAAAACTACTGGTATAATCCTCCTGCTCTCCCTTGGCTCTAAATAAGTGAGCAACTACTTAAAAAATGTCAAATTCATAGCGGACACCGAATCTCAACTATGGGCTACGGACCATTGTCTCCGTGAGACTGCACAGGTAAATGCATTAAAATTAATTAAGGTCCTGCGGGACCGCCCGCGCGCTACCGTCCCGGCGGGGGGCGTCCCGCGTGACGACTTCATGCAGCTTCCCGGAACATGGGACACGGGACACGCCGGGACATAGTACCTGTACGTGACCCCCGAGTTCACCGATCTATCTTAATTCTACGAATGTGCTGGTCACTCGGGTTGTCTTACACACAGTGTGGACTACAAGTTATGGACTAGATACTGGTGGAATTGTAATTTTTGTGAGCGTTTATTCAAACGTGCAGGGTAGTTTTCGTTTCTACCGACCTACCTACCTAATTGTCTTTTCTCTTTAGTAAAAGCTTTTGCAAAATGTGTAAAAACGTTATCAAACATTTTGCCATTCCAAGTACATTAAATAATTTATTTCTAAATCGATCTAACGATTTAACTCGATTTTCAGATTACCATGATTGATGTGTTTCATATTATTGAAACAATCAATATGAATAACTACTGTCGTCAAATTAAATACTTCTTTTTGTTATGAAAGTGTGAAGTCACCGCCTCAGGCAAAATATTTGTTTAAATGGAGATTTTGTTTAGGAAATTTTGTTAAAAGTTTTAAGTTATTGAAAATAAATATATTTAATTTAATAAACATTAGAAAATAAGGATCAAATGTACGGTTTGCACTTGGCCTTAATCTCACCTGATGGTAAGTGACGATGACGGTTGGTCTCAGACGGTCTAGAACCCAGAATGTCTTTGAATGCTAAGCATGCGCACCCAGAAGCCCCAAGCTAATGAGGTGCTGGCTCTGCTACCTTTAATACCAGAACACAATAGTGCTATTCACAGTGTTGTTTAGGGGCAGACTTAGGTACTTGGTGGTAGCTCGCCAACCAACCCAAGTGCCGATAAATGAATCCACTGGAATATGAACCTGGAACCTGCAGATTGTTAATCCAAGCGTGTAGCCATGCCATGTCGGCGGTTATAACATATTTTCTATTGATATATTCAGCAGTTTAGTAACAGTCTTCCGTAATTAAATATTGCAACTTTTTTAAAAGAAAATAAATGCCATTACATTTGATAGCAACGTGGCCAACATTAGGGTGACTACCCCACTGAGCGCCTACCTGTGCAAACATTTTGTCACAATAGCGGGCTGGCCCTTAACTCTCCCGCTATGAGTTATAGCGCTCGCCCTTAAATATTTCATCGATTTTATTGTGGCTCCAATGTCAGCCCTGTCTCGACGAAAGCTATAAAACGACAGTCGTCAGTGTTTTTTGCCAAATATTTGTACAATACTTGTTTCACGCCGAATTCTGAGCGCCTCCTTTTACAGATGCAAGACCTTCTGGGCCACATATTATTATGATACTTTAACGAGATGTTATACATCAATTTAATGTAATATTATTGTATCCTTGACCTTATAATAAAGATTAATTAAGTACTTAATTGTTTATGTTTGTGTCGATATATTGTGAGTAAAATAAAGAATACTTTTAATTTGTGCAAAAGTAAATATTTTGGCAACTAAATTGAGAGCACTCTCTAGGCTTTTTCCAGTAATATAATTATCGTATTAATGTCATAACATAACACATGCTTCTTGTGATAAATATTAATCCGCTCGAGCTTTTTCTTCCTGGAAAATCTTTGCTTGTTAACATCTCAATCTCAGGGAAGTCTTTTGAAGGCCCAGTCTTCAGTTAACTAGAGAAACTTTATTTGTATTTATTACTATGCGTATTACTGAAAATTTAAAATAACGAATATAAATATTTGAAACCAACGAAAATTATTTTTTTAACTTTGTGCAAAATTAACGCGATCAATAACAACTAAAAACCGACTTCAATTGCCTTAAAATTTGTTTGTTGTTGATTTCTTCAAAGAGCGATTAATCAATTTCGATAAAATTTATATGGAGATATATATACGAGTATACCAGAAAAGAGTTATCAAAATCGGTTCACTATTGGCGGAATTATCGCGTAACACACATGCAAAAAATAAATAATTAAAACATACGCGTGGAATTGAGAACCTCCTGCTTTTCTGAAGTCGGTTGCAAATTAATAAAATCGAAAACTAGTTTTTAAAACCCTTATAAATTTTCCGCCATTCTGCGCAAAATGTTGTTAGTCAGACATGAAAAGTTTTGAAACGTAGCGTAAAACTTCAACCTTCAAAACGTGAGAGTGACATTAGCGGCGCTGAAAAATTGAGACTAATTCGGGACAGCATTCGAACTTCAGCTAAAAGATAGTATTCTTAGGATATCGCATCGTATTTCTTTGAAATATTAAGTCTAATTGAACAGCAATTAAATTTGGAGATGCTCCTTCATGTAACTATCATTGTAATATTGTGTCGACTTGAATTGACACGTGTTCACTGTTCATGACGAGGTTTCAGTGAATTCCTAACAACGTACTTTTAACGTTTTCACAACAATTAAGATAATATTGTTGGTAATTGTTATAATAGAAACTAAAGTTGCTGTGAAATAGTTTCCAACAAGATTCAAAAGGCTCTCGGTCCGTCATCTATATCAGTTAACCTCACCTGGCTTAAACCCACTCCCACAGAGAAAAAACTCTTATAAAGAGATAAATTATTGCATTATAGCTTTTTGAAAGAGTCCACTGCTGCTGAGAAATGACAATATTATTAAAGAATAATAAAAGTACGCGTCTTTGTCACACTATCTTTTTGTATTCGATATATTGTCACTATAATAAATGCTGCCCCTTTATGGCCGGGGTATTGTGCTCGACCTTTGTGGACATTATTAAATATTTTTATGGAGTTTTATTAATGGTGGTCTTGAGGAGTAGCGTTTGATTTATTTTTTCGACGCGTGTGCTCCATACGCGCTCTTGTTCCTCCTCCAGTATATGTTGTTATAAAAGTACATCAGCTCTCCGGATAGTGCATCTTACTTGTCCCATAGCCCAATTTACAACCGACTTTAAAAAAGGAGGAGGTACTCAATACGACGCGCATTTTTTTTGTATGTAAGTTACGGGATAACTCCGCCAATTATAAATCGATTTTGATGATTCTTTTTTTGTTTGGTAGATCATATTTCGGAGATGGTTCCACATAAATTTTATTGGAATTGATTCAGCGCTAATAATAATAAAGAAAATCAAAAAAAATGAAATATATACCCAGATAATTCTACCGCTAAGGGTGAACATGTGAGGGGATTTGAAGTCGGTTCCTTAGTTCTTTTTGGACGCGTTAATTATGGTACCAAAGATAGCTGTGATAGAAGATAGCGGTATCCATCCCCTATTTACGACTCAGCAAACCTAAAAGGGACAACAAGCGTTACGAACGCTTGCATGTTATATTTGTGTTGTATACATGTGTGAATCAAAAGGAAACTTTCTGAAGGCTGCCTGCCTCCAGCGTCACCGTTTCAACAAAAAATATTAAACCCAAGAGTGCATTAACGAATTCCTCAATATCATCGTGATTATAAAACATGCGAAAAATTGAGATATCAGGTTCGTTGTTTTGAAACTCGACCCGTTTACCTCCTTCGAGATTCACACCTTCGCATCGAGTGGTTTTAATAAAAAATAAAATCGATTTTATTATGTTTGTATTCGATTTGTCTCCTTCAATAGAGGTCTGGTTACATCAAACAGGTTACACAATCGTCGGTTTTTGCTGTCTGTACACACGGTGTGGGTTTTGTCTGACTTTATCACCACCTGCAAGACACGCTATACAAAGATCAATCAGAAGAATAGTTTTGATATGCAAATTGTGGGCATTTTCAAAGGCTTTAGTGTCATTTTAGTTTCATGTCTGATAAAGAATGAAATAATGTTCGTCTATTTAATTCAATCTATGGTATAGGTTTTGGTGGTATAAGGTATTGGTGGTATGTTCTTTGTCCGCCAGGCTAGCTACCGCCATGTTACCTCAGTCTGTCGCCAAACAGCAGTGTTAATAGCACTGTTGTGTTCCCGTATGAAAGGTAGCATAGCCAACACCTCATTAGCTTGAGGATTCTGGGTGCGCACGCTTACCATCTAACGGCCGCATCGTCACTTACCATCAGATGAAGGCCAAGTGTAAAGTTTCAGATCATATCAATAGGTTCTTGAAAGCCATAGCAGACCGTTGTTCTTTTACGAGATACTAGACGGTATTGCATATCTACGCTACAGCCTCTGTATGTAATGTAAAAAGTATAAAATACATACACTCCCTATAGGAGAGTAGACCTGTGCCCCTGCAGAGGGGACGTATATAGGCTGTTGATGATGATGACTATGAAATATATAAGATAGGGACAATGTATTGTCAATGTAAACGTACTTGGCATTGGATAGTGTTCTTATTTACTAACATAGTTGTTTAAAGTTTGTGTATAATGATAGCAATGTTATAAGAAACAAAGGCCATTTCTACATCGTCCTCATTCACTTGGAATCGGAACTGATTATAGATAAAGGTCAAGTCGAGCGTCCCTTTGCAATGAACGGTTGTATCGGTTCTTTCTTTGAAAATGTAAAGCAAAATTTTCCCTAGGGTGAGTCAATGTCCGGATTACAGAACTGTATACTGTATTATATACCAATTTTTGCCCGCTACTACGTCTGCGTTAACTACTTATATTTATTTATTTATTTAACAATTTATTGTACACAGAAAAATACAAAAAACAGATAAAATGTACACAAAAGGAACAGCTTATTTCTATAAGGAATTTCTTATAGTAGTCCTGAGTCAAGAGAGAAATAGTGAAGAGGGGAAAGCAGTCAGGCGTGTACATTTAATATTAATGGTCAGAAATAACTTTTCGATCGGTATAAAAAATAGTCAAATTTTTGACAAGGAAGGACAAATAAACTAGCTACTATAAACACCACTATATTTCGGTACAATTTAACTATTTAAAAGCCTAAACAGACACAAAACACGAGCGCACGCTCCTTGAACGAAAGGGTGACGCAATCTGCGGGGAAGTGCGGGGGTAGCGCGGGGGGTGTCGACGTCGGCCGCGCGCCTCCACCACAGAGACTCGCAAGCAACTCGCAAAGCTTTCTTGCTAAGAACTACTGGCCACATACAGCCAGCATCACTTTTTCTAACATTACATAATTAAATAACTTTCGAATTTATAATATTGATACGAAAATGTCCAAAACTTATCCAATCCAGAAACGATAAACGATACACAACTATTCGTAGTATATTTTTATATGCGACGAAATATGAATAAAATTTTATAGAATATTATAATATTCTATAATCTGAATTTATATAATGAATTTTATAGAAGAGACTTGCCGTACTCCCGTCGGAAGCCGGCGAGGTCAATAAATAACATAATAATATCACGTGGCGCCTAACAAATGGAGGTTTCGTGCTTTGCCACCGGTGCACTTGTCTCAGGCAAAGATTATGTGACACTTTAAAATATTTGGAGACAGGTAAATATCCATATCCAGTGTGTGTTCAGAAGTGGACGATTCCGGCTGGTGATGATGACGAAATATCCATTGGGGAATCATGGGCATCATTTTATGGGCACCGTTTCAATAATATCGCAATATACACAATAGATTCAAAATTCGATTGTGTGTAGTTTCTATCAATAAAACCTTCAAATATTGATACTTTTAACAGCTTTATCGATAACAACTATTAATACAGAATGGAAATATAAATTGATAACATTTCAATAAACTAAAAATCAGCAAAAAGTACCAAAAAACGTGGCTTTTATTTCGACAACAAAAATATGTGTAAATTTAAACAATTATGTAAATAGAGGTGAGGTATATTTCAAAATTGTAAAATCTGCGTTCTTGTAATAGTCGTAATAAAACTAATTCAATACTCGTTTTGTACGACTAAGGGAAACAATATTCAGTAGTTAGACAACCGTATTTAAATATACAGCGACAAAATCTAACTGTGATCAACCAAGCACGATGATTATGGTAGTTTCTCACAAATAGTTTCTCACAAAGAAAGTCTAATGGATGCTGAGTAAGTGAGAATGTAAGGTGGAATTATGCGGCCGATTATGATAGGCATTAAAGTTGTAAGCCATGAGTAGCGCTTCTACAGATAGCTACAGAATTCTATTGCTCTTTGTGAGACCCCCGCGATTCACCGGCAGCTGGTGCGTCCTTACTGTTCAATGGTCTCATCAATATCCTTCGCAAACGAATATTATTACAGTAGTTGTAAAAAATTGGTTCCACTTTATAAGAGTGTTGGTTTGTGTTTTTTCATATTTGAATCTTGTTTGAATGTGTATTTCCCTACAAGTCTAACAGGTGTCTGAACAGAATTTTTGTTATCAGGAGCTCTACCACAAGTGTGTAGTATTTGTTTCGGATTGCGTTTGGATTAGGTGCAATTTGTATGAATCCGAAATTGTAATTTCAAAGGGATTTCGATCGGTCGTCATTCTTTCAAGCAGACCCTCGGCGGAGGTCTTCTATTTCTAATCTTATTTTAGGTCTGACACTTCGGCGTGAGTAGGAAAGAAGGACCCCCACTTTACCCACGCATAATCACATGAACTAAATGCCCAAAGTGAATACCCACTGTGTATAACACGCATCATTTTTTGTATTATTGATCTAACAGAGATTTAGATCGGATATCCTTTTTATCAATATTCTAACATCTAAATAACGATTGGAATTGTCAACACCACGTGTAGTTGTTGGTCTGTAAGACGTTGTCTATCACATCACTGGCTCGGCAATGCCCATGTGTACGGTAGTCATTAACACTGACGTTTAGCACACCAATCCATAGATGCACGAGACAGTGTGTGTGTACGGTACCGCATACACTACACCATTAATGACCTAGGTGGTCTGCCCACCATGACGAGCGCGTGCCTCAGTTTACCCTCTCGACACCACTTGTGCATAGATCGGGAACAACAGCGAGCGCCCTCTGCGTGGAGGTGCGCCGGCGCAGCTGCGGCGCGCACGCGCTCTTAATGACGAAGAGTGCATTGTCTCACTACCGTGTTGTTGGTGGTCGGTTGATTGCCACTTAATGATTGATCCTGTACTTTAGCTTTATATTTTCAAGTTGCTATTAGGAAGAGGACTGTTTTGTTCAACTACCTTCAATTTTACCTTTTATTGCTTGTTTATAAAGCGATATGTTTTGCCAGTACTTTCTATACGGCATGATCACGTAGAGTATCTCATAATAAGACAATTATTCAATGAAGATGGGAATGTAAGATGCCTTTATTATTTAAACACCTTTATTTGTTTTTACTTTACCATTACGTTTATTGAATTAGTTTAATTTAGCTAGTCACAGGTACAAAGCAATATGGCTGAGAAACCACCCCCGTGGCTTAATGGCTCCTACGTTGGACTCACAATCCAGAGGTCCTGGGTTCAATTCAGTCTGTCAATATCAATCAGTACTCGTTTTTGTTGGTGGTAGGACATTTTATATGTCCTTGTCCGCCTGCCTAGCTACCACCATGTTACCTAAGTCTACCGCAAAAAAGCAGTGTAAATAGCACTGCGATATTCCGGTACGGAAAACATTTATCCAGAAATAGTTTATGACAAAGCATATGTGAAAGTAATTTTCTTAAATAGCTTAATTTGTAAAGAGTACATCATTTTTAAAAGTACAACCGAGCAGCAATGTATTGCGTCCAAATTGATTTGACAAAGGATAATCGGTTTATTGAACTGTCATGATATGACGTGTACAAAGAACCGTCAATCAGACGATAACTTTAGATGTAATTAATACATTGAGTGCTCAATTATTTTGTATGGAATAAAACACAATTAACTCACAAAATTTATGTAAATGTGTTGTTTAAGATGAAGACTAATTTCCATCAAAATATACGCCTGTATAAAATATACAAGCTGTATGTTAAATCCGCCTCTAAACAGCACTTTCAATAAAACTGTTGCATTCCAATAGCCAACTCAGGGAACAATATTCCATCAAACGAACTTAGGGTAAGCCCGTTCAGGATAAGTAAATAAATACGTAAATATTTACATACCCATGTTATACAATAGTTATATAACAAAATATGTAACGTATGTTCGGATCCCGCCAAATGTACCAAATGTTTTGTTTCCTTGTTAGTAACATATATTTCCCATGATCCAATAAGTTTCACCATTATGACCGTCTACCCAAAACATTTGTTTCCATATTTTCCTGTTTACGTTACAGTGTTGGTAATGCTTCCGGCTTCCTAACTTGTATACTAAATCAGGAGAAACCTCAAAAAGAACCATAAATAACCAAGAGGAGTGTTCAGCGCTGTTTTGCACTGAAACAGTACAAGGTTGTGGGCAACAAAAATAAGATTACATATTTTCTGTTTCATTACTTACTTTATTAGGTTTTTTACTACTGAGTATTGTTAGTCAAAATAATTTTTACATGATTTTACATAGGGAAAAATAATGTGTGTGCATCAGTATTTTCAGTAATAAAACTCTTAGTCGATTCAATCCATCAGGCATGTATAATTGTATATTCCTCAATATATTCTCATGTTCTCAACACACAGTCGGGCAGAGTAACGTTTACTAGTACTATTTCAATAAAATTCACAACAGGAATGGTTTTTCAAATGAGTGTTCATCAGTTTTATAATACGATCTTCATAGCTCCCACCATCGTCAGTTCCTACTTCGAAAACTACAACTTCCGTGAATCAAAACAGGCACAGTTATATAATATTAATTAATCCCTATAACCAATTACATTAATACTGAAATTCCAGAATGGATAATTATATTCGATATTTGTTACTAAAGGCTCACATTATTTAAATACATGATTGTTCCTATAAATTAGATAAACAGAGCTGGTTGAGGCAGCGTGCATCGCCTTCTGACCGGAAGTAATTGACGACGACATATTATACAATATCTTTCTCGCTAATAAATCATAGAATCGCATATAAAATATCAAAATACTAAAGCAGTTATTGTTTAAACATTTATAACTAGATATAAATATCGCTCAGTCACGTATCCGAGTAACTTGTGGTAACTTCATTTGATGTGAAGTCGTTCCGGGCACTTGCTGGAGATGTTTGTCATGCCTCTTCATATAGATGTCGCTGGTAGCTCTTGCACCGGATGTTATTGCCGGTAACACTCGGCCATCCTGCATGAGCCGTGTCCCACGGCTCTCACCACCCTTGAGCTCTGCAGCACCACCAGGATGATCCTGAAGCAAAACATATTTCGCAAAGTAAACTGTTACAGGAATATTTGATACACTTATTATAAACATAACAGAACAAACACTCCTTCAGTCAGACTTTGTACAGAATAAAATTAGCTATGCAGGGACTTTCCGGAAATAGATATATTTTCTAACTCATCACCCAAACTCAAGCGGACTTTAAACACTCAGCTTACGTTACAATAACTTTCTGTGAATTTCAATTTTATATGTAATTCTATTTAATTTAATCTCTATTTTTCCTTGTTTCTAATATGTAACATACTACATTAATGTTGTATGCATCTGTAATTGGTTCTCGTATCAGATTAAAAACTTTAATGTATAAATTTACGAGTGACTGTTGATGCTCCTTATTTAATAAAATAAACACAAAGTACAGTTTTATAAATTACAAAGTGGTGTTGTTTACTAATTACACAAATGTATAATTTCTTAATTTAAATCGGTTTCGGTATCGCATCGGAAAATAAAATTGGTGAAAACATTTCTGAAAATCTTTAGTTTATGCAATGGGCAACCGCACCAACTAAACGTATCAGAGAACCCTCACCGGGAATCGAACCCGCATACCTTTTTAACATTGTACAGTCTCTTTACGTGACACTGACAGTATAATCACTTTCATGATTCAGCCATAATTTTGAAGTTGAAGTCATTCAGGACAGAAGCAATTTAAGAAGCACTGAGCAAGCAATCACTAGCCAGAACTACATTTTTGGAAACTTTTGAAAAATAATCGTAAAAAGTTACAAGATAAACAAAAACGACTTTCGTAATGAGAAACAAGAAAAAAATTTTTTCTTATGGAATATCACTACAGGAAGTAGTCATTCGCAGTTGACGAACACACAGCTTTTTATTTTAGTCATACAGTTACATTCTTCCTTTTTCTATAGCGTACAATGACTTGATCATACAGCTGTAATTTAAGACACACAGTTCTATTCACTTTTACTTACTTGTTCGATGTCTTGATAACGCAGCCGTCATTTTAAAAGTCACAGAGTTCTATTTTCATATTTTCCTACAGCGTAAAATGACTTGATCACTTAGCCATCATTTTAGCCACATTTTCAATGACTTGATCACACCGCCGTCATTTTGTTCACACAGTTCTATGACTTGATCACACAGCCGTCATTTTGTTCACACAGTTCTATGACTTGTTCACACAGCCATCATTTTGTTCACACAGTTCAATGACTTGATCACACAGCCGTCATTCTGTTCAATGACTTGATCACACAGCCGTCATTTTGTTCACACAGTTCTATGACTTGATCACACAGCCGTCATTTTGCTCACACAGTTCAATGACTTGATCACACAGCCGTCATTTTGCTCACACAGTTCTATGACTTGATCACACAGCCGTCATTTTGTTCACATAGTTCTCTATTCACTTTTGTCTACAAAGACTTTTCAAGTCTAATGACTGGATCACAGATATATTGATTATAATCATAACAAGTAGTTCTCGTTTGTTATTGAAATTTCAGTTGACGTAGAAATGTTCCTTATTATCATGACCTGTGATTGGGAATTTTTGAAATCAGTAGTGTACATCGATTTGTTAAGCTGTAGTTCTCATCTTAAATTGCACGTAGGTAACATAACCCACAGGTCTCAGTAGTCGCCTGATATTGTTCTAATTTTATAATCTCAAAATGTAGTTGCGATGTACTCAGTGAATGCCAGCACTCGCAGCACTGCTGCAGCCTGCACTCCTTCGCCTCGTGCCCCAGACGTGCCAGCGACACGCGCAGTAGATCATGCGAGTAGTTTTTACGTGTCTGTAGTTTCCGAGCGATAATATCTCTATTCATGTGTACTCTTCTACATAATTTGTTAAAAACTGTAAACTACATCTTCTAGAGAACCACGGGCAGTTTTTCTTGAACACAGTATCAGCTCGTCGTCAGAATTGATAGAAAAACAAGTAGTCGTTTCCCTTTTGTCTGTATGCAGTTCATTGCGTTTTCTCGTAATTTCTCTTCGTAATGTTTCCTCTTATGTCGTCACAGTACTCAGGACGTATAGGTCAGACATCTTCTCTCATCCCACTTCTGAGATTTTACATAGGGAAAAATAATGTGTGTGCATCAGTATTTTCAGTAATAAAACTCTTAGTCGATTCAATCCATCAGGCATGTATAATTGTATATTCCTCAATATATTCTCATGTTCTCAACACACAGTCGGGCAGAGTAACGTTTACTAGTACTATTTCAATAAAATTCACAACAGGAATGGTTTTTCAAATGAGTGTTCATCAGTTTTATAATACGATCTTCATAGCTCCCACCATCGTCAGTTCCTACTTCGAAAACTACAACTTCCGTGAATCAAAACAGGCACAGTTATATAATATTAATTAATCCCTATAACCAATTACATTAATACTGAAATTCCAGAATGGATAATTATATTCGATATTTGTTACTAAAGGCTCACATTATTTAAATACATGATTGTTCCTATAAATTAGATAAACAGAGCTGGTTGAGGCAGCGTGCATCGCCTTCTGACCGGAAGTAATTGACGACGACATATTATACAATATCTTTCTCGCTAATAAATCATAGAATCGCATATAAAATATCAAAATACTAAAGCAGTTATTGTTTAAACATTTATAACTAGATATAAATATCGCTCAGTCACGTATCCGAGTAACTTGTGGTAACTTCATTTGATGTGAAGTCGTTCCGGGCACTTGCTGGAGATGTTTGTCATGCCTCTTCATATAGATGTCGCTGGTAGCTCTTGCACCGGATGTTATTGCCGGTAACAATAATCTTCTCGTTTATTAACAGAATACAGTTACACATGACTCTTTCTGTATTCTTTGTCGGCCGGAAAATTCCACAGCGTCAAACCTTCAAAATGCATTGATTGCTGTAGCCTACCTCCTCCGTAGCTTAGTGGCTACACGCCTAGACTCACAATCAAGTGGTCCCGGGCTCGATTCGTATGTTACATATTAGAACTCAGTTTGGTTGGTGGTAGAGCATTTTATTTGTCTGCGTGGCAAGATACCACCATGTTACGTAAGTATGCTGCCTAAATAGCAGTGTTTATAGCAATATTGTGTTCTGGTATAAAGGGTACCAGAGCTCTTCATTAGTTTGAAGCTTCTGAGTGAACACGTATCCATCCAGTTGCCTTAGCATCAGTTGAGATGTAGGCGAAGTTCTAACCCGATATATGCAAGGGAATTGACATTTTTTTAAATTGAATTAAAAACATTTAAAAAATTACTCAATAAAAAAAACATTCCATGACTAACATCATCTGATACTCTTCAAACTGCTGTATAGATTTTTTCCTCAAGGAAACTTGTAAAACACTCCTCTTTTGCGTCGAGGGTTAAGAGGGTATGCTGTTGTCAAAGCGCCCATACAAACGTAGTCCAGTCATATTTTGAGTATTAAGCTATGAAAATCTATGAAATTTTCAAGACACAATCTAGAAACAAATATCTGTGTCGGTGGTGAGTCAGATTTTCGTTAAAATATATACTTCCAGAGTTACAGGGCGTCAAAGTATTGTATTTTTCGGTAATAAAAAGCCCCAACTTTGAACCTGATTTACAAGAGTATGAATCAATTTAGAACAATTTGGAAAAACCACCGACATCTGAAATTTTATTAGTATACTGTATTAAAAAAATGGTTACATAATATACTGTATCCTTCAAATGATCCCTGGACTACGAAACATCCAAATAACAGGTGGATAACATCGCGTAATGTATGCTGTCTCACCGTACGCGCTCGGGTAGGATAGGGCTCGGAGAGGGACAGCTACAAAACAATGCAACCTTGAAACCGACCACGTGGTCTTACCAACATAAAAAAGCTAACGAAGTCTTCATTTGGCGTAATCTTTACGTTTGTTGGTATTATTGACATCCACAGTATGCTATGGTGATAGAACCTGCCAAACTCCTGGGATTCCCCCTTAGTCGCCTTTTGTGACCACTGCAGAAATACATGCTAGTATTATTTTTTTAAATGGAATAACTGAACTATCTGTATAAATATGCAGCAATAATAACTATGAAAACAATTACACAAGCCGCCATTCAGTCTCTTTGAGAGGCGAAGTAAGTAAAAATGAAAACGCGATAGGTCTTTGTAAACAGAGGGGGATCATCGTTTGAAGTCGCACAAAGCCGCCTGGGCGGGGCGGGGGAGGGGGGACAGGGCCGCTCCTGTTACATAAATGGAATTCATGTAAAATTTAAAAAAAAACATATATTAGCTTTAGAATGTATTAGTTTCGTTTAGTATTTTTATTTTATTTTGAGTCACGTCAACGTCACGTCATATAATTTTGCTCATGGTCATATAGAACTAAAAACCAAGTACATAGTTAAGTTTCAAGTTAAACCTGAAATTTGTGTATCTTGCCTAAAAACTGTTCACCCAAAAAGTTATACAAAACTACGTATAGTCACCTAAAAACATAGATAAAATTATATTGCGTCATAATCGGCTACATAAGTTCACTGCATTCGTAATCACCGCCCAAACAGATTGTTGATCGCAGAAATATGTTGTTGTTACATAGCTCACATAGGGTGGTAATATTTGCCAAATAAAAAAAATCTCGAGCAGACGAGTCCTCGAGTGGATACCACGTCTAGGCAAACGTAGTGTAGGACGTCCCCTCTACTGCGTGGCAAAACAACTTATGTAGGGTAGCTGGACGTGAATGGATGCGGAGAACAGAGGAATGAATTGTCTGCCGCAGGATGTATATGGTGAGCTTGAATCTTGGTGTTTGATTTCTGTATGCGTTGGGTTTTATTTGGCTGTTTTGAATATACCCCTAAGCCCGGGCCTGTGGGGAGGGGTCCACAGATTATATCACCGTATCCAAACTGCCGCAGACAGATAACGGGGTCCATGTGTGCGTTGAATTTTAATACCTATGTAAAATTACTGCACGTACACATTAAAATGGTCACTTCCAAATTGAAATATTTAAAATAAATTACCATTGTTTGTTAAATGTTGGTGCTTGCTCAAATCTATCATATAATATTGTGCCTAAATATATTACATTTAATCAATATATCTTTAACAAAACTAAGATCGCGACTTATTTTGCGTTCTTCTGCTGCAACCCAGTATTGTGATATAAGAATAAGAATAAATTTATTTATAAAAATGTACAAAATGTTTTCTTAAATCTAATTGGCTAGAATATTTTATTGAAAACGAAAGCGTCTGCAGCTAAACTAAGTTTTGAAAAACTTGTATTTTAGCATACAGTGCATCCCTCATAAATGCAGACGGAACGTCTAGCCGCCATTATAAAATAGATCCATTTATATTTATTAAGCAAAATCACTTATTCTAGGTTCCACAGCACTGTGGAAGTGAGTCCTCTCTGTGTGTAAGTGTGTGATGAAAATAACTAAACCGTTTCTCCGTGCGATATACCACGAGCGGACTAAATTTCATAAATATCAGTACAGCCGTTTCGTTGTAATAAGGTAACAAACAGACAAAGGGACAGATAGGAAGAGAGGGTGACTTTTGAATTCATGATTGATATTTGTGTGAAGTGTGATTATAAATGTGAAATATCTAGCTATATATCGAGCTCACCCATCACGAAATATTCTACCTACGTACTTGAAATTTGGCGCGAGGCTTCTTGTAAGATCTGCGTCTAACTGCATCCCAATAAGATTTGAATTATCGAAACTCAACCTCTACGGGGGAGAAGAAGGAAATAAATGTCACAAGTCAAGACCATCTGTTTAGTATATTTTATGAGATCTGTATGAGCAGTTGTTGTAATAAAAATACATGAAATCATCATGTATTTTGCTATTTATTGCCGTTTAGTCGTTATTTCTGAATATTAACACGATTTCTGCAGTCTTTTCAACTATGATTACCAAAAGCCAATTAACTACCGTCACTTATCTAACTAGCCAATGAAATATAAACTCGTACAGTGTTCTGGAAGCCCTTTGAATTAGAACATTCGTACCGAAATAGCTGTCAATTTCTCACATTTTCTAATTAGCATTTCTATAAAAAAAGGTATAAACCCGAATTTTCGGATCCCTGAAAAATGTGCAGGGAAAGCATCGGGTCGATAACAACCTCCCCTCCCCGCAGGTGCGACGAGATAATCCAAGATGGCCGCCGAGATAGGACGTGACGTCACACCCCCACCCCGCCGCGGCCCCCACCCCCGGCGCATCCTCGAGGCCTCTCACCACCCTCCTTAGATCCTTTCAGAAAATCTGCCAGATACCGTTAGCAAAGTAAAATTGCAATAGCGATCTACAGTGCACAGTCGGTGTGTGATCAAAGTAGAAAAAGCGGAGATGATAAAGGGTGACAATGTAAACCCAAACATTACCGCTGAGTTGTAAAGCCAGAAAAAGTAAATACTTCAATTAATGACCTTGACGTATATTAAAGGCTAGAGGAAATTTCCAGTAGATCACCAAGCTGCCTGCCAAGTGTGATGGCTATTTATTGCTTCCTTTTTATGATTTTTTACCTCTGTGGCAAATCAATAAATGTGGTACAAAGGCCGACGGTGACGTTTCGCCAATACTCGATGAGTGAGTGTCTTTTTGCTGGCAACACTTCAAATCTGACATCGATGGCGGGCGGACATTTCCCTTAAGCTTCCGTTACTGGTTACTGAATCACTTGGTTATTTTACTAAAATACTATATCATAAAGCTGTGACCGAAACCTCCAAAAATAAAAAATAAAATAATTGCAACAGTTTATTTGGTTGAGGGCGCGACAGCGGGCACAGGGACGGAGACAGGGAGGTGGTCACCCAGCACCTGGAATCCCTCGGGACCTCCCCGGTAGCGGGTCACGTACAGCTTTCCATCGTCACCTACAAACTGGTACTGGCCTTCGATCACCAGAACCAGTGCGTCGTCGCTGCCCGCGCGGATCAGATACCCGCGCTCCGAATGGACGGTGCCTTAAAAAAATAAAGAAACATATCAATAAGAAAACCATCATCCTTGGAATTTCCTTAAGTGAGAAAAACTGTGGAAGAATTAAATTAAACAAATAAAAGACACATTTATTTTCTCCACGAATTTTTTACATTTTACAATATCACTTAAGTCTAGGGTTTCGTGACTTTGTCAAGACTGGCCCCTGAACTGAAAATATTTTTATTAAAGTTACCGACACAGCTGGACAAGTAACCAAATGGCACTAAAGTGCCAAGCGACAAGCTACATCGCTCGAAAAACAGATAACCGATCGGGAGTATTCTTGAGTAGCGACCACTAATCTCCCAACCCACCAGAACTAGGCACCGATGAACTGGTTGATTGGAAGGTGCCACTGGATGCAAGCGTTTCTGAGGCGTACAATACCTACAGGAGGCATATGTTCCCGGCTGATGATGAAAACCTAATTTGTTGATACCTCGCGGACACTTTATACTCGTAGCTGCTACTACATATAATAAAACAGTAAAACCAGCGTGTCTGTACATTGAGTATATTTACCTAAGACTAATTGAGGGCGATGTAAAAATAGTAACAGAATAGGAACCTTAGATTTTTAATAACTAAATAAAGGTGCAAAAGTCCTTACCATCAGCAGTGATATATCTAAAAGCGTATTGCCCATGTTCGTCGTGCACCTCTTCATGTTTGAGGGCCGGCAGGTCGCGGAGATGGGAAGCTGGGGCCGCACACGACAGCGCCAACATGCAGCTCAAAACGATCAACTGTAATGAAAACTTAAATTGTGAACAATTTTTCATGGATTTGAACGAGATGGATTATCTTGAAAAGCCGAGTCATGTTTTGCCAATTGAACAAATATTGTAAGCGCATCATTCTCTAACAGCTTGACGTTTAGATGATGATTTTAGACTATTGATTGATTGAAATGGATAAGATGAAGTACTTACTTCATTTAAGTGAACAGTTTCAAGACAAGAGTGAATAGGCAACTAATAGGTAAGCCTGTACCAACCTCGACCACATCATCGCTTATCATGAGGCGAGAATGTGGTCAAACGAGGCTCTCGTTTTAAAATGCTATAAAAATCGACTTTCTGAAAGCCATTCTGAAGAGAAGATAAAAAAGGGGTAAAAGAAAAAGATCAAAGTACTTCAGTGTGGATAGATGGACACTTTGTTAATATAGTACAGGAAAAATCGTTTCGTGAGTATATGACCGATGTAACAATTGGTAAATTGTTCGTCTCGAATAGACGAAAAACGATGTACCATGACTACAATAAACAAAACCATTTATAATCACAATTCCAATTTTAATCCAAATTTGTTTTCTGTAATGCAATTCACTAAATACAAACATTCTTACAGACTCAATCTTGGCTGACGATATATAAGTCCAATATCGAATGACGTTGGCGAAAATGCAAGCCGTAAGTAAAGATGTAAGGATATTTATCCTTAGTGAATCCACCCCCTTTAATGGTGAATGGAAAATAACGGTTATATGCACTGCCATTTTAACCGATTACTTTAAACGCAATTCAATCCCCAAAACTAACATAATTCTGAAAACCTTATTCATATCAAAACTCACCGATTTCATTTTTGCTCCTTAACTACTGTTTTCACTTGACGACAAACACTGATTGAATGATAACCACTTGGGATCAACTGAACCTTTTATATGAGCCATTGTAATACGTACTATTCTTAACAAATACTTGTATCATTAGGGCATTTAGTTAAATAGGCTTAATGTTGTTGTCATTACAATTATCGACGGCATTCTTGCACAAGCGTAAGGTATATACAAAAGTATGATCATTTAAATACTTTTCAAATAACTTATTGATAGATAATATTGATAATTAGCTACATGAGCCCACTATTGGACATGACACATGCAATTTTCAGTTAAATAAAACATTATGGTTCGTCAACTCAACAAAACTCGTACAAAACTAAACATAGAAAGAACAACAGGCAGCCTTATCGGTAAAGGCACATGGATAGGAAGGTTGTGGATTATCAGTACAAAGAATATAGTTTCCAGGAACGGTAGCGAAATCCACGTAATATATTCTGCAGACCGTACATTTCTGGGGGTGGATAGGCACTATGTGAAGCTATGTAAGGGGTTATCTCCTCAGTCGGTTCTCTATCTAAATCTGTATTATCGCAACACGCCACCGAATAATTATTATTACATCCAACACACGCATACACACACACACAGCTAGCTACATGCGGCTAACTCGACCGAAAACTAATATTCAATTCAATTTCATTCCGTGATGGGATTCGATGATATCTGCGGTATTGGGTTTGGCGTTTTTGAATGCGCCTGGACGTGCCTGCGATGGATTTGTATAGAAGCTCCATTTAGGTAACAATAAATAAGTAAATAGGTACAAGTATACTTTAGATATACCATAAATTTAAATACCTTGTCGCCTTCTAGTGTTTCCGGTCATTAATGTTAACAATATTTCAAGTTCTACTTTAGTTCTGCCACGTTACAGCTCCCATCGGAGATTTCATGATAAGTGATTTAAAGCATGGCATATATATTACTTGCCACTCATAATATCGTCGTATGATAAGACTTCAATACAACTGAAAACAACATGAATATTGTAATGATGATACGTTTTGCTTTCGCAATACATGTAATTTTGTAAGCTTCATTTTAGACAGATTCTGTTGATTTGAGACGATATTCCTACTAGTATATAGACGTTTTATTACTCGTATCAGAGTATATACTTATAATTATGTACATTATAAAGCCCCGCCTCTCCAGTTCTGCCTAACGTACAACTCATCAAGACAATGGGAAATCACTTAATCCGCCTCTCAGACGCGGGAATCACGGGAAAGCGGTGATCCTCGATGAACAATCCTGTTTCCCTCTCAACGAGGCGGGTGGAGTGACTGAGGGTTCCTCAGCCAGTGGCAGAGGGCCTGCCCTGCCTTATCGACCTCATCGGAGTACTCTTGGGTACCGCTCGGGTAACTTCTAATTCTGTCAGGTACTGCCATTTTTGTGAATAATTAGAAGCAAATCAGTTTCGCATACTGAATTTTTTAATGTTTCATATGTCCGATGAAAAACATAACCGCAATAGGAGATACTCGTAAATTGTGACTGAGAGTTTGTCTGTCACATTTGAAATTTCGAATATATAATGAAATAATTTTTTAAATATTTTTTCTCTGGAAAATAAACCGAAAAGGGGGTTGGACAAAAGTTTTAAGAGAGGTCACTAGGTTAAGGATCATATGAACGGGTTACATTAAAATACTTGTTTGTGTTTTTTCCCTCATAGCTTTGGATTTATGAGTAGTAGTAGTTTAATTCTCCCTAAAAGGGAAGGCAAAGGAACAAAGCCATACAGCCTACTCTGAACATATCTTTTCTTCAGTTTTCTCAATAAAATGTATAATGTGTACATTTTATCGCTTGTTTTGACGATTCTTGACGATAATTTCAAAGGCTGGACGGGTTTCAACATAATTCGAAAGAATCCATATGCCGAATGTACTCGACATGGTAAACCCTTTCGATCGCGTCGAAACCTTCGCAATTTTGCGTAATCGATACTATAACACCGTCCTTGACATTTTTGCACTATATCACACCATTATAACAAACAAAAAACACACATAACAGTATTATTAACGAATTACGAAAAATTGCAATGAACCACCATTATTCAAGTTCGCGCCAAGAATCTCCTTGGATTTATGATTCCTAATAAAATATTTTAAAACCAATTTAGTTAAGTTATGCGGTCGATGGTACGGAACCCTTAGTAGTAGTAACTTGTGGCGGTATTTAGGGTTCTGTACCAAAAAGGAACCGTTATAGGATCACTTTGTTGTCCGTCTGTCGGTCTGTCTGTCAAGACCTTTTTCTTAGGAACTCATAACTCCTCCGGATGGTCAACTGAGTTAACACTAGGCAACGTAGGTGGTGAAACCTGCGGTGATTATAGCAAATTTCCCTCATGGATATCCCTCTTCGTGGCTATATTTGAGGGTAGTTTATGTTCAGAACCGGGGTGATCTTGAAATAACTTACCCTAGCTAGAGTAACATTGCGAAGTTTTACCCAAAAGATAATTTGATTCACATCACTCACCATCTAAGGGTGAGTGTAAAGACCTTCACACACGAGCGTCGTCTCGCGGCGGAAATGGCGTCTCACCGGATATTGTATCGCGCCTTCATCTCCGGCGAGCTTCCGGTTCCGGCGCCCACCTCCCACCGGCTCGTGCGTCGACTAATTACTTCGTTCGTACACCCTGTAGGTATACTAAATCTGTTCGTGTAAGATTTAGGTCAATCCCTCATACAGCCTGTATAGTAAATTTACAAACAGGTTAAACAGTTGGATATGAGGAAATTTGATAAAGTCATCACTTTTGCCAGGCGCATTAGTGATCGCAAGAAGATGCTGCTGGCTTTCTTCAAATTTTCCTCTTAGACGCTAGTTACGACACCCAAAGGTTGACATAGGATGGCAGAGATGACCAGAGTATTGCAAATCTTTATTTTTTATAAATCTCATTTTAACCGCCGTATTCTAATGACTACACGGAATAACAACTAACAATCTGGTCTGGGGTGCAAACCCATTGTACGTTTTTATATATATATGAGTTTAATCAAAGTTTGCACTACGATTATATACACCATATCTACATACCCAAGAATCCCAGATAATCCTTCATATTAAAATTGTGATTATCTGTTATTCAGTTTTAGTTGCATGTATGTACTACAAAATATGTAGCCATTTTTTCACCATGTGTGACTTGTGTTTACCTTTAATTAACATTTCCCTCTACACACTGCATAGGAACAAGATAGATACATATTATTATACTAGAGTAAATCGAGTTCTAAAATATGTAACCACTTGTACCATGTCACATTCTCTCTTGTTTGTTCCTGCGCAGTGTGTTGAGGGAAATATCAATTAAAGGTTAATGTGATTTAAGAGTGGATACATATTTTTGTACTTTAATGTATGTACAAATATCAGACAAAAATATCTCATCAACTCCGTTGTAATAATTAAATCATATGAGGGATTTCTACCAGCCGACTGTAAACGGGATCGTCTGTAACCCTCCATATTTCACCCGAAACAATCCAATTCGGCTATTGTACTTGCCACAGGGACAGTGTAAACACATGGTCTAGAAACAACCCCAACAACAGTGCTCAAATAGTGCTACATGTGTAATGAATGTCGGCAAACGTGTTTAAGCGGTGCATCGAAGTCGACTTCCATATGGACCAAATATGGAGTGTTAATAAATAAACGAGGAGGGGAAAAGTTAATAAAAAGGAAATTTGACGAAACCCGACTGCTTAAATAACATTTAAATAAATTGTTTATATTTTTGTAAGCCATTTATATTGATGCTCCACTTGATAGGTTTTGAAAACATCCCTCCGTCTGGCGCACTCGGGTAAAAACAAACTGTTGCAGCATTGATATTGTGATGGAATTTGCTTTTGTTAATAGTCATAACACCCATTGCCTCATCAATCCAACCGTTTGTATGTTATTTTAGCAAACTATTTTGTCATGCACTCGTATTAGAAAATGTAATTAATAAATGTACTCAAATCCTAATTGCAAAATCCAATCGGAAAATTGAACTCTAGATAAATCCTGAAATGGATTCCAAATTGCATCATACCTGAATCCGCTTAGTGCGATGATTATATTATAGCAGATCTGCTCGTAGGAAAATGGCGTGGCAGTCTAGATATTAACTACCTTTTTTTCTGAGGGGGAAATCTTTTACACATACCCGACTCCTTAGGAGAGAAGCCGGGTTATGTAGAATTTTCATCCACTAAAACCCCCTCGGTGGTCACCCTCAGCGCAAGTCAAGGAGCCCTGGGAACTCCAGCAGAACACACCAGTGCTCCTCTCGCGCTTTGCATGTATCCCACCCCCTGACCAGTCAGCCACTACGTCTCAGCAGCTCCAGGCTGCAGCGGGACGGTACCACGCCGTACTACCGCTGCCTTCCAGTGGTCGCCGCGCTCCTACTCTGCCTACTTCACTACCTGAGCCCAATAAATAGTCAGTATCCTCTAAGCATCCCTCTCATCAGAAGCACCCCTTGAAACATTGTATTCTGTCATTGTTAACGTCGTGCTCTATCTCCGGTCGCCGGCGCAGCGCGGCGTGGCGCCGTGTGAGGTCGGAAGTGTGAATTAGCGCGGCTTGATGCGGCGGGCGGCGCGTGCGCACCTATTGTCCGTGGTCATGCGCACTGACATCCCCCTACTATAGAATTCATGTCGGTGATTTTTATTTTTGAATACTGCAGTCAACCCTTGTTTTTACTTGTGCATTATTGTTTTAAATACATTTTAAAAAGTCATGTCTCAATTTAAGTATTTTAGGCAAATCCTTCTTATGTATTTATTTCACCTGAAATAGGAGAAAGTCTTGTTAATTTATATCATACAAACTACACTAATCTAATTTTCAATTTTTTAAAGTTTTTTTCTAACTAAATCAAATTCATTCAGTAAATCAATATTTTAGTTTTTGACTTGATAGCATGTGGATATAATTATATATTATATTTTATTTTATCTAATAATCAATTATCAAGTATTATATAGTGTAATCCTGTCACAAGGCAGTATCAGTTATTGGTATCTGTGGTGATAATTCATTTTAGGTTTATTCTTTTTTTAGAAACCAATTTCAAACTTAGTATGTTAAGCATTTTTATCTCAGACATATTCCCTTTTTTCCCTTCCGTTATATTCCCTTTTCCCTCTTCGAAAATTATGTTATAAAATTAAACGTGTAAAACATTTCGTAAGGAAACAAATATATTTTGATTCATCGTAGAGATGCTACATGATAGGAGCAGTTAACGGCACTTGCATCAATAATGCTTATAATTTAATTACTAATCTTATTTTATTTATTTATTCTTGACAAAGCTACAATTACCTTTGTTCATTCACAAAATAGCAATTTATTTTTTTCAACTATCGGCAGACCACCCACCATAAATATGTATGTACAAATAACAAGAAAAGCACTTAGAATAAATAGGCCATTAATCTTGCTGCCGGTCTAATTAATTGGATTCATAAATAGACGAGTAATTACTCAATACAACTCGTTTAATTGCCGCGTGCCAGTTATTTTTAACAAAAGATTGTATGAAGGTACGGAATAAACATCAAAATGGATTTTAATTGATAACAGATGTAATGTATGCTTGTGGTGCACTATTGGTGGATTCCACCTTGCTCTTCTTAATACTATCACTCGATCATCATTTGTTTTATTAAAACAAAAAATATTAAAGCTGCGTATCGACTTCGCGCTCCTGGCGCGCGCGCCATGAATGATCGCGCCGAGAGTGCGTTCCGCGGAGCGCGTTCCAGAGATTTGAAGTATATCAACTAAGCGCGCCTGGCGCGCGTGGCAACTGTTCCAGTGTTTGACCGTTCATCATGGAAGCTAGTCGTGTACGAGCAGCAGCAGCTTTTGTAATTATACACAGCATTATAAAAAAGAAAAAAGAGAAACGAAAAGTGCGTTGGTGGATAAAAGAGCTGTACCGAAAAAGAATGCAGTATGGAGTGACACTTATAAGAGATATGCAGTTCGAAGTGATAGAAGACACAATAAAAAACTTCACAAGAATGTCTACAGAAGATTTTTATTACTTGCATAACTTGATAGAGCCAAAGGTGAAAAAAATGGACACCCAGTTTCGCGAAGCTATCACAGTGACTGAAAGGCTGGCTATAACTTTGAGATTTCTTGCCACTGGAGACTCGTATACAAGCTTGCAATACCTGTTTAGAGTTTCAAAGCAGTCTATATCTAGGATAGTCCCAGAAGTTTGTGATGCTATCAGTGAGGTTTTAAAAGATTGGGTAAAAGTAAGTGAAAAACACAGTATTAATTAGTATTATATTTATTTAACTTTTTTAAATTAAATTACTTCTCGTTAGCTTGAGTTGACGTACTGGCCAAAGAATCAGTATTTGAACTTGAGAGATTTTGAGGCTCTTGTGTTGTATACCCATAAAGTGGACTGTATTTGCCTAAATCGGCTTCAAAAATTATATTGTTTATTGCCTGTTTGACATATATTAAAGTATGGCTGTCATATTTTCTTAATTCATTTCCTATGTGCTGGCCATAACTGAAATATGGATCAGTAGCTTGCGACGGTTCGGTTAAAATTTTGAATGCTTCTGTCAACATTTTATCGTCCTCTTCTTCTTGTTTCCTTTTTTTTGAGGTCTTCTTGGCAGTTTTTTCCGGTGCTTTTTGAATAATATCATTAAATTGTTCTTGTGTATTACACTCTTCTGAAGTTTTTTGGGAAGACTCGCCTTTATTTTGTGGTGTAGATTCCTGAAATATGAACGTGCATTTAATTAACTTTGTATTTTATAATTATTTGTAATTTTACAGATCCCCACATCCGAGACAGACTGGTTGGAAATTGCTGAAGAATTTCAAGAAAAATGGGATTTTCCTCATGCTATAGGTGCCATGGATGGAAAACACGTAATGATACAGGCACCTGGTAACAGCGGCACGGAATATTATAACTACAAACACTTTTTTAGTATCGTACTCTTCGCTCTCGTAGACGCGGACTACTGTTTTAGATACGTTGACATTGGTTCCCAGGGGAGACTTTCGGACGGGGGGATTTTTAAACGTACTACATTATACAAAAGACTCGAAGAAAAGTCCATGAAAATTCCTCAGCCATCGATACTTCAAATACCATACACCCTCAGAGTTCCATACGTTATTCTGGCAGACAAAGCATTTGCACTAAACGAATACACAATGAAACCGTTCCAAGGGGAGCCAGAGAGGGGATCTCCAGAAAGAATATTTAACTATCGTCTGTCAAGAGGACGTAGAGTAGTGGAAAATGCTTTTGGAATAGCAAGCTCGGTTTTCAGGGTTTTAAGGAAACCTATGTTACTATCACCCAGTAAAGCTACAAAAGTAGTTTTGGCTGTTATACATTTGCACAATTTTTTGCGAAAGAGGTCCAGCCAGAAATACACACCACATGGATCTTTAGACACGGAAACGGTAACTGGAATCACACCAGGTAGTTGGAGAAATGACGGTGATCATTCATCATTACTCCCTCTCATTAATGTACCACGTAGAACTGGGAATGACGCAAAGGAAATACGTTTACATCTCGCTCAACATTTTGCCACTAACGGAACAATACCCTGGCAAAATAGATATTGAAATTAGTAACATTATTCACCTGCGTAGCGACTGTTGCATTATCTTCATTCCTATCGTCTTGCATAGTATCTGTTGTATCATTTGGTGAACACTTGTCTTGCATGAAATTGAAATCATCAAAACCAAACCATTTTGATACGTAAATACTGTCCCGACCTGTGAACAATCAACCAATAACATATTTAAAATGTATATGTGAATTTTTATTTATGTCTTCTAGCCTACCTACAAATATTTCAAAACCAAAATCAGCTAAATCGGTCCAGCCGTTCTCGAGTTTTAGTGCGACTAATTCTTATTTATTATATAGATAGTTTAGTTAATTTCTCCGTAAACTTATCATGCAAATACATGTTATTTTTTATATAAAACTAAAAATAATAAAAAATCTTTATCATAATTACCAGAGCCAGTGATTTGGCTTTTAGATATTCTCCATTTTTCTCTTCTGTACGATGATAGGAGCACAGTCATTTTTTTCTTTAACTCCGGCGCAGGGACTCCCATTTCACTACTGATTTCTCTCCAAGCATCTTCTCTAAGCGATTTATTATGATACGAAGAACTTTTGCTGTTCCACAAAAGTTCTTTCGTACCATATAGCTGAATTAACTTACGGCAACTTTGGTTATCCATAATTATTATTCGGAGCGCAACAAACACAAAACGACGACCCGTCTCAAATGGCGCGCGCGCCACGACTGATGCGTGGTAAAAAACCGACACCCGACGGAACGGACCGCTCCGCGTTCGGGCGCTCCAACGAACACCTTGGCGCGCGTTCCAAACTGGTATCCATTTCGCGCGGCTGGAGCGCGCGCCAATGTTCGATCTCTCGGAGCGCGAAGTCGATACGCAGCTTAACAGTTGATTAACAGTTCACGCTTTAAAAACTCCAAATTTTATAATTAGTGTTCAACTTACTTTTTAAAATTGTTAACTCGTTTACTTTATTTAACTTATTTTTAAATAGCTAGAAAATTTTTACAGGGGCAGATGAGCCGTACACTACAGATATAACTTAATAATTGTGTATATATTGTATCAAATTTATGTGTTTATCTAACATTACCTACTGAATAAACTATTTATAATTCATATTTATTTTACTATCCAAAATTATCTGATTCGTTAAAGCGACATATTAATTGAAATAGTTTAACCAACAAAGATCTCACTAAGTTAGTCCGAAGTAGAAAAACCAGCACTAAATTCATATATGCGCGCGTGACACAAATGATTTAAGAGTCTGCTCTGGTTACACTCCACCCTCAAGCCTGTGGGGATACCCAATAGAGTCACATTACAAATATGTACTTTTCAATGGTGACATTTTACAAAAATTCAATGCACGTTGTCTTATGATCTTAAAATATTATTCTACGTCTAAGCCTCTAGGTATGAAAAATGCAGTTAAATTAAACTAAAATTAAATTATAATCATTTAATAAATTATAAATACACTGGTGTTTTTTTTCTGTTACTGCTTATTTTGTGCGTAATTTCAAATCGTATTCAAAAAAAGTTATAATAAGTAAAACCCATAAGGCTACGTTTTTGTTTCTTATCAAATGCGTCCCAAAAAATGTACGTTTTAATACTGGCCACTATAGATGTAATGGAATACTGGCCGCTAATAAAATACTAGCCTTAATAGACTGGATGCCATTAATTACGTCAACATTTTTGTCCACTCGCTTGGTTTAGTTCAGTCATTCGAACACAATTACATCTGTTTAGCTAACACCCTGGCATCACCCCAGTTATACTGTGGCAGTTTATACTGTAGGGCTCATTTATCCCCTCGGCTATAAAGAGCACAATAACTACGGCTGGTCGTCGGTCGGGTGGTTGCTAGAAGTTGATTGCTAGCATTTGATCTGCAGGCGTTCAGATTTATAGGGCTATTTAGTTATTGTTTTATTTTTTACGTATTTTGAATATTCTGTAGCATGTTTTGCTTAGAAATATTACGAGGGTACGCATGTTTCATAATTCTTGCAGTTCATAAAAAGTTTTAGTTAGTCCGATGTCGTTCTACGGCGTCAATATCAATGCCAATCTAATAATTACATATTTATCACTGACAACATTGTAGCTGGTATTGATTGGTCAACGTAAACCACCTTGGAATTTGCTGTGTTCACCACACTTGGTAGACTTGGTTTGATGATTTGGTTCAGCTTATTTATGATGTGAAATGCCATGTAACACATGGGTGCACTGATCAAGTAATCACTACGCATGGCTGGACCAGGGTAGACCCTGATGTCTACCTCAAACACACCTCAAATCACATTCTATGACTAGAATGATTATTTAGGACCTATGATTTTTTAGGACCTGCACGCCGCAACCAATATAACACTCACTGTTGACTGGTCAATCAATATTTAGTGTTGCGGTAATATACACGTACACTGCTGCTGCCAATTGATATCATCAGTCTGGTATGTGTTATATATTTAATTGCATGACTCTTATTAAGAACCAAAAGTTTTATAAATAACAGGAAATTAAATTTCCTAGAACAAGCGACTATTATAGAAACCCACTTTATCCTAGTTTGATGGCTTCAGCGTCTCAAGCCAGACTTTAATTTGAACTGAGATAGGTACACTAATTCTCGTTGAGAGCCTTTAATAAGCCCTTGAATAACTTTATTCAGCTGATCCTCCAGCCGCTCGACTAGACAGGCCCTCCATAAATCAATCAAACTTCCAAACAAAGATCATAATTCTAGCCCAACGACTCTTCTACGAAACTTAAATTACACTTTTTTCCGCATTACGAGTGCGAATAATCTTCCTGACGGGCTGCGAAATTGATGGCGTCGAAAAAACCGGCTCAAAACCGGGTGAAGTTTTTACGTCAGCCGAGTTTCACTTAGAGAAGTTTCCACATCCATTTGGAAGTTCGTCGTGTACGACAGGCTGACAAATTTTAATGAACCCAAGAGGGCTGCTAATGCCCCCGAGCTACGTAATGGGAAAACTTTCAAGCCTCCGCCCCCCTACGTTTAGGGTAAGGTCCCCCTGAGATTTTTGTTAAACCATTTCGATTGTTTAAAGGACATATTTTAGAACGTCGCCAACAGTAATTACGCTTAGAAACTCTTCGACGGTGAAATAAGTATCGTGTGAGAAATATGTCTTGTGTACTGAATGTAACTGAATGTTATAACTTTCCCTTATTTTACATGTGAAATGAGATTATATTCATAAGTCGTTGCAGTATGATTTCTTTTTCTTCAAAAAAATAAGATTACTGTTATGTTTGGAAGTGAATTCGATTTGTTTTCAGTTAAAGTTATAACTTAGTTAGGTGCCTATTTTGAAGTCCAAATTTAGAAGTCCTAACTTTTATGTCTAGCTTAAATTGAACTATTTTACAAGGGATTTTGCTTATTAGTCTATTTTTTATCATATCGTTATGTAAATTATAACATAATCTGGTTTTCGAAAACGAAGCATGGACGCAACAACGATCCTAACCAGAATAATATAAATGTGAAACCAGATCCTGACTCTACGATCATAACATGGTTTCAGTTTTAAATCAAAATGCAAATTCTTAGACTCAATTAGCTTGAGAAAAATCTTTTATGAACATAAGATTCTACTAAAAACAAAACAACAAAGCTTGGCCACGATCTGACCAGAAAGAATATCTATTTATCTAGGAAAGGATCTAGGAAAAGCTATTTAAGAAATGGAACACAAAATTAGATTGGAGTAAAATTGTATTTTCATACCTTACTTTTTACATTTAAAACTTTTATAAATATAAATTTATTATATATATATATTTGTTTTCAGGCAATACAGGTCGAAAAATGCGCAATATCAAGTTACTCATAAGGTAATAAGCTATTACGCTTATTCTCTTCATTTTGAATGTTTTCCAATAAGGGTGTAGATTTTACAAGACAATTAAAACAACCATAAAAGCTTCTTACATTTGAAGTCCCCGAAACCGGTGTCGTCAAGGACCGAGCCCGATTTTATGTTTAAGAAAATAGTTCATCGTATAGAAAAATATTTGACACGTCTGTTTATCTTCTCACATCATTTGGGCTTTGGAATGAAACCATAATAATATGTATGTCAACTTTACCAGCTACTATTGCCCGAACGAAGATATTGCATTGTTTTAGTAAGTACCTATTCTAAATCACGACAAAATGACTACCCCACACCGCTCCCACAATTAAATGATAATGCCACAATAATTCTACAATAACTCGCAACCCGATACCCGCGGGCTTGTAACAATAAAATGCGCAATCATACCAACTCGTGCCATTTCAACTCTTTCAACGAAAATCATTGCACATTATAAATTTCAACGTAGTTGATCGGTCGTTCAGTGACCAGCAAAATGTGGGGGTCAGAATTAAGGGGTCATGATTGTGATTTGAAAGGGCAGCCCCCGTGAGGGCGGCGTTACACTCATCCATCATACGCTTTACATATGTTTGAATAAAGCTCGTGGGAAAAGGATTTCCTCTCAGAAGTCAATGCGGCGTTTGGCGGCTCTAGGGTGACCATGAGGCGGGTTACGTCGAAACATTAGTAGCCCAAGACGAGACACATGGTGTACAGATAAACCTTTCAATAGGATTAAGTACACCTTAAGCAAATATTTGTAAAAAATTATGTTTTGATTAATAAAGAATAATTAAGTATTCATATTGCAATGACATTAACAGTTTGAAGTTCATATACGTAATATACCCGAATATAAAAGGAAATAAAATCTCTGAAAATATGCACTTAAATATCCCAATGACTGACGCATATTGTTGTATGGATTTGTGTTCTGTGTGTGTAAAAAAATATTATTGAAAAATAATATTGGTTGAACACATTTGCTAAGCTCTAATTGTTTTGCCTTTTGTTCTTAATAGAACGCCACTCTAATAGAGGTGGTAGGTTCATTTACGTCAAAAATGTATATTAACTCACAAATAAATTTATCTTGAATTATTTTAAATTTATTATGACTTTAGCTTTCCATATGTTCTCTTCACCGAATGCGCAGCGGGATAAACGCTCGTTAATCAATACTCGTAACGTGAATAAAAAAGTATTTTAGCGACAAGGCCGTTTAACTGTACACTGAATCTGTGTGTATAGTATATCCATTATTATTTATATAATATGAAAGTACAATAAAGAATATTTGATCTGATTGATTCTATGTGTCCTAACTTTTTAATGACGCATGGCTACTTCATCGTACAAATAGCGGATTAGGGCAGTTTAGCAAACAAGGCGTCACAGACGTGTGCCGCCGCCCTAGAGCTGATGCCGTATTAATGTCCATTAGGTGGCAGGCTTTGTTCTGCGCAAGAGTCGACGATTGCTCACATTTATTAAGCTTATGCCAGTAAGCCTCCTACTTTCGCACGAGAGACGATCATGTTCAAATACAAACAAACAAGTCAAGTGTGTTTATGACGGTGAAAGAAATAGAGACCACTAAAGTCTACAATATAGAACTAGAAACCGACTTCAACTGCCCCCAAAGTCTACAGCGTTCATTCCCTAAAATGTTCACCCTTAGAGGTAGAATTATCTGGGTACTTTTTCGTAGATTTCGATAAAATTTATATTGGACCATGCTCTACCAAATAAAACAAAACAAGAATCATCAAAATCGATTCATAATTGGCGAAGTTATCGCGTAACATACATACAAAAACACATACCTGTCGAATTGAGAACCTCCTCCTTTTTGAAGTCGTTTGAAAATAATACATATAATCGTCTAGAATGTCAACCCGAAGATTACACACAAACTTCAGTAAAACTATTTCATATGACGCACTAGTTAAACATATCATCTTCCATTAGCTATTACTTGCGAGCGGCAAACAATCACTAGATTTCGTTCACATAGCACATAAATGTAACTATTGCATAAAATATGCTTCAGCACAAATCAATTCGTAAACTAAACTCTTTAAATTTAAAATTTTCTTTTAACTTAAAATCAATAATTAACCCGTTTAAGAAGAACTGACTGCCGACTTCAATTGCCTTAAAAATGTTCACCCTTAGAGGTAGAATGATCTGGGCACATATTTGGTTTTGTTGATTTTCTCAAAAAGCGCTCAATCAATTTCGATAAAATTTATAGCACCTCTGAAGTATTCTCCACCAAACAAAAAAGAATCATCAAAATCGATGTACATACAAAAAAACATAAAGTCGAGAGAACATCCTCCTTTTTTGAAGTCGGTTGAAAATCATACACAACAGCAAACAACCGACATGTTTCACAATGATATAATCGCTGATAAAGATGTAAGTACCACACGCGTGTAAAATTAATATTTAACACAGGAAACGCACAATACAATGGCGAGAAGAGGAAATCCAGATTAACTAAAACAGTCCCTACTACGAGTATTAGAAACAATGGCTGGTACAGTACCGCTGGTTGATGTAAATTTTGTTTTGTTAAGATTTAATTCTAGTTACGTGTAGTTCCGGCTTTACAACACAATCATCAAACACTGCATCCAATTCGATTAAAAGGGCATTCAAGTGACAGGTAGTAAATTATATCCTACTCGCTTCTGAACGCGACTTTGTCCGCGTGGACTTCAGTCCAAAGAGAACTTCCGTCCCGATCGGGATAAAAAGAAGCCTTTATCCTTTTAAGGCTCTTCAACTATCCCTACACACAAAATTATGTCATTCTGACCTTTCTTTAAGACTTGCAATATTTGTATGGACTACCAACAACAATTTATGGAATAGAAAAATGGTGTGAAATGCGTAAGTGTGGGTGCGGAGTCGCTCCCGGTGTTTGCCGCCGTATCTCTGTATCATCCTCATCAATCATCATATGTAAAAAAGATTTGCTTACTGTTTGTGAGTATACTGTGTAGTGGAGCTGGAGGGAGACAACTGGAGACACTCCTAATATATTCCGTGTCACCAATCCATAATCTATGAATTAATACGTGAAGCAATAACTTTGTACCCCTTTTTACGAAAATTGCGCGGACGGAGGAGTATGAAATTTCGCACACTTATAGTTTATACATACAGAATTAGTGGAGAATGCTAATATTTTAAAAAAATATATTTAAATTCGATTTTCGACCACTGGGCGCCCACTAGTACGTAAGAAATAGGCTAGTTCTGTTCTATAGTAGAGGTAGTTTGAAGATATATGTACCTATCATAAGTTAATTAACATGTCTAAACCCACTGCAAAGCTATTTATAAATACCTACGGAAATACCACCCCAACTCAACCCACATCATGACTATACGGCTACGGTGCGATTGTCCACTTTATTTGTGTGCATCGTAACTTTCCTCGGAGACTGCAAGGCCATTGCCACAGATAGTATCTGTGCGGTTAAACAGGGGTCTTCTTATCTGCAGGCCAGACACGCGGCTTCAAACCTATTTGTTTGGAATCACGATCGGCTTACCTACTCCTGTGCAGTTCATTTTTAACATGCGATCCTCTGGGGTTTTATAAATAGATAAACATATATTTTCATATAGGTTATAAAAGTATTTCAAGGGCAAGTATACTTGTGAAATAACTAGATGGGTCTGATGTCTTGGTAAAGGTCGCGAGTTTTGAGGTAGCTTTCTGGCATTTCTTACACAAAGATGTAAATCATCATCATTCACCGTTAGCCTAAAACGTCCATTCATGAACACTAACCTCATGGTGCACCATCAAGAATGTCCAGCGAAACCCTGGGACTCTTATCAGATCATCGTTAATATGGGGTAATACGTTAGAGCATTCTCTTTAATCTGATGTTAGTATAAAGTAGAAATTAATATGTACAGGTTCTACGGAAATAAAATTATATGACATTTGTATACAAACATGATATAGAATGATCTCCTCGATAAACTGTAAGCAGATCAGCTAGAGGGTAAAGACAAACAGCGAGACTGAACGTCGTAGAAACAATGAAATTGAAGCCAGCTGAACAATAGGTCGCGTCGCTCCAGATCCATGAGTTTTCGCACCATATCTCATTACAACCAACGTCATTCCACAAAGCGATCTCATTACCGCCGTTTCACTTTACACTTCCTGCCCATTCGTGTGCAATCTGTAGTGTGCAAATCCGTTAATCTTATTTGGAGGGTAGTCGCGGCGCACGTGGCGCCACGTGGCCTGAAATCGAACTAATCTCGGGGCCGTACGCGTCGGCGGGCGAGCGCGTGCGCTGCTACGATAACGCCAAGAAACGCCATTCATTCCCGCTCTTTTGTCGCAAACAATCACTTATTTATTTATGATATTTGCCAGTAACCTGCCACCCTTGCGAGTCAATGTTAATATGCATTCAACTTTAGTTTTGCCGCTTGATAAAATCTATGTCCTGTAAGGCGCGAAGTAGTCCTCATTTATGGGTATAAAAACCTGAAATATCTGTCAAAAATCTGGTTTTCGATTTTACACCATAAATAAACTTACCAGTCACCACCGATAACCGTCGCACTTCCAGTGTTGGACATCAATTTTCCTAATATATCGCCAAGATGAATCGTGGTCGTATGGGAGAAACTGACTTAAATAATTAAATATTCCCGTATTCACTTCGGTGAGCAAATTTCGTCTAAATGACGAAAGACGCTCACTTACAATCGAAAGTAATGTTATCATTTCTTTATAAAATATATAACAATATTGATGTCTCTTTGTGCACCAAAATACAATACAATTCCGCATTTTTATCGAAGGTCGTTCTGCGCTCAATGTTAGGTACATCGACTAATTTTACAGAGAGTACGTACCCTACTTCGGCATAGGGGTACACCTGCCAGCGTCCCATTCATTTGGCTACGGCGACATTATCTCACTTTTCGCCATCATCATCATCAGCCGGGAAACGTCCACTGCTGGACATAGGCCTCCCGCATGGTACGCCAAATCGACCGGTCCCGAGCCACCTGCATCCAGCGACTCCCTGCGACTCTAACCAAGTCGTCGGTCCATCTAGTAGGGGGACGGCCTGGTAGACGTTTCCCGGTACGTGGTCGCCACTCGAGAACCTTTACTCCCCACAGGTTATCGGTTCTTGTAGTCCTTCAGAAGCTCTTTCAGTCCGTCATACACGAAGGCTGCACGCCAGAAGCGTGGAGCAGAAGCGTGGTGGTGCCCTTCTTTAAGAAAGGCGATAATGCCTTACTGAAGAACTACCGACCGATATCCCTTCTGAGCCACGTTTATAAGTTATTTTCGAGAGTCATTACGAATCGACTAGCACGCAGGTTTGACGACTTCCAACCTCCCGAACAAGTCGGTTTCCGAAAAGGCTTCAGCACCGTAGACCACATACATACGCTACGGCAGATTATACTTTTCGCTAACCAGCGAAAAATCTGTGATAATCATAGTTGATACAAGTGTATGTAACTTTACAGGACAATTATAGCTACTACGAGTATATCTCTAACTAGCATTTTTTTGAAATGATTTACAAACAAGAAGAAAACCGAGTCATGTTGAATTTTTTGGCTATAATAAAAACTATTTTATTTTATTTTTATGTGCGGTCGAAAAACTAAGTCTTTTATAGGGATATAATACCTATACGGTTCTTTCCACAAGGTTCGAAATCCTCAGTGCGTGAATTCGACTCTTATTTGGATGGTTTATCTTAATTTGAAAGATTATCCATACTAATACAATACTACAAGTGAGTTTGTTAGTTTGTCTTTCCTTCCCGTTGTACTTAAGGCTCAGAATGACCAGTTTTTTGTATGGTATTAGTTAAAGCGCTGGAAAAGAACATAGTCTACTTTTTATCCCGATCTGCTAAATTCATAGTGATTTCCTAAGTCCACGCGGACGAAAGCGCGGGCAAAAGCTAGTATCCATATAGTACATACCTACCAGTGAGACCTACGTAGTACATGTACATAGAGGTCCAAAAAGAATATAATTAGAGGATCTCTCTAAAGTATACTTTCTTTTCTCGTAAACAATTCTATTGGAAAAAGTCCTTAAGTAGTCGATGTGCATATACTACACAATGCACATCCACTGAAATCCAGTTGCCTATTGTATTATTCACGAAAACGAAACTGGTCTTTAAAATCTATGCTAGCAACACTGATATTAAATTGTCAAACGTGTCATTTTCTGTCACTGTCACCAAACTGTCGTCTGTCACGTTGTTGACGACATTGCGTTCGATCGGTTTGTTGTTGTGAAATTGGGAATTTTTAATCCAGAACATTTCGGATAAATCATAAAATCGGTATTAGTTTTGGTGATTGTTATTAAAAGGCTACCGAAAACTATCTTGAAGCCAGAATGGGGGAAGAAGATGAATACGCTTGCGTAAACAGAGCACAGCTCAGAATCAAGGACACATCTGGAATTAAGAAGAAAAAGAAGAAGAAGACGAACAAAGAGACTGAGAAAATGATCCAAAACGATGTCAAGGAACAGATAAAACAACATGTACCTAAAGACAACAGAACTAAAGCTGAAATAGCATTTCAAAAGATGCAAGAAAAAATGGTTAGTGTAATAGCATATTTCATACACAAATTAGTATTTGGTTGTTCTTACCCAGAAATATAATCATCAGTGGCATAAGTCCAGTCAGGACGTGAGCTTGCTTCATATATGACCATATGGAATGGGCTTTATATAGAAGGATTTTCCATTAAGGATTCACAATTCTTAGCTGGCAAATTGGTGTACACAGTAACATGTAGTTAACTGATAGTAGATGCAATATCCTCTATCTCCTTAAATATTCTAAAACCTAAGATTATATTAGTATACATCAAAGAAGGTTAAGAACCCTCAGCTAATTTTGTCCCAGTACTTCAATTCTTTAATGACAAATGTAACTTATTCACGCAGCATAAATATAAATACTTTCAGTACTTGATTGTCCAGATTAAACATTGTATTTATTTTTACAGCAAACTCAAAGAATCCAACAAAAAGCAGAAATGACACACAAACAGCGAGTGGAGAAGTTTAATCAGCATCTTGACAGCCTGACTGAGCACTTTGACATCCCAAAAGTATCCTGGACAAAATAAATTCTACAAGGTTCTTCGACAGTGGCAGCCTGTCTTTATTGACCCTTTATTTTTTTTTATTTAAGCTTAGAATAAGAAAACAAATAAAAATATACATAAAATACCTTGACTTCATTGAAGTTCCCAAAAGAAAAATGTTGTTGAGTAATAACTTGTAGTAATGACTAAGCACATCAGTCATATGCACTTACTTCAGTAACGTCCATGATGCCGTTGTGACATTTCGTGGAAACTAACATTTCATATCATAATCTGAAAAAAATCGGTTTCCAGTTCTTTTTGAATGCATTTACTTGTTTTGATTGACAAATAAGGTGTCCTTGTAAGTGTCGTGGTCGGCCGCGGGCTAAAGACTATATTATTTCACATAAAATTCAACATGGAGGCCTATAGAAAACTATAATTTAAGAATAGCGTTTTTTATATCAAATGATATATTGATGAGTACATGCCGAAAAAATTTATAGGTAGCATATAAGGACACTTACATAAATCCCAGACAAATATTTTTCTTTCTATGGCTCTGTTGCTTATAGTACTCTGGTTTTCGTTTAACTTTCTTGTCATCTAGTGTAGTACACGAGATGCAGAGGTTGACCCATACCTTAGCCATAGGCAATCTCATCGATTATATTTGGTTGTACAGTAACAGAAAATTACTACACCTTGCTCAACAAAACAAATTTTCTTTATAGTAGCTATTCATTTTACTTTGTCTAACTTAGACTCTAACGACTGTGTCAATACTTTCAAATATATATTTTGCTTGATACTTTTTCCTTGGACTCCCAACATAAAAAAATCTGGGACTTACATAATAATACACAAAAACTGGTTACAGGTAAACATTTTATTAAGTCACATTGTGAACACATGTAAAAAAATTGTATAAAATTAAATATGGACGGACACAATTGGAATTGCGAATTGCAGAATATCATTTCCTCTTAAAACTAAGCTCAGATAAAAAATCGTAGATCTTTTATGTAAAAGTGCAGTTAAACTACCTTGAACTAATCTTATTCTACTATGTAAGGCACTACAATCTATAATTTAAAGACCCAGATCTGGGAGAGATAATTAGGGATTATAGACAAATAAATTGACATACAAGCTTACCAATAAATATCTGATAAATCACCTTAAAGAATAGAAAGTAAATAGCATATAAAAATAGATAAGATTTAAGAATAGAAAGTGCAATCTACAAAGTGATAGGTGCTTATTGCTATCATTTAAAAATTATGTGATTTGCTTAGGAAAACATTAGAGTGGTATAATAATATTGTATATCGTTTACAGCTACCTCGTAAAGTCACAACTTAAAGAGATGTATGTACAAAACATACTTAACAAATTAGAAAATGCCTAGATCATGTAAATAAAAATTTGACATGAAATCATTCAAAGATACCTATGTATAATGTCGCCTTCTAATTATGCAAGGATGTATTTTGCAAGCAACTTTGCTTATTATAAACTTTTAGTACTTACACTTGAGTACAAAACTGTGTACCCACTTTTGTACCATGTCATATTCACCTTTAATTGATATTTCCCTCAACACACTGCACATGAGTCTCAGGTGTATGACGTCATACATTCATTTACATACTTGCATAATAGAAATGAGATCTTTGTTAGTCCCAAATACAAAGTGCCAATTCACTTACATACAAATGTAATCGTCTTGCATACATTTGCAAAAATTAGTTAAGAGATTCTCAACCAAATTTGCTCGTGTGTAAACAGAAACGCACCAGCCACCCATTGTGATAAAATTGTATTTTGACAAAAAATACGTTGCTTTTGTGAATTTTCTGTATACTGCAAGACACATAATGTTAAACTACATCAATATCAGTCTACTGTTACTAAGGCACATGTCACTACTGCAATACAGCCATCAAAATACCCATGACGACCGTTGCAATGCTTATATTTATAACAGCTGCCCCGCTGCTCCTCCAAAACGAGTAACTAAAGGAGAACACCTTTATAAAGTTCTCCTTCGTGGCCCATGGGTCGCTTCCATCGTCGAAATGCATGGGGCATTGGTCTCGCTCCCTCTCGTACTCTTCCAACTCAACAGCGACTGCTGCGCCCTCTGTGTAGTTCCATGACGTCACGTCTTGTTTCACGTCGCAGTATGGACCTAACGCTTGTGACATCAGTACCCTGGAAAAATATCCTAATATTTATCCATTGCCATATTTTCTAGGTTAACTGTCTTGTTATCACGGCCTTAGAATAGAATCACTGAGGTAAAGGGCAAGGACCTATCCATCAACATCATTCTGCGATCACCAATCCGCCTTTCAAGCAGAGTGATTATGACATATCATGGAAAGTTCTACGTAGCGAACTATGAAGCTCATGCCCAGCAGGAGACTCCAAAACGATTTTTTTTACTATGAATAAATCAAAGCTTGACTACCTGATGTCACAGGGCAGACCGTTCAAACAAATATCGTTATATCAGAATACATCGAATGACGTTTAAAATGAAATAAATAGCCCTGCAGGATCTTTTCGACGCTAACTTCAGATTTCTCTTGTGACTGTAACAACCGACATGATGTCACTCAAGTAAACTTTTGAAATTGTTTTAAAAATAAAATAAAACCGGCCAAGTGCGAATCAGACTCGCGTACCGAGAATTCATACAGAATATGAATAATTAACATACTGTAAATCATAAATATACTAGGTAAGGAGACAGCCACCGCACAATGCTCTATTGAATGCGCCTGACGAAACCAAATGCGCAATTGTTCATTTACACATTAGCAATAATTTTATTATATAGGCGCTAACAGTTTGCAATCGTAAAGTAACTTGTTATAGTGGCAACAGAAATACACATTCTGTGAAAATTTCCCTTCGCCCGCCACCGCAACCATGTATCGCAACCAGTTGCAAAGGAAGAATTTTCCTCCTTTGTTGGAGGAAGTTGAGGAGTTGCGTTAGCCGAATATTTTGTATTAATACGTAACCAGTCGCGAAGATGTTATCCATTTTCCATCATGGCACCTAAGTTTTAAACATATTTTTCTTTTCTGGCTAAGCAACAAATAAGTTATAGTAGTATAATATCATTCCATGTACAGCTATTACCGATCAAATATTTTATTCAGAAAGGAAAACATTTTGTCGCAACTATACTGTTAAAAATATTCTAAGTTAGCAACTGGTTGTGTATTGATGTAAAATCTCTTTCATTCACAACTAGTTGCCAACAAAGGAGGAAAATTCTTCCTTTGCAACTGGTTGCGAAACATGGTTGCGGTGGCGGCCGAAGGGGAAAATTTCTACTGTCTACCTATTACTGATCATGCGATACAGACCGCTGATCCGGACAGATAGATGGATGGATAAAAATCTCAGACACTTTCAGATACAAGAAAGATAAAATATTATTATTACCTGTTAAGATCAGCTCTCTGGTATACCCAACATCTATACTTGGAAAACGGATCCAACTCATCATACGTAATCAAGTAGGACTTGAGATTCTCCTTCCAATATCCAATACACTTCATTCTATAATCAGGGTCGCTGTAGATATCGACCGGGCGCCCCAGATAATCCACAGAAAGACAATAATTCTCCTTGATTTCTATAGTTTTCTGGTCAGTATCACATACAGAGAAGTCGCTGATGTTTAATTTGCAATACAAGTTTGGACGAGGACTCAATGTGACACCACCAAGGATTCTGGTTTCAAATCTCACGTCTCCTTTTTGTGTGAAGTTGAATTTCCCAGCGACAGGGCATCGAATGGGGGACGGATCTTTCTTGAGGAATATATCGTAACGCCATTGTTGCCTGTTCGGAAACTGCACCCAAGAGCATACCGTGTGGAAGTTGCTCTGGATCATTGCCAGGCCTTTACGGAACCTGAAGAAGGACATTAAAAGTATTAGTATTGTTGATGTGGCTGTTGTGGTGTGATTCGTTTATAATAATCAATAACGTTGAAATCTACGCTAAGAATTTCCGTTTTGTTTTTCTGACACCTGAAACTAACGCGATCTACGCGAAAATAATCCTACTAATATTTAAAACTACCTTCTTCCCGCAATTTCGTCAGAGTGGACTTCAGGATTTATCCCATGGGAACTACCCGTTCATTCTCGTTCCTTGGCCTTTCAATTATCCCTCTCCAAAAAATCAAGTAGTTCTGATTTTCTGTTAAATAGCGAATGTATGAAAAAATGTTTTTTTTAGGGATTTGAATTCTGCTATTTAAGGTTGAAATAAATTTTTAATGTGCGATCATAAAAATCGGTTCACCCGTTCTTGAGTTATTCAAGTAACTTAATCGCATGTTTGAACGGATTTCAAAATAGGATACTTTTAAACCAAGTAAAGGTTCCCTTGGAATGATCAAAGATTCAAGCGATCGCCATGAAATTCATTATGCAAGTTTATATCCTAGAAAAAGAAATATTAAGGATTCACTTCTAGACTGATGCAATTGTTCTACTGGATGTGTTAAATTACTGAAGAAAAAGCAAATTAATCAGCGCTGTTATCTAATATTCATGCACACAGCTCATACCTGATGACGTTGTGGTGCTGCGGGACAAAATCGAAGCATACGTAATCTTTCTGACATCCGTCGACAGTGAGGCGGGCCATCATTACTCTGCTGTCACGTTGCTCTCTGGAAACATTGGGTTCAATTTATTTATTAATTAAAATAACAAGAGCTAACAGTACATACCATAAAATTTCTCATTAATTTTTAAACTCTTTTGTAAAATCACTAGTTCCATTAGCAGATCAATAATATGGCACATATGTGATATAATGTACGAGTATCACGACTTTCCCGAATGTGTGTGTGATCTCAAAAGAATTATGTCACACCTTAGCGGTCCTGTCACTATAGAAGCGTGACGGAGTTGCGGTATGCAAGCAGTGCAGCAAAATCTACTCTTATCAGTTCAACATAGATCGAAAATGGTACCTCATTTACTTTGCGAAAGGTTTAACCTCATTGTGTCATAAAGTACAGTACAAATCTGGATCTACGGTGAACCAGACGAGTTGACTTTGCTGCTATGCTTGCTTGTCGCACAATATATTGACATATGATTTGCTTACCTTCATACACGTATAAAATATTACCCTTTTTTGTAAAAATATTTTCTGCACATACCTGCAAACATAAATGGTCCTTCGGAACCTGCCCTCATCCGGGTAGTAAGTCTCAATAATATGCGTCTCGTTGATAACCACGTCCGCATCGATGTTAGCTGTGTTTATCCAGCTGCCGGTGAAGTTCTTCGGCAGGCGGCACCCTGGTTCCACCACCTCGGCCTGGCCGGAGAATATTCTAATTAAGTCTTAAGTTTCAAAAATCCATCGGCAATAAAGTGTGAATTTCACAGTCAGCTTTGCATCTTAAAATTTATACGATATTCTTCAGTAGTCTCGAATTAAATAAAAAATTCCATTTTTACCACCCTGCACTCTTTTAGTTTGGAACCATATTGAAAACCCACCCCAAACCCACAAGTAAGGCAGAAACATCATGTTATCTTGTCTGGCAGTACCATTACCTCCATGATGAAGTCATAATTTTGAAGTTGAATACCTAGCTTATAATATGGTAGTCAGTCAAACCAGACATCATAAATTCTAAGCTGGAGGTAGAAACCTCGGTGTGGTACTGGACTACCTGGATACACTAAAAGGTGTGACAGAAACTCTGGAGACAGTGGCGGATTTGCAGTCTTTTCCGCCCTAGGCCCCAGATCATGTAGTAAGTACGAGCCACTCATTTCTCAGCACCCATACATATAGACAACATAATGAATTTACTTAGTTAAAATGTACGAAAGTGATTTAGGAAGATTATTGTCATATGATGTGGTGCAGCGCAGTAGACTATTTAGGTACTTTGAGTTTTCTTGTTGCCATCAGAAAACTTTTCGTCAGGGTTGGCCACCCTTAATATCTGTCTGCCCTAGGTCTGGAAAATGTAGGGTGACAAACATACCCAAATAAATCACATATAAATCAACATCTTATCTGTTTTGTGGAGATAGTAGATATTTTACTTGAAATTCTCACTTTAACGGCAGTCACTCTGTATCTCTCAGGCGATTTCTCAACGGTCTTCAAGGTGTTACATTCTGGAGTAATGGAGGCACCAATGTACAAGTCATCATCTCGATTCTTTAGGAAACAGCGATATCTTTCGTCTTTACGAGATTCCTTTGTGTTTGAGACAGCAAAAAAGTGGTTTTTATCAACAAACCAATGCCCTACAACAAAATAATAATTAGACAACAGGGATCAAGTAAAAAAAACACCTTTTTTATATAAAAAATTCATGGTCATCATCTACCAGTCCATAGTAGATCATCATACTGAATTGACTTTCTACTAAGGAATTATCCATACCCAAACATGACACTGACAGAAAGATTGTAAAATGATGTTGTTAAAAGAGATGGATGCTACGCCCTTCTCTTGAACTTTCCCAAAATCACGTTAGTTGAAAACCATGGGGTGAAAGCAGTATTCTAAATTTTACCAATAATAGTCACAAAAACAATTTTTTTAAATAATTGATGTCATATAATAAAATAATAAAAACAGAATGATAACTTTTAGAAAAATATATCGATAAATACTATGATAAAATAAATAGTAATATCTATTTTTAAAAAGCTCAACGTTATTCTATTTCCTTTAATAATAATTTTAAAAAAATTCTTTTGGGATTCCTGTCAGTAACTAATTTTAAGAAATAGTTTTTAATGACATACCTAAACAACTGTATTCCACAGTGCCATCAAATGTGCCAGACATCCCTGGGCACTTCCTATATGTTATGTTAAACTTCTGATTAGTGATGAGGAACTGAGTCCCAGCTGTTTGGCAGGACTTAATCTGTGCATCAGGATTGTCACATTCACCAGTGAAACGAAATCGGTTCTGGTAGGCAAAGTGCCATACACCTTCCAATGAGGATCTGCAGTTGACCTGGAATAGAAAAGGATGGACATAGTGATTCCAACATTTTTGTGCAATATGTTGCACACACAGAGGATGGACATTGCGGCTGAGAATATTGTATAGCACCAGATACTAAGAATGTAGTGAAAAATACATCAGTGTCACTATTTCCTTTGTATAGCAGGCAATGCAAACTGTTTTTTAAGCATTGCAGCCTCTTCCTGAATAGGCATTTATTCTAAATGCATTTATAAGCCTAACTAACAAGTGAAACAATGTCATTTTTATGTATGATGATGGGTTTGCACTTGGCCTTTATCACACCTGATGGTAAATGAAGAAAAAAACATTCCCACCAAGAAAAAAAGCTGTGAGGGCTTCCAGACCTGGCCCTTAAACCACCCTAAACATCAAATTAAAGTGACTGGATTCAAAACTCAACACATTTCTTTTTGAATACATAGCCATTATATTTATATACAATATTTTGAGTTCAACCTCAATAACATTTCGCTGACTGGTTAATATTTATAGAAAACTAGGACATCTGTTACTACACAGCTTTTAGTGCTTATGTCGATATTAAATTGCTCTGATGGTAAATCAAAACATAAAAAATCTTATAAGAAACTTACTGGCACAGAATTCTCAGAGAACAGTGTAATTAAATGTTGGTCATGTCGGAGCCCTCGACACACTCTCTCCACGGTGGGTTCCTCATCAGGCGCCAGATCTACGCAGGGAGTTTCAGTCTTCTCTAGTACATTGACAGTCCGTACGATGAGCTTCACACAATAATAGCAGTTTGTGTAACGAAACACCATTGTATAGTTTACATGGTAGTCTGCTTTAATATTGACACATACACCCCTACAAAACAGAAATTAACATCATCACCTGAATAAGTCCGTAATTGGACAAAAGCCTCCTCTTTGATCATGCAATTACATTCATTAAGTATATCAATTAAATAATTTTGCTTAACATTAATGCAAACTGTTTTCAATATTGAAATTTTAATGATGAATTTCTTTATTCAGCAACAGTTACAATAATTATTCGACTTTAAAGACAACGAACCTCCCAGTCATATCACTGGCATTGATATCAGTAATGGTTTGTTTTCCATTCTCAAAAGAAAACCAGGTGTTTCTTAAAACCACAGGTATTGTGCACTCCGAAGAAATTGCCGAAACTGTAAAAATATAAACGAAAAACATTTAAACTTGGGCGTTAACCAATCGGCAAAATAATATCAAAACTGCAAGAAGTGTTTTATTTACTTACTTCCAAAACACAATGTAAGTACCACAATTGGAAAAGGTAGATTACGAGCCATTATTCCGATTACTGGGTAAAATACACATTTAAACAAATTTTTTAAAGTTTCGGCTCTCAAATAGCGTCCACAGCTGCACAGTACTTATACCACAGAGCATATAATCTAAATCTTGATATTCTTGCTTGATCACAAAGGTAAAAATATCGCCTCTCAACAATGGGCCATAACAGGCCGTTACTTGATCGGCCATGATTATTTGTCGCTCCATCATCGTTCGAACTTGATGGGCATTACTTGACGGGCCATGCAACAATTTATCCAATATAGCCGGTTTACCATTTTATCCTTAGTTAAAGTCGTTTTGACGTACTGAATATTTATAATGTTAAGTATTAGTCATTTAATTTTTCGCTACAACTTAAAACATGTCATACTTTGTTTTGTTTCTGATGACATTATAATGCAGTAAAACGGAACTTTAAACAGATAATAAAGCAAATATTGTTGAATGTTACAGATATCGTTGTCTTTTCTTGGAGTTTAAATAAATTGTAAAATAAAATGATAAAAAAATTATTTCCGCTTCACATTTTTTCCATATATTGCGGAAGAAAATTATAGTTTCAGCTTAACCTAAACAGATATATGTTAAGAAGAGTATTTATTCTTCGTATTTATTCTTCTTGTTTATTCTTTTTGATAACCCTACTGTCAATATATTTTTCTTGTCACTGCTTACGACTTTTTATTTAAATGATAAAATAAGTTTTATCATGGTAGCAGAGCGTGGTTACCAGTGAATTAAAGAAAAAGGTAAATAAAAGAGCTGATGCAGTAATATATTTTTTTTTCAAACCAATCCAAGAAGACAAAAATTCCAAAATGCAGTCACCAAATTGCAAAATTGACATTGGTCACTTGGTTGGTGTTAAAAACTGGTCGACATGGAGATTTAAGGCACTGTTACTCCTCAGGGGTATACCCGGTGGGTTAGATGCGGTCAATGGTAAACTTACTAAGCCTGTACGACCCAATACCACAAATGCTGTAGAAATTTCCGAGTACAATGCAGCTCTTGACAAATATAACCAAATAGACAGTTCCACCCTTCTTATGCTTACTGCAAATATGTCGGACGAAACCCTTCAAAAGATAATGCGCTTCAATTCTTCTAAGGATGTATGGGACGAATTACATCGTTTATTCGATGGCACATCTGAAGACAAGAGCTACGCTTTATGTATGGAGTTTTTCGGATACTCTAAAGAACCGTCACATGACATTACAACGCATATATCCAAAATCAAAACCCTATGGTCAGATTTGAAAGCTGAATTGTTTAAGATAGACAAATCTGAATTACCAGACATCCTTGTGATCTGCAAGATTCTAGATACTCTACCCGAAACCTACTTCTCTTTCAAGTCTAGTTGGATGTTGATGTCAAAGACTGATAAAACATTAGAAACTCTGACGACACAGCTGTGTGCTTATAAGCGTTCCATCTCGTTGAAGAATGAAGGTCCTGCAGAAGCTCTAGCTGTACAGAGTAGTAAGAAATCAAGGAAAACATGTGGGTACTGTGGTAAAGTCGGTCATAAGGTCAGACAATGCCAGAAGTGGAAAGCTGACGGCAAACCATCAAAGTCAGAGAGCAAACAGACATCCATGAATATGAATTTAATGCAAGTCTCTACAGATGTAAATTCAACATTAACAAACCGCGATACGATAAGTTGGTACGTCGATAATGGGGCAACGAACCATGTCACTTGCCGAAAAGATGTATTCTCGAGTTTTGAATATTTTGAAGAGTCTTGTACAGTGACTACTGCTAATGGAGCTACTGTCAAAGCTATTGGGAAAGGTTCTGTTAACTTAAAGTCTGTTGTACATGGAAATGAATATCAGATAACACTCTGTGACGTATGGTACGTACCGGATATTATGCGAAATCTATTCTCTGTGCTGGCCGCTCAAGACAGACTAAACAATAGTGTTTTTATGTCTGAAAAGGAACACTGTTCGCTGAAAAGTGACGGACAAGTCAAATTAATTGGAAAAAGAGTCAAAAATGGAGGCTTATATAAACTGAATGTAGAGACAATTACTCAGTTGACTCCTAATTTGAACGCTTTGTCAGCAAATAATTTGCTCCAACTCTATCACGAACGTTTTGTCCATCAGAACAAGAAACACGTCAAAGCAGTTATTGAACGGGAATTCGGGATTAATGTTCGACTAGATTCAGAACTGTGTACCGGTTGTATATATGGGAAAACACACCGAAATGCATTCGGAACAAGAGAACGAGCAAAAATGTCCGGGGAAACAATACACGCTGATGTATGTGGTCCGTTTCCACCGTCCTTCAATAAATTTCGCTACTTTGTTCTTTTTAAAGACGATTACAGTAAATACAGACACGTTTACTTCATGCGACAAAAATCTGAAGTGCATCTGAAACTCCGACAAATGTTGCAGGAGTGTAAAGTTGCTGGAAATTGTGTCAAAGAACTGCTCAGCGATAATGGAGGAGAATTAGATAATGAGAATGTAAGGCGCATTCTACAAGAAGCTGGAATAAGACAAAGGCTCACGATGCCCTATACGCCACAACAAAATGGCCTCAGTGAACGTGAAAATAGAACCTTAGTCGAAGCTGCGCGTACCTTAATGCATGCTCATGAAGAATTACCCCCTGCGACATGGGCAGAATTGATAAACACTACTGCATACGTTTTAAACAGAACAGGACCAACATTAGAAAGTGGTAAATCACCATTCGAGTTATGGTTTAACAAGAAGCCAAACATAAGTCATCTTAAAGTAATTGGATGTGAATGTTATGCTCACATACCTCAACAAAAGAGAACAAAACTTGCTAAAAAGGCTGAGAAATGTATCCTTATTGGGTATGAGGGTGACGAAGGCTATCGACTTCTGAGTAAAAATGGTAAACTCATAAGATCAAGAGATGTTACGTTTAATGAGTCAGTCTCGACACCGTTTAGCCAAGGTGATTTGGAAGAACAACCCTTAGCTGAAATCTATTATCCACTCGCAACATCTCCGATGTGTCAAGTAAGGGAGGACGATCACACTGATAACAGATCAGGTTGTACTGGTAGTACATCTGACGAGCCTAGTACGACTGTACCTTCCACATCGTCGGGTCAAATTGTAAGCCAGGGAGTAGAAAGGCAAAATGACTCTATTGAACAAATGAATCTGTCTCCAGAGGCATCACTGCCAGCATCACCTCCTTATGAAGATGCTTTAAATGATGTTGATGTTAATGAGACACCAGTAAACTCAGATGATTTAGTTGAATTAGCTAGTAGAATGACTTTACGAGACAGAAGTCAAATTAGACCGCCTACTCGATTCGAAGATTATATCATGATGTCTTCTAATGATTTCAATGTAATTAATGAGCCTAAATCCTATAAAGAAGCAATCACTAGTCAGGACAAAGATCAGTGGGTTAAAGCAATGGATAGTGAGGTGAAGTCTTTGAAGGAAAATAAAACCTGGACACTGGTTGACCTTCCAAAAGACAGAAAGCCTATATCTTGTAAATGGGTATACAAGATGAAAACCAATGCAGATGGCTCTCTAGACAAATTTAAAGCAAGATTAGTTGCAAGAGGATATTCTCAGAAAAAAGGCATCGACTATGAAGAGACTTTCAGTCCAGTCGCTAAGATGACAACAATAAGATCTGTCTTAAGTGTTGCTGCAAATGAAGTTCTAAAACTTACTCAGTTTGATGTGTCAACTGCCTTTCTGTATGGTTCACTGAATGAAGAAATATATATGAAACAACCTGATGGATATTCTGATGGATCTAACAAGGTGTGTAGACTGAACAGAAGTCTATATGGTTTGAAACAATCGCCTCGTTGTTGGAATAAATGCATGGTGGATTACTTAAAAACCATTGGTTTCAAACAATGTGATACAGACCCCTGCCTATTTATCCGAAACCGTGCGAACAATAAAATTATTCTTGCTCTTTATGTAGACGACGGTCTGGTCGCTGCAACAAATCAGGAAGAATCTGAAAAATTTATAAGAGAGCTGAAAAGAAGATTCAGAATCACGATAAAAGACGCATCCTATTTTCTGGGATTAGAAATAAAGGACCAGAACGATAATATTAAAGTGTCACAAAAACACTACGCCCTAACAGTGTTAGATCGTTTTGGTATGACTGATTGCAAGCCCGTAACCACTCCTATACATAAAGATGGACTGCCAGATCTGGATAAAGACAAAGTGGATCCAAATTCATATCCGTATAGAGAAGCTGTAGGTGCACTTGCATATCTTACCGTTGGAACTAGACCTGACTTAGCCTATGCTGTAAGCGTATTATCCCGGACATTAGAAAATCCTTCTAAAGAAGATATCCAAAAGTTGAAACGTGTCTTTAGATACATCAAAGGTAGTTTGGACTATGGGATAGTTTTTAAGAAGAGCTACAATGCTGGAATTCTTGAATGCTACAGTGATTCTGACCATGGTGGAGACAATACCACTGGACGGTCAACATCTGGCATATTATGCTTATACTCTGGAGGACCAATATCCTGGACGAGTCGACGTCAAACATGCGTTGCCATATCGAGCACAGAAGCCGAATTGGTTGCTGCCAGTGAAGCAGCTCGAGAGATTGTCTGGATCAAAAGGCTATTTGGTGAAATATCTAGCTTGAAGCAGATACCAAAACTCAAAGTTGATAATGATGCAGCCATAAAGATCTCACATAATCCACAGCTTCACAGAAGAACTAAGCATATTGCAATCAGACATTTCTATGTCAGAGAACTTGTTGCTGATGGTGAAATATCTGTCGAATACGTTCCTAGCAAGTTTCAACTAGCAGATTTATTAACCAAAGCATTACATAAACCACGGATTGTATCAATTGCGGTGCAAATTGGTTTAGTACCCTAAGGGTTACCAAAACAAACAAAAAAGGGAGGATGTTAAGAAGAGTATTTATTGAAAGACATGACAGAAATTGATAACTCCTGACCTTGCTTATACTGAAAAGGAATACGGAAAAATCTCAGACATAATATGGAAAAATAACAAACATTTAGCAACTTATCCTAATCATTATATTTTCTGTTTTTTCTTTATAAAGTTCGATACATTTTAAATCATCGTAAACTCACAAAAATTAACAAAGAAACGTTCTCTTTGTTGCGCGTCTGCCGTACTCAAACCAGCTGTACGCATGAATGAGTATTCGTTTTATCATAGTACAATAAAACACTTTTTATGTTAATCCGAAAATTCAACAACCAACCGATTGTAGACGATTACCATGGCCCAGTATAGTCGATCATGACGGCTAGTGATAAAATGACTCCCCCACCGATCGACGATTACAAGCCATGATGGCCCATAGTCTGTGATAGTCTATAGTCCATCATAGCCGAGTCAGACGATACCTCTTCACTTCACAGCTGTCATGGCGTGCCTGGCCAAGTGTTGGCTGGCCATCGTAGAGAGGCGGCTTTAAAGAGTTTTTCGTGGTTGGGCTCAAGCAAGCAAGCTCATGTTGGGTTAGTGATTATATGCTCCTAGGGGTTGGGTTAATTAAGTTGAATGGAGGTTGATGGAAGTGATTCTTTCTTGGCGCGAACTTGAAAAATGGTGGTTCATTGCAATTTTAGTAATTCATTTATAATACTGTTATGTGTGTTTTTTGTGTTATAATGGTGTGATAATTGTGATATAGTGCAACAAGTGTCACAGACGGTGTTATAATATTGATTACGCAAAATTGTGAAGGTTTCGACGCGATCGAGAGGTTTACCATGTCGAATACAATCGGCATATGGATTCTTTCGAATTATGTTGAAACCAAGGCTGACCTTTGAAAATCTCGTCAAGAATCGTCCAAACAAGCGATAAAATGTACACATTACAGAACATTTTATTGAGAAAACTGAAGTCAGTTTTGTAAAATATTTAAGCTGATGGTAACTTTGCCAATGCTTCTAATAAAAATAAATAAAAATTGTTGTTAGTTTTTTGTTGATAGTAAATGTTTGGTATGTATATAGTGATTCTTTGATGTTGATTCAGTGCTGTAATTCAGTGTAGAGTTTTTTCGTTAAATTACCTATGTTTACCTATGAGTTAAAGTAATCTAGTTTCGTAGCATTATCAGTTTATCATTATGTCAACTATTGAAGAACTTGAAAAAGAAATTAAAAATGTCGTTAAGGAACTTGGTAAAGTGGATAGCGAGTTAGCTATATTAAGGAACCGCCAACGTGAACTCCACGAAAAGAAAAGTTCATTGAAAAACCGCATTAATCAAATCAAGTCGACATCTTTAGCCAGCATAGATTGGTCCGGTAATATCAATGAATGGTCAGAAGACGTGAAAAAGATACTTGTAGATGTCTTTAAATTATCATCTTTCAGGCCTAAACAACTAAGTGTCATTAACTCAACATTATGTGGACAAAACGCGATTGTAGTTATGCCGACAGGTGCCGGAAAAAGCCTTTGCTATCAACTGCCTGCTTTAGTTCAACCAGGACTCACTGTAGTTATTTCACCTTTAGTATCACTTATGGAAGACCAGGTGAGGTCTTTGACTAAGAGAAATATCCCAGCAAAACTTATGACAAGCACAAGCTCTAAAGAAGAAACTTCAGCAGCCTTAAACTTGTTAAAGGATAAAGACACACCTGTAAAACTACTGTATGTGACTCCAGAACGTCTAGCAAAGAGTAAGAGGTTTATGTCAAATTTACAAAAGTGTTATGCAGAAGGTAGGCTTCAAAGAATTGCTATAGATGAAGTACATTGCTGCTCTCAATGGGGCCATGATTTTAGACCAGATTATAAATTCCTTGGTGTCCTATCAAACATGTTCCCTAATATACCACTCCTGGGATTGACAGCAACAGCCACAGCTTATGTATTGACAGATGTTCAGAAAATATTAAACATTGAAGGCTGCTTAGTTATTAAAACAACATTTAACAGACCAAACCTTTTTTACAAAATACTAGAAAAACCAACATCTCAAGACGAATGTTTAAGAATTTTGGAGAAATTACTTAAATACAGGTATAAAAATCAAAGTGGAATTATTTACACACATAGTATTAAAGATTCTGAAGAAATAACAAACGGATTACGTAAAAGAGGTCTCAGAGTCGGATGTTACCATGCTAATATGGAATCAGATGCTCGATCAAAAGTTCATATTAAATGGCATGATAAGCAATATCAAGTCATAGTTGCAACAGTTGCATTTGGAATGGGAATTGACAAACCAGATGTCCGATTTGTGATACACCACACAATAAGTAAATCTATGGAGAATTACTATCAAGAAAGTGGTAGAGCAGGACGAGATGGACTGAGGGCAGAGTGTGTGACCCTCTACCGAATGCAAGACTTGTTCAAAGTGAGCACTATGGTATTCTCATCAGTAGGTCACTTGGAACATTTGTATGGTATGGTTAAATACTGTCTAAATGGAACACTGTGTAGAAGACAGATCATAGCTGCACATTTTGATGAAGATTGGGGAAACGCAGATTGCAATAAAATGTGTGATGTTTGTTCAAAACCTAACCAAACCATAAAGGATATACATCTTGAAGTACATTGCAAAACGATTGCCGGTATTATAGACAATGCTGAGAGATTGGACACAAAATTAACTGCTCAAAAACTACTTGATGCCTGGTTTTTGAAAGGACCTGTAAATCTGAGACAAAAAGGCAAAGAACCAAGCTTCTCTAGAGCATTAGGTGAAGATATAATTGCTTTCTTATTAGTAGAAAACTATCTGGTAGAAGATTTTCATTTCACTGCATACTCTACGATAAGTTACATAAAGAAAGGTCCAAAAATATATTTCATTCAAGAACCAGACTTTATTCTTAAAATGCCTGTAAGAAAATACATTGCTTTTGAACTGGAAGAGCCAGCGCCTACTGACTTTAAACCAAGTGTTCTGGAACCCACTGTCAAGATAAAATATAAAGAGGCAAAAAGAGAACGGTCTGATTCGCCTATTGAGATCAAACCAAAGAAAAAAGCGAAAACTATTATCATTGATGATGATTAAATTAATTCTTTTTAAGAATATTTAATCGCGATTTTATATATTTTTTCATTCAATGATATTGTACTTGTAAGCAAAAATGATGACATAATAAACTGTTTAAAAGTGTATAAGTGTGTCTTCAATCTCTTTGAGCCTACTCTAATTACAGTCTAGTTACATTCCTAGCTCACCGGGTGACTTGAAGCTTGTTATTCGACGAACAGTAAAGTTATTTCGGACTAGCTAGATATGCCATAACTTCCCGAACGGTGCCCATACGAGTTGGATATTTCGATCAACTTGGCGATCTAGCTACGTAGTACTAGGCGGTATTATGCATGTTGCATGCGATTCTGATAAAACAACAATCATGTTTGAATTTTCCCGGGCTTAACCTGCTCGTTCGAGGCTCGTTCCAATTTAACAAATTACTTCATTTTTTCATGCATTATGGTCCGTATACATCTTCGAAGTATCAAGTGCAGTATTAAGTGTCAATGTCAAGTAGACGCTTTAGACTGGTGGCACCTACAGATTAGGTTCTAGTGTGAAACCTAAGCTGAAAAATCCAAAACTAGCAATAAATGTATGTAAACATTTCCCTTACACATATTTGAAAAAGAAATAGCTGTAAGATTTGAATACCATTGCCTCTCCTGTAAAGGATAAGTAAAAAACACCTAAAAATATTTGGCGGCCACTGAGCAAGTTTGGCGGCAAGCAAACAACAATATACACTTGAACATACATTTTGTTCAAAGAGTAATAAGATTTTGTTATTCCTTCCTACAAAAGCGGATGGCGGATAATCATAAGATATTATAAGTAAGGACTTCAGGTTAACTAATATTACAGTTGCTGTTTCTATCATAAAATTTATAATTATTCAGTGTCTATTTTGCTTTTAATTTACATCACTGCTCTGTTTTAGTCATATATGTTATTTATTCTAAATTTTATAAAATCGAAGAAAAATGAAGGAAGATAGTACTTCTAATGAAATGGATTCGTCAGTTCTCTCTACAATTGAAAAAATTAAAAGGCAAGAACAAAATAAAGAAGCGCAATTGAAAGCAAAACGCGAATGTAAGTGCTTCCCAAAATATTTAAAAAAAAAGATTATTGTGGTATTTAAATGGATTGAAAATTACAATTTTCCGACGAATCAACCGTTGATTCATCCAAGATTACTCTTAAGAGTATTGCTTAAAGGTTAAAAAATAATTTAATTTTAAATTCTCAAAATATTTATTCATGTTTGCTTTGTGTTTATATTTATAAGTTTAGTCTAATTTGTTAGTTTCTTTGTTCATGTGTTCTATATTAGTAGTAAGTCACTTGTTCCTTACCACTACTAAAATACTACTACTTATTATGTACTTACATATAGACAATGAGATACTGGTCACAGGTAGGGTTACCATATCTCAGGATTTGTCCTGAGATTTCAGGATTTTTCGACTCTTCTCAGGATTCCGGCCGGATTTAGCAAATCTAGTGATATCTCAGGATTTTTAATAAAATACAGGTTACATTTTAAAGATCTCTCTTATTAAACTACTAAAAATAATCTTCTTTTGGTAACAATTGCAGTTAAAATCAATACTTATGTATTAATTTAAAACAAACTTAAAATAATCTTCTTTTGGTAACAATTGCAGTTAAAATCAATACTTATGTATTAATTTAAAACAAACTTAAAATAATCTTCTTTTGGTAACAATTGCAGTTAAATCAATACTTATTTATCGAAGTAAAACGAACTAAAGACAACCTTCTTTTGGTAACAATTGCAGTTGCAGTTAAAATCAATCCTTATTTATCAAAGTAAAACAAACTAAAAATAATCATCTTCAATAATCATCCTTAAAAATAATGTTACTAACATTTGCAGGTAAAATCAATACTTATTTATCCAAATAGGTACTTAATTAGTTTTGTCGTATTTAATATTGGAAGAAACTTTTTTAAGTAAATTCTTTTCTTTGATTATTGATTTATAAAATGCCTCACAAGTTAAACTCTTCAAGTTATATTGAACTAAAAGTAGAGCTCGAATTGAAGACACGTTTAGTCGGTTTCTTTCTTTCGACCATTGAGCTCCCATGATAGAAAAAACTCTTTCTACGTTTGCATTTTGAGCTGTTATTGCAAATATATATTGACAAATACGCAGTATCTCTGGCAATCGTGAAATACCTATTGTCTTGAAAATGTTTGCCCACAACGCATGAAGCATTACGTCAAAAAATGCTTCTTCCTGTTTTGTCAAAAAACTATTCAGAGATGCAATTTCATCGAATAACTTCACATCATCTATGTGTATTCCTTTTCCATTTAGATAATGAATTGATAAAGCAATCTGATCAAAGTCGATCATTTGGCCCTTTTTCAGCATCAACCAATTAAAGACTTTGAAATCATCTAAAGGCGTCATCCACTTGATCAGATATTCTACGCAAGTCTTATACATATTTTTAAGGTCATGCTTGAAAACTTCTTGGTTTTCCGCAGTGCACTTAGCCAGCAACTCTCGCACTTTAAGTGGCATGAAGTTTGCGTTCGCTCGTGCAACTAAAATTTCATGTGTGGATTCGAGGATTCTTTTAATATCTAAAACAGAATTGTTTTCTTTTTCGATGTCTTCAATTTTCGTCTGAAATATTGACATCAATGAGTGAGCAAGAAATAAATAAACTTCGCTGAGTTCATTTTCAAAAAAGTTCTTCAAAGTAATTGGTACACCAGGAGTAGATAAAAAGTACTGCTTCAACGGTTCATACATCTTCAATATTCTTTCGATCGCTGGAAACAGACTAAGCCATCGGGTCTTGCTATGAAACAATAGTTTCTGATAATTGACGTCTATATATTCGCTGATATCCTTCAACGCCTCCGTGCGTACGGTGTATACGGAAAAATAATTAAACAGCTTCATTACTACAGATTCTATATCAATATGCAGATTATCAGTGCCATGTTGAATACAATTGTGTAGTATGTGCGCTGGGCACCCAACTCCTACGATATCTTTGTCCAGAAAGTTTTTTAAATTAGTCCAAACATTTTGTCCCGGTTGCCGATTTACTCCGCCAAAATTAACATTAGCGTTGTCTGCTGTAAATGATACACATTTCATCAACAAGTCGTACTTTTGCAAGCTTGTTTTAATTATCTCTGTTATAGTGTTAGCATTTTCATTGGGTGTGCTCAGCACATCCAGCAGTTTGGTTTTAATTCCTTCTTGCCAGTCGAAGAATTGTATCATAATAGGAAATATTTTTTCAGCACCGTGATTACTTGCATCTGTGGAAACGCCCAAGAAGTTGACATTTTGTAATGAGACTTGTACCTGTTCAATTACCCACGGAGATATCACGCCCGTTACAATGGCTTCAGTCTTCGTTCGTGCACAAGAAATACTCTTCGCAGTGTTGGAATCGGCAAATATAGCCTTAACCAGTTGGCTGGTGCAATCCATAGATTTAAATGACTGGTGATGTTTCACTGTGTGGAAAGCTAAAGTGGCTTCAGCGGCGGATATTTGGTCTGTCAGTCCAGAACTTTGTGGTTGAAATAAAGAGTCGATTTTGGTGTTACTTGAAACAGTCAGACTATTTTTTTTATGTTTTTCCGTTAGGATATGTTTTTCAATATCAGCACCTCCCTTGAACTTAATTGAAAAATGATTGTTACATATTGAACAAAACACTTCGGTAGGTTCTCTTCCATCTTTCATAATCGGAAATCTTTGTTTTAAAGTATCTGTGAATGTACACACGTATCGTGGTCGTTTGGTACTTGAAGACATTTTAACTCGTATCCATCCAACAGCTCCGATTCTCGCTCGCTCGCCCGTCCCGTGGTGACACTCAATGAAGCATAATCCAACCTTCGCAATGGCGCAAGACGAACTGACTGAGTGACCGACCGAGCGAGCGGCAACCGCGCTGCGGGGCGACGGGCGCCCCCCTCCTCCCTCCACCCCGCTGTTTTGAGTGCGATGTACATACAAGCTTGCAACGCGTCGCGTAAAACGCGTATACAACGATAATAATACGTTTTTGAGAGAAAATTCTCATCTGTAGAAAATCTCAGGACTTTTCCATGGAAATCAGGCCTTTTCTCCGGACTTTTGATTTTTTCATCTGGTAACCCTAGTCACAGGACACAAATTCTTAGGAGGATATCAGTAGACGTTTCACAGGTATAAAATAAATTAATATGTTCTAATTTTCTTAATTTCAAATAATCGAGCGTTGTCGTTTTTCGTGTTGTCCCTTGCTGATACAAATTGGCGTTGCTGCAGCTTACCTCGCCTCCCACCGTAAATCGGCTTTTTTATTAATAATAAAACCTCGTCACGCTCTCTCCACTCCACCCTTGTTCGTAACGAACCCCACCGCACAGATTATATGGAATTGTATATATGTACATTATTACCAGCTAATTTCCGTTGAGTAGATGAATCAACAACATCAGCACTCGAACGATCAATCCAGAACGAAAAATTGCAAGCTAGGAACTTCAAGCTAGAAGAAATTGACCTAGACCGGAAAATAAGCAAACTTCGAGGTCAATTAACGATTCAGAAGACACGTAAATACGCACTGTCTAACCAATTGATAATTTCTAACAAAGAAGCAGAATCTTTACGAGGCCAAGTAGTGAGTAAAAAGTAGTTAGGTATAACAGTTTTTTTAGGTAAATACGAGTTTAAGAGGCTATGTTGGTAAGACCACGTGGTCGGTTTCAAGGTTAAATTGTTTTGTAGCTGTCCCTCTCCGAGCCCTATCCTACCCGAGCGCGTACGGTGAGACAGCATACATTATGCGATGTTATCCACCCGTTATTTGGATGTTTCGTAGTCCAGGGATCATTTGAAGGATACAGTATATTATGTAACCATTTTTTTAATACAGTATACTAATGACATTTCAGATGTCGGTGGTTTTTCCAAATTGTTCTAAATTGATCCATACTCTTGTAAATCTGGTTCAAAGTTGGGGCTTTTTATTACCGAAAAATACAATACTTTGACGCCCTGTAACTCTGGAAGTATATATTTAAACGAAAATCTGACTCACCACCGACACAGATATTTGTTTCTAGATTGTGTCTTGAAAATTTCATAGATTTTCATAGCTTAATACTCAAAATATGACTGGACTACGTTTGTATGGGCGCTTTGACAACAGCATAGCCTCTTAAGCTCCAGCATAAGGTTTTTCCATAGCTTCTCAACCTTCCGGCCCATCAAATCGTTTGATTGGGCATGAACGCTATCATATCAATAATTCACAACCACATTGTGCGTCATAATTTAAATAGGTTTTATTTATTATCGTTGTGTTCAAATGTTTATATGATGTTGTTTACCCTTCCTTTCCATACATGGCGGCATGCATAACATGTGGTGATGTGCATGTGATCCTATATTACGGGTTTTTAATAAAAAATATAAAAGCACTCAACCTTGAATCTTACGCGCAGCTGACTAGCTGAGCCAGACTGGCTTGCTTAGTTTTGCTTATTTCTCGTGCACATTCTCAGCATAAGTTATTTTAAGGTGGCAGTATTCCTAGTCACAGAGATAATTCTTCGATAGAATTGGGAAATTCTTTTGGAACGCTACCATGATATAGGTGGGCACCACGAAATATATTTAAATGTATGAACATATCATACTTCAATTACTATGTATTGTAAATTACACCTTGTTAAAAGTGCTGTAAGAACCCGTTTTTTAAAAGGACAAAGTAAAGCTGGATATTCAAGAATTACGTTCAAAATATTGCAAAGCAGTGCACGACGTATCAGACAAATGTGATGTATGGGCGTTATTCATGAAGCCAAACTCTACAGAAACTTTGCCGTCCATTATTAAGAATGATAGTTGTAAAGCAACGTTACAGAATGAGGGTAAACTAAAAACTGCTAAGGAGAGGAGGGAAAAGTTTCTGGCTGAGCGAGAGAAGTTGAAAGCTGAACCAGAAGTTGGAGAAGAGATGGTTCGGTAAACATCTTTATCGTTGTTATTTTATATTTGTATATAGTATATTACCTTATCAAAAAAATTAGCTGTATATTTATTACTTATGTTACAGGATGAAAAATGCTCTACGTTATTCTTTAGAAATGACAGAGAATATCCGAAGAAATACGTTGCTTTAAAAATATCGTTTTATAACTTACTTAACAAGCTACCAACTAATAAGTAAATTTTGATATAAGTTACTCCTTTGAAAGTCACAGACTTGCATGATTTGAAAATAAAATAAAGAAGTTTGATGAAACCAAAGTATAAAGTAAGCATAAACATTTTATACTTGCGTCTTATGATATTTTAGATTAATTTCCCCCGGATAAAATGGAATGTCTCCCCACAATTGTCTATCAAGTCTAGAAATTCCGCGACTCTACATGGCTCACTCTTTTATACTTTTATGTTGATTTCTAAGAATTCTTGGAGCGAACTTGGAAAATGGTGGTTTATTTGCCAATTTAGTAATTCATTAAAATACTTTTATATGTTTTTTGTGTTATTATATAATGGTGTGATATTGTAGTGCAAACAGTGTCACGGACGCAATTTTGTGTAATTGATATCACATATTTAGAGTTTCATCGCGATTGAACGAAAGGGTTTATCATGACGACTATAATCCGCATACAGGTGAGAAAAGTGAAGAATTGGCTTCGGCCTTATACTTTATAACCCAAAAATTCAAAGAATATCAAAGACTTGGCTGTATTACGTTTGCCTTCTTCTGATGGGAAAAACAACAACATTAAAAATGTTTCCTGAGTCTGGCTGATGTTTCTGAACGAAGTGTTTAACTCAGTGTCAGTGTCATTTGTCTGTCAGTGTGTTGGTAGCAGTTAGTATTTTGTTTTACGAAAATAACAAATAGGAATAATTATCTCTGCCTTGAATAGGTAAACAGAAGACCAGCTAAAAAAACCTTTCCAAACATTACTTGAATAAAATATATCGGTCAGTATTTATTTACAGACATGGGTCGTCGCAAATCAAAACGAAAGCCCCCAGCGAAGCGAAAAGCGATTGAGCCTTTGGATCAACAATTTAACTGCCCATTCTGCAACCACGAGAAGTCTTGTGAAGTGAAAATGTAAGATACATTCCATCTTTATTAATTCACCTATAGAAATATTTTAGACACCTTAGAACTCCTTGCGTCACAGTATAAATTATGTCACAAATATTACCTGAGCCCTGTAAACATTGACGTCATTAGTTTAAGCCGGTAACCTTATGTCGGTATATGTTCCATCAGCTTAATAAATATGCTAAGCTGGATTGCTCACGAGAGTAAAATTGACATCTAAATGAATGTGCACTTTAATCCTCAGATCTATATGAAGAGGGTAAATTGTAAGCTAGTAATTCTTTTACACATTACATACTTAATTGGATTGGAGAAAAAAAGAGTGGAAATGTAAAATCTCAAATAATGAACAACAAAGTAAATTAAATGAGATTATTGTTTATTTTTTAATTCCAGGGACCGAGCAAGGAATACGGCTAGAATACAATGTCGAGTATGCCTAGAAGACTTTCAAACTTCCACAAATGTGCTCTCAGAGCCTATAGATGTCTATAATGACTGGGTGGATGCATGTGAAAATGCTAACTAATTTAGTTATTTAAGTGATGGTTTATTTATGTAAATCTTTGTATCTCATATTATTGACTAAAATGTGATTTTTAAATTGATTATTTCTTTATACATGCCTACCCATTCTTGCTTCCATTTGATAACTATGAATTTGCTACAGTCATCTCATTAAGAATATGAAAATTGAAAATATTTAATCCAGTTATTGATCCTAAATGTGTCGAGGTAACACAAATTCTACAAAATGTGTGTATAGAGGAGCCCACACATACTCTGTAGCAGAGTAGGCCTGAGGCCCTGCAATGGGGATGTATATAGGCTATAGGCCTGTTTCCACTAATAACAAATTGCTTGGTTTATAGTTTCTAATTATAAATGAGGAGACGAAGATAAGAAAAAACTAGTATATTTCTCAAAAAAGTTAAAGATTATTAATATTTTTAGAAAATGGATTCGAAAAAAATAGGCATTAGGTCACATGACAACGAACACGAAGAACGCGGCGCAAGAAAGTGTGACGTCACGCCTCGCAAAACATTGTTGTTGTTGACGTTTTCATACCACAGAGCAGGTTATTTCGCGAGCTGTGACGTCATTCAAGACGCCATGACACTATTCAGCGTTTTCGAGGGAAATATAAATTGCTTTTTTTAAATACAAAATACGTAATGTAAATTTTGCTTTTTCTTTAAAATATAGCTTTTTGGGGATATAATATAGATTAAAGTATATAATTAACCAAGTTTTCAAATTTTGTCAACTAGCCTATTGATGATGAGTATAGTATGTCATAAATGAGTTAACTAAAGACTAAATTAGTCATTGCAACATCATTTATTGGAGTATGGTTGTGTTGCTACAGGTCGGAAATATAGTGTGCACATTGACTAGCTTGTGTTTTTGTGATGTCATAGTAATCCACCCTGGGTGGCAGAATGTAAGTAGGCATATTCATGCAATGTATATGCCTAGCAAATGATACTCATAGTGTGGCTTGAGGCAAGGGGGCTCATTTCACCCAGATTATTTAATTTGTATGTGGATGATCTGACCACTGAGCTCAGCAAGTGGATGTCTCATAGATGACATTAAGAGTCAACAATATTAGTAATGCATATATCATCCTGTGAAGCCCATCGAACAGGGCAGTTCGACATATTTGCGAGCAGTATGCCATATCACACAGATTTGCCTACAATGGCAAAAAAAATTAACTTCGTACCAGAGACATGAGATCTGAAATATTCAAAATAAATGTTATTTAACAAGGCACTTATACCACAGATTGTATATAACATTTCAGTTGATATCCCTCAATATGACAAAGTTGTAGCCACAATGACGCTGAATGTATGTAGGAACCTATCCTGTGGCATAATGTTAATTGTTATTTTACGTCGTAACCAATTAATGTTTTGAATAGGGATAGTTATAGATCTTGAAAAAGGACATAGGCTACTTTATATCCCGATCGAACAAGTAGCTCCTGTGGGATAATTTCTATAGTCATCGCAGACAAAAGCTAGTAACAAATAAAACATCAAATCCTTTAGAGTCAATCACTTTATTCTTCAACAGGTAATACAGACTCTAGTAAAGCCAAAAGTAGTCATGACTAGTTTTAACATATTTTCATTTAGATAAAAAATAATACTATACGTATTTTCTGTAAAATTGATATATATGGTAATAAAGTGGTATCATAACATACTTAAATGAAGAGGATAAATAAAAACATTGATCTACTAATGGCTGTATAGAGTCTTCTCCAGCAATAATTTCACTTAATTTTATCACTATACATTCACAGAAGAGAAAACATTAAAAGTTTATAAGTTACAACATTCTAGAAGCTTGATTAGAATAGGATATTTCACAGCTTTCTATAAGACCGCATACAAGATGGATTTCATTTAAAATAATGGAGAGAAAAAACATTTGTGAAATATGATAATATATGATTTTTTAAATATTATGAACGTTTCATAGTCTTTTCCTAGAGACAATAAAATCCAGCACATACGCGGTCGATCTTTGCAATCTTATCCAAATAGAGTATATTATGAGATTATGAATGTGATTACGGAATGTTTAATATATTTTTCATACAGTATATTTAAATACATGGCAGTTCAACTAATAGAAGATAGAACAACAGCTCAAAACTAATACCAACAATACAAACAACTGTTAGTAAGTATAAACATTCCTTATATAACAAAAATATTTTTTAAGAAGTAACATATTTGTCTATCAACTCTCATTGCATGAGAAAAATACTGGATTATCTAGTCATTTAGAGTTAGAGATAATAAAGATCTAGTCCTTAAAAGGATACTTTTTTTAGTATTTCATTCTTCCATTCCTCTAAGCACAATGCAACTTCGGGGCAAAAAGCGACATGAAGACTTAAACAAAACATAATTACTTTATAATCGCTCGAGACCTTTCACGCTAAAATAGCATTTCTCTCAAAAATTTCAATTCCAAGTGTTTCAATAAATAACAATAATTGAACATGGATTAGTGAGACCAGTATTATATTACGTAACTGCTCGTACCCTTTGTGGTTTGTAATTGACGTGACAACTACATGTGCATTTATGTAATAAGTACAACACCTACAGCTAAATGTTATTAGCCATTCAATCATTATCATCAGCCGGGAAACGTCCACTGCTGGACATAGGCCTCCTTCATGGCACGCCACGTGACCGGTCCCGAGCCACATGCATCCTGCGACTCCCCGCGACCTTAACCAGGTCGCCGGTCCACCTAGTAGGGGGACGGCCCGGTAGACGTTTCCCGGTACATTAGCTATTACAGTATATTAATTCATTGTACTCGTAATGATAGTCATAGTGCAAGCTTAGTAAAGGTTCTACCTCTACTATGTAACAACAATATGCTTTGAACGCATGTAATACTATGTATATTATAATATTCTCTATAATATTGACATCATTCTCTTAAACAACTATTAATATTCAATAAACAATCATCAAAATACGCCTATCAACATAATAAGACAGCGTCAAGCTGTATCACATATCGTCAACAAATTGAAATAAATAAAAATCGCTCCTCCAAAATTATAATACACTATGGAATTGGGGTTATCCAATTTTTTATGTATCAATCTGATTTTTATGTCTAGCTAAAGGAATTTGAATTTCATAATAATTCTCATAATGTTATTGGGGTCAGCTGACATATTGAACTTTGAATGATTTGTTTCGTCCGATTTCAGTTTTAATTCTAAAAAATCAACGCATCAAGGAAATGCAGCGAAGTTTTAAGAATCGATACCTTGAAATAATACCATCAGCTTGACAAAAACCAAGACAGATTTTAAAAGTTGGATATTCCCAATCGAGCTATTTGCTAGACTTACAACCCCGGGATTTCTGTAACCATGCCATAGAGGAAAATTAAACTGTTAGAAACACTATTCTATGGAAGTTTCATTATTTACATAAAGCCGCTATGTATACAGATAATTTAAAAGTAAACAGAATATTTATGACATGGTCACAAGAGCCGCATACCACCGACCCCTCTGTGCAAAAGCTGTGTAAAGGTACAAAGGGTGTCAAATCGAATAGCTCAATAAACTGTCCTACGAAAAAACAGGATGCAGTCCTATCCTAACAGGGCTGGGATGTGTTCTACAATTATCGCAGTACCGTGGACACAACATCCTCTTTTCATAAGGATTCAACTTGAAAAATATATATCACAATGCAATTTGTGTACACGAAAAATATAGTTTTAAAACATCGTCATATCATACCCGTTAAAGAGCACATAACATTCATTATTGCCATAATAGTATTATCAAAGGAGTGATTAAGAGTTTTAAAAGTTCAGAATTTGCCCATGTCTACGAAAGAGTCGTACTGCAAGTCTGCCGAATCGAACACAGAGTCCGAATCATCAGACACTATGATGAGAGGTTTTAAATTGTTCAGTTGAGAGATATCGACGTCACAGACGGCCGTGTCATCTGAACTATCGCTGTTACTGTCTATGTACTCGTACAATCTCGCGTTACTGTCATCAGTGATCGAATACGTGGATATTTCGATACTAACGGCTGTTTCTGCTAAGTCTATCAATTCAATTGAATGGGAAAGCAAAGCATCTTCATATTTAGACGAGGGGATATCTTCGAAATGAGACGAGCTCGGCTCTTCCGTGAACCGACCGGAGTCGGCTACTTCAGAAGCGTTACACGATAAAGTGACATCATCGACAGTGGTGTTTTCGCTTTGAACGCGAGAATCAGGCTCAACCTCGTGTGAATTCAGATCAACTTCTAGCAAATTTGGATCGACTTCTTGTGGATTTGCCTCATCTTCGTGTAAATTTGTTTCAACTTCATGGGAGGCAGTCTCAACTTCGTGTAAATTTATTTCAACTTCCTGGGAGGCAGTCTCAACTTCGTGTGAATTTGCTTTAAGTTCATTGGAAGCAGTCTCAACTTCATGACAATTAACTTCAAATTCTTGAGAAATTGCACTAGAATTATCAAAATGTTGAGGAATTTCAACTGTCGGATTTTCCACCTCGGCTTCGTCTCCCGGCAAAGAAATAGAGTTATCATCCGACAAATCTCCATCCCCGTTGAGAGTGACATCGTTGCCATCCTTCTCGGCCTGCAGATTATCTATGTCGTCGACACATTTTGTAGAATCGTCGCTGCTGTCCGTAACTATAAGTTCGATACTGCGATCTAACAAGCCATTGTCGGTACACGTCGACATTTCGTCTTCGAAAACAATTTCGACGCTTCGAATCCTCATGAGAGGCATTTTCGAGGGCGAAATCTCGTTACCTTTAGCAGTTCTGCCTACTTTCAAGCTGTCTAAAAGCGGTTCAGTGCATTCGCTGACGTCATCGTAATCTATTTCGTAGCTTCTAAGATCTGAAGCACAAGGTGCGCTCTCGGTTAATTTAGTGCTATGCGTTTTTGATGATAGGATATGTGCATTATCGTGCTCCGGTGAGGAAGTGGTAGTGGTATGCGTGTGTAATCCCTAAGGTTGCAATGATTCTTATTGTACATTGGTGCCGAGGTCGAGGCCCCCTTCTTCCTGCATTTTCGTGAGGAACTTGAACACTCTTGACTCTTCGTCGGTTTGTTTCACCATGTCTATAAGCGCTAGAAGCTTCTTGATGCCAATGAAGATCCTGTAACGAATTCGATTCGTTTAATAAAGTTTTTAAATGTGTCTTTGTTTTACTAATTCATATTTTACCATACAATCACTTAAATTTTGAAATGAAGTCAGTTATTTTGAAAAGAGCGCTCGCATAGTCTTTTAAGACGTCTTAGACGAAAATATATCTATGAAGCAAAATTATAGACAGATATAGTGTAAGCACAAATGGTTAGTACGTGCATGAGTTTTTAGTGTGGACGAATCTATATACATTTAAATTAAGCATGGATAAATAAATTTATACACAATGAAAATAAAGAGAAAACTCTGATAGAGACAAAGGTTAAAATCTGAGAGAAAAGATAACAAAAAATAATAATTATGATTTGTTGATAAAGTATAATAAAAATACGTAAGCATGCTGCAAAAATAAAATGGAATCTCGCATATATCGTTAAGAAATACACATTAAATACATTTTTAAAATCTAAAACCTGCCTGTTTATTAAAATAATAAAAAGAAAACAAGATTAAATTATTTTGTCAACCGAGTGATATTATCAAGTACCTAATATTGATCTTTGCTGCCTTGGAACTCTTACTGGAGTCCCATGGGAGCTTGATTTGATGTCGCCAGTGCTGACTGCAAATGAGCGAATGTAGAATATTGTAATAATCATTCTTTTTACTTATCACGAGAACCTTTCGAGAAAAAGTTTATTGTATATCAAGATTATCGACAGTTTTGATAGAAATATGGTTAGATTGCACCCTTTTCAAAATAACAGACTTGATTTCTAATATATTTTTAAACAATAAACGAAAACGGACGTTTCAAATCTGGCATGCACTTTGTACACTATAAAATCGAGAGGAAATCAAAATATTGTTAGGACAATACTAACAGTGCATTTTTGGAAGTATTTTGCTTGTACAAAATAATTCCTAAGCAGTAATACAAATAATTACTACGTAGAAAACGTCATTTCATTCATTACCTTCGTGGGCTAAGCTTTTCATGATTAAACAAGTTATCATTTTATGTCCTATGTCCAATTTTTCTTCAAAAACTAATGTTCGATAAGCTATCTCAGGGCCAACTTCACCTAGAAATCCGTATATATACGCGTAGTGTAATACGAGAGCATTAAATAATGAAAATGATGTAAAATTCATACAAAACTAAATAGTCCGACAGAAGGATCGTATCGCAAAGACATTTAGACAAAAAGCGGCTCTTGCTAAGACATAATAAGGATTGATAAGGGGCAATTCGCAGTGTTGCGAACCTACAATAACATGCACCCTCTCTAACGCGTAACTTTATGTGACACGACTTCCGACATGGTAACACTACTGGCGTGGCAGCGCGGTAGTAACATTAGAAATCCATCGTTTTGCCCACGTGGGTTTCATAAATTATCCCTCGGGAACTAGTTGCTTGATGGGGATAAAAAGTAGCCTGTCTTTTTCCGTCTCGTCAACTATCCCTAGACAAAAAACGAAGTAATTCTGAATCTCCGTTTCGACTATTAAAAACAAACTCAATTTCGCATTTATAATATTAAAGCCGACGCCAAAATTTCACGGACTACTTTGACAGTCCATCTGACACGAATGCTGCCAAAGTTCACCTATTGCGGTTTTTATCGATATAAAGTTTTCCTTACTAAGCCTACATTGAAAGAAGTATGGTAATCATTTTTTTAAAAATTTACCAATTTTGTCGATATTTTTATTCACACACTTGTCAAACTAGTCCGTTAAATTCCGGCGTTGTCTTTAGTATTTATTCGCGCGTTGTGCTCGCGCGTTGCACCTAGCGAACCATGCCATACACTGAACAGTATAGTTGGTAGTTGTGTCATACTTGGCTCCGCGCAGGTCCTTCTGTATCTTGCCCAAGTCGCGCTTGGAGAATGCGTCGCTCTCTTCCAGCACCGTCATGACGTGCTCGGGCTGAGATAGGTTAGGAACGTGCAGCACGCCAGTGAACGCTGACAGCACTTCCATGTCGTCCAACACTTGTCTGTGGAAATAAATAATATGATATTATTATGGTGCGTGCGTACATAATGTAAATAGACGTAAATAAACACAGAAATGTTTTTATTTCTTTGCGGACTTATATTGAACTTAAAGTATAGTCTTCATCATTATTTTGAAAGATTAAGTAAAAAAAAACGTTTTAAGACTTCGAAGAATCGAGATCATAAATGTTTTTAGATAAACAATTTCGTTAAATATCTGGTTGAAGCCTTTTTGGAGATTTTACCAACATACGTTTTAGGTTTTATTTTATGGCTTATTTTGATTTTTTCTTGTTTGAACTGCGGACACGAAATTATGAATTTTTCAACATGGCGGACAGTATGTATGCCTTTTTGGGGCTCGAGAGGGGAAAACTATACAGGAGGCTCTGTAAATATACAAGCGAATGAATGCAGACGATTACGAAACATTCTAATTTAAATAGGCCAAGTAGTAATTTGATTATCATTAACTGTGCGTCGACCATGAGTTTAAGCAGGCGGTAACGTATATCGAATTCTATCGGAAATGCTGCTCAGTCGAGATGCGGTTGACAAGGACAGAACGATAGTTGACGATACACATTATCGCCTGCGTAAACTCACGGTAGATGCACTGGACTATACATGTATGTATGTAGCCCCATTATGCTCTAAGTAATTTATTGTCAAAGCCCCAGATAAATCCAGAGGTTATATGAGAATCCACTTTAGTTCTTGCCTCCATTGCGGAGTCTAGCTTAAGTGCTAATCTCACTGGCTGTTCTAAATCCATCTGAAACCGTGTAGAACTTTTATGAACAATGTATCCTATTATCGTATTTCGCTGTAGGAAAACTTGGGTAATACCTACAAATATATTTATTTGACGTTGAATTCGATAAAACACAATACATTTTCTATCAATCGTAGTAGGTTTAAAAGAGGAGTGAAACGTTACCAACTCTTGCCTTTATCTTTTTTAAGTACGATGAGTTTGTACTTGGCCTTCATCTCGCCTAGAGGTAAACGATGATGATGCAGTTTGGATGCGGAGCGTGTTTACTGGCTATGTTACTTACTGGCTTGTGTGCATCCAGAAAAGCCTCAAGCTTATGAGGCGCTGGCTCTGCTACCTTTCACACAGGAACACAAAAGTGCTATTAACACTGCTGTTTGGCGGCAGACTTAGGTAACATTGTGGTAGCTAGCCAGGTGGACATAGAAAATGCAGCAACCAAACCGAATGCCGATAGGTACACCCTCACTGGGAATCGAATCCGGGACCTTCGGACTGTTAGTCCAACATTTAGCAATTAGGCCACGAAGGTGGTTCAAAACATGGTGGCCAGGCGGACATAAAAAATACACAAACAAAAAAAATACATTCGAAAGAAAAAGCTCTTCGTTTTTTATGTCGATTAAAATGTATACAATAATAACACCATATCTCACCTCCTGCTGCTAGTACACAATATGAGCAGCTTCCTGCCCTTGGGCGGCTGTTTCTTGAGCAGCACGAGCAGAGCCTGCAGCGTCAGGTTGGAGTATCGAGGACCGATGGGACCGTAGTCCAGCAGACGCTCGATGTTGTCCACCAGGATACAAGACAAGCTCGAGCGGTAAGCGTCATCGAAGTACTGCAAACCAACATTCAAAGGTCAACCGCGGCAATCCGCTCACACACAACATTTCTTTTGCCATAATCTTTTGAAATATAATAAGCTGGCTTTGATAAAATAAATAAATAAAATAGCCTTTATTGCTGAACTAATTTTACAATTTGTTACAATTTTCTTACAAATATGCTTACTTTATAATAGTTACTTATCTTTTTACGTAAATTAAGTATCGGTAAACGGTCGTTCCTGCATTTCAGCTTGTCTTTCGACATATGCCTCCTCTAAAGATTTCCACTCTATTCTATCTTTCGCTATGCGGGTCCATATTGGACCCGCCACTTTTCTGATGTCGTCCTCCCATCTTCTAGTCTGTCTGCCTCTTTTTCTTTTGCTATCTCGTGGTTGCCATTCAGTTATTAGTCTTGTCTAGCTGGCTTTGATAAGGATGATTAAAACAGGAGATCGGATTTTTCGACTTCTACAGTTGTAAAAAATCATAACACCAAGGAAACCGAGTACTATGAACGTACCTTCCTAATCTGCAAGCACTTGGCGGTCTCCGTGAAGCCGACCATGTCCTCTGGCGAGCACACCTTCACGAAGGGGAAGTCTGACAGCTTGGCGAGCTGTGCGGCGAGCGCAGTCTTGCCGCTATTAGGAGGACCTTCCAGCAGTACCGACACTAGGCCTGCAGGTTAACAATCATATCAATATAACTTATATGGACTTCAGCAGTTCAACAGTATTAGGTAGAAACTTAAATAAATGACCTGTATGTAGTAGTGTACGTATTCGTCTAAAGCGAGGCCAATAGTACGAGATAAAGAATGTAAACAAACTTTCAGGGGTTCGAAACATTTTTATTTGAATCAATTATATACAAATTTTAAACTCCTTATTCTAATAGTTGTTTGTATGAGACAAAGACGATTTGTCGGAAGAGTCCGAACCAGCGGTAAAGGATTCATAATAACAAAAAACTAAGCAAATACTCGAACGTATCACTTCGAACGCACTCCAAACAGTAATGAACTTGTTCACAAAATGTCGAACCAAATGTTGACAACTCTGGTACTGACTGCTTTCCTGTACTACTAATCCCGCAACGACAGCTGTCGTTGACCAACTCACGCCATTATTGGGTAGGAGAGATAAAGACAGAGATAATAAACTCGGCTGCCTACCTCAAAATTTTCCCGTAAGATTTTTTACGACATTAATGGGATGGGATTGGATGGTCCTATTCCAATGCCAGACACGGCCGACTTGTAACCAGCGTCTCTGGGTGAGCAAGCTTCCATCCTATAGACATATAATCAGTTATCATCAGGCGAGGTGATAAACGAGTGCAGTACCGAGAAACATGTACCGGGCCGTCCCGCTTCTACATTTATCATGTGTACAGGTAAAATATGGAATTTACTACCGGCTTCTGTGTTCCTCGTAATCTACAAATTGGAAGTCTTCAAACGAAGAGTAAATAGTCACCTTCTAGACCAACGCATAACAACCGTTGACCTCATCTCTTATAAAATATATAAAAAGATGGATGGAGTCGCTGGATGCAACTGCGGGAACAGAAGGTCTATGTCCAGCAGTGGACGTTTCCCGGCTGATGATGAAGAATCTGACGGGGTAAATGTTATTGTTACATACCGCTCGCCTCTGTAGCTCTGGCCTGTTGTATGTACAGCTGTCCGTCTTCTAGCAAGGATGACACCGGGGAGCCCCAGTTGATGACGCCGCGCGCCAGGAAGTGGTCCAGTGCTTCAGCAGCCGTGCCGAATGCCTGACACACAAATACAACACGTCAACGTTCCTCGCGGTCTATTAGCAAACAGTTGGTACAGTGGCACACCACGGACACTTCAAACAAATGTCGTGATATAGGTTCCTATTCCCATACATAGAACGTATGACGTTTGTATACACGGGCATGTGTGAGTGAGTACGCGCTATGGGTCACTTTATTGCGGGGAGAGGTGGTGGACTTCCATTCTGTACGTAGCACTATATTTATTCTGTTTGTACAAATGTTAATATGTAAAGGAAGGACAAACTCACTTTCGCATTTATACGACTAGAGATTTATAACTCTGTTTCCCGTTATTCGAGCGATGTGGCTTGATTGCCACTTCATCTTACTGACTCGTCGAGCTATGTCGGTCACTATAGTTCGTCCACGGATTACCTCATTCCGGATTTTATAACGTAGAGAAATTCCGTGTATAGCTGAGTATCTTTGAGCTTGTTTATTCGTCTAACAGTAAAGGACCACGTTTTGATTCTTTATGTCATCACATCACTGGCAACACGCACTGATTAAAGACTTTTGTCTTTTAACGCTGAGGTAAGTATTTTGGATGAGAATAATGTTTTAAAATCATGAACGCTGCCTTCCAACCATTAGTAGTAATGTACTAAGAGTTATTATTACCGGTTTGATATCGTTCTCAAGCGCATGTAGAAAGTCCCCTCTCTCCACCATGAGTTTCTCCATGGCCTCAGGGTCCACCTCCACCTTGCTGGAAGCCTTGATGAGTCGGTTCATGGCGGTGGACTGCGCGGCTCGGACCAGGCCCTCCAACTCAGCACCGGAGAAGTTCTTCGTTAGAGCTGCCAGTTCCTGTAAATACATATAAGGATGTATGTCCGAACATACTGTGTGCCTACAATAAATATAAATAAAATTTTGTTTTAGAATATTTTTATTTATTTAAGACATGCTAGCGGACGCGTCTTTGCCTGTGGAGAGTTCAGACTTATCCCACGAGAAAACTTTATCGGGATAATCCCGAAAAAAATATATTTCCAGGATCAATACTTTACGGTCCGTTTAAGAAGTTGATTTTGGCTGTAATATAACTGTTAATCAGTATTTATATTTTTAAATGACACATTCTGCGAATATCGACCTCGACCTGGATTTATACACTTAATTTAATTTAATAATTAAGTTAATAATTTAAAAAGAAAATTATTTAACTACCAGTTTTTTTATATTTTGGTCTAGTTTATTTGTACAACATTAACACATCACAAAAAAGGCAAAACGTAACATAAAACTCAAAGATGGCGTCAATGAAATGACATTTGACGTAAAACGTCAACACTTACTACAAAAATTTGAAACAAACAAAATACAATCAAAAATGAAATTCTAGTAATTTTTTATAGGTATTTAGATTGCTACTTGATTTTTTTTAAAGTGTATAATGCCGGCCGGATTTGAAACCTCTCTTTTGTACATCGAAAAAGCCTCTCAAATAAATAAATAAATTCCAAGTATCACTATTCTACTTGTACAGTACTTCATTGGAGACCTTGTTATCGACGTCTTCGGCTATCTTCTTGTACTCGCGCATGCGTTTAGTGTGAATGTTTAGTATCTGCACGCGTCCCTTCTCGTCCGGCAGACCGATCTCCATCTGCACCTCGAGCCGACCCGGACGCATGAGCGCCTCGTCAATCATGTCCCGGCGATTCGTCATGCCGATCACAAGGATGTTGTTCAACTGATCCACACCTGGGGAAGGGCATTGCACATTCTATTTTACTTCCAGACATATTGTATGAAAATGTATGAGGTTCTATACTCAACGTCGCGCATCGTTTTGTTTTCTATCTAACACAGACAACTACATTCATGTTGACCAAAAAGGTTTCATAAGTTTCATATAAAGTAAGTGCATTCATCGAAAGAGATTTAAAATTTGGTAAGGAGATACTGACCAAAAAGAAATTGAAAACACTGGCCAAGTGCATGTCTGGTCACGCGTAGTGTAGGATTCCGTATGTTGTCCTTTTACCACTCGCCTCTGATAGTTTAGATATCTATCATACTCGACAGATATCACTTCGATTTCAGGTAGACTGATAGGTATTTCAATAAGACAAATAATTGAAACAGAATTGAATTAGAGTTGCATTTTGTATTTTCATCTCTGCAAAAATAAAACAAACCATGTTTTCTTTGGTTTAAAAAATCTCTCAAAAATTTTGCCTTCGCCCCTCTTGGTGCTCCAAATTAATAAGGAACTGGTCACGATTATTTGCATAATGTGCAGTGGTATTAATTACACTAGAGATAATAATTTGACTAAAAACTGTGGTAATACTTTTTCTTATTAACAATAAAGTAATTTGAAATTGCTGCCTGTTTCTAATGGCCTAAGTATATTTATTTGTGCTCCGAACCTACGACTTTATCATCACCATCAGTAAGATAAAGGATCTATGCGAACCCACAGCACTTAAACATACACCCACTGATAATAGCAGTTTATCGATGTCATTTGCTGCAAGATAGGTTTAACCGCCACTGTTGACGGAAAAGAGCGGAGATTGAGTCCTCACCGTCGATTTTCGAGAGCAGCTGGTTGACGACAGTGTCATGCACGCCGGTGTTGCCACCCACGGAGCCTCGAGCCTTGCAGATGGCGTCGATCTCGTCGAATATGATGATGTGGAGACCGCTGTTCGGGCCGCACTGGGAAGTTACAACACACAACATTCGAATACCGATCCAACAGAAGAACCGCAGGTCTACATCCGCATCGGAACTTATACTTTACACTCCACTTCTTTAAAACATTTTTTCAGCATAAATTTAAAGCACAGGAAAAAAAATGCTTTAGAATGTAAAAATTAAATCTTCATATGAATTTTTACTTGAACTAATGGCTTCACTATAAAATGTAAATCTTTCCATTTTAGGGCTAATCAAAAAGATTCGTTTTACCAAAGAATCCTTGCAAAACATTACTTTATAACTATCAAGTCGATAGCATTAGTAGTTCTTGAGGCAGCACCTATGACATGGACACAAGACTGGTCCTGTAAGGGTTCTAATTGTTCTTTGATCGAACGCTACCCTCGAAACTATCGGAGGTCGGTTATGGAGTAATTCCTAAAATGTGTCTAAAACAGAACTAAAAGCTTGGGTTTGGCAACAATTGAAATAGCCTATTAACTTCAGCATTGATGACGTCCAGCTTGTAGTGACTGTTCCGATAGACTGATATCAAACTGAATCCACTAATCTACCTACCAAGTGTGGTGATCATGGAAATACTATTAAATGACGCGATCTTTAAGGAAGGTCGATATTCTGTAGTGGTTTAAACATTCAACGACATATTATTTATAATGACAAATAACTAAATTAGTAATCACAACCATATTGCGATCAATGCGAAAGTAACTTCATCTTCTGTCTCTCTGTTTGATCTCACATCATCAACAGCCTATACTAGTATATGTCTCCACTGCAGGAGCTCTCCTACAGAGAGTGTATGGGCCATAGTCTACCACGCGAGCCCAGTACGGATTGGTAGACTTCACACACACTTTAGAATTTCTTCTCAGGAGTGTGTAGGTTTCCTCGCGATGTTTTCCTTCACCGAAAAGCCAATGGTAATAAATAAATTCCAAATAACAAATTGGAACGAGCCAGGATTAAACCCAGGCCTTGATTGTTCAAGATTGCTCTACCCAACAGAGCTACCACGGCTTCTGATCTATCTTAATGAAATATCTCAGGGACATAGCCAATGGCATACAGAGCAATATAGGGTTTATCCCAACAATTATTCCCAAAGGATAATTAGTAAAGTCCACGCAAAAGAAGTCGTAGGCAAAGGGTCGTTCTTCATAATGAACTCACCCTCTTTTCCTCCTCCTCCGCATCAGCGAACAGTCTCCTGATGTTGGCTTCACTCTCTCCAACATACTTGTCGAGGATCTGAGGGCCGTTGACAATTTTCGGCTCTCGCGCGTTCAGCATATTGCCGATCTGGCGCGCCATCAGAGTCTTACCGGTGCCGGGGGGCCCGTACAGAAGGATACCTTTCACGTGCTTGCAACCTGTAATAAGGCGTTGTTGTAGACCTAGCATCATGTCTCTTTATACCATAATTGTTAAATGATGTGAGTAAAAAGGCTAATATGATAATGGTCTGTGAGCATTTCTATTCAATAATTTCATGTAGAATTTTATTAGAGATATATTAGAAATTATTTCCATGGAAATATAATTAATTAAGTCACTACTGGACCTAGATTAATGTGCGAAACTCGGGTAGGCAATGTTTTTTTAGTTAGATGACAACATTTTCTAGGCATATAAGAATGTGTCAGTCTGTTCAGTTCATAATCGTGCTGTGTCAGAGGGATTATGACATAGAAATAAACATGTTCATTTTTACTTTCTTCTATGTTCAATAATATTATAATTATTGTTCTTAATATTATTTCCATAATTCTCCACGTACTCTATCTCAAAGAAACTATTATTTCTTTATAAATATTGTTTTAATAAGTTAGTATAGACAATTGAATTATTTCAGCCAGCGCACTCACCCAACTGTTCGACCACCTCGGGAGGGAAGACGCGAGAAGCGAACGCTCGTCTGAAGATCGCGTTGAACTCCCGATCCAGACCGCCGATGCCCATTTTCCCGAAGTCCCAATCCGGGTTGATGATGGACTGCCTTGGTTGCTTCCTAAAGTTCGTCAATATTTGTTTCAGGAGATAAAGCTACACTATTCCATGGAAACCGAAAAATCTAGAAAGCACACACAAATACCCTACAGTGGCGACATTAAACTGTTCACCTTCTTCATGATGCCACACTTTTAAACTACTGAACCTAGCAACTTAAATGGAGTAGCAATCGTAAAAAGTCATTTATACTTACCCTTTGGCCTTTCCAACGAGATTCAAAGAGGAACTCTCTGCTTTATCGAACTGTATGCAAGCGTCGGGGAGCAGCCGCCCCATCCTCGTCCGACGCGGCACCACCTTAGCTCCCTGGGCCATTGCTTGAACGTCCACAGCTACACATAACCAATTATTAATAATATATTACAAATAAATTAAGTTAAAAATTTAAAAAAAAACTACGCAGTAATCATACGAAAATATAATAATTGTTCTATTGTATGCCGAAAATGCCTAACATCAGCTGATGCTCTTCAAACTGATGAATCGATTTTTAACAAATAAAGCTAAGAACTGCCGCATGGAAACTTGGTTTTCTTTATTAAAAACACGAATAAAATCGGTCCATACGTTCGAGAGCTACGATGCCACAAACAGACATTGGTGTTAAACTTATAACACCCCTCTTTTTTCGTCGGGGTTTAAAAATCGATTAAATCATTTTATAAAAATACTGTACTCAAAACGATAGCTCAATAGTTACAGTTCAATCATTTTAAGAAGATCTTTATAATTTTGAATAGTTTAAATACCAAATTTTATTTGGTAATCTCCATTAAGATAGAATTATGAAGCCGTTACAGCTTAAAGGCCAACACCATCAAATCAATCTGGAGAAGAAAAAAGAATATCCGCCGTAGCTCCGATTTCAGCGAAACCAATTCGGGCATCTGTCTTTATACATTGAATACTTTAACAAATACTCTTAAGAATTTCTTACCTTCCAAATTCTTGACAAGAAGAGACAACACTTTCTTGTCTTGGAAAGAGAAGGCGAGTTGTTGTCCAACCGTGAAGATTTGATTGGAAAACTGAATGAGGAAATCGCGCGCCATTTGTTCAGAGTCGTAAGGCTCCAAAGATGTCCTATAATATTAAAATAATTAGCATGATCACAAGCTAGCACACTGTACGAGTAAAAGAAATGATAATTTAGAGATTATTTTGACTTTTCTTCTTTAACGTTTTGAAAGAGGTCAAGCCAATATTTTTCCTTAAAACATTAGCAATTTTTAAAATATATATAACACTAACGCTCTATTGGGTGGTTATTAAAATTTTTGATCCATGCCTTTAGGCTGTTAAAGCGCTCACACGGGCCTTTCGGGAGAAGTAGGTTTGAATCGTGCTTGTGTCGTCATTTTTCCCTATTTCAAAATGATAACATATTTCTTTAACAGCGTCCGCCCTCGTAGAAATTCTGTCCTTAATGGTACAAAATCAAAAGATTTAATTCCAAATTTCATAATCAATTGTTTAGGACTGTACTATGAATTGATAATTATGTCAATGAGTTATGGATGCCGTACATACAGATCATCGTTAAAAATAAACAAGCAACCATATACATTAGTAATTTGATAAAAGCGAAAAGCTTTCTCTATAATCTAATTAGCTGCTTTAAACAGTAATTTTACTTACGTTTTCTTCATCATGAAGTCTGCCTCTAAGGTCATGCTGCACAGACATTCTGCATTCTGAACCTTAAAAGGCTTTACTTCTATTGGCTATCAAAAATAAAATATAAATTACTTTCAAGTTAATCAGTGAGTCTCCACTAGTAATATGAATTACCTGTCCAATAGAGAGTGTGGCCCACTTCCTCTGTGGTGCTGAGAAGCCCACACAGCCACGGTCCATGCCATTAAAGAAACGGATGCTGAACACGTAGGATGTTGATGGGCCCGTTGACACCTCCACATGCCTAAAATAAATTTGAAAATGATAAAATCTTATAAACCTGATGATGGTACATGCTAATTGACCAAAATATTCATGTTCTCATCAGATGTCATTAACCCAAACTTATGAGATCAGAAACTAGTGACATCATATAGAATTATTTGTTATTAAAATGCAATGTTACCACATGGACTTCATCTAATCTTGCGATAAGTGACTATAAGACCACAGATTGGTAATCCAGAATCAACTAGTTAATGAGGGACTGGCTATATTGCCTTTTACTAGAACATAACATTGCTATTAACACATCATATACCTGGAATACCTAACCATAATGTAATCCATTGGTAAAAGCAAAATCAACATTAAATAAATTTGTTCTCTTATCAGGTTAGTAGTGAAAGAGTAGTAAAAATATTATTTCACTAATAGCTCAGTAACATCAACTCCGATTGCTCTTGTGTTGCAGATTATATTGATTAGGTGCAAAACTGACTGGAAAATATGTTTATATATAATATAATTTGTGTCTCTTAAAATATTTTTTTAATAACATTCCATTCTTCTTTTACTCTCAATCCCAGTTTTATCAGCGGTCTTTAAATAACTTATAACTTAATTTTTCCATATTATAAAAAATGCTCAATAATATTTTGATAATATTTTTGCACATTTGCAACACAGTGTGATAGCACATTTGGAAAAATTGAAATACATTTAAATGTAATTGTTTAAAAACATGTTTTTAATAATAATCATCTATATATTTTATACATCTTCAGTTTTCTTAAGCTATGGCTAAGAACATAAGCATCTTGGCAGTTACATCAGTCATTAGGGGAACAATTGGCTAAATTTCAGTTACAATTATTAACTATAAAGCAGTTAAAGATTTTGAATCTTGTGTGAGCTAAACAGACCTGAAGTACCCTTGGGTCCCTTATGGTTACATATAAAATCAATATTTACTCTTTTCAACAGTAAAAAACTATATTTTAACTTACTTGACATCACTGGGGAAGTCATCCGGGTGAAGAAGAGCACAGTTTGTGATTGCCAGCTCGTCCGATGGACATTTAACTGCTTTCATTCTCTGTGTAATTATAAAATTTTAATTCTTATCAACACTTTGCATCCAATTTAAAAATTCATATTGACAGTCATAGTAATGATGGTTATAATGAAGTCATCAGTTTCAATAGTGATGAAGTAATGATTTCATTTCATTACATTTGCTCTATGTCAAACAGAAAATAATCATTTTTCATTGTATTATTAGTAGGGGTTTACGAAAGCGGTTTAGATTATGAACAAGGTGAGAAAAAAAGTTTTAAAATTTAATTAAAAGAATATTAAATTACATTGCGCGAATGAAACAATCAAATGCTCATGAAATGTTAATAAAAAAATTCTTTAGCTTACATACCATTGCAGACATCCTTATTTATTTATTATTCCTCCCGAATGCTGTTTTGACACAAATGATTCACGTTGATCGGGATGACATGAAATCACTCGCAGTCTCCCAATCAGCGAATGACTGCAATGAATTTATTTTGTCAGAAAACTATTGGTCAGTCGATCAATACGAAATATTAGATAATGTTGCTAGATTAAATAATTTTCCAGCATACAGCGATAAAAGTACGGTTTTCTACAAAAGCCCACCACTACAATACAGTTGTGGACACAGTGACCGAATAAATGAATGAATGGAATGACAGGACTGACTGACATCAGTAAAAAATTACAAATGGCTGATGGAAAGTGGATTTGTTGGTGTTCGCATTTTTCAAGAATTCCGTGTTAAATACCGATAATATAATCAGAACTGTATGAGTTTATCACTTGTACTTTCTCCATTTCAATTAATCATGTGTCAAATTCGTATAAGACTCACTAGGAAAAGTTAAAAGAAGCATTTCGTCATAACCTCAATAAAATTTGACAAAATGGAGCTTCCTCAGCCGCCCCAAGGTTTGTGGCTTCTCATTTACAACTAAATATGTAATTGACTATTTGTATTGTCCGTGATTGTTCAACGTTGGTGATGGCTTGCTAATTTCAGATCAAGATCTGCGCAACATTATAGACAAACTTGCGCAGTTCGTTGCTAGAAATGGGCCGGAGTTCGAGAAGATGACAAAGAACAAGCAAAAAAACAATCCGAAGTTCAGTTTCCTGTACGGCGGAGAATACTTCAACTACTATCAGTACAAAGTGACAACAGAGCAAGCAAGTAAGCATAACTGATGATGGCCGAGCTAGAATATTCGCGGTCGCGCCTGATCGCTGGTTGACTGTTAATTATAACCGATTCAAGTGACCCTCCGCTGTTTATAGTTCTAAAGCAATCGGCCGGTGGTGCCCCTGCTCCCGCCGGGGCTTATATGCCACAGAACAGGCAATATGTAATGCCCCAACAGGCCGGCGCGACGCCCGCGCAGCTGGGCCTCGCGGCGTCGATGGCGGCAGCGCCGGCGCTGCAGCAGTGGCTGGCTGCCAATTCGGCGCCGCCTCCCCCTGCACCATCTCAACAATCGCATGACATCGACAACGTTAATGTACAGATCAACTTGCTAAAAGAGCAAATAACACAATCTGAAAATAATTTAAATGCTCAACACACGGTAAGCGCTACTTTATTTACATAATCGTACTGTGTCGTGCTAAACTCACTTTATTTGGTGTATTGAATAGATGTTTAATGAATTATTCAAAACTAAGTTCTTGTATAGTGATGAGTTAAATCTTTAATTTTATAAAACATGAACTAAACAGTTAAAATGGTTTTATTTACAGGCATCATTTCTCACCAACCGTCAATAAAATTAGTGTAAATGCTTGCAGTCTGTGCGACATTGCTTGAATAGATAATGGCAGGTTTGATAATATATATTGTATTTAATAGATTGACAGTATGATGTACATTGTAGGTGTTGATACAACAACAGCAGGTGAAGGTGAATGAGCTGGTGAACAAGGCACAGACAGAGACCATCCTGCAGATGGCAGAGGACAACAATATTAGTCTCAGCGAGCTTGATGCCATTCTACAGCCTATCATTGATACTTGCACCAAGGATAGCATTTCTTCAGGTTTATACATCTGATACATTTTAAATTTACTAGCCTGTGACTTTACCTGTGTGGACTTCAGAAATTATCCCTTGGGAACTACTTTTCTGACCCTTTAACTATGTCTATACAAAAAATAAAGCCAATGCCAAAGCCAACATTACAATGTAAAGGAAGGACACACAGACTAAATCACTTTCGCATTTACAGTAATAAGTATGGATTTACAGCGAAACATTGATAGTAACCTATGGAATACTCTATATTGTAGGTGTATTTGCTACCACACTCCTAAAAAACAGCAATATGAGAGTCTTCAAGCAAAAAATGCATTGATGTCAACATATAGCACCTTAAAAAAATACAACGACAACATCACTACCACACTACATGTGTTGAATTATTGATGTATTTTTTGTTATCCTTTTTCACTTGTAGGATGTCTGCTTGGATGTATACTTACACAATTATGTACTAAATAACTTTGGTTCCTATTTGTCATTTAAAAAAAACTCAAACCTTTTAAACCGGGAAGCGTGTACCGAGCCATTCCCCTACTAGATAGACCCACTACCTGGTTAAGGTCGCGGGTAGTTGCTGGATGCAAGTGGCTTGGGAAAGGTCAATGTGGCACATACTATGTAGGAGGCCTATGTCCAGCAGTGGACCTTTCCCGGCTGATGACAATGATATCTGTATGGAAACTGTCAAGGAATCACTTAACCTAGCCTATAATCTATCATGCTCCGGCTCATAAATCTGTTACTTTAATGCCCCCTTGCTAAACACACTACATTTATGATTTTACAATTATAATATATCATCCTGTAAATATTGTAAAAAAGAAGGGAAAATATTCAGGAGATTGACAGCAGCATTTAATGATGTAATAATTTATGTATTAATGTATGGTGGTTATGGCAAATCCTCTCAGAAAATCTGTTATGGAGATCTATGAGTCAGGCTCATGTTTAAAAGAGGACTCGGCCAATTATGATCAAAATGAATATTTGGACATTCTGGATCATACATAAATGTATTTATTATTTTATTTTCTGAACATACATTTCCACTAAATGTTTTGTATAGTTGACACTATTGGTAACATATATTTAACTTAATATACAAAGGTCCCAGTTTCAAGCCGGAACTCTGGTGTGCATATTTCAAAACTTGGGTCAGTAGCATATAATTTATATATACATTATATTACTATTAATTGTTACAAAAGTTTTTTTTTCGCGTCACATGTTTCCCCCTGGTGTTGAGAGTTGTGCTATTAAAGTGGTGTGGAGATGCCCAAAAATTATCTCATTACGAACCCAGTTCCATTAAAAGTTGTAGAACATAAAGTATTCGTGTTTTTATTATTTTTAGTTTTAAACTACTGGCCTAATTCGTCATGTCAAAATAATTATTCGTGTTGTAAAATTTTAGGCAAAGGCTGGATATTGCAACACGCGACATCCCACGATGCTGGCAAAGTAATCGCCCAGCACCTGCTCAAAAAGGTGACACAACCTGGTGCTGCTTTCACTCAGAAGCTGCACATCATTTACCTTGTGAACGACGTACTCCATCATTGGTTAGTACCTCTCTCTTTTTTACTATAACCAATTCCTATTAGATTGGAAACCTCATAACTAGTCTCCCTAGAATGTAAAAATACTTTCATTTGTCACTAACAATTTTATTGGTTTCAAACTAACTTAATTTTTGTCATTTTGCAAATAAATAAGCTCTTTTTTGATTGAGTAGTAGGAACAGCAAAGTTTCAGTTTTATTTAAAGAAGAATTATGCAATTCATACAATTAAAATATATCTTTTGTTATTGTTCATGTATGCTGTTGAATTTTCAGTTACATTTTGTAAAGTAAAGTATTTCTTTGAGATTAGAAAAGTTCCATTTGCAATTATTTATAAATATCACAATTGACTCATGCTATTTATATTGTGCGCCTGCCCTTATGTCTTGCATTATCAATCCGGTGTCTATGATACTGTTATTCCTAATTACAGTGCACGCAAAAACGCTGAAGATCTCAAGAAAAATTTGGAAAATGTGGTGGTTCCAATGTTTTGCAATACCAGTATAGGTAACATATTTATAATATGCCCTCGAGATCTAGGTCTCTCTTGTTCGTTTCGATTGTGCATTATCATCTACAATTTATTAGCATCTTAGAACATCATCGCCTGTGGTTTGCACCAGTCAGGTAACTTGCTTAGTCTCAGAGCGGGTTATACGACATCGATTTAATCGTTTTGCTGTTTCAGCTGTCACGGAGGAGCAGGAGGCTAAGCTAAACAAGCTGCTCCGACTGTGGGAGTCCAAGTCCAACTATTTCGAGACTGCTGTCATTGAGAAAATGAAGAGCCCCACCAGCTCCTATCAGGAATATCAGAATAACTTAATAGCTCAACACTCTAATGCTGTCTCACATTTAGCACAGCAAACAAAGAGTACTTTTGAGAAGTAAGTTTCAGTGTATTTCAAGAGTGATTTTGTATTGTGCAGTGTCGATATTGTTATTTATGTTTTACAGCTACCAAAGCCAGCACCAAGCATTTGTCAATCACACAATGAACCAAATCCAGCAGCTAGAGATGCAGAAACGCGCTTTAGAACTGCAACATAATACTCATGAGCAAAATCAAGATATCCAACAAAATAATATTCAGAATAATTTCCAAAATAACAATTTCAATGATCAGAATTTTTCACAAGGGAACTTTGATCAAAATTTCAATTCAAATAGTCAATATGGAAGTGAAAGTGGTGACAATTATCCCTCCAATAACAGCATCAGTGGAAATGAGAACAGCTACGACAGTCAGACGTTCGAACAGATCACTCAGAGGAATAATGAAAATGTTGAGGAGCCAGACTTGGCGAATCTTCCAAATGTGAATTTCTCGGAACCGCCGCCTGGTTTCGCGCCAAAAGACAATGCGCTTTTAGCATTCCAAAATGGTCTTCCGGATCTTACCAAGCCTCCCCCTGGCTTCCCTCAATTCCCTGAAATTAACAATGAGGACCTGATGCCTTCAGTACCTTACTTTGAATTACCAGCTGGTTTAATGGTACCACTCATTATGGTAAGCATAATACTATTGTGTTTGACGACGGTTTTGTAAACATCCTGAAATTTATTTGTTGTTTTTTTAGTTGGAAGAAGACAGGTATAGACCTTTGGATCCTGCAAAAATTCGATTACCACCGCCAGCACCTCCGAATGAAAGGCTTCTTGCAGCTGTTGACGCTTTCTACGCTGCGCCCAACCACGAGCGGCCTAGAGACAAGTCCGTATTCTCGTTTCAGACCTTTTTCTTAGACCTTGTGTGCAATTATGATAGAAATATGCTTCTGTATTGTGTTCAAAACAATGATTACTTCTAATCCTATAAAAATGTTATATAAGCTTTGTTCAACTATTTTTCTAATCATGAACTCTAAAATTCAAATTCGTCTGTACTTTCAGTGAGGGCTGGGAAAAACTAGGATTATATGAATACTATAAAGCCAAGAATGCAGCTAGGAAAAAGAAAGAGGAGGCTATAGCACAAGGGCTTCGAGAAAAGTCAAGGTCTCCTACTCCCATACCAAAAGACTTGCAGAAGCAACCCACCCCGCCTGGCAGAAGATACAGATCTAAGAGTAGAACACCTGAAGCTAAAACTCCTGTGAAATCGCGGTCACCTTCACCGTCCCTCAAACGGAAATCTACCTGGAGACGCGATCGAGACAGGGAGAGGGAAAGTATGTTGATATTAATTAGAGCTATTTTAAAAACTTACGTTTAACAGTGAGTGGCTTTTCTTTGCACTTTTTCAAAACTTATCATTCTTTTCTTTTTCGAATTCATTTGATGCTGTTGGTCCTGCGACCATTGCAGCTTTGCCTGAACAGTTTGGCCAGCGAGGAAGACAGTTAGACGGTTAACATTTTAATTGCAACTAGCCTAAGGGCTGTTTCTTTGTATTCAGAGAGTTGAATCTAATGCTATTACATAGAGCAGCTAAACTTAACTACGATAAATATTAAATTTACTAATTAATATGAAGCATTCCTATAGAATGTATTTATGTTGTTTTTCTTGTGAATTGGTCCAGGCCGCAGAAGATCACGTTCGAGGTCGAGATCGCGGTCGCGCAGCAGGTCGCGGGATCGAGACAGACACCGTGAGTCGCCGCGGTCTCGTCGTGTAGAGCGATCGAGATCGCCGACTCCACCTAGTTTTCTGTAAGTAAATCTTTATTTTACCTTTCCTTCCCAAATGTATAATGTCGACAGCCTTACATTAATCATCTTGCGACTTGGGCGCCATCTCCACGGGCGATAGGATGAATTAAAGGGCGATATTATCGGTGACTGACTGTAAGAGTAAAACGTGATGGCTTCGCTATCTCCTTCGCACCCAACGACTTTCAATCCTTTAGTATAGAGTACAGGCCATTCTACCTACAATTTTCTTAATTTCCTACATGCCCCTAGAGTCGGATGACAATACAATAATTTGCACCATCGAGCTGATGTGACCCAAGAGTGAGGTGAATTGAAGAACTCTTCAATGTATGATGGTGAAGCCAGGAAGTAAAAAGTTGAACTTTAATGGGAACTAGTAAACCCTCGAGTTTGGGCTCATTTGGTATGGTTTGACGAGTTCAACACATTTCAACTCTTGGTGTTAAGGGTCTGACGATGAAGACAGGGGTGTAGATAATGTCAAAAGCATGGTTTTAGTTTTTTAAACTATATTTATTAATTTGTCGTCGCCATGTGAAATCCCATACGCTTCGCGAAATACCAACATCTAATTGTGATCACCCAGCATGGTGAATATGTCAAGGGACGATTTTCAACCAGATTTATATTATAAATTTTGTTTGCAGTGGCGGTTCATTCCCTAGCACTTCCGGGGGTCTGGACTCGAGCAACAAAGGCCACCAACTCCTGCAGAAGATGGGATGGAGCGCGGGCGGACTCGGCGCGGCGGGGCAAGGCATCGCGGAACCAATCAGCGGCGGGGCAGTCCGCGACAAACAAGATCAGTACAAAGGTCTGCAGCTTGCCAATGTCCTCATCACAGACAGAATTTAAAATAAAATTGAAGTAACGTTATAACTCAGAAATGAGTCCTGTTACCATCAAGGGACTTATATGGTGTTGTAACTAAGGTTCCCGTTTTTACCTGAAGGGCGTGCTCTTGAAAATATTAGGGCTGGAATTTTGGCCTTCTAGAAATATGAGTATATCTAGAACATTCCAGTCAGTCACAGAAGTCTTGAACACTGTTCGGTAACATTCTAGATCACTGTGTAACATTCCAGAACTCTCGAATGTTGTGGAATATTCTAGTTTACACATAAACATATTTTAGCGCAGTAATTCTTAACCTATGGTCTGTGATAACCCAAGGGATGCTCCATGAAGCCAGCAATAATTACACTGCTTTTAAAAGAAGTATAATGGGCTTTGAACTCAGTCTGTATCTCACCTGATGTTAAGTGACGATAAGCGTTGTAGGTAACCGACGATAGTCAACTATAGTTTACAGGGGTGACATATTAATGATTTGTATCTGAGCATGAGTCGGTTACTATGTTTTACACCTTTAGATGCATAAGGTACAATCCTTAAACATCCCTTTCTGTTCGCAAATGGGCCCTTTCTCTTCTTCTTAATTGAATCATTCTTCAGAGATCATTCACCCCACACTGGTGAGTTGTATTTTTTATGTTAAAGATAAGACTATAAGATGGAATGATGTAAGATTTAATAATAAATTCAGATAGTAATTATTCATGTGTTGGTTTTACCCAAGATTGTCTGTTTGATAAGGGCCTAGGGCTACTCAGTTCATTTTCCAAAAGAGTACTAGGGAATCGAATAGTGACGATTTGAGAATTTAATTGATTCAGAGCAAATTATTTCAACTGACTAAAAACCATTTGTACCTCAACTTACATTTGATTTATGACATATCGATTAACGATGAAACATGTCTAAGATAAAGTTATAAGTATAGTAAATTACTTTCTTGGCTGACTGTAGTCATCTGTAGTACATATAAAATTTTGTGTTGAAAATGACAAACTGTGGAAAATAATAATTTTGTGTACTGTTTATGTACAGCATGCAAAAACAAAACCTGCATTATATTTATGATTAAAACAAAATTTATGTATATTTACAGGTATAGGAGTTAACCTCAATGATCCCTATGAAAACTTCAGAAAGAATAAGGGTGCAGCATTTATAACAAGAATGAAGGAAAGAGCACTCGAGCGCTCATCATAGCGCTCTCTTTAAATGTAAATGATTGTGTAAAATGTGCAGTATTGATGAAGTATGATTTATTTTATCTAAATCATGACCTTATGTATGAAATTGTGTGGTTGGAATGAATTATTTTTATCTAAATAAAAAATTATGTTGATATATTGTGTTTAATTCATTAGTATCACATAATTAGTTTATTATACAGGCACAATTCTTATTCTGCTGGCTTTTTTAAATGTATCCATACTAATATTATAAATGCAAATGTGAGTTTGTCCTTCTTTTCCATCTTAATCAGTTATTTTTTGTTTAGGGATAGTTAAAGGGCGGGAAAAGGACGTAGGCTATTTTTTATCCCAATCCGAGCTATAATAATACAGCTCTCACCTCAATAACTTCTAATCAACTCATTTCTAGAGAAGATTTGAAAGATTTTTCTTTTTACAATTCAAAATCATCTTCATAGTTATCTTTGAATTCAGACAATTTATCTAAATTTTCTTTATATTCATCAGCCTCTAAGCCCTCTTCCTGGAACTTGTGCAATTTTGCAAACTTCACTCTGGTGACATCTCTGTGGAGCTTCTCAAGCATATCTGCCATGAAGTTACCATTGTGGTAGCCAGCCAGCACAGGACAACTTTGAACTTTTTGTTTTTCTCCATCATTTCTTACAAACCCATATTGATTCAAACTCTCAGAAAATATCTTAGGAAAAGGTGTTTTTAAGTCCAATGCCTTTTCACATATAGTTACATTAGTAGCTGACAGGAAATTGCTTGCTTGAAAATACAGTTCAAACATTTCTTTTACACTATTGCATCTGTATGCAGGCAAATTAATTTGATCCTTGGCATCTTTTAAGGGTGCTTTTAAATAGGTTTCAGGAATTCCTCTTACTGTGATGAGCTGGAAAATTTTATCAGTAGCTATTTTACAGCTAGGTGTAATTGAGGTATATATAGGCTTTGTGATTGTATTTAAATGATCTATCAAATATTGTGATTCATTTAATGCAAATGGTATATTTAATGATGCTGATGCCATCTTTCTACCATATCCAGTCATATCAGCGCAAATATCTGACATAGTGAAGACATTACTCTTATGCCTATATTTTTGACTCAATGTGTCCATTGCTGATGCTAGAATTGCCGACGAATGGTAGTATAGCTCTGGATTGTAGTTCACATAATCAAAATATCTTGGGTTACCAGGCTTTCTCCATCCTTTTTCGCCAGTACAAAGAGGTACGAAAAGTGTTGCATTTTCTGATAGTTGCTGAATAGACAGAGCTATATTTACTAGCCTAATTGAATCTTTTAAATTTGATTTATCTCTTTCTTCTTGATTATTCGGATTGTTGTCAGAAAATTGTGAAGCTATAATTGGGTATGCCAGCATTGGCTTAGTATATTCATCAGCTAAATGTTCAATGCAGGCAGTAGCAAGCCCAGAAAAGCCATCGGTACAGTCAAAGTTAATTTGGAATCCCTGCATGCTGTCACATTCTTCAACATATTTTCTTATGCTGTCACTAAATGTGTCTCCGAACTCAGTTTTCCACATTGCTCGCCCAGTACTGGATATTTCAAAAGCTTCCTAAAAAGAGTAGAAATATTATGTTACATTCTATACAGAAGATGTTTCATGAAATAATTAAATTAACGTTAAGGTTGTTATTTTTCTTCTTCTTAGCCTCTTAACCTTAGATTAATGAAATATGCTTCAATATGCAATAGATAAAATCTAATTTGGCTTAAAGCTGAGTCAGTAAGTCTAACCTGACATTGCACATCTAATTCACCGAATGAAAAACAAGACTGCAACCTTTTATCAGTATGTCGATTTCACTACCCTGTTACACAATCTGTCAAAAAAAAGAAGTTCAGGTCAAATGAATTCCGGGGAATGAAAAATAATGATTATGTTTGCTTCACATCATGAAGGTTCATCTGAATAAAACTTACTGGAGGATAAAACTATGTAAAAAGCAAAGTATAAACAAACATACAAAATAATATAGCCAAGATCAGGCATTTACTATACATGATTTTCCATAAGGAGATAAATAAATAGTGCAACTAAAATAATGACTTACCATAATAACACTAATGATTATATTTATATGATGATACTTACATTTTCATTTCCGTGTTGGTACTCCTTCACAATATTAACTGAACGTGAATGAAGTCTTGGGTAAAAGTAATCTGTCCATGTTTTAACATCCTGCTCCAAATTATAATCTTTAGGTTCTGCAGCAGTGCCTTTTTTGTCAAGATCAGCTAAAAAAACATTTTTTTCTGGTGCCGGTTCTTCCATTCTCTCTATAGAATCCCATTGAAAGTCTGTTTGATCAGAATCGTCTGGTAAGCCTCCATTTACAGGTAACGTCTTTAGAGACCCTTTTAAATCAGCTAGCAGTAACCTGGGTGTATAAGTAACTTCTCCTGACGATGTCTGACCCTCGCGGTACAAAATATCATGATTGCATTCAGTTTTTACGGTTCCTGTATAATCAAAACCCAACTCTTGTATATTCCAGAAATGGGCACCGACATAGTTTGAATAATGACCGAATTGAAGGGTCAGTATTTCTCGAGTAGCCATCTCTAAGTTAAGGATTTCCGGATAAGAACCACAAGCTACTCATAAGATAAACATGTACTCGAAGATAAACTTTTAATTCTAGTTTATAATTTAACTTTGTGCAACACAAACATCGTTCGTATCACACGTCACTGTCAAACAAAACATAGTAGTAGTTTAATTCTCCCGAATGGGAAGGCAATGGAACAAAGCCATACAGCCTTTTCTGAATATATCTTTTCTTCAGTTTTTTCAATAAACAATCCGGAGGACCCGGGTTCGATTCGGTTTGAGACAGGGCATTTCATGGTTGTTTGCCTGGCTAGCTACCATTATGTTACTTAAGTCTGCCGCCAAACAGCAGTGTTAATATCACTATTGTGTTCCGGTATGAAAGGTACCAGATCCAGCATCTCATTAGTGAGGCTTCTAGGTGCGCCAGCGAGTCGTCAGCGCAATCCTGCCAAGCTTCCAGGCTTGGTTGGAAAGGGAGGGGCGTGTTACTTACAGGCTCACTCAGGTGCTCACCGGACATGGCTGCTTCGGTGAGTACCTTAACAGGATTGGGAGGGAACCCACACCACAGTGCCATCATTGCGGGGATAGCTGGGATTCTGCGCAGCACACGCTCGAAGACTGCCCAGCGTGGCAGGATGAGCGGCAGATCCTGGTAAATGAAGTGGGGGGAGATCTCTCTCTGGCTACCGTCATATCGGTGATGCTGGAGAGGGAATCTGCATGGGGAGCAATGGTCTCCTTCTGTGAGACAGTAATGTTGCAGAAGGAGACCGCAGAGCGGGAGCGGGAAAGGGCCGACCCCGCTCGGAGGAGGAGGCGAAGGAGGGGCAACGGAAACGTTCGCCCTGCAGTCCTACCACCATAGCCCCGGTTGTACAGGGCTGGGGACCGAAGACAGACAGAGTTGGGGCTCTGGATGTCTTTCCTCGATCCCGAGAGGGCGGCGGAAACGGTGTGGCCCCGTTTCCGTTGCGAATAGATTTTTAAGGGCTGGCACATCAACCCAGGAAGTGCGATATGCATAGCGCTAGGGGAGCACTGGAGACGTTCCATTGGAGGACCCAGAGCTCTCCGACATGCGCAGTAGATGGCCACCGGAGGGGTTTAGTAGGTAGAAATCCTACATAACCCGGCTCCTCCCCTAAAGAGCCGGGTATCTTTGGAAGATTCCCCTCCGTAAAAAAAAAAAAAAAAAAAAAGGTGCGCACGATTACCGTACAACGGCCTTATCGTCACTTACCATCGGGTGAAATGGAAGGCTAAGTTGAAACGCATCATACATAAAAAAATATAAATGAAGACTGCTAGTTTGGGCTCCACTATATGTATGATATGGCATCCCATTTCAAGTGACTTATTTCTTTTATTATCAGAATACAAGCATATGAGGGAGTATCTATGTAAAGATAATGTGAGAGATTTGTCTCTTCATGAGGTCTGATGCTCTGATAACTTGTTATGAACTTGCCAATTTATTTTTTATAAAATATTTTTGTTGGGGTCTTTTATTAACAGTACACGTTTTTTGTTTGTTTTTCGATACACGATTATTAGCGAAATGATACTAACATAATACACATTACATTTTATTAAAAATGTTATTAAAAATCATTCAACTTAGTTTCTTATTACAGAACTACCATCTAAACTAATCTCTATTTTTTTTCTTTAAAGTACTCTTAAAAATTAAAATGCTTACTTTACATGGATGTTGAAATACTGGCAGTGGAAAAATACGTTAACTATTTTATTGTACAAAATTACAGCTATTTGGTGTAATTGTGTTGGCTATTTGGAGGAAGAATTTTATAATATCCATACAAAATTTGAATTCTGTTGTACTATGTTGTGCATTTTCAATGTTCTTGAATTTGTTTCTATATCTATTCAGTAATAATATACAATACAACTTAAATATGTGTGGCATAAATTGATTTTGTTTTTGGACCATACAAATTTTGGTTGCGTTGTATATTAAAATGACTGTCAATGATCAATATTTCCACAATTGGACTCAATAAGATAGTTAAGAACCCAAAATATTTGGAGATATTGATCATCAAGAGTAGAATTTTCATACAATTTACTAGACCTATATCAAATTTTCATTAGTTTACCCATAATGGATTAATTCATAAACACGATAAATTTTACCTAAAATGATTACAGTTTATTTCGCCAACATCACGATTTGTTAGTACAAAAGCAAACGACAATTCGAAGAACCACTAAAATAGAATTCATAATATTTACAAGGAATTGCACGTTTTTTCCGAAGTATACAAAAAGCACCTAATTGAATTGCCTTTTGTAACAATGCTGAAGGTTTAACTAACAGTAAGTAGTTTTGAGACCACATCGAAAACTGGGGCCCATTTTATAAAAATACAATTCGTAATAAACTGACAAATGTCATGTCATTTACGCTCATAGTGCCCGTTGATGGGTCGAAAAGGGCTGACGTTTTTCAGTTTATTACAAATTGTATTTTATGAAACCGGCCCCTGGTGTCTATTTTTCTATCTTGTTGCTTGATATGAAGCAGAAGCCAATACACATGATTATCTTCATACCAAATATCACAGTTTTGTTTAATCTAGTTATGTACGCTGAAGGAAGAGACCACCGTGGCATCGAATACACTCTATAGGCTGCACAGTGCCCAGACATGTCAACGTTTTTAACATGTAATCCTGGGCACATACCATACCTCACACATCATATTTTTCAAGATATTGGATAACTCATTAGATCTACATACACATGTTAAAACTAATTTAGTTCCGTAATTATTCACTAATCCGCAAACATTGGGGAGATCTTCTATCACAACCACTACCCAAGATTATCCATCCTTATTTGCACCATAAAGCATTCGAAATTTAAATTCATTGAAGCTAACAAGGCTTGCTAGTTTCTGTTTGCACCTTTCTAAGACTATCTAATAATTCAATCGCTATTACAGTAGGCGGTAGGCTCAAATCTACAAGAAAGCAACTTACGCCAAAATAGTATTACATCATTCATTGTATAAATGTTCAGCTCAGAAGATTAAAATATAGTCATTTACACTGCAACACAAATTATTTAACTGCTTTGCTTTAATTTTAATTTCCATGACAACACGGATACTCTTCAATCTTCTTAAATAAATGGGGAGGTAGACAAGACACCGGGGTGAATAAAGTATGCACTACTTGGTAGACTTGAGGTTGAAGTTTTTGTTGGCGGTCGGCGATAATCCGAAGTCGCAGGTTAATCTAGCGGTAATCAGTTTAGTTAAATGGTATCAAATAAACTCTTCTACATCTGCTTGGTGAGGAAATAACTATCGTGTGTTTCAGCAATCAAATATTAGTAATCAGTGCCTCATTACCTTGTTGCTTCAGGGCGAAGACTTCAATCCTAAGGACTTGAGATTCATTGGAGAGCAGAATTCCATCTTTTAGTTACGTTCCTTATCATCACTTACTTTCAAAACGGGTTGTAATATGTGCAATTTGACATTTGAAGAGGTGATTGAAGTATATATAAAATATTTTGTAATGTAAATCTATTATGAAAATAGTGCAAAATTTCGATACGAGCGGGATTCGAACATGCGTCTCTCGCCAGTCCGGAGAGAACGATTTGCTGTCGGTTGTATACAGTTAGCGTCGCAAATTGACAGGCGGGTTCTCTATTTTCAAAATGATATTGGCTCAACTGCATCTCAAGCAGTACATCTACTAAGTAGTTGTGAAGCAGCCAGGTGAAGGAAGTCTACTTCCTCATTTGTTGTGAAGGTTGTTCATGTAATGTTATAAAGGAACGCAGATAAAAAATTTGTGGTTGAATTAGTTGCAGAGCTGCCAGCTTCAACAAATAATTATAAAAACATACACATAATACTAAACATACATATATCAGCGGTGGGAAACTTACTCTTATACCCGCTATGTTTTAAGCAGCTGAATTGAGACATTTTTGAATTCACTACGCCTTAAAAACTAGATACTACACAACTGCAAACATTCATGGCCGAATAGATTCATAAAATGTGTCAATTCAGTAGCGCAATAATTTGTACCATTCAATGGTTGAAACCATTAAATACTTAGGGAATTACTTGTATATCTAACAAACACAAAAAATCAAAATCACCATTCATAATATAAGAATCATCATTTTAGGAATTAACAAAGAAAACCTTATTTTACAGTGTAAAGATATGTAACAAGTGTTCCGTTCGTAAAAATCAAGTAAATACACTTATCTGGTACGGACTATCACGTTCACGATTTGTTTCAATCGATAGAAATACACGTCGAACTTTTACACAGCTATATTAATACAATCACTAGTTATACAGTTACTTTAATGGAACATTCACTTGAAACCTAAGTTTACTTTGACCCCATGTCGATCACAATTTTTTAAGAATAAAAAGTCTTAAATGTTATTGTGGGCTTAAATTAGTGCTACTCGGTTGACGAGAGGCGTTTTCCGTCTGCTCGTGTGTGATTGTGTCGTCACCGGTTGATAAACATAGTTTGTTTTTGCTCGTTTCGCTGGTTGGACTGTAATACAAAATATTTACATTACAACATATAATAACAATACAAGCGTCGGTGGCGCGGACTCTCAACCTGAGGGTTCCGGGTTCGAAACCAGCCGTGTACATATGAGTTGTTTTTCAATTCAGTACATTATCCGATTGCTTAACGGTGAAGGAAAACATCGTGAGGAAACCTGCATGTATTGAACAGACATGATAAGTCCGCCAATCCGCACTGGACCCGCGTGGTGGACTACGGCCCATACACTCTCTGTATGAGAGTAGGCCTGAGCCCCTGCAGTGGGGACGTATATAGGCTGTTCATGATGATATAATATCAATTGGGTACTTGACATCAAATTAGATTGGGGTTGAAGAAATACCCTCAAAACAACCCTTTACAAAAAACCGTATGTAAATCGGTCAAACGGTTCTGGAGATAAGTGGCAACATTGGTTTCTATGTACACACATACAAACAAACAAACATCCTCTCACCCTAAACGCATACACTGTCTCCGTTCCGTCGTGGGTAATAAATATGTAATAATTTTCATTTTAAAGTCTCAAAAATATTGCGAAAAATATATATAGTTCCTCGAATAGTAAAATGCTCAGTAGATTTAGTTTTTTTATTGCATTTTGAACATTTTCTTAAGAGGGGTATACAAGACAAAAAACATTTTACGAGATAACTCAAAATATCGATACAAGTTTCATACATTTAACGCTTCAATACTGGCAGGTGACGTCACAAAACTCATGCGGTTTATATGGAGCGTTTTAGCACCGCGTAACTAATCACTTTTCGGCGGGTTGTGTTATAAATAAAGTATTAGTCGTATACAAAAAATAATTTGATAGAGCTATTTTTTTACATGGACTGTCGAATTAGACCAAATTATTTTTTTTGTCAAATACCCGAATGCAAGTACTAAAATGTCCACTTCTGATACAGTTCTATGAAGTGCTGCTTCTATACGTACTTGTATAATTTTCCGTTAGTGAAAGATCCAACTTGACGGGTTTCGTGTCGATGTCGATTTCTTCGTAGGACTGGTCTAATACCTGAAACAATAACAAATGAGTTTTAAATATATTGTAGACATATAATTATATATGTACTGTCGGGTTTAGTTCTCAACAGAGAAGTGAAGCGTCGGAGGCACATTGGATAAGACGCGGACTTTCAATCTGAGGGTTCCGGGTTCGAATCCAGCCGTGTACCTATGAGTTGTTTATCAATTCAAGTACATTATCCGATTGCTTAACGGTGAAGAAGAACATTTACGCGTCCTTGAGTTACAAACATTCAACTATCAAGACATTTCCAAACAGTCACATCCACACTTCCTCCAATCCGTCCCAATCTCCACATCGGTATTAATTTTATTCTAGTTTGTTAATAAAACACACCCTACGGCCTTATCGTGATTTACCATGAGTTAAAATAACACCTGGCGGATCTTGTCATAAGAGCTCACCTCTATGTCGCTGACTTCTTCGCTGGACTCAACATCTGTGATGTATGACGTCAGAGAGGAAGGGCCGGTCGCCAACAGCCGGTACGTGCCGCCCACCATGCCCGTACCTTCCACTAGCTCCTCCACTTCTAGTTCCTGTCAAACAATACAATATAAAATATGATGTTGATGGTGACGCTTCACACATATGATAGGGAACGTACCACTACGTGACCAGTTTAGAGGGGGAGGGGTCTTCAAAATCCCATGCTTGGTGACAGTGGCTCTCAAAATATCCGGGAATAATCAACTATAACCTAATGTTAGTGTGATCTAACCTGTTCCACAATAGCCTCTTCCTCCTCTGTCTCCTCCTTGACCTCAGGGTCGAGCTCCACGTCGGCATCGAGCTCAGTGTCGACATCAGCATCAACGTCGTCATCAACCTCCGTGTCGCCCCCCGCGCTTATATATTTCATCTCACCACGTTCTAATGCTTCCAGGTTCTCTGAAAATTACAATATTGTCATTTAGAATTTAATTGGCTTGGTTTTCTCCAAAACTACAACAAATGACGTTGTCCATTCCGGGTTGTTAGTAACATCAGATGTTATACTATTTCTTAAAACAGTCCTTTTTTATGTCTTGTTTACATCGGTCTACATGGTAGCTATCTCTTTTCATGCGTATACTGGCTAGTGAGATTGTGAAAAAACAATAGAAATTCAGGCTACTCAGTATGCAGTGATTTACTTGCTTAGTAAGTCTACTTTCAACGCCACGAGACTTAAAGTCCAAGGATGCTGCAAGTCTTCACATTCCTTCTCGTATTATGCATTGATTATATATATTTTATTATTTATTAGATTATATTATACAATTCTACTACAAAGTATTTTCCCTTACCGGAGACGGTAGCCTACCTCACCCTCATACTTAAATAATACGTAACTTAGAATCCTTGTAATTAACTAGCATCAAGTGAGATAAAAGCAAGTGATACGATTAGACTGTCGCTATATGTATGTCAAAATTGTGTATTTACTTCTGACATTTTATTAATAGAGCATTTTATTAAAGTTACCTGGATAGACCATAGCCTTTTTAATAGCCTGTGGATCTTTTCTTGACCATTTCTGTACTTCCTCGTCCATCTTCCCAATTTTCGAAGGGTTCATAGCCCATAAGCAACCTGCGCAGATAAAGCCAATTAGTAATAGTACTCCTTTACACAACAAAACTAGAATTACAACCGGTAAGTTTTTAATTACCCTTTCTTTGACTTCCATTTGTTGAAGGTTTTTCAATTTTCTCAAAACACTTATTTAGACTAAGGTTGTGCCTAACTGAATTCTTCCAACCGTTTGGCGCCGTTTTGAAATACGGAAAATGGTGACTGAAACAAACATAAAATAAAGTTAATACCTCGGTACACAGCTATTGGGCAATAAATAAATCTAATACCGTTACGTAAGATATGTAATAATTCTTACCACATAAAGTTATAAATTTCTGAAACGGGCAGACTTCCTGTTCTTGAATTCTTCAAAGCCATTGCTATCAGACAAGAATAAGAATACGCTGGCTTGGGAAACTCTCCCACGGTGTTTTTGCTAGAATTATTTACATATTTCGCCTGGCTAGTATCAACCGTAAACGCTCCACTTACTGCAGTCTTAATTATTTGTCTACTGTTACTTAACGACGAGTTGTCGATCAATATAGTAGCTTGGTTTTTGTTACTGTTTGCTAAAATTGTTCTAGATTGCTGAGCATCTAATATGTGTATATTACCGGAAATAATTGTCTTAGTTCCTACTTGTTGTGTGACTTTTTGGTTTGTGTTTAAAATTGACTTATTTACTTTAATAATTTCTTGTTGTGAGGTTTTTATCCGTAGAGTGGTAGGGGTCGAACTTTGCGAGGAGTTTAGTTTAGTCTTGTTATTTTCCAAGTCTTTTAGTAAATCTTTAACTACAGCTTTGTCTTGCTTTCGGACGTATATAACCATTTGTGTCGCTTCTTCCATAGGTTTCTTATTCGCCGGTTCCTCTGGCTCTTGAACTTTAGATACTTTTATTGAGTTTGGTGAAAATGTTAGATGACTTTTCTCTTCTTTAGGGCTCGGCGGCGATCTACACCTGTGAGAACTATTTGTTGTTACTGACGTAAGCACTATGTTCGACGCTTCTTCTTTCACCATGTTTTTCACTGGAGTTTCAGCAAAGGTGGATGGCATAACAGAATTAGGATTGACCATAACAGCATTCGCTTCGGAACCATACAAATCTAAGTTATGTACAAAACTAGTTGAGTTGTTTAGCCACGTTGCCGAATTATCCGTGTCCATGTCCAGTAATGGAGGCATTTCGGAAAAGTTTAATCCGAACGTGTCCTGGAATCGTATCAGAAACATAATATTAGTACTCATTGCAATTTGTAAAGTATGACAAACATAAGAGTGATTAAAATAGAAACTAACAGAGAAATCTGTGATACTGCTTAGATCTGTTGCTATTTCATTTTTGATGTCCATATCCAGCATATCCTGGAGTGAGTCGGTAATGTATAAATCCATGTCTGAGCTTACCTGAAACAAAGATGTTTGCATTCATTTGTTTGTCTGACCGTACCTAATACATTTGCATTAAGTTAGAGTATTAATTTCTCTTCCTACAGCATTGTTCTCAAGATATTCGCGCCAAAATGATTGATACTGTACTCTACTCGAGCGGGTTTCGAGACGGGAGGGAACGTGGACGGCACAATGAAACCACTACGTAGTACAGAAACCTGTTTTGCTTTGTGGTATGCGCTACCCCATCAGAGAAAGAGTCAATTGTATTGCTGTCTTGTTTACGCTCATTGAAAATTTGTAATAAAAGTACCTTATAGTTGAAAGCCGTATTGTGTAGTGATAGAATTGTGAGATTTTTTACAAGTATTGTACGCATAAGAAACTTTTAAAGCAACGTCTTGCGGTACATTGTTTTAACGACAAACGTAGACTTCTGATCTCGAATTATCAAGTTAGTTTTTTTTCAGTGGTTCAAGGAAGACCTACACCAACCCATAATTCGTTGTCCGTTGTGTGAGGGCCCGACTGGATCACTGACGGACGTGTATAAAAACACCTCACAACAAACGGAACCACCAGAAGGCTTCCAAGTTTCGGGACGATATTTTTTGTGGACGCTTTTACTCGTCCGTGTCTATAAATAAACTTGTTCTGGTATGGTGTGGCCCATTAAACTGAATGTGAACTTTGTATGTATGTAGCTGCAGATACGATTTACTTTCATCTCCTTCCGATCTGTGGTATAGAAAGAAATTATATAGCTACAATCAGTATTCAGCACTTCTATGATTTTTATATTTTAATCATTTTTCTGAAGTCCTTTTATTTGCATGTCTAAAAATGATTCCGTGTCATTTAATAATAATGTATTCATTTCGCCACAATATATGTACAATTCTGTCAATTGCTCGTTGTATATAAAAATAAAAGAGCGGCTTTGTCCACAACTTGCTGACCCCTGCCCTAAAGGAACATGAGAATAAGTCTTGTCTTTCATTAGTCGCATTCCGTTCTTGTTACTTTACTTTGTTCTCAGCTTATTTGTCATCATCAGCTACATTTTTTGTGTGCTCTGCAAACGTAGAATGCAGGTAGGCAGGTGTAAAAGGTGTGAAGAGCCCTCACATTCTTAGTAGCGAGAAGTTACTCAGACCACTCGTGTACAAAAATATGTATCCACATTTGAACCATAGCACATTCACTTTTAATTGACTTTTCCCTCAATACATTATAGGAACATTACAAGCAATAGTAAATGTGGCGTGGTTCAAAAGTGGATACATATTTTGGTACACGAGTGTACATACATAATGGATCTTTAAATCTCGATACAAATACCGAAATCGTAAAGCGAATGAGTGCATTGACAGATAAGGAAACACGTGAACACGATAACTAAACCAATCCACAGAGTTTACCGTTTCTAAATTTTCATTTACAAACTTGCAACATGGGTGTGTTTAGTTTGCTAATCGTTATCGTGGAACTTTAGTACTGATTACGAAGTAAACACTCTACCTGACAGCAGACGAAAAAAATTGTATTCACTTATTTACCTGAGACTGTCCTTCGAAGGTCCTTTGACCACTCAACCAGAATTGGACCTGTTTTTCGCTTTGGCATCGTACTTTGTGACTGTGATATGACGTTGCCATAACATATATTATTTAAAATTCCCGCTAAAACCACCGTTTGTTTTGTTCAAAATATTATTCCACCCTGCGTGCGAGTGAGACATGTAGGGATGGGGTGGGAAACAGAGACAGCATTAGTAGATCGAAAGAGGGTGAAACGACCCCTAATGACATTGCAGCCGCCAACACCGCGCCCTTTGAGTTTACTCCGGTCGGTATTTGCGACGATTAGCTGGAAATTTTTGGTTGTATTAAATAAAATCAGGTTTCGGTCCCATTAAGCTACAAACATTAAGTACCAGTTCTAATTAAAAAGAGGAAGGTACCTAACGAAATCATAAAACGTTAATAAAAATGTACATAATCTTGATCAAGAGTTCGTTTAGAGTAGAATAGTACAGACTTGAGCCCAAAATGTCCATCTATGAGAGCGGTAGGTAGGTATGCCCGAGTCGTGGCAGAGAGGGCCATGAACTCAGCCTTTATACTCGTAGAGTTCATTCTGCTTACGTGCAATATGAACGAGTACGTGAAAGAGAAAAAGTTATTTCCCAACTGTATAGGTTCCAATGATACCTGCTCAGTATCTAGTCAATAGCCACATCAGCATAGTCGCTAAACTGTATTTAATGGGAAACTAGTTTTTGAGTTCAATTAAAATCGGTACACGTGAAAACAATTGACCGTAAAAATAAATCAAGATCTAATAGGAAATTCACATATTCAATAAATTTACATTGAGATATTACTTTTGGAGTTTCATATCATTTCAACGAATATTTTCATACGGAAAAAACGTTATAGGTACCAAACAGACAAGGCGGTGTACCAATACTATATCTATATCACGCTGTATTGTCCAAATTTTAACAACTCTTTACTTATTGGGTAGCTAGTATAATAAATTTTCAAACAACTAAAACCTTATATTTGTACTTAAAATGTTTTAAAGTTTGATATATTAAGCACAGAATAATAAAGAGGAAAATATTTTTAAGGGGATTTGCTTCCGAAAGAGAGAACATTTTGACATTGACAAAACGAAAGAATCTTGAGTACGGACCTTTCTTCATTCTTATCACTCATAGTTGATAGCAAGGTAGCTGTCCAGTCTTTGGATGGCAGCATGCCAAACATACGAACACCCTGCTTCAGTCGTTTTAAAATGAGGACAGGTTGTGAAAATTGTACAGTCCGTTATATGAATATGTGAGTGCCCTACTATCGACAAGACGGTTTCAGTGGAGTGCAGACAGACGGAGCTCGAGCTTGAGACAGGCGGAGCGGAGGGGCCGCGAGGGGCTCGCAGCGTGTCCTCGAACCTGACCGCGCGCGCTCGCCTTGAACCCGGCGCGCCGTGGTCGGCTCTTGCGCCGCCGCGCTGCTTGCTTGCTGGTCGATGCTCGCGTAGGAAGGCAACCGCGAAAAATCGACGTCTTGGAAAAACGAGCGCACGACTACACGTTCAACTCAACCACAGAGCACAAAAGAGTACATTCCAACAGATAGGCCACTCACTCTGAACGATACAGTTGAGGATATTGGGGTTCTACATCAGACAGAAGTCGCAGAGACAGCTTATTAGCGTTGCTCTACTATACAGAAGGAAATTTTAGGTAACAATAATATATTAGAGCAGGAACGAATGGCATGTAAGAATTCGAGCTCGAAGTGTCATGGGAGGCCTATGTTCAGCTGCGGACCGACTCCTAGTCAGGATGTTTATGAGCATTCATGGCGATATATAGTTCTGAGTTGTCAAAAGTGTATGATTCCCTACTGGTTGGCTAGTGTAAACAAGCTACATTACATCGCTAGGCCTTCGTACGAACAGAAGACCACAGTTGTTTATTATGGAATCAGATTCAGCAGTGGATCAGGAGTGTCTTCTGGCTGATCGGATTATGTATGATTCGCACTTATGGCAGGCAATACGAGTTGTCAAAAAAGTGTATGACCATGAAGGTAAAACAAAATTATCGCCCGCCCTAAATTGGGGTGCAGGCGGAATAGTAAAATATTGTTAGCTTTATGTGTAGGACCCATTGTAGGATAGAGTAGTCAGGCGAACAGAAGGTCGTCGTCGTCGGACAGTGTCGTGTCTGGTAGTAAATAGTCTGTGGTACATCATCGGGCACGGAATATTATACTCATAAAATTATAGCCACTCAAGTAAATCGTGTTGTAGGCTCTGGTCAACTACAAGTAAATTGTGAATCGTCCGTGGATTAGGTAAACTCAAATTGTTGAATTTCGAATTCAAGAGCGACTCAGTCTCGCAGTAAAATTATAAATACAACCATATACCGGGTTACATAATCGGGAGTATAGAATATTTCGTTTTCATAGTATTTTTACCACTTCAAAGGAAATTAAAATATTTCCAATATAAAACAGCAGGCGCCGAGAATACGAACATTTTATAAAACTCATGAACTTATTTGGCGCGAAAAGTTGAGGGGGTTTCCATGGATAAGTTTAAATAATGCGCGCGCATATTTGGCGCGAAAAAGGGAGGGGTTGCCAGTATTGATTTTATGCGCAAACCATGCGCAGAGTCCTCCATTTCTATCCAAAAGTAGGGAGAGAATCTGAAATATCTACGATGAACTTTATTTATACCTCGTTAATACCGTAAGTCTAGACGGGAAATTCGGGAGAGGTCTTCTAGGGATGTTCACCTACCCTGAATATACATATAATAGGTACATAGGAATTAGGAAATAATAGTCGTCATACTCGTGATGAATAAAGTACGTACGTAGAACAGATGGCGTAGAGGTCAACGACCTGAGTGTAAACTATGAATAAATATACCTACTTGAGACAGACAGTCACATGAGTATTTTGGATGTACAAATCGTTTTCATAACTCTAAATTGAAAAATAATAATAATGAAAAATTTGAATAGAATGACGAAAGGCTTTAAACAATAGGTTTAAGAGACTGGAGATATTTAGACATATTAGAATATTTATATACGCATATATAATTATACTAATTAATTTAGTTTGTTGAATTTGACATGCGATATTGAGTTGTTTTTATTTGTGTTCCGTAGTCAAACCGAAAACAACGGTCTGTTTAATCACCTAAAGATTTTTAGCATTTTCACCCGACTTCAAAAAAGGAGGAGGTTTTCAATTGGGCTGTATTTTTTTCTTTTTTGCAGGCATGTTACGCGTATGTGTTATAACTCTGATTTCTTGTTTTATTGATTTTGATGATTCTGTTTTTGTTTGGCAGAGCATACTTCAGAGGTGGTCCCATATTTAGCGCTTTTTGAGAAAATCAACAAAAACCTAATATATACCCAGATAATTCTACCTGTAAGGGTGGAAATTTTAGGAGATGAATGCTGTAGACTTTAAGGGCAGTCAATGTCGGTTTGAAAGCGTTAATTATTTAAATATAGTTTGACCACAATTTATAATATGCAACTGCTATGGAGCTTCACAGAGTTACTATGGCTACCTTCAATGACTGATTGACAAATCAACGCCGTTACTCCACACCAATAAATTTAGAGAACCTCTAAGGTATTTTTCAAATAAAATATAGGTATCACAAGTCACAGACGAACAGACCGATAACAAAGTGATCTTGTAAGATAATTTTATTAATCAGATGTTCGGAACCCTAAAAATTAAATGCTGCTCGTTTAAGCACATCACTAGCTAGAGAACGACTAGGCTGATTTGGGAGTATTCCGTAGCCCAACGATCTTATTACTTTGACTCTGCTGTCCGTCCGTCTGTCAAAATGCTGTATCTCTTATGATGATTATTATTATTCTCGAAAAATGATAGTAACAGTTAGTAAAAATTTGAACGTTGACCCGAAAATTATTGCAGAGTTTTGCGTTACTATAACGAATTCACATCTGTAATCTCTATCAAGTCAACTTATTTTAGACTTTCAGTAGTTCTACACATTGAAATCACAACCCTGATTACTCTTGAGGTCGCGTGTTCGATTTTCAGCGGGTTATCTACTTGGGTTTAGTTGGTAGTAGGGACCTTTTGATGCCTGACTACTACCTACTACTAGCTACACCGAAACAGCACTGTTATGGCACAGTTGTGTTAAGGTAATGATAGGTAACTTAGCTAGAGCGTTACAAACTTGAGGGCACAATCGTGGGGGCCTAATCTTCATCATCGGGTGAGATAAAGGACATGCAATCCAGACTGACTGCGAGATGATGGATTAAAAATATTCGACTTCAATTATTACTGTTGCATAGTAATTTCTGAGATAAACAGCTGTGACATGAGAAGGAAGTCATGCTATAAAGGTTCCTTTTTATTATGGGTCGTCCGCCCGCCACCGATGTTTTCAAGCAACGTTATTTTACGTGTATTAATTATAACCAAGAAAAATTGTAACATTATAATTAGGTCGCCCGCGACTATGCCCGCGCGTGTAAATACCTTCCTTAGCGTTGTCTACATCTAAGAGATCGATATTTCAAATGTCTTACCCAAGCAGTATGGCCTAGCGGTTGATAGGTCAACCAGCCGAGGACGATTTTATATGTAGTATACTGGCTTTTCCCCGCGACTTTATAAATTATCCCTAGGGAACTACTCGGTCCATTGGGATATAAAGTAATCTATGTATGTCCTTTTCGTATACAAAAATAAAGTCATTCTGACTTGTTAATGCGTAAAGGAAGGACAAACAAAATCACTTTCGAATTTAAAATATTAGCATTGATACGGATTTGATGTACAAAACTTAAGTATTTGGAAATGTATGGAATCCTCGTAGCGGGATACACCACTCGCAAGTGTCAGCTGCATAATCCACTGCTGGACATGAGCCTCTCTCGCAGATAGCCAAGCAGGACTTTCCATGAGAGGATTTACCACAATCACCCACTACACTTAGCACGCGGATTGCTAATCGCAGTAAGATGTTGTGTTTACATAGGTAGATGATGCAGCCCATCTGAATATTGCTTCACTTAGTCGCCTTTTACGACGCCAGCGGAATGACGTGGGGTGGTCCTATTCCAAAGCCGAGACCACACGGCTAGATCTCATTCAGCATTATCACCGGGTTTTTAAAAGTTCCTGACAACTTTTGAACTATTCTGTGCTACCAAAGATCTCTTCTAACATATAAAAGGACAATAACTAACCGATATATGTGGGCTTGCTTAATTTACGAACACTTTTCGAAAATTGCAAATGAATACCAGAAAAATTTACTTATATTTCATTATTACATATTTCAAATAGTCCAGTTTCAATAAGAACAACTATGCAATTAATTACTTCAATATATTAGAAGCCCTCATAAATTGATTGGGAACTAAACCCTTGACATAAATTACGTACAATCTGTTACTATAATATACGCATTACTCTTCAAGGGAAACGTATACTATAAATAAATATTAAGTACTCATAGCAGTCTGTTATAGTACTCATTATTAACCTTCCTATTCAACTATATTTCCTACACTCTTTGCTCTTCATACAATTATCAAATGCATAATGTTTAACTTCAATGTTATCTAGTTCTAGTACTTAGGCTTAGGTATTCAGTCAATATCAATGTAGGTATAAAAGCCATTTTTGTATAGAAATTAACATTTAGACCACGAGTTCGCAATTGACCTTCATCTTAGGTAGATAAGCGTGCTCACCCATAAGTAACATTAATGAGGCACTGGGTATGTTATCTTTAAGTAACGGAACACTGGCGCCAGACTTAACTTGGTGGTAGCTGACCTAGAGGACATAGAAAAGCAGGGTCGACTAAATTTAGTAGAGTCATAAGACGGCTATGAAAACAGACGTACCGTGTAATTTTTCGTTTCCTGGAAGGGAAAGTGGAAGTGGAAGAGTACAACAACAGGTGTGCAAGCATAGAATGAAGCTATACAAAAAATGGTACACCAAAAACACGCACACATGGCCGGGTTGCAACGGGCTGCAGTCATTGGTCGGTGCACCCACACACGCGCGCGATGCAGCCGCTCGTGCATGCTCCCCTACTATGCCGTGGTGCATTCATTGTTCGACGTTTTGAAATTCTCACTCGAAACTGGGGCCGTGGGAATAGTTTTGCTCATATCATTGATAATACATGGAATACGTTAAGCATAATATTTACACGTTAAGCTTAATTATTCAAGGTTCTTTGGATAGTAGTATCACATAAGTGATTTCAATAATATTTATATCAACATTTAAAAGGTTTTTGTACTGTAACAATCACTATTTCAATCAGTCTGCCAAGTGCGGTGATTATGGTAAATCCCCTCACGGAAAGTCTAATGTTTCGATCTATTTTAGAGGCTCATGTTTAGCAGTGTAGTGGACTCTCCCTTAACCTGGCGATGATGAATTCAATTTACACCTTTCCAGTATAAATCCAGATATAAATGTCCTAATTTTCTGAAAATTTGGATGTAATATCTAATTAAGTTTCATTTGCAATAGGAAATGTATACAGTGATACTAAACCTATAAAATTGTTTTTAAGGGTAATCACCACTCATAATTTATTTTCGATAGACAAACCTTTCAACCGGATCGATCGATTACTACTAATCTAGTAGTATTTCTACTAGACACTAGGCAAGACAGACGATTGTGTGTGAACGCCCTTACCCCATTGACGGCAAATTGGCGCCACAAGATCGTAAAGTGCATTGATATACGTTGTATATAACTAGGCTTCGTACGCGTAGTTACGTACCTAAATTGAAGAATAACCTAATTGCATTATTACTTTTTATTATAAAAATGACTAAAATACACAGTAAATATTATGTAGTTTTGTGAATGGTACTTCATAGGTACATCATGCTGTATAGGTACATACGGACATGTAATAATAATATATTCGCCGTCCTTGTCGTTGCTTCGGCAAATGACAGCGAGAGAAGGAGACAGATGTAATATTTTATTCGACCGTTACCACAACACCTCGTGTTAAAAAATGAATAATATCTACAACCTACGTGTTTCATGAAATATGTGTTAAAATATACAGTTATAATGTATATAATTAAAAAATCTAGTTAACTTGAGCTTAAATACCAACAGAAATATCTCCATTGGTATAGATCTGATTTCCCGCCACTCGTACATGGTTTTACATGTTGTTCTACACTTTTCAATATAAAACATCTTATTACAGGTCTAGCACGTTATATGCATAATATCTTCAGCTGCCGAATTATCTAAATAATTTGATGTAAAAATTAATGACTGACATCAAAAAGAGCGGGACATGTTTCGATTGGACTTGCCCATGGTAAGACTAAAATCTTGTTTTGAAAACAAGAACCAAAAATATTTATCTATCATGATATAAAGATGCACTTACCGAATATTTATTGATATAAATATCCTTATGCTCGATTGAATAATCCTGAATTTCACACATTTAGGTTTTTAGACATGAGATTGACAGATAAAACCACTCACTCCATACAAACCACGATCCGTTTTACTACTACGTACGTGAAAAAGTACACAAAGAATGGATTCATGCTTCTATTGGTTGACATTGCCCACGTGACCAATTTAGCGATGCCACCATTGGCTCAAAAATTTCCAAGATTGACGTCACGAGTCAATTAGAGGATTATTAAATTCATTTTAATTAGTTTACTTACGGTGAATGTAAAATAATAATTATTTCGGAATTCGAGATTTTTTCCAGCATTAAATATGAAAAAATATCGTGCTCTTTACTTACCCTCACAACTTACTTGTCATTCCGGCTAGTCCATTATTGACAACATGGCGGTTTGTTTACACCGGCATGATAAGGCGGGAAGCAGTTTTGACGGGCATGTATCTCTATACTTTTGTTTAGTTATGTAAAAATATTAAATTTAGTTCAAAGAATAATTTTATTGTCCGCAAATGCAACAAAATCAAGCATCAAATTTATAAAATTAGAGTAAAATGCACACGGGTCATACCACTTTTAAAAGACGCCAGCGCCACCTACAGGCTAGAGTTTATTTTATCGCGGGAAGTTTAAAATGTCCTAATGGGTCATATTGTAAAAATAAATAATACGATTAAAATTGTAAGCGAATAAACAAGCGTATACGTCATTATTTTAACATTTAAGTAGATAACTGGAATTTGTATATTGGGATCCTAGAAAAGTGTTAAGACCGTATTCACAAATCCTATGTAGAATCTAAATAACAAGTTCATAACAAGCTATAAGTAATTTAAAATGAAATGAGAAGTTATTACGAACAATTACAATATATACGTCGATAACAGGAACATCTAATTAGAAATAACATGCAAGATTTAACAGTAGATTACACAGAATAAGATATTTCAGAACATTATCAAAGATCCACATATTGTCCTATTTCTTATATCCTACCAAAATTAAATTATACATTGGCACATCACTACAAGCATTAATTATTTTTAAGGAATAAACACGCCTGTAAATGAATCTGTAAAATATTACGATTCACATCAATATCTCGAAAGTTTAAATATTTTTTTCTGCTTGTGTTGGTCGTAAGTGGTAAGTTTTTTATTTTTCTTGGGTTGCTGTTGATCATGTTTAGAAGAAGGTTGACCTATACTCTGGGCATTGAATACAATTTTTTCAGGTAAAACTTTAACTATAAAATGAGTGGTAAAGCCACTGGCAGAGGTTGTTGCAGTCGGCATAAACGGTAGAACCTTAGGCTTCATTTTCAACGACTGTGGCTTCTGCAACGGTTTGGTATCATTCAAACATATCGTTTCTTCTAAGAATTGTGATGGTTTATTCTTCTTTTTCTTCTTTTCCTCTTCAACTACAAAATCTGTTGTGGATATTAATTTGGTCTTCCTGATTTTTGCAACTTCTTCATTGGGTTTATCTGACAGGTTGTTCAGGATATCCGCAGGCAATCGAGGAACGCCTACATTGTCCAAATAATCTTTCTTGAAGATCTGTGAAGGATAATTTTTTTAAGTTATAACTAGTATAGTAGTATAACTAGCCTTTGGCGTGACGTTGTTTGCGTGGACTTCGAAAGTATCCCACGGGAACTACTTGTTCCTTCGGGATAAAAAGTAGCCTATACCGACCATTCAACTATCACTGTACAGAAAATCAAGTCATTCTGATTCTCCGTTACGGCGTAAAGGAAGGAAAACATCTCTTTTGCACATTGAGACGAATATATGATACTCTTGACTAAAGAACTAGAAACAACCTGATGACCAGAGGAAGATTCACGGCCAATATTAGACTTGTAGACTAGTAATCAATGTTTATTTAACAGTACATTACTAGAACAAAAATGTTATTTGAAGCAGATGATTTATGATAAATAATATTGACATGACATCTCTTTTCTAGGCATCATGTATTTTTTATGCAATGACAAATTATAGTGATAAACTGATAACCGGTGAGACCGTGTTCAATTTTTTTTTTAATTTAACATAAATTAAAAAATATTTTGAAAAGAAAAACACCCGCTTCAGGGTTAACACATAATAAATTATACAAGTACATATAGATATAGTAATGATGCCTGCCTCAAATCGTTTACAAAATACCTTTGAAACAGTTTCGCTAGTGTCATCTTCTCTTGTTTTCCTTTTTCTGTTTGTTTTACCATCATTGACATCTGAAAAATAAAAGATAATAATAAAACTTTGTTTGGTATATTTTTTACTAGGGTTCGGGCACTAGTGAAAGACTCTAGTTTCCAATGTAGCAGCAACACTAACGGATTGTTGACTCGTGGTCCCACCTATTTTATCTCACCAGATTGGACTCGTAGTTCCACAACTAAGTCCCACTGATAGCAACAGTTTAGTTTTTGTGTCATGGTACCCAAAAGTAAGCATAACTTAATTTTTAATTCACAAAAATACCAGTAGCTGTACTTGTACACAGTAGAGTACAGGAGTACAAGTACAGTGCTTGCACACTTTACAAGTTGAAATATAAATAAAATGATGATCACTATCACTATGATTTTTGTACCTCTTAACCGAGCAGTGGAACTACAAGCCCTAGTTTTCAGGATTAGTAGGACTGTGTTCCACTATTACTAGTGGAACCAAGAGTCAATAATTTTTAAACGAAGACAGATAAGAACTTTTTATGCTAATACGTATCTTTGGCAAACATTTCATCACTTATCATCAGATGCGATTCAATTGCCTTAATAGAATCTTCTTCACTTATATTTTATATCAAAAGCACTCATGTCTTCAAATATCATCATCATCAGCCGGGAAACGTCCACTGCTGGACATAGGCTTCCTCCGTGGTATGCCAAAATGACCGGTCCCGAGCCACTTGCACCCAGCGACTCCCCGCGACCTTTACTAGGTCGTTGGTTGATCTAGTGGGGCGACGGACCGGTACACGTTTCCCGGTACGTGGTCGCCACTCGAGAACTTTCACTTCACATCGGTTATACGTTCTTCGAGTGATGTGGCCTGCCATTGCCACTGCAACTGACTCCTCGAGCTATGTTGGTGACCTTAGTTTGTCTATGGATTTCCTCATTCCAGATTTTCACATGTAGAGAAATTTCGAGTATAGCTCATTCCACAGCCCGCATCACTGGCAGCACATACTGATTAAATACTTTTAGCTGGAAAAATCAATGCTAATACGAAAAGAATTTTTTTTAAACTTTAGTAAGTAAATCTTTTAACAATTAACTGATTACGTATAACCTAAAAATTACCTGGTTTGTTCAACACATTTTGGCTGATAATATTTGCTTGTTTGGTTTTCCTAACCTTTGCTTTAGGTCTTACGTCATCCTTGGTTGTTTCAGTAGTTTTATCCCCGGTTTCACCTGAAAATCGTCATTAATGTATTGAACAATTCTAGGTGCGATTTCAGGATTAAAATAGGTCACCCGCTGTCCAGCAGGTGTCGCAGGCGACTAAAGGTACACATCATAAGACTGACAACAACGTACGTACGACATCAAATTTCGAACATCTTTCATCAAGTATTTTGGATAAACGTTTGTAAAATTTGCGACAATCTTTGTAGAACTTTAAATAAAAGCTTGTAAAAACACACTGGTATTTAAAATTTATTTATACTTACTTTGATTTTGAAGAGATATCTCGTCTCCACTTTGTGATACTAAACGTTTCTTTTTGGGGGGTAGCTCACAATTTTTAAACACAATGCGAGTTTCTGTGGGACCTGTAAACAAATACAAAATAGTTTTATAATGGTTCTGTTAACGTTGACTGAAAATACTGGCCAAATGCAAGGTAAACTCTTGTAACTTATATTAATGCTCTTGGTTTGAAATTTGCAACAATTGTAAATAATGCAAATCCATATTTATTTCAGGTACCGAAGTATCACAGTATTGTTTAAATAACAACTTTAGGCTTTGATCGCCCCATTTCATCCTGCTTCTGTCGTAAAAGGATATGTGCAGCAGCATATACTTATGTAACATCTTACTGCGATCAGCAATCCTTCTGCTAACCGTCGTAATTATGGCAACTCCCCTCATGGAAAGTCCGACATAGTGATCTATGAGGGAGGATCATGCCCAACAGTAGAGTTATGTAGCCGATTATGAATTAACAACTGCATAATTCCACAGGCAATATTGGAATACGCTGCTGTGCGAATCTTGTAATTTATCCCTAGTCGCCTTTTACCTCACCCGTGGCACAGGCCGGACACTTCGAACAAATGTCGTGATATCGCATACATCGAACGGATGACGTTTGTATACACGCGCTTGTGTGAGTATCACGCGCCATAAGCAACGGCCATTTTCAGAGTCAGACCCTTGCGGGGAAATATGCGGATCAGCGGGAGGCGGTGAACGTCCGTTCTGTACGTAGTACTATATTAATTATGTGCCCACGGTAAGAATTGGCGTGTTTCCATTCTAATCTCCGGACCACGGGACATTTGAGTTCCTTTAAGAGGATTTAATATTGTTACAGCAAATACTCCATAAAGCTACGTGCATTGCTTACCTTCATCTCCCACAGGTTCTCCACTGATATTGTTAGCAGATAATTTCTTTTTACGCTTCTTCGCGTTTTCGACATTCTCATGTTGCTCAAGATTTTCTTCAGATATAATATTTTGGTCAGTTAAGTCTTCAGTAGATTTCCTTTTACGCTTCTTTGTTTTTTTGATATCTTCTGGTTCTGAAATAAAATATTACATTCATTATGCATTCATTCATCAATAGTACATTCTCTAATAAAAACTTGAAGATAACGATTGTCATTTGAGGGTCTGGGCTGCAAGTAAGCTGAAAATGATACCAAGTGCGAGTCGGACTCGCGCACGAAGGGTCCCGTACCATAATCTATAAAAACGGCAAAAAAATAACGTTTATTGTATAAGAGCCCCCCTTAAATATTTGTTTTATTTTAATTTAATTATTTATTTTTAAAGTAAATATTTCAAGTATCTACCTGTTGCCGTTATCTATATCGAGCAAAAATATCACTTTTGTTGTACGGGAGCTCCCTTATTTTATTCTTTGTTTTTTATTATTTGTTGTTATAGCGGCAATTGAAATACTTCATCTGTGAAAATTTCAACTGTCTATCTATCACGGTTCATGAGATACGGCCTGGTGACAGACGGATAGCCAAGTCTTAGTAATAGGGTCCCGTTTTTTACCCTCTGGGTACGGAACCCGAAAAAAGATAGTGAATCTTCGTATATCATTACATCCTTAAAGCAATTTATACTGATCTTTATGATAAATTTCTAAAATATTATTAATTTATTTAGCAGGTATAGTAAAGTAAAAACCCTAAGAGTTCCTAAACATAAAATTAATATTCATTCTGGGGTATTCTATCCTTTATATAGAGACAAGGGGGGTGGTCCACCGGGCCCAACCATTCACTGCGACCTTGATAGATCTATTGTGACCCCTTTATATAGAACATGACTCTGTACTCTATGATAGTACATCGTATCATCATAAATAGAAATATCAATTTTTTTCTTTCTCATCCAGCAGTTTTTAAGAAGACTACGTATGATATATAGAATATGGATTTAAAGGATTGGTTCTAGGATTTTTAAACTACATAATTTAAAAATATTTTTTCAAAACATACAGGTAAACAAGATTACATATTAAAAATATGATGATTTTTAAAATAGTTTAACCATCACCTTTGATCAAACATGTGACCTAAAACAACACAATACTCTTAATTACCGGACTGCGCCAGAAGGGTTGTGTTTTTCGAGAGTATGTATGTATAATTGTTGGCATGCTCTGCGGCCTGAACGGCTCGATGGAATTTAGCTTGAGAGGTGTCGTTAGATTCGTATTTACTGTGAGAGTGACACTGGGTATTTACTTTTCATTCACTTGTATAGCTTAGTTTGTGGCTCTTAAAACCAATTGAAGCTATATTATTTAACTACACGCTAATGCACTACTGTACGTCGTACCTGCATCGTTGTCCATTGTGTTATTTTCCTTGATGCTGGTATTCAGAGAAACGTTAATAGGATTCGTTTCATCTTCGTCTGGCCTTATTCCCACTGTATCAACGAAGAATAAGTTATTGTCGTCACCTGTAAAATTAAAACACTTTAGGCCAGGTGTTCCCATTTAGACTGCAATTTTTGAATCGCTCGTCGTGTCGATCGCCTCATAAGTCGTATGAAGCAGTTTTCATAAAATGATAATAAATAAAGTTATCGAATGATCATTTACTATAGGTAAACCGCTTAAATGAGTCCTTGCCCGCGCGGTACAGGGGTGCGGCTCTACGGCGATAAAGGGTACAGGGGCGCGGAGGTATGGTGACAAAGGGGATCGAGATAGGAGCGGGCGGCAGGACACTATGCCCGCCTGCCGCCCGCTCCTCTCTTAATCCCCGTTTGTCGCCGTCCCCCGCAACCTCTGCACCGCGCGGGCGAGGACTCATTTAAGCGGTCGGTCTATTAATTTCAATGGGCGTCGTAAAAAACTACAACCTGTAAAACCTGTATTGTCTTTTCAATCGACTTTAAAAATAGAGGACGTTATCAATTCGACTGTATGTTTTTTTGTCTGTATGTTACGCGATAACTCCGTCAAATAGATTTGGATGATTCTTTTTGTTTAGTAGATCATACTTTAGAGGTGGTCCCATATTTATCGATATTTATTTAGCGCTTTTTGAGAAAATCACCAATAACAAAATATATAACCAGATAATTCTACCTCAAAGCTACATTTATTCATATTCTACATTTCAGGGGAGTAATGCTGTAGACTTTAGGGCAGTTAAGTAGGTTTCTTAGTTCTTTTTGAGCGCGTTAGTTATTAAAGTTAAAAATCTTACTAGTGGCAGTAGTTTCTTGATTATGGTCATGGTTTCTCTTCTTATCTTTCTTTGCACTAGAAGGTTCTTCTATGTTTTCATCGGGACCTGGAATTGTGCAATTTAAATATAAGATAAAATGTATTTTAAAGTTAGAAATACATACAATACGAAGAGTTGTTTGCTTACTTGTTTGCTTACTTAATGCTTCCGAAATGTTAGTCCTAGCCTCAGTTCTCATTAATGGAATGTATTTGTCATTAACTTCTGTTTTAGGCACCTCACTATCATTACTATCATCTGAGAACAGAAGCTTTAGATCGATAGAATCTGAAGAGCCTTCATCATCTAAATGTAAAACGGGCTTTTTATTTTCATGATTTTTTACTTTCTTTGACTTGGTTTGCGTAAGATTCAGTTGATCGATAATGTATTCTTCCTTTTTCAGTTTTGATTTTGTATTGAGATTAAGGGAAATATCTGTAGATTTTATTTTCTTGGGGTTACTTTTATTCAATTCATTGAGGACGGAGTCATAATTTTTGGCTATTTCTTCGTTTTCGCTTATAGAGGAATTACTACTAACATCATTGTCATCAGCCATTGTAACGTGTAAAGGATCGACTGTCTCACTTGCTTTCATCATCGATACATTTTCGTCAACTTTAATTTCTTCAATGCGTTCCCTGTGACTAAACTTAACAATCGAAATATCAAGACCTTTCTGAGGTGTTTTGGGTTCTTGCTTAACTTTTACTGACAAAGGATCCTCTTCCAACATATTTTCATCACACAAAGCAGTGATCTCCATTTCGTTACAAATTGATTGAGAAGATTTTTTTGATTTCTTCTTATGTTCATTTTTCTTATTGCTTGATGGGGCAGTAATAGAATCTCTAGATTTTGATGATACTTCATCAGTCTCCAATTTAGATGGTGATTCAAGAGTTGAAGACTCAAGCCTAAGACGTTTGTTTTTCTTTGGAGGCAGGACAATATTGTCGTCTGTAGACTCAAAAAGCCTTGAATCTATGCGCTGCTCTTTGTTGTTAGTCTTATGCTTGGGTTTTGAATTGTCACCTGAGCCATCTAATCCATGACGGGCTTTATACATTTCTTTTGATGCTTTCTTTTGTTCTTTCTGTTTCCGCTCATCGAATTTCTTTTTCGACTTAGCACTCATAGATAGCTCATTGTCACTCATTCCTAGATCATCACCGGTCCCACTCAGTAAATCGTCATCTTCCTCGTCAGAACTAACCAAGAAGGAATCTTTTTCGTAATCAGTATCTTCAGATAATTCTTCATCTGAGGTTAGAGTCTCTCCTTCATCTATGATCTCGTTTTCTTTCTCATACTGTCTTTCCTCTTCGTCTTGACTGTCTCCAGATTCATAACCATCACCTGCAATTTCTGCTTCGTCATCAATATAGCTACATTTTAACGATTCAGCGTCATTGCTATCTTTATCAGATTCGTTTTCAGATAAATCGGAGCTTTCTGGTTCTTTTTTCTTAATGTTATTTTTTTTAAAGCTTTTGCCTGGTTTTTTGTCTGTGCCTGGTGTGATAACAGATGTATTAATTTGCAAAGCCGTTTTTTTTGTCTCTCTCTGGACGGGTGTACTAGTTAGGCAATTTAAGGATAAGTTTTTATTGGTAATATCTTTTTTATTGCTTGGCACATGTACTGAATGTAACAGGACTTCATTCTTAGGCAGAGATACATTATGTTCTGATGTTGATATGTCTTTAACTAAAGATAGAACTAATGTACTTTTGCTTTCAATGTCTGTCTTTTCAATATCTTGGCTAAGATTTTCTGAATCTGATGATTTCATCTTTGATTCGTCTTTTTTATTGGTTATTGAATTATATAAATCTGTCTGTGAAATTGAAGATTTTCTTTTCGATTTAATTGATTCTTCAGTTTTGTTATTCTCTGGACTCAAAGATAGTGAAAGTGGTTGAAGTTTAGATTTTGTTGAACTCTCAACTGCTGTATTGTTTAATTCGTTTGATTGTACAGTTGTTTGCTCTTCAGTTTGGTGAATTGATAGTGGCAAAAACGATTTTCGTTCTGATTTGTTTGAGTTTTCATCTACCTGGTTATCAAGATTTTGAAATGAAGTTTGAGAAACAAGATTTTTTATTATAGATCGCTTAGAATTATCTGTTTTTTCTTGCGTGATAGAAACTGAACCCTTTTCCAATATGTCATCATTATCACTCTCTTTAGACATATCAGTCAAAGATACATTATGAGGCATTGTCTCGTCAATATCCATTGGTTCACAACTGTCATTATTTTCTTCATTAATTTTAGGATTGGCAAATAGATTGGATGTGTGTAGATTACTATTATTATTAGTAAGTGTCGGTGTCTGTTGTGTTACAAAAGCACTAGGTACTACTGGAACACATTGATCTTCCGCCTCATCATCTTTGACTTTGCTCTCTTTCAATGCAGAATTAGAATCTGAATCTTCACTTATTTCTAGAGTCTTCATAAAACTAGTAGGTGCATTTTCAAAAAGTTCTGTTACATTTTGTTCTGTAATTTTAGAATTCACACATGTTATATTTTCTTTATCGCTTTCCACCTCTGTTCCTTTCATCGAAGGACTAGGACTTCCAATCCCAGCATATTTTTTAATAGATTTGTCCATATCGAATGAATTTTCACTGCCTTTTTTCTTTCTTTTCACTGCTGACACATTTAAAGGTATTTCAGAGTGGTTTGGGATAGACTTAGAAAGAAACTCATCATCACCAGAACCTGTCTGTTTGGGATAGCCTTTTAAAGTAATCTTTTTCCCACGCTTTTTCTTTGAACTTTCATTGTCACTTAGAAACATGCCTTCGTTAACTTGAGTATCAGATAAAGTGGTCCATGATTTTGTTCTTTGTCTTTTATTTATTGAATTATTCGATTCTTCAAGATGTGACATACTCTTACTCGCGGCAGTATTTTTTTTCTTGTCTTGTGTAGCTATAGATTGCAGTATGATAACACATGAGCTGGAAAGTTGAGCTTTTTCTTTTAAGTTAAGAGTGGTATTTTCCTTAGAGTCATTGTCAATTTTCTGTCCATTTGCAATTGCTTCTTCAGCATTCACAATATCTGTAGGACTGTTATCTGTTAATTTATTTGATTCATTTTTAGGCAAACTACTGTTGACAGTGCCCATATCAGTTTGGTTGGAGTTTTCGATGGCACTGCTGTCATTTTTATTTTTCAAACGAGGACTTTTGCGGATGTTGCTTGTAGGTTTATCATCACTCTCTTTAGATACCTCTGTGTCAGTTATAGACTTTCTAGATTTAGTGTTTTCTGGTTCTTCATCAATGACATCTGTGAGAATAGGTTTACTTGCAGGTGTCTCCACTGAAATAAAAATTAATTTGTTCAAATTAGAAACACATTGATCATAAAGGATTGAAGGAAAAATAACATTGACAACGAAAAAGTACTGTATTTTTCCTCATGCTTTAAAAACCAACCAAGTGCGAGTCGGACTCGCGCACGGAGGTTTCCTTACACAATATAAATAATTATCATACTGAAAATCATAAATAATAGGTACGGTAATATTCACCCAACAATGGTCGACCGAAAATGTAATTCTAATTGAAAAAGCAACTTTACTTTGCATCTAAATTACATGCCTGATATATGGCTTTCAACTTCAAAGTTAAGTTTGTAAACATAAAAAAGCAAATTTTTATGTGTTATAATTAAAAAATCCAGGTTTCAGATTTATTGCTGTAGTTGTGCTGTATTTGAGCTGACCTTACTTCTTGTCAAATTTCAAGATTCTAGTTCAACAGGAAGTAGCTTTAGGTACCCTTGCATTTTGTATGGAAATGGTCTAAAATACAGTTATATCTTCTTATTGTGTCACTTATAGGTATAGTTTTACGTATTCAATATTAATTTCAACATAATATATTCATGTGTTCCTGAGAAAATTGGTTTTGACAGATGATCAACAAAGTGATCTTATAAGGGTTTCTTTTTCTTTTTGAGGTATGGAACCAAAAAAATAATAAAATAAATAAATATGAAATTATCGACTAAGACATAATATATTGATACTGATTCAATGCCTATCTTGACATGAACACAACAATCTCACAATAAAGTCTATTAAAAATAAACTTTTTTTATTCTTTTTCTTAGGTGAACTGAGCCACAACTGAACAGTAAACAATAAATCTCATAAAGATTAATAACTTTCCATTAGGGGATTTGCTATATATAATGGAAGGTAGGATGGTGATGGAGTTGAATACAATTAAAGCAACTTGTAACCAATTTTAGTTTATTTTGTTTACCTTGTTTATCAATACTTGAAGTGGAATCTTTTCTGGTTCTCGTTGTTCGAGCTGGTGTAATAGAAGCTTCATTGTCGCTGCCTGAAAACCGGAATAAAATAATTAGGAACACCCTCTGAAATATTTTGAACTAGTAGAACTGAAATACTGGAATTATTGTAGGCAGAGGCAATAGCCAAAATAATGAATCAGAAGTTTGTAAGAAGTAAATACGTCGGTGGCGCAATGGATAAGGCGCGGACTCTCAATCTGAGGGTACCGGGTTCGAATCCAGCCGTGTACCTATGAGTTGTTTTTCAATTCAAGTACATTATCCGATTGCTTAACGGTGAAGGAAAACATCGTGAGGAAACCTGCATGTCTTGAACAGGCATGTGAAGTCCGCCGATCCGCACTGGGCCCGCGTGGTGGACTATGGCCCATACACTCTCAGTAGGAGAGTAGGCCTGAGCCCCTCCAGTGGGGACATATATAGGCTGTTGATGATGAAATACTATAGAAACGCCAACACTTCTATGTTAATTGTCAAGTCGAAATCTTTGTAATAATGTAAAGAATTATATTTTATAATACACGCTTTTTGTTGACAGTACTTTATTATTGCATTGTATGTATCTATGTAGTCATCCACCCATCAAGACAAACCAAATGAAAAAAATCACAACAGGTTTGTTATATGTATGCCAAATTTCTGCTCAATCGGATACCACCTAGTGGTTTCTAATTCAGCTGGCAATATTGTATCTCAAAAAACATATTATACAAAAATTGAAAGTTAAACATAAAGTCTTGTAACAACACTATTTTGTAATAAAAATGAATTGTCAATTTAACAGTCACAGTGCACTTTAGGAGCTCATAATGATAACATTATGAGCTCCTAAAGTGCACATGGTAAACATGATCCCCACATTATTATTTGCCCCTTTCTCTCTTCTACATTCCCTTAGTACATTTTTATGGACTCCCATAGACAGACAAGGTATAATCTGATATTATAAAATTGGACACCTAGGTTAACTTGAATATTCCTTATCCTATATAAGACAAATTTCAAGTAGTTTTCTAAAAAATTAGAAGACTGGTTTAAGATGGTCTTTACAATTTGGATGAAAATCCATTCAGGTGTTTTGAAAAAAATTAGCTATCAACCTGTTGTGCAGGGATTTCACTGAACAGTGGAAATTTACATCATTATGTGAGCAGTACTTTCTTGAAAGATTTTACTGCATGAAATATTATAAATTAAAGTCACTACTACTATGCTCTGAATTAGTTAATTACTTTTTTATTTATTTAAACAGTTTATTGTACACGGAAAATATTTACATAACACAAAAACAGAAAAAATATATACAAAAGGAACAGCTTATTTCTAAAAGAAATTTCTTCCAGCAGTCCCAGGTTAAGGAGAAATATTGAAGAAAGGAGGGCAGTTAGGCGTGTACGATATAATAAACCATAATAAACGATTACATAAATACGAGATACAAAACAAACTAATATATATCAATAATAATACATACATACTATAAATATATATAATCTTATAGTGATAGAAAATGTTCCTTGACGTTACATTACGTTAATTACATTGAAATTACTTATTTAGGTTAGCTACTAGGTGGACACTTGCCAAATGCTCTTGTTGAAATTGGATACAAATACATTAATTAAAAATACATGTCATTAATGATATCTAGAAAATTTGGTATTTATTGAGATGTCATAAACGTTATGTAGTACACAAAAATTAAATAAAAAACAGACCTGTTAGAGAAGTTCTTCTGGCAGAAGCTCTCTTTGCTCTGGGTGATTCACAGCCTAATGTGGTCTCTAGCACAATATTGGTAAGGCTGGTGTTAGAACGGGTTCTGGTTACACGACGCGAAGGTGTTGCTAGCTTCTCATCAATGTTCTCTTTAGCTAATGATCTTCTTGTTGTTTTTTTAGGGCTACCTTGAGGTGCTAAAATTCAAATATTTTTAGATAAACTACTTGAAGAAAATAAGAGGCAAAAATTATTATTTATTTAAGCTTGGAATCTTAAATTAATATACTGTTTAGACTGCATTTTAAATGCTGTGTCACTAGAATTTATTTTGAAGGTTCATAAATTACAAGTAAATTAAAGTTTACTGTCTTTATATTCATAGGAGAATTTAAAATGAAAACTTTAGAATCACTACAATTTTTTGTTTAAAATTATATTCAAAGAGAACAAAGCAGTTACATATTGATTTTACTTTTTCTGTTTTCAAAAAATAATAATTGAAAGCTCTCAGTTCAATACGAAATTAACTTTACTTACTATTTTCGTCAATTAATTCTAACTGAGGTTTAGAGGCGAGTCTTCCTCCACGCTTTTTAGTTGGCGTAGATGGAGCTGACGAAGGAGACTTGGTGTCTTCAGGCACTTCCACAGACAGCCGACGCCGTAGACGCGTCAGGGGTGCTGAATAAAAGTTTTGTTAGATCTCTATATAAGGTTGTTTACGAACTGGCTTCTAGATTTTTTTAACAGATTGTCTAGATGGCAAATTTAGCTCAGGGACTTAATTACAAAAACTACGTTATTTATGAATTTAAAACAAATTTAGTAACAATATTTGAAGGGTAAGCTTATCGAAAACTAGGGTTATATGGTGCAAGACGGCGGGCGGTGCGTGCATGCGATGATGCGCCGCTTTGTTACGCCGAGTGAATAGCTTATATTTTTGCAATTAAGTGGTACTGGAAGCGATATAAGAGACATACAGTTTGTTAAATATGTTTATAGTGGAAATATTACGTTAAAATTTAAACCATGCTCCTAGCAAAGTAGCAACAGATAAGTGCAAAATAGCGTGGTCAGTTATCAAGTTAAAGGCAAATAAAGAAGAAAGGGAACTTGCGTACCTTTGACGACACCATCATCTTCCATAATTGAATTTAAATATGTCGTTCGTCCGCTTTTCTTCTAATTAGTTAAAACACGTGCAACTACAGATTTGAAATCTTTACGAGACTGGTAGAGTCGAACAGCTGAGACGCGGAGTCTAAACTGTCAAAAACCAAACGACGCGTGTGATAAAAATTGGCAACACTAAGCGTTTCCGCATAGTGCTGCTCTGTTTTCATTCATTCTGATAAGTTCGGTTCGCGATCGAAAGGGTTTACCATGTCGAGTACATTCGGCATATAGATTCTTTCGAATTATGTTGAAACCAAGGCTGACCTTTGAAGTTCTCGTCAAGAATTGTCAAAACAAGCAATAGAATGTACACATTATACATTTTATTGAGAAAACTGCAGAAATATATATTTAGAGGAGGCTGTATGGCTTTGTTCCATTGCCTTCCTATTCGGGAGAATTAAACTACTACTACTACTTGTACACTAGAATACAAAAATAATTATGTATCCACTTTTGAACCTTGTCACATACACACTCATGTTTCCCTTTGTTTTATGTTGAGGGGAAAAACAATTAAAGGTGAATGTGACAAGGTCAAACGTGGATACATATCGAGTTTACTGAAATTCAACAAGCATTTCTAGAGCGAAAAAAGTGTGTCCGTGCAATATGTGGTGTATCTTATAGACACACACACACATTTCCAGTATACGCTGACCTCGCATAGAATGAACTCCCGCACGAGGCTAGTTCATTTTGTCACATGTATAGCTTGACCTGTAGACGTGCGTACATTCTTGAGGTGGCATATTTTGTAAAAAAAAGTAACCTACACATGTTCACAAGTACTAGCAAGATCACTATATATGTGCTACGAGTACACATATATTAGTCTGTGACGAGTACTAGGGACGTCATCGACAGGAACGTGAGAAATCGGCACAAACTTGTATTAAATAGTAATTCCCATGGTTAAAATAAAACAACTTTTATAAAATTCACATGACAGTCTTAGATATATTTTTTGCCGTTGTCTTGAAGTCCGTCTGTATACGCCCTAAGACTACTTTGCATTATTATTTCTGTGTATTTCGGCGTGGCCCATTTTTTGAATTCCATTAGTTTTTCCAAGCGTCGGCAAATAGCTGCGACTCGGCCTCGCGTTAGGGTTAAGTGGGTCCGCACTTAAAAAGACATCAAGGGTACAGAAATGGCATTATATCTTCCTGATGACCCTCTTCAGAAATTACGCCCGACGATGTTAACCCCGTTCTCGCGGGACGTCCGTCTGGGACATCGTCATCCGGGACTGTTGATAAATGCCTATTATGACGTGTGTGTATTTGTGACGCAGAAGGAATTAGCTTCGTACAACACACGAGCTAAATAGGGCACCAAATTAGGTACTATTCATTTCTACACATATTCATTAATTACTCATGTCATATCATTCATTCATTTGCCTTTAGTTTTGTATGGAATAATAACGCTTTCAAAAAGAACTAACAACCGTCTTCAACTGATTTAAAAATGGTGACCCTTAGAGGTATTATCGTACATATTTGGTTTATGGTGATTTTCTCAAAAAGTGCTCAATCGATTTCGATAAAATGTATATGGGACCACCTCTGAAGTATGCTCTATCAATTAGGGTTCCGTACGCAGAGGGTAAAAAACGGGACCCTATTACTAAGACTTGGCTGTCCCTCTGTCTGTCTGTCACCAGGCCGTATGTCATGAACCGTGATAAAATTTTCACAGATGATGTATTTCTGTTGCCGATAAAAAAAAACAAATAACAACAAAAGCAAAACAAATAAATAAAAACAAAACAGAATAAAATAAATATTTAAGGGGGCTCCCATACAACAAACGAGATTATTTGCTCGTTTTTTTTTATAAAATAATGGTACGAACCCTTCATGCGCGAGTCCGACTCGTATTTGACCAGTTTGTCACGTAGCAATAAAAATTCAAAGTATACGTAAAGGTAATATAAAAATCCAATTAATCTAATTTTAATTTAGCCTACGCAATGGCCTGTAAAAACATCCAGAATGCGATCGCAAAGTTTTCCTGTCTTTGTTTGAAAACAGAACTTTTTCGTAGACAAAGCGAAGCTCAACAATAGGGTAGAAGGCACGGGCCGCGGAGATCAACCATATTCATAGAACAAAACCCGACCGCAAGTTTTGTCCCGGACCCAGGACCCGGTTACGGCACGGACCATTGTACATGGACTTATTGTGCACCCTACTCATTTCGGTTGTTTTGGGATATTTTGAAATGTTCAGCACTTGGTGACGGGGAGCTTTGAGATAGGTACTACATACACGGATCTAACAAAGGCGAGATTTAGCCTGAATTTTTGAGTTTTTGGGGTCACCGTCACGGTGTCACATTTCGGGTGGCGACAGAACTGTTGCCTTATATAAGGTTTACTTCTGCCCACCTGCCTTTCTATTGAGACTTAGCAACCTAATCAAATCAATCTCATAATGATCTTTACCCTATTTTCCTCTACAAAGTGTCTTTTAAAAATTATAAAATTTCGCCGCTTTGTGAAGAATGGCTCCCTAGGATTCTGGACTGGACATTTGTAAAGCGCTGTACTTAAACAAGTTTTATATGATCTAGTCTAAGTGGACCGACGACCTGATAAAGGGATTTGTTCAGTTAAATATTGTTGTAGCTACCGCAATCTGCGCATTTACGTTTTAACCAAATAAAATCACTTTTGAACCGTTACTCCGTGACTTAATTAGATACTGTGTTAGGTTTGCTTTTAAATCCTAGCTGTGATTTTGTTCCAGATAAAAATGATTTAAAGTCTGTCACAGCTGATTAACTCAAGATATTATAATGCTAATTAAATATGGAATAGATATGTACTGCGAAAATCATGCAAAGTCATCTAGTTGCTCTTGCTTGCTTAGGTACTACACAAACAACAGTTAATAAATGAGCTTATCATAAATATTACATTAATAAAATATGAAGTGTAGATATTTGTAGCTTTGTTGTGTAGATATTTGTAGATACTTGATAAGTCTGATAGCTGTCTTCAAGCACCGTAATATTTATTAAGCCTATTTTACTCTCCGGTAGGTACACTCGAGTACAAAAATATGAACCCGAGTTTGTAACATTTCATATTAAAATCATTTCTCTATAGCAACAAGAAATGCTGAATGTGAGAAGAAGAACATGGTACAAAAGTGGGCACATGTACTTTTTTACTCGAGTGTACATAATCTATCTCTATATAAAAATCGACCCGTAACGTTTATCCATTACTCTATATGACTGTGGGAAAGAACGACAAACTAACCAGAATTTTTTTTTCACACTTTTATAGTATAGCATTAATATAGAATAACGGCCTCTGTGGTGTAGTTGTCTGAGCTTTAGACTCGATTATTGGATTTCTGGTGGGGACATTTAAAAAATCCCTTTGTGAGGCTTTCCTCAGTTTGGTCAGGACAACGCAGGCTGAATCACCGGATTGTCTGAAAAGTAAGATGATTCCGCGGTTCAGAAGGCACGTTGAGACGTTGGTCCCTGTTACTATCCACGACAGGTAGTGGCTGCATCAGCCATGTCAAAGGACTGTGGCGGCTCAACAACTCTGACACTAGGGTTTGTGAGATCGCTCTTCGACCTTACAGCCTACACGATAAGATAAGAGAATATATAACTTAAACGTTTCATGATTTAAATATTTCGTTTGTTTCGATTTAAATTATTATTCCACAAAGACCGTGTAACAGCATATCTGTGTTGATATTAAGTTATAATTAACGGTTAAAAAAAGAACTAAAAACCGACTTCAACTGCCTTTAAAATGTTCAGCTAGAATTATCTGGGTTCTACCAAAAATAAAAATAGGCATCAAAATCGATTTACAATTGGTGGAGTTCTTGCGTAACATACAACATACAGTCGAATTGAAAACCTCCTTTTTGAAGTCGGTTGAAAATCCTAATTCGAATACATATTTGTAGTATACATATCCGAAAGCAAATTTATTTGTATTACCATCGGCAACTTACTAAGTAACTAGTTTTATTGAAATATATACCATGTAATACTCAATAAGCCATTGTGCAAGTATCCGAACCCCGATATCCATTAGTTCAACATTAGTTGATTAAATAATCCCTTTTCCATCAGCGTACACGTGAAGTCGTTTCCATTCCATTTTATTGGCACTTAAATATCGATTTCATTGTTAATATCTACTTTGTACCCACCATCTCGAACGTATCCGATAATGTTGAATCGATAATTATTTTATGTCAGTAGAGATATCAATTGAATTTTTGAAACTTAAAAGTCAGACAAGTGTGCTCTGGCTTATTACTGATATAGACTTTTGTCTCAACTAATTTTTAATTTAAATGCAGTTTAAATATATATGGAAAAAATTATTAGGACACATGTTTGAATTTAAATAAAATTAAGTGTTGAGACTTGTGGGGCTCGCTTGACATAAGGTGAGATAAAATCAAATTAACTGTAAAAGTATCTAAATAAACGCAGTTTTTAAGTTGTTTTACTTTTAATAACTTATTTTATTTCAGTACAACGGAAAACTTACAGCTCCTGTTATTATATTAATTTATCTAAAAACTAAAAGTAGGGCTAATATCTACTCTGTGTTGCCACTGTATTCAGTACTCAAAATAACTGGACATGAGTTTAATACAAAGACAACAATACGATACGGATACGGTACGATAGGCTTATATTATAAATGAGACAATATATAGATATTGCTTTTTAATTGTGCGCAGGCGATTTTTGTATTGCTTTTTAATTGCGCACAGGCGTTTCTTGTAGTAATGTTTTGAGCGTATAAAAGTTAATGATATGTGGAAAGGATTTTTGAAAGGTAAGCCGGTGGGAATCGGCTTGTATGGACCCTTCGCCACTGATATATATAAATCTTGTGCAATTTCTAGCATGGTTCAATTGGAATGTTACGCCGGCGGACCCCTGTAGCCGTTGTAGGACGAAATTTCTCAAACAACTACTAGCATCTAAAATGCGATGCAGGATTATTGGCCGACCCAAAACCCAAAGGTAAACGAGAAGGTACAGATAAACCCTTTGATTTGTAAAGGGTTAAATTTAAATGCTGCCCGATATGTGGATCAAATCGAAGCTAGGGTCTTTTTATATTACTATTAGACCAGAATGGCCACTGTAACTAGAGTCGTATTCATAGAGGTCCAACTAAAGTTGTATAAGCCAAATGCCAAAGTTTAATCTCTGTCTGTACATTTGTTTATTGTCTTGGGATTGACTCGTCCTTGAGTACGAAATGTTAATATAGTACTAGAAATAACCTTGTAATAGGAAACAAATTAACATTTATAAGGTACGTCCCGTTCCACCCCGTGTGATCTCGTCTTTAGGATGGGAACACCCACCAACCCCATGCCATCTTGCGCTTTGTCGTAAAAGGCGACTAAGGGAAAAATGTTCAATAGATAGGCAGCATCATCCACTACCAACATCTTACAAGCTGGTCATTTTGGCCCTTATGGAATGTCTCCACAAGGGCCAAAATCAGCACGTGACGTTGAAGGCATACAAGTATGTTCTATATAACTGGTGTAATTTGTAATTCTTAAATTTCATACCTTCCCAGATCGCTGCAGAGTCTGACTACACTAAAAATAGATCATCATATCAGCCGGGAAACGTCCACTGCTGGACATAGGCATAGACATAGATAGATAAAGAAAATATATTTTAAAATGTACAATGGACTGAATGAAACCTAAGGATGAAGTATCTGACACTTAAAAATCACATATGCTTAACTAAGGTAAATATATTATTAGAAAAGATTACCACTCAAAAGGAGCCAGTTACGGTTCTCATATACCTATTATATATATATATATAGTATAAATAGTATATAATAGTAATATAAATAGCTTCTATTTGTCGAATAAAAAAGGCCTTTGGTCGACACTAACTCGTACCTCCTAAAGTAGCTTTCCTGTAGATTTAGATCCATTCTAGTCCAATAAATATAATCAGAGTGAACCTCGCCACGAACCCTTGTCACTCGCGTCATGGAGAGACCACTTTAAGAAGCCCTGTTCAATAGGATAGCACCTCTAGAATAACAATCACGAGCATTACGTTAATAAATAATCACTCGGAATTTATATTACTAAGCGCGAAACGCAAATCTCATAGATAACTACAGCGAATAAACATAATTCCCACGTTTAGTAAATTATCTTAGTCCCCGAATATTTCCTATGCCTGCCAAGAGAAAAATGACGAAATCCAAAGTGTTTCTTTGATGGAAATCCGAATAAATAAAATAAAACATTATAAATGCGAAGGTGAGTCTGTTTGTTCCTACTTTACCTCATGACGGACTGACTTATTTGTCGTATAGGGATAATTTAAGGGATGGAAAAGAACATAGGCTACTTTTTATGCCGATCGAAGTTTCCCGTGGTATAATTAAACAAATCCACGCGGATGAAGTCACGAACAAAAGCTAGTAAAGAAATAAAAACATGTAAATATTGCATTGCACTGCACAGCGCAAAAAATACTTCCCGGGCAGCTGCAAGCTTTAGACCGAACATGAGATTTTATATTTTGATTAATTAACCGACTTCAAAAAAGTAGGAGGTTCTCAATTCGACGGGTATGTTTTTTAAATGTTTGTAACCTCAGAACTTTTGACTGGGTGAACTGATTTGGATGATTCTTTTATGTTTGAAAGGTGGCGCTTCCCGTGTCGAGCCATTTCAATTTGGTCCAGTTCTGCCAACAGTATCTATTAGAAAAAGATATAAATCATAAATTTACCTCAATACAGTAGAGTTTTATGGCAGTACTTTTCGAACGCATTTACTTGTTTATTACCGTATCCACGAAACCATATAATTTAACCCTAATGTTTTCACAGATAGTCATGAAATTATATAAAAATATTAAAACTGTATAGTCGATTCAGTAAATAACGATGAAAATGAAAAGCATTCTGAGTAAACTATTCAACAAAAACTGTATTAGGCTTGTTGAACTACTAGCTACTACTATAATCTATGGCATCACAAATCCAGTTATTTTTAAATTAGTATAAGCCTATAAGGAAATAAAGCTACTCTGACACAGTTAAATGTTATTACTCCGTGCATCCCGTGCATTGGGACCCGGCTCGCTCATCCATGAAATTGCGCCGGCCCTGGCTTAAACGACCTGATAATTTAACTGTATGCGATCGCATTCTGTCCCAGTGGTACGTAAGTCGCTAAACTAAAACTTCCAATGCTCTGTCTCTGTTCTATGCATGTACAGAGAAGTACAGTCAAGGGTATAGTTATCTAGTGATTTGATAACGATAGTTTGACTTTTCTGTATGAAGATTTTGAAACTGACATGTTATGCAGTATTTAATTTTACTGGGGATGATACTCTTGACCTATGTATGCCCTTGTTCATTAGTTGCTCAGACTTCAAGTTAAAAAATGCAATTGAGGATGTAACACACACTTTCAAGGTAATCGTTTTTTCCCAACTTTATCGATGAACAAACTATTTGATCAAAAACTAATTTGAGTATTATTTGACATTAAATACTTACAATTTGAAATGTGAGGCTTTTTATTAAAGCATAACATCTTTATTTTTGTCAAACCTGAAACACTCCTTCGCCGGTATCATTTGTTGTGTAACAACAATAGCAAGGAGGAAATGACGTGTGCGCCAGTATAAAGGCAGGCGTGTATAAAGAGAAGCGCTCCTAATAATAAGCTGCACATCGCTTGAATAGCATGTGTTTACGTCGCTTTGACAAAAATAATGGTGGCATATAAATCAGCAGTTGACGCCGAGCTTCGGAGTATTGTGGAGAGAGCGCGAAGGGACCCACAAAGCCTTATTTATTTTCAAATATTTGTATACTCTGTCGGATCATTTCTACCGAGGCAAGGAGCTGAGCCTCCTATTTTTTAAGGCTCAACTAAAATGCGACTGCTCCATATGACATATTTTACGTACTTCAGTAATGTGGAAAAATGTTTTCTTCCGTGACAGTAAAGGGTTAGGTACACACGGCTACATAATTATTTACAAGTTATCTTTGGCTACTGTTATTCGATTTTATGAATATATATTGCGGTTCCACCAACATATATTGTTAGTTTATCTTTGACATTGACTTGGTAATAAGTAAGATGAAACCCAAATACAAATCAAATGATTTTAAACTGTATCGTCATCGAAGTTTACTAATTAGCAGGAAAATAATCATAGTTTTTTAACGAATGATTGTTGATAGCAGAGAAATGAGAAATACTAAATAAAACAAAAATCTGGGCACGAGCTAGACTATCTAGGGCAAACATGAGAAATTTTACTCAAGGCAAGAAAATGCTCTGGTCTAGTACAGACATGAGAAAAAGTATTCCAGGGCAGGCATCGCTAATCCTACGAAATAGTACATTACTGCGGAGGTCTGCTAACAAACAAACAATGATATGGGTAGGTTGTGTACTGTTAAAAATAACAATATCTTTTTGCGCACTACTTTTTATACGACTACAGCGAAGCTAAAAGCAGGGTTAAAATTCTTACAGTACCGTACGAGTATGTAGAGGTATTAATGTGTTCCCTCATATCACCTAAAATCACTGTATTTTGAGAAATATGACATGATACGTATCATTGGAACCTCGTGCTTCTCTGCAAATGTTGGGACACGCTGAATGTACGGTTCCACATTTCCAAAAACAACGGTCTAGCTTTGGGGGGAGGCACTGGCGTGATAAATGTTTATACTCACGCCAAATGACTGATGTATAGTACCTACTATGAGTCTCAGATAAACAGACAGACATGGCAAAACGAAAAATTTCCATTCGTATGGGACATAAAATACTACTCAAAAATGAATTACAGAATACATATCGTGATTGGTGTCAAACGAAAGATCTTGATACAGTGTGAGCACTTTGCCAAAATTTAGAGTGTTTTTTGTAATAGTTTTTGTTTGTTAGCGTTCTTTTTGTTTAGTATTGACGGCGCACAATTAAACTTAACAATTAGGCTAACTTCAAGTCGATGTATATCTATAATTACATTTCATACTCACCTACTCGTTTCATACAATAGCCGGTAAATGTACTTTTGTCGAATGACTCGCTTGTTATCCACTCTATTAAAACTAGATAAAACAAACCAGAGCATCGTATGGTAGTTGTGTACACACACTACAGTTGAAAATTGAATTGCAAGTTTGTCGGGTAAAGTTTGAGCTAACATTTTCCGCTAGATAGCCGCGGTCGGCGCGGGCCACTTAATGAATGAAGCTGGTTTTCATCACCACCTTCCGGTATACGTATTAAATTACTTGGATAAACAAATCTTTGTGGCTTTTGACATTACATAACCTGACCTTATGTTATTCTTGTAGATGAAAAAATTTTAAAACCGGCCAAGTGCGAGCTATACCTCTTACCTCGAGGGTTCCGTACAGAATATGAATAATTAATAACTGAAAATCATAAATAGTAACAAGTAAGGCAATGTGCACCGAACAATGCTTTAACGGATGAGCCTGATAAAAACACGCACAATTATTAAAATTAGTATTAAAGCTGAGAAGATGATGTTCCGGCTTAGACTGAAACCACCCCATCTCTTCCAGTGGGTGTCGTAAGAGGCGACTAAAGGATTACAATACCGGGGGGAGGGGCAGAAGACTCCTCCTGAAGAATTAAACCGAATACTGCGATCACCAACCCGTCTGGCAAGCGAGGTGATTATGCCATGAGCCCTCCATGGAGACCAGTTGACGTTTCCTGGCTGATGATGATGATCATTAATAATGTTAGTCTCACTTGCTGTTTGTAATATAAAATGTAAATTCCAGTGTGTCATAAGTGAATATTTTGAAATTTATTTTTATTACTACAAAAGAAATACACATTCTGTGAAACCTTTGGGCACGGAACCCTAAAAAGACATTTCGTTGTTGATACTTTTGGAAGATTTCAGAGTTACAGATAAGAGTTGGTACATGTACGCGGGGAATAAGGATGCCTTATGTTCATCTTTTCATATCGGTAATCAAGACAGGGCTTCATATAAAATATAGCGAAACTATTTTCATAATACGATACGAGGTTTTTCGTCGTTTTTGAATAAGGTATGGTGGTTTCGTGGTCCTCAGAAAGAAACTTCCTGTAAAACATAGTTTAAATATTATTGTTATGTTAAAACTATTGTATTTACCCTGAGTTAGTTAAAGGACCACTGCTTAACCTTATAAACGTCATTAGCCGGAATATGTCTAACGCTGAACAACAAGTAAGGTTATTCGCAGCTACCAGTTTGAACACTCGAGTACAAAAATATGTACCCACTCTTGTACTATGCCACATTCACCCTTTCTTGTTCCTACGTAGCGTGTCGAGGGAAATGTTAATCAAAGGTGAAAACCGAACCGAAGACATAGTACGAAAGTGGGTACATATATATGTATTCGAGTGAACAATAATACACCAAAGACCCGCCCGTCACCCGCAGTTTTGCCCGCGTGTTCCTTCCTTAGTGCTTCTACGATATAAATCGTCAAATGGATTTTTCATCATTTCTCTTTCTTGAGATCTTTGAGGTTGTATTTCTAAAAATCGCTTCACCTGTGGTATTCTATATTCAAATTTTAAACTTCTATATCACGCTGGGCTGGACTTTGGAATGTCAATTGGTCGGGTAAACCTATCAGATTCCTTTTTGATTCCATACAAAAAGCCGTGTAATAAATTCTAAGCCTATCCATACGCTCTCTCGTTTTTATTCATTTCTGACCTATCAACATTATTGCCAGTTTCATCACTTTATTTCGGTGACAGGAATATTAATCGGCAATAAAACATGGCTACTGAATAAGCACAAACGCTATGTAACAAAATAAAGGGCAGTCTCGGAGTTATAGCGCTGCAAGCAAATGATGTGAGAATTTACGACTGTGCTCTCGACCTAGCCGCAGCTATATTCTCGGGCTCTGTTTTACATCCCGGCTATTTGGTTCCCTTAATGGTTTTTTGATAGATTTTTCTTGGTTTTGTCTACTGTACTGCAGTAGCGGTAAAGATAAAGGAGTCTAGCGACGCTAGCGGTCTTTTTATGGCTTCGATATGCACATTCAGAGTTTTTAACTCTGAATTTCGTCGAAAGGTCGGTTGAGTATGCCAACGACAAACAGTATTTTAGCCGGGTGAGCACTATTCCTACCCACGCCCTTATTATCACTTACTACGGTAAGATTAAGGCCAAGTGCAAACCCATTCAAAATAATAATCGTAATTAACACCAATAAAACACAGTCTTTATTCTAGACAATGAGATTATGAAGCTGCGAACACAGAGAACAAAAAATGTTTTAGAATTCATTTATTTTGTTATAATATCTAAAAATAGTATTTTCCCACGGCTTCGCCCACGTATAATCCTGTAAAAAATTAACCGATACGTTATTACAGAACATATTACATCTATGTACTTAAATTAATCCAAATCTGTTCAGCCACTTATGCCTGAAAGAATTCGTAGTAAATGATATCGTTAGAATTGATTCCGATTACACAAGAAGGTAAAAACATGTGGCAAAGTAAACTCATTTTAGCTTGTTGATGTAATCTTACAAAACAGATTTCGATGCAGAAGTAGGGCAACACTTGCCCAACTCTCACTTCATCGATTATAACTGACGATGGGACTGACTAACTGTTCTAAAAGATAATTGCATAATATGTATGTAACGCACATTATATGTAAGGTATAAACAAGCGCAGGTCAATAAACATGAATGCGATCTATCTAATCAAGTATAAGTGACGCCATCCAAACTTAACAACCGAGTCACAACGGTCGGTCGTGTGACGTGCTCGTAAGCGGGATGGTCGTAGCTCGGCCAAACTCGTGTAGTTGTGACATTTACTAGTGCCTAATTACTTGCAATGCACTGTATTGTGTAAAGCAACCTGTGAGTCCACGCGCAGTATAGGGTTCCGTAGTTGCTAGTCACGGATATGTTGGTTTACTGCAGGTCTACTTAGCTGTAATAGTGTTCCATTTAACTTCGTTCTACGAGTATATACTACTGCCGTGAATTTTTTCACATATCCAAAAACAATTATGACAAGGGGTGGGAAATTTGACTCTAACAAAAATTTTGCAAATGAATCCAAATGGTTTTTATGCAGCCCCATCATTTTTTACAACCGGTCCGACACACCATGGGACAGACAAGATAGAAAACCATCCCCACTTTATGTGTAGAGTAGGTACCCTAGAATATTTTATTTTACCTCTTGGTCGGCGTCATTATTATGTATGTATAATAATGTCAAATTACAGCTTTCTAGTACAGAAGGACGGACAAAAAAATTGGCAAAATTAAGGGTTTCTCGTTGACACCTAAAATAAAACATCGTAGCACTCGGGCTACGCAAACAGCTACGATATTTCGTAGCTAATGAGATTGCTACGACATCTTTAAATATTGCCAACAATTTTTTGTATCTACGAGTATGTTTATCATGATCGACTAAATGTATATGTCCATGAGCTATAAGCATACATGAGCTTCACCTTTTACGACATCCGCAAATGACGTGGTCCCTTCTTTTGTTTCTAGTTTCTTAGCTTTATGCAAAGATATAAATTATAATCTGTGGTTCAATTTAATCCTCCGCCCTCCGCATCCATTCACGTCCGGCTAGCCTACGTAATTCGTCTTTCCACCTCATCGGGGAACGTCGTACACTAAGTTCGCCTAGGCGTGGTCTCCACTCGAGAACTCGTCTGCTCCAGCGGCTGTCTGTCCTTCGGCAAATATGACCGGCCCACTGCCACTTCAACTTCCTAATACGGTGAGCTATGTCGGTCACTTTGGTTCTCCGACGGATCACTTCGTTTCGAATGACCATCAGAGAGACTCCGAGCATAGCCCGCACCATAGCCCGCTGAGCGACTTTAAAATTGTGAATCAGTCGTGCCGTAAGCGTCCACGTTTCGGCTCCGTAAGTCATCACGGGTAGGACGCACCGGTTGAGGACTTTTGTCTTCCGGCATTGTGGTATCGACGATCTAATATTGCAAATACGAATGTGAGTTTGTTTATTTATTTATCCTTCTAGTCATAACGGAGGGTCAGAATGCCTTGGGTTTTTGTATATAGATTGTTGAAGCTCTGCAAAAGGATCTGGACTACGTTTTATCTTGATCGAGCATGCAGTTCCCGTGGTATATTTTCCAAAGTCTACGCGGATGAAGTCGCGGGCAAAAGCTAGTAGTATATTTAAGCAAATTTTACAACTTTTAGAAGAATTATCTGCAAATTTTCTTTTGGAACCACCTAGTTTTAATGTGTTGCGACCTAGATATAATATAGCTCGATGGTGATAACATACTGAAACAATGATTACTCACGAAAAAAGTTCAATGACCTGAACTTATTTTCCACTGGCATATTTAGGACGCGCTGGCAACGTATTTTCCAATCAGGTGCCTTGTTATGTTGACAGTTAGTATAGTCAAAGATTGTCAAGTCTTGGACAAAGTTGCGTCTCAATTTGGGTGTAGTGTCGGTTGTTTAGTGCCCTGCTCTTTACCTAACTCCAACTAGTACCGGGTAAACTGGATTAGTCCTGCTCGTTTGCTACCACTAAACTGTTTAGTTGTACACATCTATACGTGGTACATGGATATGTAGGTGGGATTGGTAAATATTGGTTGGTACTTACGCGATGGTCGCTTGTTTGGCATGTTTGACTAGCTTACATGTTAACTATCATGTAATTATCGTTCTATAGGTTACGTGCGTAAACATATAGATTTGTATTTAACTCGCCTTTAATAACTAGAGCTCGGATGGACGGGTATGACATGCCCGGAAATGAAGAGTTTAATTTAGGATAAATGGTTTGGATTATTATCATCAACCTGAACCATGATCAGAGTTGGTAGCGAGTCATTATCGTGTGCGCTGTAAAAAGTGGCCTCAAGTGGACGGGTCGTCCGCTGCTGCCCGCAAGAAATAGACCGCAATAAACGCGATATGTAGCGCGTATTTTTCGATATGACTAATACTGTTTCTTTTAAAAATGTATACTTTATCTTAATAATTTTTACTGTACCACTGTAATCTAATAACCACTCGTAATCTAATAAATAAATCTGTTGAGCGAGGCTGCCTAACACAAATATTTCTATATTTAAAAGGTAGTCTCTACTACTATTTATTGTAACATTTCTGAGATTATGTCAATAAAACATTTTTTATTTTTGATTGATTTGACTGTTCTTAGCATAACCCGTTGAAACGTAATTCTAGTTCTCTACAATTCCATACAAACCGGTTGGGTTTTGTGACGTCAACTACTAATTTTTTGACGAACTCTTTGAGTTTTTAGCAGTATACAGTGAAGATTCGTTTTCTACAGTAGTCCTCAACTTTTGAATTTAGAACGATATGAAATGAAGCGTTCTAGTTCCGTACAAGCCACGCACGAAACCCCTGTCAAGTAAGGAAATAAAATCCTCTGGTCAGTGTCCCGTACCGTAGGAAACAGAACAGCTATTTCCACTCTGACAGTGCAATAAAAGTTATATTGAATACGATATTACTAGTAGTATTTTGTAGATGAAGTTGCCGAGGAAACGGACTTTGCGAGCGAATCAAATAGACAGTCTAGATTTTTCTTAGATTTAGCTAGTACGAGCAAGAAAAGAAAATGAATGTAAAAAAGAGTATCTTTCATTTATTTTCGCTCAATCCAGGCTCGATGCTCAACGATGTACCATTTGCACAAAACTATCCCAATTGTGTACTTGACACCAATTTAGATTGGCGTTGCATTGTGTTTACATTAAAGACATTAAAAGATATCCTCCAAATATAAAAATAAGTAATATATTTCATTTTTAATTGGATTTTGCAAGAATTTTAAGTTTCAAAAATGGCGAAACATATAGTTTCCCAAATAGTAAAATTCTTATTAGATTTAGCTTTTTATTGCATTTTGAACGTGTTCTGATAGGGGTATATAACACATAAAAACATTATTTTACGAGATAACCCAATATCGATATAAGCTTCATACATTTAACGCTCCAATAATTAATGTAGTATATATATATATATATAATAAAAATAAAATAGTTATTTTAACTTAATAGTGTTTTTAAAACGACAAGTGGTCGCCCAGTGGTTGAAATTCAACAAAAAAAAATTAAATATTGGAGAAAAATAATATATTATGCACTCCTTCTCTATACAAACTATAAGTGTGCGAGATTTCATACTCCTCCGTCCGCGCAATTTTCGTAAAAAGGATTACAAAATTTTTGCTCACGTATTAATATTAGATATATAGATTTAAAAAAAAACATTACGAAATGAACAATTTCAAAACTAAACTCTCATCCGTGTGTTCTTATAGGTACATGAAAGTTTCTCATTGTTCGCAATCATTCCCATAAGTAGGTAGTGTTACTAACTCAGCTATTGTTACACCTATCCATACGCCAGACGGTGCCTAAGCGCTGTACTCATATCTTCAGGATATCAGGGGTATTACAGAGTGAAAATAAGCGGCAAAGTTTGCGAGGCCCCACAATTTGCGTATGCGGGCGCAATCCACCCTTTTATGCGAGAAGTTGGATCGTAAATTAAACGGTGAACGCCTCTAGCTTCAAGGTAAATACGTAAAGGGTTTGGAGAATATATAAATATACTCAACGTCCGGTCATCAATGCGGTTTCAGGTGATTCTGAAAAAATATCGCACGAAAGTAAGCGGTTTCTCAATGCCTTTCGATGGTCGTTTGTTAGATTTCTTATTTACGATAGCGTCTTAGATTTCAGGATACGGAAGCATTATCCAAAACCAATATTGATTCAGTGGCAAGACTGTGATCTTGGATTTTATTGTAATACTCGGGAGAATTTTACTGCTGAACATGTGCCGCGTGGTGGGATTTGTGGTAATGACCACACTTTGCAGATTGCAGATAAATATGAAACTTAATCAATGTGTGCATTGCATATGGTTGGTTGGTTTTGTTTGGTGGTAGGGCATTTTGCATGCCCGTCTAGCTACCACCATGTTACCTAAGTCTGCTGCCAAACAATGTTGCGTTTCGGTATGAAAGATAGCAGAGCCAGCGCCTCACTAGCTAGAGGCATTTGGGTGCACACTCTTACCATCCATCGGCCTTATCGTCACTTACCATCAGATGATATGAAGGCTAAGTGCAAACCCATCATACATAAAATATATCCAATTCCACAGTATTGACTATGTGTAAAACTTATAATACCTTTGCAAGGAAAAAAAAACAAGAATTTGGATGTTTTTTGCAATTCTTTGTTTAAATATCAAAACTCCGTTAAAAGTAGTTGTCGAATTGAATTTTCTAATGTAGATTTGTAAATATTTTTGTGTAAATTTATTTTTCTTATTATCGGTACAACGCTGTGTTTACCTTTAAGTTATTTGCGCATATTACACCATTGTTTTGTAAGTTTAGTTTTTTGTTATTGTTTGTAATTAGTTGGTAAGCCTTAATAAATAATAAAAAAGTCAAAACAAACAAACAGAGAACCGTGGAGTTTTGTTGAGTGTTTGGCACCTTAAGAGGCCAATGAAGCAAAGTCTCCGTAGAATAGTAGGTATTTGAATATGTTATTGCTGTCGCGATTCGGTACGCACACATACAGCCTTTCACATGCTTTCACTCACACAAATAACGCTGCATAACATCCCAAAGAGGCCCCTGCGCGCCGCGCATAGTCGCTACCCCTCCGCCTTGGCTAGAGTGTATTTTTCAAAATTATAATAAACTTGACGTGAGCGTGCGTTAACCCTTTTTTTACGTTTTGAGAAATTATTGTTCGCATATTGGTTTAGTCTCGACATACTGTGGTTGTATTTGATATAATTGACTAGTAAGTACCTATCACATATAAATACAATATAAATTATGGCGTTGCTATTTTAGGGTTCTACGGTCAACAAAGAAACCTTTTAGTTTCACCATATCCGAACGTTCGTCTTCCAACGATACTTTAGGTGACCTAGAGGTGTTTTAGTACCTAGAGTGCTAGAGTCTAAGGACTAACAAGTTAAAGCGTTCAAAAAGAACTAGAAACCGACTTCAACTGCCCTAAAAGTCTACTTTTATTAAGGAAAATTTAAGATGTATATTGTTTTCTCATGGATTCCATTCTAAGAACCGGACCAAATTGAAATGGGACCACATGGAAAGCATCAGCTTTCAAATAATAAAGAATCATCCAAATCGGTTCACCCAGTGAAAAGCTCTGAGGTAACAAACATTTAACTAATAGAATAGAATAGAAATAATTTATTCGGCATACAGATTACAGTACAGTTAAAACATCAATTTTAAATTTGCTCTGCTGCACTGCAACGCCGAAATACACACTTAACATTCCCAGTATCAAAAACTACTGAACCGATTTTGATGAAACTTGCAGTCTTCCCTAAGTTTTACAATACCTAGGTAAACAAAAAAGGGATTATTTAAATCGAACTTGTAGTTCCGGATATATAAAAAATAAATTAAATAAAATAGCCTTTATTGCTGAACTAATTTTTTGTTACAATTTTCTTAAAAATATGCTTACTTTATACGTTACTTATCTTTTTATATTAAGTATCAGTAACCGGTCGTTCCTACATTTCAGCTTGTCTTTCGACATAGGCCTCCTCTAAGGATTTCCACTCTATTCTATCTTTCGCTATGCGGGTCCATGTTGGACCCGCCACTTGTCTGATGTCGTCCTCCCATCTTCTAGTCTGTCTGCCTCTTTTTCTTTTGCTATCTCGTGGTTGCCATTCAGTTATTAGTCTTGTCCATTTCTACATACTCTATTTCTCCATTATTTACTGTTATGGGCTCTGTTTGTGAGGAATTTGACATTACTTTTGTTTTCGTTAAGTTCGTTGACAGGCCTGCTTTCTCGCTCTCTTCCGCTAACTGTTGGAACATTGTCTGTAGGGTTTTCGGGTTTTCCGAAAGTAAGATCAGGTTGTCTGCAAAGCGTAGGTGACTCAGCTTTTTGCCATTTATATTTAGTCCTTTATTCGTCCAATCCAGATTTGTGAATATCATTTCCAGGATAGCTGAAAATATTTTTGGTAAAATTGGGTCTCCCTGGCGTACCCCTCTCTCAATCGAAAATTCTTCGCCTGTAGATTCTAGCTTCACTTGTGCGGTGCTTTTTGTGTATGTTTTTCAGTATTCTTATGTATTTTGCATGTACGCCTTGTTTTTCCAGTGCGTCCCAGATAAATCTATGTTCGAGTGTGTCGAATGCTTTGTTGAAATCCACGAACCCTATGTGTGTTTTTCTTTTGTGTGTGTGTTCCGGATATATGCGAGGACAAATAAACATACACTTTAGAAATTTGGCACACTTCTTTAGAAGCTGGTATAGACTAACATATATGAAAACTGGGCAGTTCTGGAAATATTACATACATACAGGTCGCATTGATAACCTCTTTTTTTGAAGTCGGTTAAAAAACTGTAATTTCACGACACCTCACACAATAGAATAGACGAGTTAAAAATCCCGTCTTAAGTGTATGAGATGTATAACTGGGAAAAAAATATTTCAAGTTTTTATTTGTCGACATGAATAATAATATCGTCGAAATCTATCGTATTTCCTACTGTCATACTTCATATTATACTATTATATTTTAAGTACCTCAAAAGGAAAAAAGGAATCCTTATAGGATCACTGTGATATCGAATACTCCAGTCTGCTGTCCCTTAGATCTGTCAAATAATGAAACTTATAGGTCAACGCAATAAAAAGATATAGCTGTATTTTAGACCATTTCCGTACAAAATGCAATGAACCCAAAATCTATACGGTATTTCCCGTTGACCTAATGTCTTGAAATTTGGCAAGAAGAAAGGTTTTACATCACAACCATAGGAATAAATCTGAATTTTTTAATTGTAACACAGTAAAATTGATTTTTTAATGTTTATAAACTTAACTTCGTAATATGTAATTTAGCTTAGAATTTCATTTTCGGTAGAGCATTGTTGGGTGCATATTACCGTACCTATTATTTATGATTTTCAGTATGTCATTAATTCATATTCTGTACGGAATCCTCGGTGCACGAGTCCGACTTGCTCTTGACCGGTTTTTGAGTTGTTGGAGAGCCATTTCAAGCTCTTGCTGGCTGATCTCCGGGATATCTGTGTCGGGTCATATAGTCTCCGTAGCGATTTGTACATGCGATGTCCATATAACTTCTCGTTCTCTCTCAAGACTTTCAATAATAATAAATAACAAAAAATAATATAAAAAAGCTTTTAAAAAAGTTATAAATAAACGGATGTCCATGCAATAAATGTTATGTTTTTTCTGTGTTTTTTTTTTCTGTTTAGATATTTTACAGTGGTACGGAACCCTTTGTATGCGAGTCCGACTCGAACTTTAACATTAAAAAAATATTTGAAACATAAGTCACTTATTCATAAATCATATTTAATTATTTACACGTAACAAAACGTAACAACAACTAAGAATTTCAGGGAAAATGTTCTGTTCTAGAGATAAAATAAATTTCCTTAGAATTATTTGTCTTTATATTTGTTTATTTAGATCAATCTAAACATTAAAACTAACAGGTAAAACCATTATAGCTCGAGAAAGGGTATCTATCGATATATTTTCCCCACCACTATTAGTCGAAAAAATCGATAAAGCTTATTGACATCACTAATGCATGCATACTTTATTTTTATACATATAATACACAGTATATAGTTGTGATATAGTGTACCCTGCCTCCCGAACCGAACTGTGCGAGAAGGACAGTTGAAGCTTTTTTTGGTATTTGCCTAGTTTTGCCGTGAAATTAAGGGTTTGGGATATAGCTGTTTTCTCAACGAAACGTTAGCCAAATTCAATCATTTTGATCTTATTCTCTTTATCAAAGAATAATCTAGGCCCGTTGGTTTTGCTTTTTCTGAAAATGTTACGTTTACTCTAAATAATGAGTACCATAAGTTGAAAGAAATTTTTTCTGAAATTTTGAGTTTTGAGATGCCCATAATTCTAATTGTAGACAAAATATTGAAAAAAGCAAAACCAACGGGCCTAGATTATTCTTTGATAAAGAGAATAAGATCAAAATGATTGAATTTGGCTAACGTTTCGTTGAGAAAACAGCTATATCCCAAACCCTTAATTTCATATGAAATTTTTTATCTGCTGTTCCCTCTTAATGTACGAATTTTATTGTAATGTGTGCCTAAATGTGTCCGTTGTTAAAACAGCGTTAACCCGCAGTTCCGCTAATGAGCCGCGCGGGTGGAGGTAACGTGTGAAACACAGCTGTTGTCACTAATTCTCGTCTAAAAGTTGACAAAACATTGCGCAACTCCTCTTTGATTACAAGCTCCAGCTCACGAAAATACCTGTTCGATTTTGGGGTTGTGCTCTGAAAGCTACGCGGAGTTTATGCTTGTCGCAGTGATAGTTTTGTTCAAAAAAGTGTCGCACAAAATGTATTTTTCACAAAATATTTTTTTGTAATGTATTTTAAGGTGTTTCCAAATTAGATGTGGATATTATCTGACCATAATAGTCACTTTAAAATGGCAGAAATTCAAATTAATATTGTGTGATTTTCATACTTAATTGCCCGAACACCAAAACTATTGTTCTTGTGCATCTTACTGTCAATATAATTATTGTTCACGTTCAAAAAGAACTAAAAACGGACTTCAATTGCCTGAAAAATTTGGTTTTTGTTGATTTTATCAAAGAGCCAGTAATTAATTACGATAAAATTTATGTGGGACCACTTCTGAAGTGCTCAACCAAACAAAAAAGAATTATTAAAATCGGTTCGCTATTGGCGGAGGTATCGCGTAACACACATACAAAAAAACATCACCTTTTTTGAAGTTGGTTGAAAAGTAATCAGTGATGCTATACTTATCTGAATTATTTAACGCAATAATTGACTGTGAAAAGTATTGTTATTATAACAGGGTGTATTCGCGTAAGTGTTTTATTTCAATTCTAAACAAACTCGCATAATATTTTGAATTTATATCTTACAGCGGTTGGTATGCTTTAATTAACCGAACGTAAAAATATTCGCATATAATTTGGAAGCACCCCATTATATTAAGGTCATTATCAGCTGAAGATGACAGAGTTACTTCGTAGGCAGAGAGATTTAAATATAGTAATAGGTTATAGAGCGGGCATTGGGAAACGTTTCATATAAACATTTTGATCTCAAAAATCAACGGTATGTCAAATGTCTTGTACGGCCGCGTGAAGTTATGTGACATTAGATTGAGTAACTTATTACCAATTGGTAATTAGTTTTTCAATTCAAGTACATTATCCGATTGCTTAACGGTGAAGGAAAACATCGTGAGGAAACCTGCATGTCTTGAACAAGGCATGTGAAGTCCGCCGATCCGCACTGGGCCCGCGTGGTGGACTATGGCCCATACACTCTCTGTAGGAGGGTAGGCCTGAGCCCCAGCAGTGGGGACGTATATAGGCTGTTGATGATGATGATGAATTAGTTTAGGATCAAAATTTTTGTTTGCTTTGTCCGGTCTATTACTATTAAATGTCTTTGTTTGTAGGCCGTTCCAATTATGATTTTAATAAGGAACATCGTCCTAATCATTATGCTTATCTTACGAGTACGAATTTGCAACAGCAGTTAGGTGTTGGTGATATAACTTTATAGGCAAACGCTGACCACAATAGTAGTGGTCAACTTAATTTTTCCAAATTTTATAAAAACTTTTTATGGGTTTGCACTAGACCTTCATCTCACTTGCTAAGGCCATTAGGAAAGTATGCGTGCGCATCCAGAAGCCTAAATCAAGCCATTGAGGCTCTGCTTTCATACCGGAACACAATAGTGCTATTAACACTGGTGTTTGACGGCAGACTTAGGTAAAATGGTTTTAGTAAGCCGGGAGGATATAGAAAATGCCCTACTACCAGCCAAACCGAGTTCTGGGAATCGAATCCGGAATCGCGGAATTGTTATTACAAGCGTGTATCTATAAAGCCACGTAGGCGGTTACTGCGATGATCAATTTCGATGCATAGTTATTATGTCAAATCCCTTCATGATAGGACCTTTGGTCGTTGGCATAGGAGTATGGTTCGTTTTCAGTAACGGTCTGTATCGGCTGACTAGAATTTATTTTCTATTTCTCTCTCTCTCTCTCTCTCCTTAATTTTTTGACTCGCTTAGGCACACATAGACTAAGAAACTTATTTATAATTCAAATAAATAAAATTTTAAATAACGAAAGGTAAAATAAATTTTCACGCGTGCTGCTGACTACTTTAACACTACATTTATTTAGGAGCCAGTACAAGTATATATATAGTATATACTTAGTATATCCGCTCATTAAATGATTCACTCAACTCACATAGCTTGTTCACATATGTTGGTAAAAATTTACAACTCCCACAGGGAAAAATGATAGCGTCAATTACAATTAAAGTATTAATATGAAACAAAAATGCAAATGTTGTGTGAACATGCAGTTCGGCTGTAGGTGAGGTGTCGCGGACCAACGATTATTTCGTAATTAATTAATTTGTTTTGTTTCCAGTACACCTGACCTGTCCGGGCGTCTGGCTACATTGTTTGCGGTCTGCGATCGATCGAAACCACAACCACAATTCTACTATTGTACTGTATTTATCGACCATTTATTGGTTGTTCATTTTGTTGGCCAATAACACATTCGAAAGTAGTAGTAGATTAAGTTACGATAAAAAATACCTGCAATATTCTAACACACTTACTCGTACAGTGGTATTTACTGTACCTCTAGTAGGTGAACGGGCGTGATTAAAAGTCTAAAATTGTTTAAATTTACATCGTAGGCCAAAAACTATGCGGCACAAAAGCCTACTTTCCTAAAATAAAATAATTTCATAATGTATGTATAACCCTTTCATGTGAGCCTACCTGGCCTAAAGCTACACACTTGTCTGGCCTGGTCTTGTACACTTGTAATTTTAGAAGAACATTATCAAAGAAAAGTGATTTAGTTTCAATTTCTGTATATTTTGCTTTAGTTTATTTGTACAAAAACATATAAAACGCATGAATCAGGTAAGAGTTGACGTTGAAAACAAAGATGGCGTTAATAAAATGACATTTGACGCTGTCACTTAGTACAAAAAGAATAATTTGTACAATAAAAACTAATGCAAAAAATGAAATTATAGTATTTGTCTATACATATTTAGATTATTACTTGATTTTTTAAACAGTGTACAAGTGCCGGTCGAGTTTTGAAACATCCCTTTTCGACACCCTAATTTCGGCTCCTTTTATTATACTAATTAATTACATCTGTACGTTTTGTTTTATGGTGCGAGTACTCTTGGTAGGCGAATCCGACTATCGCTTCCTTGGCCTAATGACTACACGTTTGGACTGAATCCGGAGGTCCCAGGTTCCATTACCAGTGGAACCTATTGGTACTCGTCTTGGTTGGTGGTACAGCATTTTCTATGTCCGCAAGCCGCATGGTTACTTACTACTATGTTACTTAAGTGAGTCCCACTGGGAATCGAAGCGGGATCGCTGAATTGTTAGTCCATGCGTATCACTACTAGGTCAAGGATGCAGTTTCAAAATATACTTCTTTTTAATAGGACGTCCCTTGCAGGTATGCAGCACTGGCGCGAGATTCAGTATAAATTCCGTCTCTTCTTGCTGATAATTGACGGATATTTAATGAATGAACTTCTGAACTATTTGAAAATTGCGAGTGCAGCTTCACTAAAACTGGGAACGGATTCTTAAGCATTCCTTGAAGGTATTCTAGAAACGTTGCTTGTAGGAAATGCTTTTGTAACTGTCAATGCCGCTATTGATTGCTGCTGAACGTCTACAATTGTATAGTTTTTATATATATTAAAATGCAGCAATTTAAGAACCAGTTTAAGATGTTACCATTAAGAAGGAAATGCGTTCAAAAAGAATTGGAAACTTCAATTGCCCTAAAAGGCTTTTAATAAAGCAATTTTAATATTTATATCGTTTTCTCATAGATGCTGTTGTCAGAACTAAACCAAATTAAAATGGGACCACACGGGATACACCACCTTTCAAATAAAAAAAAGTATCATCCAAATCGGTTCACAGTTCTGAGGTAACAAACATTTAAAAAATACCCGTCGAATTGGGACGTCCTCCTTTTTTGAAGTCGGTTAAAAAAAGACAATTTAAAATTAAGGTGATTTCATAATCACAACAATTATCTTTTGAAATAGGAGAGGAGGCTTTGGGTATATGCAACCAAATTAGATGGCGTTTAATTCTATTTTATAACGGACACTAAAATAAATCCTACCAAAATAATACGGAATAATGACATTTTTATTTGGATTTTGCAAGTATTAATATCTCAAAAATTTCAAAAAATATAGTGCCTTGAATATTAAAATGCTCATTAGATTTAATTTTTTCATTGCATTCTGAACGTGTTCTTATGAGGGTATAGTCATAGTCATAGTCATATCGTTTATTGCTCTCCATGAGTTTGATTGAGGTGTTAACATTTAGGTGTGCCCATCATGGAACCCAGGCAGGGTATTGCAACATTGCACGCTGTACTTAAAACTATACATAAAATTCACTTAAAATAATATAATTTCATTTACAAAATGTCAATAATTAATATTAATCTAATAGTCAAATAGTCCTCCGCTGCCAACTAGCTCAATTCAAACATGCTAAATGCCAAGAAATATATATAAAACATTATTTTACGAGGGAACTCAAAATATCGATACAAGCTTCACACATTTAATCCTCTAACATGTAATGTGACGTCACAAAACTAATCCGATTTATACGGAGCGTTTTAGTAGAACGTAGAATTTGTATGCATCATGGTATGCCACATCCCGGTGACCGGTCACGAGTCACTTGCATCTTAACCAGATCGTCGGTAAATATAATATTAGAGGTTGTAACCAAATTTAATATTCCTATTAATTTGGTAAATGGACTGTGTGGAAAGTTTTTCTATTACCGTAAAGTGATCGTATCAATTTATTGGGAATGCAGTTAAATTTCAGTGTGTATCGAGTGGGCGCCGCGCCGCCATGCGGGACTTGAAGACGCGCTGCGCTGTAAATAGTGTTCGTTCGTCGCTTTGCCCCAGAGCCCGAGCTGCAGAAAATGCGGCGCATTGTGCATCTGGGGATTTTACGGGCTGCGGATAATGTACGGGGAAAAGGCTGCTTGAGATGTGTCATTGGTGTGTGTTAGGTAAGCTTTAGACATACTACGGTTGTAAGGTGGTCATTTGAATTTAATAAGCCTATTTTTAAGGCCTCGTACTCCCATCACAAGCATGAGATATACGGAAACTGTCAAGAAAATTTTAAAATTTTTACGTAAAGATAAAGCTGGGTTTTAATCGCCTCGCCTAAAGTATTTGAAATTCTATATGGAACTCCATAAAATTGAGAAAGATATCTTTAGGTAAATTACAAGAATAATTTATAACAATTCTTTATAACTTTTAAAGCAGTAAACTTGAATTTGTTAAACCTTCTCCGTTATTTTGAACGATTTCCAAATTCCTTCCTTAGTGTTGCTCAGCAGCAGCAGTTTCTAGATTTTTAAAACAACAGAATACAGAATAAATTCTTCGTGGAAAACTTCATATGGCGTCCCATTTTTAGAGTTCCGTAGTCAAACAAGGAACCCTTATAGTTTCGCTCTGTCCGTCCGTCCGTACGCGGCTTTGCTCAGAGAGTCTTACCACTAGAAAGCTGTAATTTGGTACGGGTATGCATATTAATCACGTTGACAAAGTGGTAAAATAAAAATTTTGAATGATGAAATATTTTTTTCGCGTCTCGCGGGGTATCCTTGTATATGTCTTCGAAAAATAATGAGGGTCTAGGAGCACAACTTTTCGATTTAGGGATCCGTTTGCGAAATATTAAGCTTTTAAGTGATAATTTTTGTCGGAGTTGAGCGTCCCCCCTCCTCTGACTTCTATAACATTGCTATTAAACACAGTTCACTGAACTTAAAAGGAAAACTATCACGACTAAGCTGACTTTACAGATTAACGGGTAATAGTCAACCAAAGTATAACATACACTTGGAGATGTCACAATGAAAATTTCGTACAAATTCCATTCCAATTACTTTTCATTACACGTTTGAACTTATTGCGAACGGCAACTACGGAACCCTACACTGCGCGTGGCCCGACACGCACTTGGCTGCTTTTTAAATGTCAAATGTAAATTAGACCCTCACACTTTAGGATTTCTTGCTTTACCGCAAGTGGCAGAATTACCATCGACCTATCACTTGATACTAATTAATTAATTAATAAAAAAAAGTCAGAACAGAATAGATATTCTTACGCTCAGTATAGTTTTACAGCTTTGTTGAAGCGAAGTAGCCTTCTAACATTTTAAACTTAAGTACAAAAGAGTTATCTAACGTCTCTTCAATAATTTCGTTGCACAAAGGCTTTTCATTTCTGAAATTGAAAAGAGTGTTCGAACAAAGGAGAGAGATAGGCAGTCGGAGAGATCCGGATTTCATACAGCTTAGAGTGTAACATAATTGTGAATGTGGAAATTCGTGATAATTCGAGCTCGGCGTGAAATGCATCCTCCGGTATCATTCGGGGACTCGTACGGCGGCGGGTGGCGGGTTTACCTAATGTGCATCGCATTGCCTCGGCATGCCTGCCGTCGACGTTTCACCCCCAACGCTCCACTACTTTACATTTTATTGCAGACGAATGGCTGGAAAAATCCTATTTTTTGGGTTTTATTTTAACACTTTTGTCCCTCTGGAATGGTGCGATGATCGGCCAATTTATTGTGATAATAGTGTGCCGTGTTGGTCACGGTCGAATCACAGACGAGATTGGCACCAAATTGGCCGGTCTAATTGCTCCGTGCACTTTTTAGTGCAATTTTTACCGACCTCAAAAACAAAACACAATCCTCAAAAAGGCGGAAGTTATCAATTCGGATGTACGTTCTTTAGTATATTATTAAAACAGGAAATAAATAATCGGCCAGATAACGTGACTATTCATTTTGATTTGAATATTAATTACTACAATTTAAGTTTAAAATTCCTGAGATGTGCCCATTTTGAATTAATATATTTTCTATACTATTTTATATAACCTACGGCTATACTTTTTGTTGTTATAATGAAATCCCATGGGAGCAGTTCTCACATGAGTAAGTAGGAAGGAACTAGAAAGGTACATTAAATATACTTTAGAATAATTGTTACTATACACATGGCACAGCAGAATCCTAAATATATTAATGTATTAATATAATGAAGTAATATAATATGTACGTGATAGGCTTTATTAAATGCCTACTCCCGATAAGTATCGTTAACATAATAAATTGACTTATCTCACTCGTTAATTGAGCTCGATTATCTTAATTTCCATTGCGGAATGGATTTCCCTGTCTGCGACACCGATAATTAAGCTAAGTTTCTTCAGGAGGGATTTATAAAAGGACACCTTATAAATGTACAATTTTTGTACAAAAATATTCCTTTTTGTGTTTAGCCAGAGGCAAGGCGAGAACTTCTTGCAATAAAAAATAATACCGGCCAAGGGCGGGTTTGGAATGATTACGCTGGGTTCCTGATTCAATAGTACTAAACAAATTTATTATTATCAAATATATAGGCACTGCAAACACTATTCCAACAACACAATGACGAATGTTACATTGCAAAGAAGAAGAGTTATCGATTTTATAGTTCCAAAATTCAATAGTTTTATTTAGCATATATGATTCCAAAGTTCGTGGAACATTGTTATTAAATTGGAGCCATGATTAGAGCATTTGAAATCGTAAAAAAGCTACTACTATAAACATGTTATTGGTAATTCTTGTTTACAGTAAATATATGAGATTCACACATAATATGTTTTGTTGTGACACGATCTTAGAATTGCTTACATCATGATGTGTCTAGGACACATCAATTAATCGAAACCATTTCTTAATATGACTAACTAAACGCATATATATCTGACGCGAATACTCTATCTAGAAACTGTAGAAATGTGACGTCCATGATAGTACGAACAGTTGGACTGTCGCAAATAATAAGAGATTTTTTGTTTGACTACGGAACCCGAAGAAATAACAAGTCGACACGCTTTTCTCGCTCCCGGCCATTGTTATAGGAAATGTTTAGAATTACTGGCACGTATTTATTTTATGTTACCTTGATGGTTTCACGACAGGTTTATTATATTATATTCTGAAAGTAAAGAAAACCCCTCGTTCCATTCTTTGTAGGTTTGATGGTGTATGTGACACGCTTATAAATTACTAGTGGTCAAGTGGTCGAAATTCGACCATAATTAAATTTGAAAAATAAAATAAAAACATATCAGCATTCTGCACTCTTCTATATAAACTATAAGTGTGCAAAATTTCATACTCCTCCGTCCGCGTAATTTTCGTAAAAAGGGGTACAAGCTTCAAGTATTAATGTATAGAAGATAACGAAACCAATTTGTTCATATTGAACACTATCAAGAGCATTTAAAAGCAAGTAGCTAATTTATTAAACGGTAAAATTGACAAAGTTATAAAATAAAGAACACCAGAAGAAGCCCGTTCGTTTCCTCACCATCATCGGCCAGGAAATCTCGGACGTTTCCTGGCTAATGATGATGATGTTATATGTAGATCTGATGATATCGATATGATGCATATAAAATAAATAAATAAATCAAAATGTTTTATTTGCAACACACACAAAAAATAATAATTATTATTATATATTTAGCACAGATAATATATTTTTATAATGAATATAAATACAATATTACGTTGAGATTGCTAAAATAATAGTCATCGCGTCGCACTTGAGGTACGCGAATGCCTTCCGACTTTACCGTTTATTAGATTTCCAATAAAAATGAATGTACAATTTTCAATATTCGATATGGGTTCAATAAGAGCGAGGTCGGGAGTCGAGAGCTCGGGAATGGAACAATACCGTGCAGCCAATGCATCTCAACCTGGTACATCATAATTCCTACAATAAGTGCAAGTCACTGCATTCCTTCACGGCGTATTTAATTAAACTGTGTTTTAAGAGTATCCAAGAACAAAAAGACGCTTCAGAGTTGAAGCAGTCTTCAGTTCAGACTGCTAACTTCAGTCAGATTCAGAACAGTCAGATTGCTAATAGCACTTTTTTCTTTTAGCACGTCTACCAGTTTGCGATTACACCCAAGTATGCCAGTGAATAGCACTGTAATGAAAGAACGTATGGCAGGCACACCTACAGCGCCTCAAAGGGTGAGGCTTCTAGAGGAAGCTTTCTTTATATTATGAACGTATTCTTTATATAAAATTTTAATCAAAATGTACTATTATTATAATATATTGACCAACTCTGTCAAGCTCAGATAAAAGGACGGCATGCGGCCAGATTGTGGAAGACGTCTATCTCAATTTTTAAGAAAAACGATTATGTGTCTCTTATATTCATAACTTATATTAAGTTGAAGTATGTATTTATTATTGATTTACATTAATATTTTGTATATGTCATATTTATGTTATTATGCTCAAAGTTAAAATGCAATACTGGCTTGATGTTAGCTTGGACCATCTCTGACATAAATAATGGTGTATTTTAATGAGACTCACTCTTCTACGAATATTGAGTTATAGTTGATTTCAGAACTTATACTTCTGTAGTTAATTTGAACTTATACAATTTCTTTACAGTTACGTCAACTAACTTGGGATAACAGTACGACTTAGAGCGAACTTTTCAAGTTAACAAGGAAACTTCAGGCCATGCAGAACTATTAAAGAATTGATTGGCTTAGTTCAGCGGATCTACTTTTGCTTCGATTCACAATTGAATAGAAATTTGTAGTTATTTCCTTGAAACACTTGGACATAATTCATGTGACTCTGCACACATGTCCACACACTCTCATGAACTTCTGTATGCTTTTAAATATGTTTAATTAATTTCATTTACGAATTACACTAAAATTTAAAAAAAAACTACTCTACAAACTTCTGAGTCGATTTTTAACAAATGTAGCTAAGAATCACCGCATCAAAATCGGTTCATCCGTTCGAGAGCTACGATGCCATAGACAGACAGACATTGGCGTCAACTTATAACACCCCTCTTTTGCGGCGGGGCTAAAAATATTCTTAAGTATTTCGGAAAAACAATTGGAAACTCTCGGCGTAACAACGGTGCAGTTTAAAAGACAATCCAATAACAGCCGGATGTCCCGTTGCCGTTCTATTAAGATTGCTGTCGATCGACGTAATAGACGACCGAGATCGAGTACAGACTATATACGTATATACAGTATACACACAAGACTTTTGCTTTAATTGAACGAAATCACTGTAGGAAAGCCATGGTAAAGTTAGCTTTAAACTTAGATAAAACTAGCTTTTGGACTAGCTAGCGGGTGGAGTTTAGAAAATATCTCACGGGAAAAAATAGCCTATGTCCTTTTATAGTCCTTCAACTATCGCTATACAACAGTTGCCAGTGCCACCGAGGGTCCTTGCACAATGTTCTCAGTAAACACTACTGTTTCTAGTGAGAGTAACTTAACCCATCCATACTGATATTATAAATGCGTGAATGAAAGTGAGTTTGTATGTTTGTTTGTCCTTTTTTTTACGTCGTAACGGAGATACAGAATGACTAGTTTATTTTTGTACAGTAAAAGCTCTTTATTCGCGGGGTATATGTTCCATAAATATGCCGCGAATACAGAAACCGTGAATACGGAATGGTAATTTATATGGGATTATAGGGGATACGTTCCTAGGTGACCAAAAAATACATAAAAAATTAATTTAATTGAAGTTTTTGAACATTTTAATTAATTATCTTAAGGCTTAGGCAATGGTTTGAAGAATTTTTTAATTGTTTCTTGCTTGGCAGTTTTCAAAAGCTCCTTCAATTCAGACTGATACACAGCAGTCGCATTAGCAATTTGCCTCTTGAACATAAGACTTCGTTCCATTTACGGGTCAATGTTCATAAAGAAATCGCAAAGCTCATTTGCCATTCTTAAACCTTCACTAAGATTTTTCAAATTGAATGTCTCGTTTCCAGTGCTTGTTGAAGCCTCTTCTTCAATGGGCTGTGAATTTAACATTTCCTCCAAGTCGGTTTCAGGCAAATCATACTTCATACTTTAGGCAAACTTGTAATAAGATCTATTTTACTTTTTTATTAATCCATTTGACAAGGATATTGGGTTGGATACCTATTGGAATAATTTTATTATTATGTATGTACTTATTAAATCCGCGAATAATTTTTTTTAGTCGCGAATATAGAAATTGGGTCGCATTTTTAAATCCGCGAATAGTGAAAACGCGAATAAAGGAAGCGCGAATAAGGAGCTTTTACTGTATAGATGTAGTTGAAGGACCGGTAAAGGACATATGCTACTTTGTATCCCAATTGACTGCTTCCGTGGGATAATTTACTAATTCCACGCGGACGAAGTCGCGGGCATAAGCTAGTATATTGGTGTGTGTGATTGTGTGTCTTTGTTTAAGCAAATCAGCTTACCTATATCCTCAATAACGTGGATTGATTAGGTCTTACTTTGTGTCTTGCTGCTTTTTAGAGTTCCGTACTCAATGAGACCCTATTACTTAGTCTCCGCTGTTCGTCTGTCAGTGCGCTGTATATCATGATCTATAATAGGTAGACAGTTGAAATTTTTACAAAATGTGTATATGTCCCTTGTCGCTATAAAAACAATAATAAAAATAAAAATATTATATAAATATATCACATTAAAATCGCCACTTTAGTAATATAGCTGATAGCGCGTGTATATGAATATTATTTTTAATGTGTAAAAATTTACACACTTCCATATTAACAAAATAACAACGTTTTGTTCGGTGGTTGTTACCATACATATTATTTGATTTTCAGTATGTTAATAATTCATATTCTGTACGGTACCGTTTGTGCGCGAGTAGGACTCGCACTTGGCTGGTTTTTTATTCTAAATATTATACTTAGAAACCGTCTAATGTGAACCCAAACGTAACTCGCATGAAGGCTCACTTCGTTAGCTGTCACGAATGAAATGAAGAGGGGGGAGGTTAGACTTGAGCCAGAACTTAATGCTGGGTGAGGCGAGGTGCAGGCAGGGCACGGGGGAACACTTTCATTTCCTTTCACATATTCACGAGGCAACGAACAATATCTCAGTAACAATGGGTTCGTAATTTGGACGCGATGGCGCCCCGGGGACAATGCGTCAAGTGACTCATTATCGTGGAAAAACTGCTTCGGGCAGAGAAATCACTTCTCGTTTCTGGGACGCGTACGACGACGGGACAATGTGAGTGCGTGCGTTGCCGGGACACCGCCGCCGGGATGACGGGATACTACTCGTGTCCCGCGGTGAAGTTCTTATTGTGACGTCTGTTGGTGAGCCCAAGTGAATGTACTATATTCGTATTATGATTATATAATACAACAAATTGAGTAATTATTTCAGATTAATTTATCCAGTAATACGTAAATACGTACAGACATACTGTAGTCAAGTGTCGGTGGCGCAGTGGATAAGGCGCGGACTCTCAATCTGAGGGTACCGGGTTCGAATCCAGTCGTGTACCTATGAGTTGTTTTTCTATTCAAGTACATTATCCGATTGCTTAACGTTGAAGGAAAACATCGTGAGGAAACCTGCATGTCTTGAACAGGCATGTGAAGGAGGAGTTTTGTAGGTAAAAATCCTACATAACCCGACTCTTCCTCTAAGGAGTCGGATATCTTTTGTAGATCCCCTTCGTAAAAAGGCCACAATCTGCTGGTGCTCAGTATCCCCTTTATTTATATCTCAAAGCATTGCACAAAGATGAAACCAACTCGATTTCTGACAATTTCATTAAATCGCTAAGTGTTCTGAGCTTGTGTAATCACATTAAGCTAAAAAACATTTTTACTTGCGTTCTCTCATTATGAAGGTTGAGATCTCCCATGACCTGTTGTCGGGAAGGGCCCCTTATGAAGGGATTGCTCCTTGCAGCACTAAGTAGCTACTATTCGTGAAATATGCAATTAAATTTTGCCTTCCCGTTGAACAACATTGGCTTTTCAGCGATGTAAAGAATTTGTGAGAGAGCCAAAATCTTACGTTGTCCTTTAGATGGATGTTTGCATATTTTATTTGTGATAATACCCAGTTCATATAGTTTGTTTGAACATGCTTTGTATTATAACTTACAGTATATTTTTAAAGATTTCTCTTTCTAAGCTTCGCTTAGCATTTCATGTACGAGTATAAAAGTATTTTAGCCAAGGAAAAGGACTTAACATAAAAGCTACCTGTAAAAGCTTATTAAGAAAATCTTGTTAGTTAAAGCCTTTCCTTATTTAGAATAGACATTTTTATATTGGACAAGAATTCCAGAAACACTCATTTTAAATTACACGGATTAACTTTTTACAGATATCTTCAACGTAAAGATTTTTTACTCCTATGAGTGTATTATATGAATAACAACAAGAACAATGCGATTTAAATACAGTCATAAGATAAATAAAAAAGAAGCGTCGGTGGCGCAATGGATAAGGCGCGAACTCTCAATCTGAGGATACCGGGTTCGAGTCCAGCCGTGTACCTATGAGTTGTTTTTCAATTCAAGTACATTATTCGATTGCTTTACGCTGAAGGAAAACATCGTGAGGAAACCTGCATGTCTTGAACAAGGCATGTGAAGTCCGCCGATCCGCACTGGGCCCGCGTGGTGGACTATGGCCCATACACTCTCTGTAGGAGGGTAAGCCTGAGCCCCTGCAGTGGGGACGTATATAGGCTGTTGATTATAAGATAAATGTATAGTGTACATTGGGATTCTTACAAAACTTTGATTTTGAAAGACAATCGGGCGTCATGTGACACTGTAAGGACATAGGTCCCGAGACAATTGGGTACTTGACAACTAATTAGTTTGGAGGTTCATTGTATCTTATACCGTAACTGAAATTAAAAGAAAGCCCCCAAAATAAAAATACGTAATAATTTTAATATTTTATTTGGATTTAGCAACAAATTAAAGTCCCAAAAATTGCGAAAAATAAAGTTCCTCGAATAGTAAAATGCTTATTAGATTTCTCATTGGATTTTGAACATTTTCTTATAGGGGTAAATAACACTTAAAAACATTATTTTACGAGATAACTCAAAATAGCGAACAAGCTTCATACATTTTAACGCTCTATAAACACGTGTGACGTCACAAATGTCACCCGGTTTATGGTTGAAACATACTATGAAAACGCAACGCGATGTGTTGTGTCGCCACCCGACGCTCGTCGTGCACATAGGCAACACGCCACGCGATGCTACAACACGTATCGTGTAGTGTAGTATCTCACGAAAGACTGAAGTGTATTGACGTGTCACGTGGCCATGGATTCGATTCTGCTTGAAGGCGAGCTAGATGATGATTTTGAAGAAGATTTCTTGCAGATTTTGGGGATATATTTTGTACAGAAACAGCTAATAAAAAAAGACGTACTAGACGCAGACGATAACACTGAGTACCGTTTCACTAATTCTATTAATTCTTCATCCGACATTTTAAACCAATTTTTAAACAAAAACTAACAAAAAATATCTTTTCTTTTATGATAACCTTAAAAATGTTCTCGAAAGAACGCGTGGCGTCGGGTGTTAACTAGAAACACACTGCGCTGATTCGTCGGGTGGCGTGTCCTCCCCCTCTCCCGGCAACACGCTGATCCAAATCGGTTGGATGTTGCGGCGTGTGGTCACATAGCGTGTTGTCTATGTGCTTCTGACTATATTAAATATATGGAATTGATAAGTACTGACATGCGTCGGGTGGCGTGGCGTCGTGTCATGTTTTGGTAGTATGTTTCCGCCTTTATATGGAGCGTTTTAGCACCGCGTGACTAGAATCACTTTTCGGCGGGTTGTGCTAAAAAAAAGTATTCGTTGTATCGAGAAAAAAAAATTGATACAGCTATTTTTTTACATGGACTATCGATTCAGACAAAAATATATTTTTTGACAAATAGCCAATTTCATTCAGCGACTCCCGCGTCATCGGTCGGGTCGGTCGGTCCATCTAGTGGGGGGACGGCCCGGTACACGCTTCTATATGACTGTACATAACTTTGAAACATCCCTCTTGATCGTGTAAACACAAATATCTACGTACACAACACCACTATTGCAGGTACATAAGTCTCGTGCTCAGAGGTCGTTATAACCTGCCGCTTATCTCGGTGATTCCTTTTTATTGCCCCCGCGTGTATCCTCAGAGAATTGATGTAACGTTCATCTTTACAAATAAAACACGAAGCTGTTTACATTACATTACATTATCATCTTCGCTAATCTATTATATACATAGTTTTTATACAGTTGCTGTGAACCAACGAGGCTAACATGTTTGAAATTTATTTATTTAATCAGACGATTTGTGCCGGAGGTCACCAGCGACCGCTCGGCAGCCAAAAGTTGTTGCTCGCTTAGTACCACCCATGGGACACGTGCAGGCTTAAGCAACATCATCCTTGGGCCATAATATACCACGCGGACCGATAGTGGCTAAGTAAATACACACACATTTGAATTTCATCTTATATAAGAGGGTTTCCTCATGATTTTTCCCTTATTTCTGATATATTATGTTTCGGGGGATGAGCATCATCACTTCACTATCAACGTCTGCCAACTGCGGTGATTGTCGAAAATGTATTTATGGAAAGTATTATGTGTCGAAGAAAAGTTGATCAATAATGCAATATAAAAAAAATCGCCATTCTATACTATTTTAAATTATTATAAAATCCTGTTTTAATTTGCATATTTTAGATTTGTTCGCAGAGCATATGCGAAAATTAAATGGTTGTTTGAAAGATTAATAACTTTGATTTATTACAACAATTATATTTAAGTCGACGCTTGGCTGCAATCACATGTGACGATGTTTCCCACAAAGATATTTAGTATTTTAATGCCTATTGCCTATCCTTGTCTCCACGATAATACATATAACTTAAGTATTATTGTGTGATGAAATATAGCGTGCTATTTATTCACTGTGTTACAGAATTAATTTACGAGTTTCATCTCTTTATACGAGCAAAGTCGTAAAACAAGGCTCCGAGTTAAGACTTTGGTAATCCTCGTGAAAATACTAGGGCATTTAAAGGAATTACGTTTCACAGGTAGTGTACCTACTTAAGGTGTGCCAGAAACAACGGTACAGGTTACAAGACTATTATGTTCATCATCAACAGCATATATACGTCCCCACTGCAGGGGCTCAGGCCTACTCTCCTACAGAGAGTGTATGTGCCATAGTCCACCACGCGGGCCCAGTGCGGATTGGCGGACTTCACATGTCTGTTCAAGACATGCAGGTTTCCTCACGATGTTTTCCTTCACCTTTAAGCAATCAAATAATGTACTTGATTTTAAAACCAACGAATTAGTATACGGCTGGATTCGAACCCGGAACCCTCAGATTGAGAGTCTGTGCTTTATCCACTGCGCCCCGACTATCATGTTAGTTTTCATTTAAACCTACAAAGTGCTATGTGAAAAGAAGAAAATAAAACATATATATTCTGTGTTTTACTGTAAGTCGATTCAGGCCATATGCTCCCAGTTTTATAATACGGCGTGTCTTACCGTGAGTGTCGTAAAACAGTATGAACATTACTCACAAATTGACCCACAAAGCTGTTAAGGATTATCTACAATTGCGTCCAAAAATATTTAAAGATGTAATTGAATAGTTTTATTTAGAGGTGTAAAACGTGGGAAAGTTTGCTGTTGGCGGTGGCAGCGGCACATGCTCAGCAGTAGACAAAAGAAGCTGATAATTATGTCAAAGCGGTAATAGGTTGTTCTAGTCTAATGTAACATTATGATCATGTAAGTACGAGTAATGTAGAATCCGTATCTGGAAGCGTCTTGAAAAATACCATGTACTCGCTCAAGGCATTGTTCGATTCCACTCGCTCCCGGAAAACATTTTCCTTTCAGTAATAACTTCCAACTTCAATGGGTGCATCCGTAAACAAAATACGTTGAAAAGGTTGAACCGACGGCGAGCACTGTACGCCTGCTCTGTCCAGCTTCTATACCGAATGTTTTTCGCTGTATACTTCTTTGTTGTTAGCATTCACATGAGTACCTACTAAGCAGATCTAACGGTATTTTTCTTGGAATGAGTGTAGTTTTTTTACCAAACCGCCTACATGGCCCATGGCTAAATATTGGATTCACAATTTTGAGGTCCCGGGTTCAATTCCTAGTGGGTTACCTATTGGTACTGGGTTTGGTTGGTGGTTGAACATTTTCTAGGTCCGCCTTGCTAGCTACCACCATGTTACCCAAGTCTGCCACCAAATAGCAGCGTTAACAGCACTGTTGTGTTCCGGTATCAAAGGGTAGCATAGCTAGCGCCTCATTTAGGTTGGGGCTTCTGGGTGCGCACGCTTACCCTCCAAAGGCCTTATCGTCACTTACCATCAGGTGAGATGAAGGCCAAGTGTAAACCCATTATACATTTTTAAAAAAGACGAATTGAAAACATCCCCTTTGTCCTGTCCCCTCCCTCCTTCAGCACATTTCCAATTTCAAAGAATTCTTATTTCGATTTCGCAGGTGAGACCGTCGCCGTGGCCGTTTAGATAAAAGGAATCCTCAAAAATATGTTCTTTAAATTGTATTGTATATATGTAAATATAGTGTCCATATACGTCTCACTATATAGTCCTTAAAATCAATTAAATTAAAGATTCATTTTATCAATTTAAAGTGGTTCACAGGAATGCTTAAACAACCTGACCTGTCTGGATTCACATATATATTCTATAAAAATATATGTATCCAGTTTGTATCTTTTATAGTGAAGTTTTTTCAAGCATTTTAAATTGTGAGATATGCTATCCGTTTGATGAGAGTTCGTCCTTCAGCCACGGCGGCACCGGGCGTCCTAGCCTCACTAATAACTTCGACAGCGCCGTGTTGTGCGGCGTGTAGTATTCCCGAAGGTACCTCGCAGACTGTTCTTCCATTTCCGGAAATTTTTGTCTATTGCTGCTTATACACACTGATATGTTGCTCCTAAGACAAAAACCTTTTGTGGGTTCATACCTGTCAAAAAAGTTGTTTATGCTTATTTTAAATTAAATTTATTAACAATCCGCATCCGTGGCCTAATGATTTAATGTTGGGAGTGGGGGTACCTAGCGGTACTCGGTTTAGTTGGTCGCAAGGCATTTCTATGTCGCTATGGATAGCTACCAACATGCTACTTAATTCTGCCGCCAAACAGCAGTGTTAATAGCACTGTTGTGTTCCGGTATGAAAGGTAGCAGAGCCAATGCCTCATTAGATTGATCATTCTGGGTGCGCGCTCACCATCCAACGGACTTATCGTCACTTGCCATCAGGTGAGATGAAGGCCAAGTGTGCAAATCCATCATACATAAATAATTTTTTTTAAAAGTAGGCGCATTTCTATCAACGCCAAACCCCGATATAGCGTTAAATAAAATACATTTTATTTCCTGCTTCTGTCATACCGCAATTCAATGTTTCAATGTTTTAATTATGATGCAAGAAAAAGATTGCGAGAAATTTCTGCAGAATGTTACGAGGAAAACGGGGTTGGAACAATGCAGGCATGCTTAAGACATGTAGACTGTAGGGGGTGACCGCGGAATGAAGCTGGATATCACAAATAGCTTAATGTACTTACTTTAGTAATCTATTGTAGTGGATACGAGGTATTAGCTTAAGTGACTTTTGCAGCTCGTCCATGACGGGGACAGGGTCGGAGCGGAGGAAGGTCCCGTCTACAAGGTGTACTTGCTTGTCATCGTACTCAGCCAGCCACCGATCCAGATGGTGACTGTACTCGCCTGGGATCAGGCACTGACTCCTGAATAAGGAATATGAGGAGGAATAGGACAATACAAATATTTGAAATAAAACAACGCTTGGACATGATCTATCCAAATCTTAAGCGTCCACATTTGATTTGAAGCTTCCCGGATTGCAGTTGTGAATTTTTTTGGTGTCATTTAAAGAAGAAAGCAGGAAAAAGACGCGATGCAGGCCACTCACCTATATCCAAAAAAGGAAAAGATGTACTAACCAACGATAATAATACGACGATAATCCAACGGAATGGGCCGATCTTATAAAAGCGATGAGCCTCTGACTGTTGACCTATAATGACTGACCCTATAATGTCTGGTTTGAGACCAGACATCATAGGTGTAACTAAGAGGGAAGTACGTTCAGCGGTATACTTGACTTATCAGCCCGTGTCTCTCCACTGCTAAAGATAGGCATCTCCCAACGTGCGCCACTCCTTCCGGTCTTCAGTCCTCCTCATTTACTCGCTCCTCGCTATCTTCTTAAGGTATTCGTCAGACCAGCGGGCTGGAGGCCGTCCCACCCTGCATCTCCCGGTCCGAGGTGTCCACTCGAGAATCTTTCTACTCCAGCGACCGTCTGTCCGTCGGTATATACATAATGAGTACATACTATCAGTAGAGGCTTAATTTGAAAGTGATTGAGATTTACCGTAGATCCCTGAGCGTCTTGGGCGCGGAGTCGTTTGCCGTGATGACTGTGTGGAAGGTGTAGTTGTTAGCCACGGGGTCTCCATGCGAGCGAATGTGCTGGTACCACGAGTAGGCCCTGGTGAAAGGCTTCGAGTCAAAAAAGGAGTTCAGGTTCCAGAAATACTTCGGAGTTGAACTGATTTCATTCATTATAGGTTATGTTCTGTATTACACACAAATAATAAGTACAGAAGAGTAGAAAATAGACATGTAGCTTGATAGTCAAGTCATATTCCCGAAAGTTTGATAAACCAACCTCTTAGCAGGCGAAACGAGTACAGCGATTATTTCAGTCCAGGGCAGCAGCATATGAGCCCTCCGCGGGGCCATGACGTCATCGAAGTACGTCGAAGACTTCTCAAACGTATAACGAGCCACGGGAGTTATCAAGGTCCACGGGAAAAACTCTATGTACCTGATAACACTCGACGAAGTAAGTAAACACTAAACATTTTCTATCAAAATCTACCAGTTAGTTCTTGAATTGAAGATTCAGTGTCAAATAAACAACTAACCAATCAAGGCCCTTGAAATAGTTAGGGTCATTGAAGAACTGCAATTCTTCCTTCGTTTCAGGGTGATGGAGATTTGCTGATAAAGCTGGGTGAATCGTCAGCAGCGTGTGAAGTACCGTACCGCCCGTCTTCGGTGGTCCCACGACCAGGAACTTGGGAAGCACTTGTATAAGGCACAATCCGTACTTAGACCATATCATCCTGTGTCGGGGGTCTTCACAGGGATTCTGGTGGATAATAAAATGCTTATATGTTTATAGGTCTATTGTTGGCCTGGATACTAGGCGACGAGAATGTTACAATTTTTAACTATTAAAAAAGCTGTTTTGGTAGGTCGTCTATTACTTTATAGTTAGACTTACCTCCCATATTGGGTTGAGCTCATCAGGCCTCAATTGGAAATATTTCTCAGCTAGCACGAGAGGTGGAGCTGTCATCAGTCTCACGTTGGTCCATTGAAGTAGGAAAAATAACTCTGACTCTAAAATGTCGAAAGATTCCCAGTTTTTCAACTGAGTCGGGAATACGCTGATCTGTCAGTTAAATAATTTAAAAAAGTCTTATAATTATGTTAAGCACAATTTGTTCGCATTAATTGGCCTTTATAGGCTTGATAGTGACAAAAGGATGCAAAACGTGCTCACTCAGAAGTCTTAAATTAATGAGACCAGATAAAATACTAAATAACTCATGTAAAATTTTCCCTTGTTAATGGTATGTTTTATGACCTCAAAATCACCGTTCTTGATCAGATTACAAATAATTTCACTACTGCATGGATTCGGATAGGCATTCGAATAAAAAATAGGCTAAAACCCAGCGTCAATATGCCAAAGCTCTTTACTTCTACATTTATCCGTATTATTACATCCAAATTCGATGAATTGACTTACCGGGTTATTGATTATTGTTTGCAACAGTATGCCTCCTTTAACGGATGCCTCTAAGCTAAGCTGTCTCGGCAGCACCATCACGCCATCGTGTTGGAAACCACGATGTGTCCTGTGTTTTCGTTGAAGATAAATAAATTCGATCCTGAACCCACCAAAAAGCATCAGATTTGTCAGAACGTGTTTCAAGAAACGGTTATTATCTTAGATACACGCGTTATTTCACTCATCATAATCATCAACAACAGCCTACATATGTTCCCCACTGCAGGGGCTCAGGTCTACTCCTACTCTCACACTCCTACTCCTACAGAGAGTGTATGGGCCCTAGTCCACCACGCGGGTCCAGTGCGGATTGGTAGACTTCACACACACCTTTGATTTTTTTATCAGTGCTTAATGTAGTACCACAGAATGCTTCAGAGTAAAGGGGTACAAATAAAGTATCTTCACATATACATAAATAAATAGCATTTTTTGTACTGACACTATAAGATGAACTTCATCTTGCATAGCATAACGCTGCGAACTTAACGCGTAATTCTAGCTCTTCTAGCTAGCTAGCCGCGTCTGCTTCTTTGAGTAAAACCACCCAGGTGGCCACAAACCATGCCTGGTAATACTAACCTGACGTAATGTGGATACTCCTCGGTGCTCGTCACCTTCACATCCCAGACTCTCTTCCACGCGTCGTACAGCGGCTGGTGTACTGGATAGATGCCGGAGTAATGACGCGTCACAGAGTAGCTAAAGTTGGTGGGTATACCGTGATCTACGGCGAACTGCTTGTTCATTATCATCTCAGCTTCGAGCTGCGACACGTTGTAGAAGTGGGGAAGTAGGTGTAGTTGACTGTACCTGATTGGATAATATGTTTTTATTTAATGCGTTCTATTAACTGTATAATTGTTAACAGTCCCTACATTTAACTATAACTGTACTCGCTCAGCAATGCACGGCGCTCGTGAACTGTCAGTCATTGACACTTTGACACTTGACGTTTAGCAAACCACACAGTGACACGCGAGACAGTGAAAGCATGACAATACATACACAACATTAAAATTTTTTTGCAATAAAATATTATTTTTTGGGTAACTGAATAGTATTGTACTTAGTTGCAAAAAATACTGTCAAAGAAATCTTAAACCAATGCAACACATTGTTTTAGGATAGGACAGTCGCATTTGTTAGCAATTACTTCCAGAATGCTGTTATAGCGCGCTGAAACGCGTTCTAGCTGGAATGCCCAGTCCTTTCGCGCACGATAGGAAAACACATCCTGAATGTGCTTTACTGAACTCGGCAGCAACATAGTATTTTAAAATGTTAAACGTTTGTTGTCTGTGCTATTTATTACCAGTAGTAACAACATTATTTCTACCCCAGTTACTATCGACGGTCTCAGTAGTATAATGAAGATTTTTAACCCGCCTTACACCAATAACTGCATTGAGAAAACCTAACATTAATGATAGCTGCTTGTGACACTAGCTTGCACGTCTTCTAAATACAAATTGTCGTATACAACAAAGTGTCTATTAACTTACCAAGTAAAGTGTTCCCTGTGCTTCAGCAGGGCGTCGTCCCCTATGTTCTCGAGCATCGTTCCATGGTGGTAGTACTTGGCGCTGAAGCCCAGGTTGAAGCGGAACCCCGGCACCAGACGCTGCAGTGCTGCTTGTGACGCCAACAGAGCTTGCACGTCTTCTTCGGGCAACCGAGTTCCTGATAATACTCGTAAGTAATTAATTTTTACCGTAACACAGTTCACCATAATTTAGATTTGGGATGTCAGGAGTTTTTTTGAAAAATATACCTCAAGGTGACAAACGCTAATTTTGGGATGGTAACTTAAACAATATAGTTTTCGATTCCAGAGGCAGAAAACATAAATCTACTTTCACCAAAAAGCGAAACCCAGTATTAATTATACTAAAGCGTTCCAGAAATTTCCTTCTTCAACTTTAAATATACATTATTTGGATATAGGACCATATACAGTGGTCAATTTCCTGTTAATGATATTGACTAAGATTACATAAAGAAGAACTGTTATCATTATAAAATAACTCTGCGTCATATAGACCAGTCTATAGACAAGTCATCATCATCAGCCGGTAAACATCCACGTCTGGACGTCCACGTCCACGTCGTCGGTTCATCTAGCAGAGGGACGGCCCGGTACACATTTCCGGTACGCAGTCACCATTCAAAAACTCTTACTGACGGTAAACAAATATACGGCGACAAAAGCTAGCCAATAAAAACTAAAGAATCCAATACGAAGTTACGATTCCCAGCGCGTATAAAGCAACAAAAATTAAAAAAGTTCTTCAAATTACTCACCGCTCTCTTTGAAGAAGATATTATCAATGTCGATGAGAATCCATCGATCGAGGTTCAAGCTAAGTTGGACGTTGCTAAGGTAGCTTATTGCGTCCAAAAACAATAGCCGATGTAACCAGAATTGCAACCCCGATCCAAAAAATACCTTTTGGACACCATCTTTACGACCATTGTCTAAGACTACTATCGGTAAAGATACTTGTTCTTCTGAAATAGAATAAATAATGGTAATGTGGCTACTCGCCTGAAGCATATAATAGGTAAATAGGAAAGTAAGGCCATTTTTCGGTAATTCTGTGAAAGTGTCACGTCAGACTACATGAGAGTGATAGCAGTTAGATGTTATTAGATGCAGTTGCTGATTGGTCGCCTTTCACGACACCCACGGGATGACATGACTTGGTACTATTCTAAAGCTGAGACCACAGAGCTTTGAAATTTAATATGAGATATGTTTCCTAAATGTTAAAAGTTTTCAAATCGTAGTGACCGATCTTGACATAAATGTATAGCTTTTTTGCTAACCACTAGTTCCGTTATCGTTTCGCTGCAAGGCCCAAGCCACTGGTTCATAACTTGAAGTGTTAACTATGAACACAGTCCAGCATTCGCCAGGGAGCGGGCCCCGGGTTCCTCCTCCATCTCGAGTCAGCCGAAGCATGGGTGACAAAGCATTTAATGTTGCATCCTATAAGCGAAGTATTTTTGAAACACACATTTTATTCAAGATTAACTATAAATATGATAGATTATGATATACTTCATCGGAAATGAGAGAGATAACGTAATGTATGTACATTTAAAATCATGCATAATATGCATAAAGGCAGCACAAGATTCTTATGGTTTATAACTTATGTAGGTATGTAGTACTAGTACTTTTAGCCGCGATTTCATCGTCGTGGACTTAAAAAGTTAGACAACGATCAAGATATACTTGTGAACAATTGGCTGTGCTGTTGATTTGATAACTGGCATCAAACGTACAGTAAAACTCACTCTTGCATTTGTAATTATTGATGGGTATGATTTTTCAAGGACTATATAAGGCGGGAAGGAGCTGAAATTTGTCAATTGGTTCTATACACACAGTATTATCTGACTTGACTTTCCCTTTTCAATAGATAGTTATGGTTAAAATTTCCGAGACAGTGAATCAGAATTCACCTTTAGTCTTAGGTTAATGTTCGCTTGAGCACCTGTGAGGGTCATTTCTTCCCCTGGCGTCGCGAACCCGATGACCCCTATCGAGCGCTGCTTGCAGTGCCTGTCGAGCAGCTGTCGATCAGACCGGTCCATGTTCGCGTATTGAGAAATAGACTCGAACACTATCACAGTGTAGTTGTCATAGGTCAAGGCAGTTACCACGGGAAAGCCATTACCGGGGTCATAAATTTTGTACCTGTTTGAGAAGAAGTAAAAACAATAATTGTATTATACCTATTTCATATTTAATTTAATTTCATTGCTCTCGTTCTCTCAGCCGTGTGGTTTCAGGCTGAAAATAGAATCACTCCATATCATCCCAAGGGTGTCGCAAAAGACAACTATGAGAACATTTTCAGATCAAAATCTGCTTTTATATAAGCAATATCTGCCTGCCTTTACCAACCCACCTGCGAATCGTGGAGGTTTATCAATGGCTAATAGCCTTTAATTTTTAATCTATATACTTAATGTCAGCTATAAGCCAGGCCACCCAAATAAAATACCCATGTTCAACAATGGACTTTTGCGGGTTTTCACAATGGTGATGACGATGTCTCAGATTAGTTTCTTCCCGACTTTGCAATCACCAATATCCATACATCTTACAGTGACAAACGCTGTAATGGTCGCCGGACCAACTATCAATTCGAAAAATATATCTTAGAGCGATCTGTGAGGATGGCTCATGTTACGAGTAATCATTGAAATTATACAGATGATGGTACATAGATCGATAGAGTGTAGTTTAAAATTCAATAAAAACCAAGAAATGTCTTACTGTATGTTATTGGCTAGAAGTTGCCCGGCAATGTCAATTCCGAGTTCTGATTCCGTTGATTCGACGATTACGAGAGCTTTCGCGATTATGTGCACCTCTGAGCGATTTTTCTGTGCAACAGTTAGCGCCGATACGAGTACTAGCGGTGAGTCATTTTTGGAAGCCGCTTGACGTTGCGAGTCGAGATAATCGTTATTGTAAGTTTCCTGTGGCGGTGATGGGAGTGAGTCATTTTCATGAGTTGCTTGGCACCGAGATGCTTCTGTTTTGTCAGCTGGTGAACAGGAGTATTCAACTGGCCAGTTATGGGTAAATCGTCCCAGATTTCGGTAGCTTAGTCTGAATGACAAACATATTACTTTATTAGAATTATTACAGGAACATTATTTTTCTGTAGGATTTTGTTGTTGAGGATCTATCGCAAGAACAGGATATACTCCTAAAAGTACTAATATATATTTAAGGGTGTCCTAATGATTTGTTAGACCTCTTTACTGAAATCGTTTCTTCCTTGCATTTTTAAGTGCCTCATGATATTAAAGCTTCTGGGTGATCACACTTACATTCTACAGCCTATATAATAGTAACTTAAATTCAAATACAAACCCATTACAAATTCAAAAATAAACTTTACTGTACTAAAACACACAAAATAACTAATGAATTTTTAATTGGTTGCTTCAAGGCAAACTTAAGGTAAAAGATTAAATCTATAACTGAAGTAAATAGTCGTAAATTATGATCGTAAAATCAATGTAAGTATAATTGTTAAGTTCTTCCAATTCATAGAACGATGAACCTACGTGGTCGGCGAAGAAGTGTTGGTCTAGTTCTTCCTAAAAAAGTTTATTTACCAGTTATTAGGTGAAATGAGACAGGAGACTGTCAATTACTGAGTTTTATACTCGTATGTTGCCATTTGTACAATCCGTTTATATAAATTTATGACATTATCAGTAGCTTCGGAAACTTAGTTAAGATGTTTGTCACGTACGGCCGGTTGTGTTGAGTAGGATTGTTTCGTCCGTCGGTAGAATCTGCATCTGAGTCGATAATGGGAGAGGGGAGTTCATCGCAGCCAGCCTGGGCAGGGCATTTCACCTGCATTATTAACGACACTCGAAGCGAGTCTGCAATACCTAAAGCTCTGCCCCTACCTATAAACATTACTTATTATTACTGAAGCATGAAAATTAGGTACCATAATTTTATATGAGGATACATACTACTGTAAATGTGAAATATTGTGTAACTTTGTGCTTGTATGAGCCAAGTTATGAGTGAGCAAAATACTAATTAATATATAATAATAGGTTTATTTGAGTGGGTATGTGTTTTTTTATGGTTGTGTTTGTCATAAAATGTCTACTCGTTTATTTAAATTTTCTTAAAAGTATGTGTACTTTTAAAATATTTATATTAGTTTTTAATAGCATAATAATTCTCAGGCCCCACGGAATACCAGCGTCGCAGCAGGCTATCTGCTGCCGCAATAAGCTGAGTGGGGAACTTTTTTTGGCACGTCATAAAATTCGTTTTTAAATCTGGAGTATAAGTTAGTTTTAGTATAGCGTGTCGAAATAAATTTTATTCTTCCTTTCTTTCTTTCTAATTGAAAGGTCGTATATACTCATTTCAATCTTTCTTATTATTTCCCGTTGTTATATTATATAGAAAAGCTAAATTTAAGATTTATTTTTAATTTTTATTCAGTTGGGTGTGTACACAAAGACTTTATGATGAAAGGTGATTGGTAAGAGTAATTGGCCCTAATGCCTTCACAGCGGATAAAATCAGAAAACTTGTCAAAAGTTGCCAAGTTCAAAACTACGTGGATAGGACTTCCAATCATGGCATAATTCTCCAACTTGATATCTATTTTACTTTTCTTGCGAAAGTTCTGCAAGAACTTGGATGTTGCTATCTCACGATTGTATACGACTGGCATTTTGAAAAACTTTTTATAGAAATCTTGCAGGTGGGATAAACTACTATACTACATTAGACAATGATAAAACATTCAAATCTTTACATTTGCTTTTGGGTTAGTTACTTTATTTTTAGATGTATGTATAAAGTAGGTATATAAGTTTATGAGCCGCTGGCTAAGTTACCTTTCAGTGTACTTTAGCAGAAGATTTAGATAATGTGATTGTCACCAGCCTAGCGCAGAAAATGCGATACTGTCATTGAGCTAAGACAACTTTACAAATCAACAAATCGAATACAAATTGGCCCACCAAGAATCGATCCGGTAACCTCTGGGATTATCATTATGACAGTGTAGTCATGTCGTAGCACATTCCAATGCTCCCTGAACTATAATGTGCATATTATAGTTTATATATAAATACTACTAACCTTGTGAGGGGCACCGTGACGTAATACGTATAGAAGAATATAGTGAGGATGGACAGCAGCATGACGCCGGCGACGCACTTCCTCACGTTGACGTGGCTGGCGAGCCAGAAGCAGCATCGCGGCGGCGACGCCTTGTGCGCATGCGGGAACTCTCCGCCGCCCTCGAGCAGCGGCGCGCGCGCACCCAACATCATTACTGCGCACCTCCGCGTCACACACACAACACTATATATACATACACAGAACAACGACACGCAGGACTATGCTTATATGTATAACACTGGTGCTCTATCCGGGAACCCTAACGGCTGCGTTTGTCCTAGGTGGTGACGTTTTTTGTCGCCACTTGCCGTGCTTCCACATTTCATAACCCTGTGAGAAAGTAGTGGAGCCCTAAGGCTGGATGCTCATATGACGAGGGTCGCTAACCTGGACAGAAAGAAAGTGCGGTAAAGACAGAAAGCCTTTCCACGTGACCGCAAGGCGTCCTGCACTCTTTCCAGTAGTACAGGTTGGTTTTAAAAATTATTATATTTATACGTTACGGAGAATAAAATTACACAATTGTTACAGTTCGAGTTCCTAAATCCAATCACAGATCACTATATACGTACTAAATCCAATTAATCGTATTTATCAAATATTTATCTAACCTAATATGTGTCTAGGAGCATTTAATCACTACGATATGTGTATCTAATCCAAAGAGAATCTAATTCCTCAAACTGATATGAAGTAATCTAGCGCACAGATCAGATCCACTACACAGATCTAGCGTAGAGTTTTTATTCTGAGGTTATCTGACATCAAATATTCTTTAGCATAATATTTAATGGTCCTTACTGAAACTTTTGAGACAGTATTACATATAAGCATTTATTTCGTTGAACTTTTTTCGTAATATGAAAACCTACATACTTCGTGTACGGAGGGAAGTGCTGATTTCATCACTCTGAAACCCTTTTAATACTGACGATTGATCATATAAAGTAAATATTAATTAATACTTACCTTCAAAATGTAACAAAACGAAACAGTTGCATAATTGCCGCAACTACACTACACAGTGCACGAACACAAAGTTTTCAGCAAACACAGTTCGTCATTTGGCAGTTTCGTCACAAGTTTGCCGACACATTGTCTAGCAGTCTTCATATTGCAACACTCCTAGTCGGCAGGTAATCTGCGCGCGGGCACACACACACACCTCACACACGCACACACCCTCACCGTGCACATTACACACAGCGCCTGTAATTAGCCCTCTGTCGCCGCGTGACAAACACCGGCCTTTGAGCACTGTTCCTGCATGAGTCCGGCCATGCGTGTGCTTGCCTACATTGCGACATTGCTGCGAGTTGATGATCTCAACATTAGACCGACCATCCTGATTGTTTAAATTTAATTTTTAGCTTTAGAATAGGTCCAGCTCACGTCATTCCGTAGATGTCCAGGCGACTAAATAAAAACATTCAGTAGACTGGGAACAGCATCTACCTATGTCACGACATCGTTATGCGATTACTAATCTTCCTAAAGAATGTGGAAAATCCCGTTATGTAGCCGATTAATATTGCGATGACTGATATTTGCCCAGAATTATTTCTGCGTGGACTTTAGAAATTATTCAACTACATGAACCATTATAAAAATTAGGTCATGTAGCTCGAAGCCTTATCTTTCTCCAAGTCATATGCTCACGTCACGTCACTTTCGCATTATAGCGCGATTTCAGCTTAAAGCGCGGAATACTATTAGTTGCTTCTAGGACATCTTTCTGCTCCGTCTTACAGCTTTGTTGTCATTTACTATCAGGTGAAATAAAGGTCACGTGCAAGCACATAAATAAATAACAATGTAGCGTGGATTAAATAGAAGGACATATAGTCATATTTTTATCCATTGTGGGACAGGAGTTATTATCTCGACAACGGACTAGGGACGACTTACTCAAATAAAACAAGGCATAAAACTGTATGGTCTATTATGTAGTAAGATAAAGTCTGAAATGAGTGAGATTTAACCAAGTCAATATGTTTTAGGCATACGTAAGTTCTCCTATTATTTTTGATAGCCTCTCCAAATATGAAATCATAGTATCAGACAATAAATTACATATGCCGTACAGTTGTACACATTTTACGTAATGTGGTACATGTTCAAATATGTGTTTATTTTCTCAGAAATTTTATCCACCGAACATAATATTGTACTTACTTTTCACAAAAGCTGATGTACTCGTAACTGCGCGTAGCAAATGAGGCTACGAATTCTTAGGCCCTTCGCTCACGACGCTATTTTCAAGCGACTGTCGTTGCAAACGCGTTTGCTACGCGTCGCTTGTGAGTCGCCGCTATACATATTTGCATGAGTCCGCACACGACGAAACGCATCTACGACGCGTTTCATACCAGTCGCTCGCTACTGGTCCAGTTGGTCGCACGCTACTCTAGTCGCTTGAGCGTCGTAGACGAAAATGGCTTCCGAACAAACTTTTAATATTAATTTTGTACAAGAAGTGGAGAATTATTGTTGTAGTTATACTTTTTACACTGCAATGTCAATCTTACTTTTTATTAATTCGTACATAGAACGTGTTAGACACTTCATGACAATAAACGATAAGTCAAACAACGCTTATTAATTTTCTACCTAATTTCAATACTATCTAGTCCCTAACGGGTAGGGCCTTCTGGCCGCCTAGTAGTGTATGGCTCGATAAAGTGAGCTGCGGTTTCACGGACGTTGTTCCGGATACATCGACAGTTTCCCCTTTACCCTTGAATCTCCTTTTCGGATGACTCTTGCGCTTATCGCGCAACTGATGAGTTCCGTTGTCCTTCGACAACAAGAACGAAAGTCACCTCACCCAAACTCTTTGGTTTGGCATGGACAATACGCCTATGCGCAGCGGACCTTAGTCCCTATGTCCTAGCCGATAATCCGCCGAGTGCGGTATCGCTGTAAAGCAATTTACGTAGTGACCGTTTCGATCTAATGGATCTCTTCAGTAGTGGGTAATACGAGTACCACTAGACGGTAAATGATTTGTCAGCCTAGACCCTTGCGGGTGCTGCACTATCTAGTCCCTAACGGGTAGGGCCTTCTGGCCGCCTAGTAGTGTATGGCTCGATAAAGTGAGCTGCGGTTTCACGGACGTTGTTCCGGATACATCGACAGTTTCCCCTTTACCCTTGAATCTCCTTTTCGGATGACTCTTGCGCTTATCGCGCAACTGATGAGTTCCGTTGTCCTTCGACAACAAGAACGAAAGTCACCTCACCCAAACTCTTTGGTTTGGCATGGACAATACGCCTATGCGCAGCGGACCTTAGTCCCTATGTCCTAGCCGATAATCCGCCGAGTGCGGTATCGCTGTAAAGCAATTTACGTAGTGACCGTTTCGATCTAATGGATCTCTTCAGTAGTGGGTAATACGAGTACCACTAGACGGTAAATGATTTGTCAGCCTAGACCCTTGCGGGTGCTGCACTATCTAGTCCCTAACGGGTAGGGCCTTCTGGCCGCCTAGTAGTGTATGGCTCGATAAAGTGAGCTGCGGTTTCACGGACGTTGTTCCGGATACATCGACAGTTTCCCCTTTACCCTTGAATCTCCTTTTCGGATGACTCTTGCGCTTATCGCGCAACTGATGAGTTCCGTTGTCCTTCGACAACAAGAACGAAAGTCACCTCACCCAAACTCTTTGGTTTGGCATGGACAATACGCCTATGCGCAGCGGACCTTAGTCCCTATGTCCTAGCCGATAATCCGCCGAGTGCGGTATCGCTGTAAAGCAATTTACGTAGTGACCGTTTCGATCTAATGGATCTCTTCAGTAGTGGGTAATACGAGTACCACTAGACGGTAAATGATTTGTCAGCCTAGACCCTTGCGGGTGCTGCACTATCTAGTCCCTAACGGGTAGGGCCTTCTGGCCGCCTAGTAGTGTATGGCTCGATAAAGTGAGCTGCGGTTTCACGGACGTTGTTCCGGATACATCGACAGTTTCCCCTTTACCCTTGAATCTCCTTTTCGGATGACTCTTGCGCTTATCGCGCAACTGATGAGTTCCGTTGTCCTTCGACAACAAGAACGAAAGTCACCTCACCCAAACTCTTTGGTTTGGCATGGACAATACGCCTATGCGCAGCGGACCTTAGTCCCTATGTCCTAGCCGATAATCCGCCGAGTGCGGTATCGCTGTAAAGCAATTTACGTAGTGACCGTTTCGATCTAATGGATCTCTTCAGTAGTGGGTAATACGAGTACCACTAGACGGTAAATGATTTGTCAGCCTAGACCCTTGCGGGTGCTGCACTATCTAGTCCCTAACGGGTAGGGCCTTCTGGCCGCCTAGTAGTGTATGGCTCGATAAAGTGAGCTGCGGTTTCACGGACGTTGTTCCGGATACATCGACAGTTTCCCCTTTACCCTTGAATCTCCTTTTCGGATGACTCTTGCGCTTATCGCGCAACTGATGAGTTCCGTTGTCCTTCGACAACAAGAACGAAAGTCACCTCACCCAAACTCTTTGGTTTGGCATGGACAATACGCCTATTTCAATACGTATTGAAATTAGGTAGAAAATTAATAAGCGTTGTTTGACTTATCGTTTATTGTCATGAAGTGTCTAACACGTTCTATGTACGAATTAATAAAAAGTAAGATTGACATTGCAGTGTAAAAAGTATAACTACAACAATTATCCTCGTTTATATAATTATAAATTAATTATAATTCATCATTTTCATGTAGTTCTCTAGCAGCGACGAAAGCTCTACAGTTAACATTTCTCGCAATGTATGGGTGCACCCAAAATCTTCGAACACATTTTCTTTTGTTTTTATAATATAAATATAGGAGAACATTATCTTCATCACTACTATCGCTAGACATGGTACGTGTTGCAATCGCAATATCCTAATTTCAATGAGAGGAATAGTCGCATTACGATAGCGTAATGTGCGGAATGCAGCTCAATTTCGTAGCATACCAGTAGGAGACCACAGGTTGCGTTGCAGTTGCATACATTTTCGGTAGCGTCGTGAACGTAAGTGCTACGCGGCGTAGCTCGTAGCAACCCAATAAAGTAGTCCACTGGTTGAACTTACAAATGAATAAGTAGTTAAATTATAGATTAGAGGTTTAGTGGCTAAGTGTTTATGGTGACATGATTATTCGGAACTCCGCATAAACTTCCTTCCTACCCTTGGGAAGACTTGTAGCGAGAATTTTCGAAAGCCGAAACCATACTTTTTGCACAACACACAACACTTGCACCCTTACCAGGTCGTCAGTCGTCATCTAGTAGGGGGACGGATTGGTACACGTTTCCCGATACATAGTTACCACTCAACAATTCTTACTCCCCATCGGTTACCCGTTCTTCGAGCGTCGTCTGTTACCTTAGTTCGTCTACAAACTTTCACATTCCGGATGTTATCAGATACTTATCGCATAGCATAGCTTATTTTATGGATCATGAAGTGACTTTAAGCTTGTTTATTCGCCTAACAGTAAAGGACCAAATAACTAAATTCAACTCATTGGTACGTATTTGGTCTTAATTTCGCAATCGTGTCACACACTAACGTTATTTTCTTTGTTATTCATGGTACCAGCCCAGGATCGAACCAAAACTGAAAAATTGAGCTATCTCCACTATATCATTATTTGTATCCAAGGGCACATAGAACTTTAATGCAGCAAAAGGCATGAGAAAACCAAAATCAGATTAAAAATTCTTCGTTGTTATTCCAAGCCGACTCCACAAATGAATATGCAAAGCACCACAATCCGCTACTTTCATTACTATTCCTGCATTTGTGCCAAAAAAGGAGTCACCGCGGCCACCTCAAAGTGAATATTTCCATCAGAAGTGGAGGGAATCAGCTAGATTTGTGTCGAGTGCCTACAGACGAATGCGAGCCGTTTGCGAAGCCCGCTTTACGACAAACTGTACATTTATCAAGGACGCACGATTGCCTCCCACTAGGAATATTGTCAAGTCGAATGTTTCCATGAATAAAATAAATGGTTTCAAATAGTTCTCATAGATTTATAGGCTGGGGTTTAGTTTCAAATTGATGATAACGCGAAGAACATGTATACCATGATATACACCTATCTTCTCGATCAGTATAAGAAAGGTCCGCTACATACCTGAACATGAGCCTTCACTGAGACGGTGCAAAATATATCTATGGGAGGTTTATCATAATCACGTCGCTATACATATAGCGTATGAATTGGTGTACATGGCATGTTGCGGTCCTTCTAGAATTTTACCTAAGTGAGTTACAAGTAGGATACTCCCACAGTCTCGTGTGACAATGTGGTGGTTTCCTTAACGTCAGTGTCAAATGCTTAATCACTGTTAGTGTAGGTTAGTGTCACGAGAGCCGCAGGCCAGTGTGGACGTTTAGCTCGTACAGAACATATATGCATTGCCGAGCCAGTAAATGGAGCCAAATGAAGGTAACCAGCTCCTACAGTTATAAACAGGAATAGTGACTCTTTTTCCCCTAAATGAAAATGTAAAATAACGATAACACAAGAATAAATACATCACAGGCGAGTTTAATGAAACTGTTTTACGTGAAAGCCTATTTGTAGTGTAATTGACACGGGTAGTCCCAATAGAATTTTGCAATTTAATTAAAACAATTCTATTTTGTAGCTCGCTCGCACCGCTCGTTGGCTGTCAGTTGTCCCTGTGGAATACATATTCCAAGGACTTTCTATTAAAAACGACGTCATTCAGTTTTTATGACACTGTTTTTGTTATTCACGGGAGACAACAACATGACAGAGATACGAGTAGTTTTTATTGGAGGATATAAATAAGTATTTAATACTTATTTAAAAAGGCCAAATCCGAGTCAGACTCGCGCACCGAGGCTCCGTAAAGAATATGAATATTTTATAAGAAGCTGTGCCTGCCGAAAAACAAGAGCAATTGATATTAATTTACACATTGAAATATAAATAACGACAGGTGCTTGAACAGTAACATAACTATTATCGTAAAATTTTAAGCATAATTTTCAGTGTTATTCCTGTACTTGTGCTGTAAGACCTTGCTTCTTGCCAAATTTCATGATTCTAGGTCAATGAGAGGCTTTGTTTCTTTCTACAAAATATCCATCTTAAACAGCCGTACCTATTTAATGCGTTGACCTAGAAGCTTCATTTTTCACAGCTCCGAAATTTAAGATCCAACTGTAGATTTGCGTATTCGATATTAATTTCAACTTGATACCTCCACGTGCTCCTGAGAAAGAAGGTATTGATAGACAGATGGACCACAAAGTAATTCTATACGGATTCCTTATTTCCTTTTGAGGTTATAAACCCTAATAATTATCGCGTTCAAAAAGAACTGGAACCGACTTCAACTGCCCTAAAAGGATACCATTGTCAGAACTGGACCAAATTGAAATGGGACCACACGGGAGGCACCAGCTTTCTAATATATAATAAAAAATCATCAAAATCGATTCACACAGTCGAAAGTTTGAAGTCGGTTGAAAAACGCATCAAACCGTAAAATAAACATAGTACATACATTCATTTTCTATTATTTCTATTATTTATTTAGATGTAACCTGACGCTGCAGATCTTCAGGTGCCACTTAACTGCCAGACAGACTATCGTCATCAGCCGGGAAACGTCCACTGTTGAACAAAGACCTCTGTTATGGTACGATACAATATCAGTGACACAACTTTTTTGGGAAATCGACTTGTAACATACTTTACTGTGTATTACTGAATGATCGTTTCTCTCCGCAGTTTTACCGTTAAATTAGTACTTCTGCCCGTGACTTCGTGTGCGTAGATTTAAGAAATTATTCAATAAAACCACTATCCTACGTCTCTCTTCATGAAAATCGCTACGTGTGTGCTAAATTCCATCATGATTGGTTGAGCCGTTAAGGCACCGAAAATTAACGAACTATTATTTGCCTTCATATTGTTACTAACCTTTGCCAGCGATTTAATCCGTGTGGACTTGGGAAAATATCCCACTGGAACTACTTGCTCGATCGGGAGTAAAGTTACCTATGTCCTTTTTTGGCTCTTCAAATAGCCCTACTCAAAAAACTCAGTCATGACGAACCCTACGTTGTGAAGACAAGGACAGAAGGACAAAGACTCTATCTCTCAAACTCACTCTCATATTTATACTGTTAGTGAGGATTGTTGTGTGTACATAAGTAAGTATACTTGTATGCCTAGAATAACACGCCACAAGTGAAGCGAATATGAAGTCGGTTATAAACTAAGCCGTTTTGGCTTATGTCATGTCATTGTATGATATCAAAACAATTTGTACATTTACTTACCACCACATAGTCCATACACAATCACATCTCAACACCACTCCACCCAAAAACGTATGTTGAATGTAGACATAATGGTCCCGGCAATATGTGAAATGCCAAGCTGAGGCATGATATGAGGATGGGGACGAGAATGTGTTAGGAAATAGGTTTGCGGCAGATTGATGGAGGACCCCTCTACGTCACGGCAACGCTCTCACAGATGAGCCTTCGACGTTTTTGATTTTTTATCGATACGAGGGCGCTCGAATTTCGAGGGACCGCGTCTCTATTTGCGTTCCTGCAATGGATTTGTGTTCGAGGTTTGTTGTGTTATTGAAGCGGATAAATCTATTGTTATGTATGCAATGCGTGTTTTTTATGACTACCCATTCGAGCTATATGGTGTATTCACTATTTTTTGTCGCGTGTAGTTTATACTGGTCGCGGATTTTTTTGACATACACATAGATTTGATGTTTCTATCCAGATTGAGTTGGGTAGGGCGTCAAGATCAACTCAGATCTTATATATTGTACGTAAGAATTGAAGATTGGTTGTCGTTATTTATTTTTATTGCTAGATTTTAATTTAAATTAAATGTATTTACAGATAATAATAATCAGTAACTCCAGTATTTTTAAAATTTTAGTGACAGTCTAAAACAGTATAAAACCAAGAAGCTATTCCAGTGTTGGATTTAAGCATGAGTCTTTTAATTTGCAATAATTATCACGCAATCGTGATCGCAGCAAGATGTTCTGGAAACATTACGCTGACGGGGACGCTGACTGCACATCTCCTAGTTTCCATCGAAGGAATAAGCTGGAGCTATTCTATTCTAAAACCATATTTAACGTGATTCTCTAAGTGACCTTAAATCTGAGATATCAATAACAGCCAAAGAAGCAAATACTGAATGTATTGCGGAATAAACCGACCAAATTGGATATCTTGGATCAATAAATCTTCAAACTGCAACAAAGCATGAACTCAGGAAATTCTTTATATTTAGTATATGGAGCATATTCTCGATTCGGTCGCGTGTAGCGCAGTCAATTTGATTTATGAATAAAGTGCACGTCGCGCGTCGGGCGAGCAAATCTGTCGTGAGCCTACCCCTGCCGCCCGCACCGCACCCACCCCACCGCGACACACGTCATTTGTCCGACGGATCTGATGGGCGGCGATCAAGTGATCGATCGAGTGATAAATGCTGGTTTATCTAACTGCTTTTAGGGTTCCGTATACAACAAGGAACCCTTGCAATTAAGTTTAGTCAATTATAGTTACATTGAACTAGTGGACGCCGTGACATCGCGTGGGTAGCGGTAAAGGTGAGTCCTTGAGTGAGAAATTAATGTATGATGGCTTGCACTTGGCCTTCATCTCTCCTGATGGTTAGGCCGTTGGATGGTAAGCGTGCGCACCCTGAAGCCTCAACCTAATGAGGCGCTGGCTATGCCACTTTTCATACCGAAACACAACAGTGCTATTAACACTGCTGCTTGGCGGCAGACTTGGGTAACATAGTAGTAGCTAAGTATAAAATGAATTACCACCAACTAAACTGGAATCCGATCCCACTTGGAATCATACCTGGGACCTCAAGATTAGTCCAACGTTAAGCTATTAGGCCACGGAGGCGGGAAAGTTCAGTTTAAATGTCTAGAAACTAGCTACAGCGATTATGTATGCAGTCACTTCCGAGGGAGGATAGCGACCAACACCACCAGAGCGGCACCAACGTGCCTTAGTAAATAAGAGTAGAATATAGGTTTTTATAATTATTTTATGTGTAATAATTGTATCTTAATTTATTGTATTGTACTTTATATATACTATGGGTCTTTGTTACCTGATAATAAAGAAATAATAATAATAAAATTGTGAACGACCTAATGGAAAGCTCGTTCGATGAGGCGATATTTATTTATAATGACTGTAAAAAAGTTACCCAAAATGCCTGAAATATATTTTAGATGCATGAACGTTGTGAAAAGTTTCATATACCAACGATTTATAATACTCTTAAGTATTCATCAATATAATGAGATAAAATAATCGTTTGTGTTTGTATTTGCACACACGGTTACAAAATGCGCCAAATATATTTTGAAAGGACAAGCGTAATGCACTATTTCATTGCATACGATTTGTGGATTGAATTGTAGTTGATGAGAGACTGTTTAAAATGCCTGCCTTCAAATTCAGATAGTGCATAGTAACGCCGTATGAAAAAATATGTCGTGTAAGCCTCGGATCTTGCCGGGACGTCGCAGTTTCAGACAATAACTAATTAAGACTTCCTACTCCTCATACAATACAACGTGGGACAGTGCATGTTATTCTGAACCGTTCCCCCTATTGTCTTCAAGCTGAAAATGAACGTTTCGACGGCGCACATAAATGTTTATTCTGCTACATTGAGCTTGCTGCGCACATTTTGTGCTCATTTCAAATTTCAGACTAGAATACGAAAGTTATGGTTTCTATTTAAAATACTCAATATGTATATTTGTTAAGGTAACAGATACAATGATGACAAGAAGAGTACCTACAACCATTGCTTATAGTAATTTGATGTGATATTAATCATATAATATTTACACTATTACTGCAGGCATAAAATTTTAGGCATTACTTGAGGATTAGAAGCCGAACGTCGGCGTCGTAGTAACAAGACTAGATTTTGTATAGCCTTAATGTTTCAGTAAAAATAAGGCGTATGTCATTACAAATTACATTTAAATGAAGGTGACGCAGATGTGATATGTGCTACCCGTTTGGGATCGAAGTCCGCCTTTTACTGTACCACGGCAAAATCGAAATCACTCGGTAATTGCAGCAAGACGGGTTTCCAGTTCATAAATTTTACACACCTGAAATATTCTGGGAAGTTAATTTATATTCCGCTAGTCAGTACAGACTGTTCGAAAATAAATGGAGCATTGTTCTTGTAATAACGCAACGGTTCATGTTACGAACTCGGTCTTAAGGACAGCTAAGTCGAGAGCCTTCTGCTTGCGGTAATTAGATAAGTTTGCAGATGTACTGCTCTGCTGGCTTGTTCTGTGTAACGCGGGCGATTCATACTTGCTGCTCGCAACTTGTGTGAGGGGGTGCACGATAATACAGATGATCTTGAAACGATAGAACAGTGAATAATATATGTTTTGAAAAATATGCCCCTTTTGTCTAGTTACCACGTTATCCAAGTCCAATCCACTTTAGTGTTCCGGTAAATTTAGCTGAGACTTTTGGGTGACCACGCATTCCATACAATAAGATGAAGATGAAGGCCACCGCGAACCCATTAAACGTGTAATTTTTTTAAAATAAAAAGAAGCACATATCAAAATTATTTAGCATATATTTGTTATTTCATCCTTGGCCATCCATGGCCTTTACATTTCAATGCGTACATGTTTTATGTATGTGTGTAAAAGTGTCCAGTTTACCTGCGCGCCGTCGTCAGCCGGTCACGTGTCCGGGTTGGGCGGGCGGCGCGGCGCGCGTGGCTGCCCACAAATACCACGTCAAGGGTCCCCGCTCAACAATAAAACAATGTACCGTGACCTGTGACTTACACGATATTTTATTTGCTTGTTTTCTATTAGATACATCTATAGCAGTTTAGTTTGGATAGCATGGAGAAGCTTGTGTTAAAAACATTGTTATTTCATTTCGTCATTCATAGGTAAACTTGCATTGAAAAAAAATTGGTTGCCTGTAAAGTCGGTATACGGGCGAAAGTTTTACGTGACAACGACTTTGAGTGGTAAAATGTGCTCGAGTGGAAGGGACGCGTGCCTTTCACTTTTTACGTCTGTCTCTCTCGCTCTTAGGCGGGCTAACCATGCCCGAGTGGAAGGGACGCGTGCCTCTCACTCGCTCTCATTGTGAGCGCATAAGTGAGCGGAGCGTAACGCAGTTTCTTGAAGTGTCACCCGGCAAACCAATTTATAAGACGTTGTCACGTCAAAATTAATTATTTCAAAATTAAATAAAGTCTCGGTTGTGCGAACAGGATTTAGGTTAGGTTCACCATCATCCATGGGTGTCGGAAAAAGTCTTGAGTACGTCAGCAATATCTTTTATATATCCTATGTATGATGGGTTTCATCTTACCTGTGCGTCTACCATGAGTTTACGCAGGCGGTAACGTATATCGAATACTATCGGAAATGCTGCTCAGTCGAGATGCGGGTGACAAGGACAGAGCGATAGTTGACGATACACGTTATCGCTTGCGTAAACTCATGGTAGATGCACTGATGCTAAGTGACGATAATGCAGTTGAATTGAAAGAGTATAGCTAGCACCGAGAAGACTCATGCTAATGTGATACCTATCATACCAGAACAAAACATTGCTTGAACAAAGACGTTTGGAGGCAGACTTAGGTAACATGGTGGTAGCTAGCGGACCTAGAAAATGCCCTACCCCCACCAACCAAAACAACTGCGAATCACTCCGGGGACCTCTGGATTGCGAGTGCAAGTACAGGGGGTTACAAAGCCTGCGTATTACTACATCTTGCTGGTATCAGTATCACCAATATACCTACTATATGTGGTGATTATGCCTAATCCCCCCATGGAACGTCCGTTGTGACGATCTATTAGGGGCTTGACAAACAATGGACTTATCCATCGGAATATGGTGATTCGTTAACTTGTATCCGAATATTCCAAACCTTCAACTATCTCAATACCAAAAAATCTAGTCATTCTGATACTCTGTTAGAACGTAAAGTTAGTATGAAAAAAATCCCAATAATATTTACTTTCGCATTTATAATAATTTATTAATATGGATCTGAATCTTTCCCTTTCTATACGGTAATGCTAATGTTTCTGTACTAATTCTATTTAATCACAAGTCTTAAATAGGAATGTTAGTAATAATTAAAGAAAAATACACCGTAATGATTTCACAGGGCCATCACGAGTTCATCGTATCCTAACACATAAAAGCACACAACCAAGTTAATCCCTACTGAAATTAAGAAAATTCCATTACTTAAACTATAGCAGCAACCGATTATCCCCTTTCAACGTACATGCCTTGATATCGCTTTATAACGACAGTCTGGTATTAAGTTCACGATCAACTTGTGTAGGTATTTGCATAATCCGCGCGTAGGCGCTAGTATTGTGAGTGTAACAAAAGGATTTCAATAATCCGGGAGTAATCCAGCAGCGTCCATGCGGAGACGTCGTGTTATACGGCGCCGCGATGCAGGGCACGTGCGCAACTTTACAAGACTTCAGCGAAGAATCGACGCCTGCCCGAGTTAGCCCAACTGTCCCACGCTATACAATGCATCCGATGTGATGGTACAAACTTAATGTTGTATCATATTTCGTCACGCTCAAATCGAATAGTAGAGGAATGAACTAGACAATGGATAGGCTATAGATATTAACAACTTTAATAGTATTGATGTAGCCAGTAGTAACACAGTTGTCGAGGAAACTTTGTTCTATATTCACACACACATCTATCATAACACAACACACGTAAGTTAAGACATCACTACATACAGTACATTTATATCATTATTGACACTATCTTCATAAATTACACGTAGCTTTTTCGCCTCCTTATTTAATAAAATGTAATAACAACCATTTATACTTACAACCTACAATGTATAACGCTTTTTAATGAAATAGATTTTTTTTTTTAAATTGTCAACTCGCAAAACTAGCTCTACTTAACTGCACTATTCGTGAAAATTTATAAAGGCTTGATATCTTGTGCTCTATATTTGTCTGTAAGCTGTTAATTTTCCAACAAATAAAATAAAATAAGATAACCTCAAGTTAGCTATGCCTTTCTCCGAAAGATATATAGTGAATCTTTTCAATTTTGAATACAGTCATATGCGTTAGAAGTGCGGCTACTGGCGTATCTGTACTTACTCGTAGAACCAGTTTCCTTTCAAACTGAACCTTTCACCTTCCTTTCACCTATTTACACCTTCGATCAAACCACTTGGACATAATTTTTAAAGTTGGAACAATTTTCATGATGGACTATGAAGAATAAAAAAAGGAATTTCTATGAAAGCAAAGTCATGTGCAGACTATTCTTTATGTGTGAAAGTGAAGTGTTTCCTGATGACGTATCAGCTATCATACTCTCTCTAGATCGCTGGAAGCACCCGGGGCACATCATTCAGTTCCCAAGCACGTAGTGAACTGGCGACGGAACTTTCCAGATATTTGTCAGCTGTAAGCTGCCGTTTTACACAAACTTACGCAGTAACGCCGAAACCGCAAACTAAGTTACGAAGGAGGGTTTTATAATATTGGGTGCTCGATTTTTCACAGACTTTTTATGGCATCTACAATCTACATTTCTACATACAATGGAATTCCAGTATAAGCAAAAGCTTCTTATTGATCTGTGAAACTATCCTGAAATGATTTTGATTTTGGCAATGAATTATATTGTTACGAGCTCATGGTTCGAGGGATTGAAGAAAACACGTGTCCAAAGATCCGGAGTTTATTGGTAGCACAGGTCCACAAACCAATCTTCATAATCACGTGTCCCCCCGATAGGGTGCGTCCCTGTCTCACTGTGTCGAAGTCTTCCGCACTGAGCCCGTCCCTGGATTCTGCGTACGGAGTCCTTTGACACAACTGGCGATGGTCTGTCGCTACTATTACCACTTGACATCACTAGTACACTAACACTTTTAAACTTCACTGTACTTTCGCTTTGCTTTGTCTTCCAGTTTCCTTTTCTTCGCTTTAAATCGCTTTTACTACTGAACTGACGTCGAAGTAGTCCCGTCTACGTCTTTTATATCGTTTTTTTGACGTATTCAGAACCTTCACCGTGACCGACCTTTCATTGTTTACTTCGGGAGTTTTTTACGTATGCCATATTCTAGTAACTTCGCTACTCAACACGAAGAGGAAAGGTCGATTGTCCTCTCTTTTCACACTCCTTATGTGATATTCGAGAAATTTCTGCGCTATTCCTTCCCTATAACCTTGCTACTCGACACGAAGGAGAGTAGATCCGCCGCTCTCTTTCACACTCATTCGAGAACTGTACATGCTACTCGACTCGAAGGAGATAGGAGATCCGCCTCTTTATTTTCTTTCTTTCTAGACTGTTCAAGAAGCTCCGTGACAATATACACACAGGTTTTGCGTATCATGTCAAGTGTGTTTGTCTCTGGTGGGTTCAGCAAATACATTTAAGATTACTAGCGATTTAACATTTAGCCTTTTACTTAACGTAACGGAAAGAGGCGGGGGCAAATAAAAAGTTATGTATCCTGTTTATTCTGAAGCCATGTTCTCGGTTTAGCTTTAGGCCTCAAACATATTCGACATTACATTTTTTCGATGTTAAAGCACCCGACATGTACTTCGTTTGGTTTGGCGTATTACCCTCGAGTGTCGAGCTCCGGTAAAACTTCAAACTTTGTCAAAGGAAGGCTTCCCCGAGTCGCAGCGCAGCGCGGAGGATTGACTAACTTGGAGTTCCGACTCTTTCATCTATGAATACAAGACAAGTTTAATTAAAAACACTCTCTGATATCCGCATCGGAAACTTTTTACGTTTATATCTCCTAGTACATTCGAAATGAAATGTTTGTTGGGTAGTTAAACGTTTATAGGTGTTTGTTCCGACTTCCTTTTCCGGGATCGCCTGGGTCTCGGTCTACACACTCGGCTGGTCGAGCGAAGGGTATACGTTGTTGTGTCATTATTTCTGTTCATTTTTAGACCATACCAGAAAAGGTCTCGTCACATGTAACCGTCAAGTAAAATGTTTTAGTCAATTATTCATTTACCGTGAACATAATTCCAAAGGAAAATAAATACCGACTGCTTTTTCTGTCTCGAAGGAAATACAGTACGATATAATTTATATACAACTTGGATCTGCTAATGCTCAATAAAGAATCGAATTCGCTGACTACACGGATAGCTCGCCCAAATCCCCATTCTTTTATTCAAAAAACAGTTACAAAAGAAGAAGAAAAAACACAAAAATTGGCCGGAGCATCTGGCGTCTGTAGTGGCGAAATTATTTATTCCGCATTGCAAGGTTACAAGGTTTCCATAATTTTTTGTAATATTCATGAAGTTCCGTGAGATTGTGTCCGAATGACGGCTCTGGAGGGGCGCCAATTCTAGCGCCTGGGGGCGCAGTATGTTGCCAAAAGCTAACTGATCGATGGCCTCGCGGATATCCAGCCGGATTCAGAACTATGCAGGTTTACTAACTCCTTTTGTGCAACTGATGTATGCTGAGCTTGTTTGGGTGCGATGTTTATTGGAGAGTGGAATCTGCACTTAGGTGTACGAAAAAGGTGTTCGCAAATTAGTTTGTGGTATATATCAATTCGTTGTTTACACAAAACGTGTATTCGGTTGTGCTGTTGCACTATACCAAGCGTGCGACGTGAATTCGCGATGAAATATTTTCATTTGGAAATTGTGACCCGAACGTGGGGTTTCATCTATCTCATATTTTCTCATGAAAGATAACAAGGACTTCATAATAAAGAGTTCAAATATAATGTGGTGCCGGATGAACCATATGTCCAATGCCTAATGATGGCCTTTGCCCGCGATTTATCCTACTTTGCCGGTATATAAGTAGCATTATATTGTCAGTTTATCACAGTTTCAGATTATACAATCGTAGCTTTGGCTTCACTATAGGACATGAGCTTCCCTCATAGGTTACTACGTTATACTTTAAATATATTACTTTAAATATAATAGGAGATCTTCGATGTACAATCTCTGCTTTAGAATATTATGAACCCCTGTCATCGCAAGAGGTTGTGAAAGGCGACTGATGAGAAAATATTCAAGGGGTGGTCAGCAGCACCTACCCACTGCACCCACTATTTACTGCGATTACAAATTCGCCTGCCAATTGTGGTGATTATGGGGAAACCCTTCTAGAAAAAATTCATTAGCCCTCTACGCAAAAAGAGGGGTGTTAAAAGTTTGACGCCAATGTATGTCTGCCTGTGACATCGTAGCTCTCGAACGTATGGACCGACTTTGATGTGTTTTTTACGTGAAAGCAAGTTTCTTTGCTGTGGTTCTTAGCTATATTTGGTAGAAATCGATTCAGCAGATTGAATAGTATCAGATGATAATAGGCATTTTTGGCATAAAATGGAATAATTTTCTTACGATTGGTGTAGTTTTTTTAATTTTTAATTTAGTTTAAGTTTTAGTAAAAGAAGTTGTATAATGTACAATTACGAGTACCATATAATACAGTTAGAGTACAATGCAATTTAAAAACAACTCACGACATCCCGTCAACCTTGTCACCCTTTCAAGACCCAGCGAGTTGAATTTTGAAATTGTTTGTTTACACGACTTCAGAGAAACCAATTACAAGCAAGCAAGCATACAATACAGTTTGTATACATGTTAATAAAGTTTGTGTGTACTCATATACAGCGTGTATATTTCATTCACTTAAAGACTTATTAACGGTTCTTTTTACACGTCATATCAATGCAGTTCAATAAACCGTTTATCCTTTGTCAAGCCGAGTCAGTTTGGACGTATTACATTGCTGCTCAGTTGTACTTTTAAAAATGATGTAGTCTTTACTAATTAAGCTATTTAACAAAATTACTTTCACATATGATTTTGTACGGTCGTGAACAATATCTCGATAAATTATATGCCCATATGAAATATACGCGCTGTATACCAGTGGGAGGCTCGGAAGAAGCTTATTGTATTATCACAATCAGCAAAGGATATCCTAGCTAGACCAACGTTTCTCAACATTTTTATTGTGCAACCCCCTAAATCATTTAAAATTATCTAAATGCCTAGGATTTTGCCTTTAAACAAATGTAAATAAGTATTTCATTACATAGTTATTATCTAGTAAGACAATATTTAATTTTGTAATACTTGATTACAATCATATCACTCTGATATTATTAATGAGATAACCACAAATATCATTTGTATTATTTTTGTTCCACTTGAGTAAACGACTTAGCTGATTTAGACGAAATTTTGCAAGGGAGTAGTGTATTAAACGGGAAAGGACATAAAATACTTGTCCGAATAAAATGTTCCATCATCATGCGATATTTTTAAGCGAACGCAGACGAAGTTGCTGCCAAGAAGATTGTATATATAAAATAATTTATACATTATTCAATAAAGTCTTATTTGTTGGAGAGGTTGCGATACCTTACGTATAAAAGCGAGCCTCTCGACCCTAGGGTTCACAAACCTTCAGTTTGAGAAACAATGCCTTTGAGTAATATAATAGTTTGCAAGAATTGCTTACTGCGCTAACTTTTTCCTTACGCCCGCAATACTAATGCATTATTCAATATAAGGGTACCTGTTCAGTTATGTAGGTGCTTGTAATATAACGTAACATAAGTAAAGAGCCAAGATAAGGCCATTAAAATATTCACGAGGAGAATCTCATATTGTTGGCGAACAGGCGAACAGAACAAGCAGGAAGCGGCATGTCAGGGCACAAAGTATAAGGTTTATGTTAGGGAGGGTATTGTTACACCTCCACCTTAGCTTTGAGAACAGTAACTTTTTATATAGGAGCTGAGTCCTTATATATACATGTATGTATGCTCATATAGGATTGAGGGTTTTATTGAGGAAAGTTACAATAGCATTTTTCTCCTCGAGTGTGCACAGTGGAGTGGCTGAAATTAGAATTTATATTTTTGTGTCTCTCACACTGCCTTACAATCATAGATTTTCACCATGCTCATCAGTCATCACCATGTGCATCAGAAGTCATGGTAGCTCAGCTGGGTAAAGCGCCAGTCTTTGAACAATCGAAGTCTGGGTTTGTATCAATGAGTTCCAATTTGTTATTTATGTACGAATAATAAAAATCATTACCATTGACTTTTCGGTGAGGGAAAACATCGTGAGGAAGGAAACCTGCATACTCTTGAGAAGAAATTCAAAGGTGTGTGTGAAGTCTACCAATTCGCACTGGGCCCGGATGGTATACTATGGCCCATACACTGGCTGTAGGAGAGTAGGCTGAACCCCTGCAATGGGGACATATATAGGCTGTTGATGATGATGACTGTAAGCTTGAAAAACTACTACTTTAAACAGTGGAATTTCTCCTGTTATTGACCAATAACTGTAAGAGATTCTGGACCGGTCAAAGTGGGGGTAGGGGAGGCCTAAATTCATCCCGGCTGATAATGATTAACCTTCTTGTAATTACCTGACCTTGGCATTACCAACATCTTATTGCGATCACCAATCTAAGCGAGTGGTAATTCCCCGCATTGAAAGCCCTTTGTCGTGGCGATCTACGTCGGGTTATACTTGCAGTTGCGAATGATAAATGATGATGAAATAATTATTTATTGTTTGTTTGCGGTAACCCAACTAAACTTGCAAGTAGTGTAAACTATGAATAAACAGGAGAAGCGTAACTTAAGTTGGTAGTAGATCAAGTTTAAGTTACGTGTTTAGTAGAGTTGACTGTGCCGTACGTATGTGTGTGTGGTTGGAAGTGTCACGATGAAATTACAATAATTTATGGTATTAGTTATTAACGCTGTTACACGGAGTCTATCACTTTGTGAGATCGAGTTTCCAGTCTTCCGTTATCCTGCTGCACTATTTTGAGTAATGTGTTTCGTTGAGTTCATACAGGAAAATATACTTGTGTACGTATGTATCTCGTATTTATGTAATCTTATATTACATTTATTATATCGTACACGCCTAACTGCCCTCCTTTCTTTAATATTTCTCCTTGACCTAGGACTGCTGGAAGAAATTTCTTTTAGAAATAAGCTGTTCCTTTTGTATATATTTTTTCTGTTTCTTGTGTTATGTAATGTTTCCGTGTACAATAAACTGTTTAAATAATAATAAAAAAACTTCTCATCAGAAAAATCGAACCACCGTGCAAGTTTATGTTTTGTAAGGATTATCAGAAAATCCTATGAAAATTTAATTTGCAATTAGAACAATAACATTAGGATTTGAAAACCTCATATTATTCACTATTAAACGACATTTGACTTATATTCCTAAATATACACATTTTTCTGATAACACTTACAAAACATAAACTTGCAAGGTGGTTCGATTTTTCTGATGAGAAGTATATTTGTACTAGCTAGAGTTGTTATGTTAAGTTGAAGTAATTTTTGTAGAAATTTTTGCATAAGGAATTTATCTACATAATAAAATCCGTAATGCGGAAATCCGTAGACGAATTAAGGTCACCGACATAGGTCGACGAGGCAACGAGCTGAAGTGGCAATGGTCAGGCCACATCGCTCGAAGAATGGATAACTAATAGAGAGTAAGAGTTCTTTAGTAGTGACCACATACCGGGAAACGTGTACTGAGTCTTTCCACTCATTGCCCTACTAGGCTAGGCTGACGACCTGGTGCTCTATTTTTGATTCGCTCTACGCGCTGCGATTTCGACTGATTTTCGTTTGACTTATGAAATTTGGTATTTTTGAATCGCTCTTCTGCAACCACTTACCACTTATTGACATTGACAGTAGGAACTGTTCTATAAACTTCGCGTTCCGTTTTCCTTGCATGAATTACCGGTTTTATTTTTTTGCTTAAATCGGATAAAATTAAACATTTTAAGTTATGTTGGCAACACCTGAGGCGAATGATTCAAAAATACGGTTAAACCTGTTTTCATGCGACTTGGAGTCGATCGTGACTTAAGTCGTGTGTGACGAAGCTATGTCACACGAGCGAATCAAAAATAGAGCCCTTAGTGAAGGTAGTAAGGAGCCACTGGATGAAACTGTTTGGATCCGGTCACATCACATTGTGACATACCATGAAGGAGACATATGTTTACCGGTGGGCGTTTTCCGGGTGATGATTATGATAACTGTACTAGCCTTTTGGCTCAATAATTATATTGTTTTTATTTCCTGTACGAGTGGTATATATTGTGGTAAAAAAATATTTCCTATTTTACGTAAAAGATCGGATCAATGACATTTTGGTGGATGGATAAACGTTATACAAATAGATTATCTTGTACGAAAGGTCGAGAGGTGTGTTGTGAATGGGGCAGGGGCGTCCCGCAGTCGCGTGGATCTGCTCCGTTTATCTCAGACCCTTTGTAACGGTTTTGGTTTACGGAACCTATCCGATACGACAACCCCTGATAACAGCGAAGTGACACATACAAACTAGTTCAAGTTGTGTGAACTAGCTGACTATATATGCAGAACTTGTGTTCCTTCACAGGCGCTATTATGTTCGACTGGCCTGTCAAAATTCTTTACGCCTCATTACACTCCCTGAATCATTGATGTCACACAAAACATACGGTAAAGCGAAGTTTTGAATTTGGAAAGCCTTTAAAAATGATTTAGAGTACCCTTTACATAAGATCCCTTTCATACCCCTACAAGAACCATTTCATAGTGAGTATCTTCTAGATATTCAGCTTAAAATGGTCTGTTTTGCTTTACCTGCACCTATACATGCTATTATTATTATTAATTTAATATCAGGTAATAAATACCCATAGTTATATGGAAAATACAATACGCACCACGAAAGACCTAAAGGATGTGTTGTGGCGCAACTCCAGCTGGTCCACCCTCACGAGATAGTTGGACTTCTGCTTTATGTATTCTGTTATGTTAGGGGTGCTCTTCTCGTACATATTACTACAGCTTGACTTGGAACGATTAAATAAATCTTACTGAATTATTCTTAATTCCGGTGAAATTTAAAATACCGAAAAGACATTGGAGTTTTTCGGTCAGAAATTATTCTGTTTAGTTCCATAAGACGTGTTTGCGTCCTCGAATGAAATAATAATTCTTTCATCAGACAATTTAATAGCTATACAACTTTTTACAGCTATTTTAAGTTACAACTGTTAAAAAATTGATACGATACCGTCAAAGATTCTCCAATGATTAGACCCCAGAACTGAGTTTTTATATAATATTAGAACTTTTCTTTAAAAAACAATATGGCGTCATTGGCGTCGCGTCGGCACCAAGTGTAGAGAACGGACATTTATTTCATTTCCGTTGTCTAGTCACGCGCCGCTCTCGGAGTAAGTTTGTTCCTTATACTTGAGTGGAAGTATCCCGAACCCCGGGACCCGGCACTCCGGGGACTCACAAGATTTATATATTGTAAATCGTAAAAAATTATTCAACGGACCCTTCCAGCCCTTTCGTGATATTAGGAATATGTAGGTACTTGTAGGAAAGTAAAATATGCTGAATGTGTAATTACGAATTGAACAAATGAAAACTGCGAGGCTGTGTTTCAAAAACTAGTTATTGAAAAGTAAATTTAAAAACGACGGCGTAAATTACATTTAAACATACATACCTTGTATATATCGGTTCTCGAGTAGCGACCACGTACCGGGAAACGTCTACCAGGCCGTCCCCCTACTGGGTGGACCGACGACCTGATTAGTCGCGGGGAGTCGCCGGATGCAGGTGGTTCAGGACCGGTCGATGTGGCGTACCATGAAGGAGGCCTATGTCTAGCAGTGGACGTTTTCTGGCTGATGATGATGCCTTGTATATATTTTTGTAAACCATTTATAAACCATTTTATTTTGATATCCCACTGGATAGGTTATGAAAAGAAAATATTTTTCATGCCGCGCAATTTGGCGCCAAAAATCCGCCATTTTGAGTTCCAATAATTTTAATATTGCCTATTACATTCTAGTGGCAAAATCTAACCACGTATAATTTTATTAAAATCGGTTAGCCGTTTAGTAGTCACGAGGGAACATATTCTTATGTGTCTATTTGTTTAGACGTATAATCTAAGCTTTTTGTATGCGCAATAGATCTTCAATTAACCTAATTATTCATAAGTGACGCTAAAGCCGCAGGTTGAAAGATATTTATCAAGAAGTCTTAAATTATTGTGAATAAAACGTGCTGATACAACACTTACCTAAGTGGTGTAAGTGTAAGTGGTGGTAAGTACGTAATTTGATATTGACGGCAATTTATTACTCCGAGAAAAGACTTGAGAAGCTAAACCTCGTAACTTGAGTTCGCGAGCAGGTTAAGAGGGTATGCTGTTGTCAAAGCGCCCATACAAACGTAGTCCAGTCATATTTTGAGTATTAAGCTATGAAAATCTATGAAATTTTCAAGACACAATCTAGAAACAAATATCTGTGTCGGTGGTGAGTCAGATTTTCGTTTAAATATATACTTTCAGAGTTACAGGGCGTCAAAGTATTGTATTTTTCGGTAATAAAAAGCCCCAACTTTGAACCTGATTTACAAGAGTATGAATCAATTTAGAACAATTTGGAAAAACCACCGACATCTGAAATTTCATTAGTATACTGTATTTAAAAAATGGTTACATAATATACTGTATCCTTCAAATGGTCCCTGGACTACGAAACATCCAAATAACGGGGGGATAACATCGCGTAATGTATGCTGTCTCACCGTACGCGCTCGGGTAGGATAGGGCTCGGAGAGGGACAGCTACAAAACAATGCAACCTTGAAACCGACCACGTGGTCTTACCAACATAGCCTCTTAACGAGACCGGCTACTCATTTTCCGCTCGACGGAGCTACTGTCCGTCCGCGGCTCCACAGTTTTCGTCAGCAGCCCGCTTCCATCCACTGCTCAACTATTTATCAACGCTTATTGTGTATCCTACGCTACGATTTAATTTTTGAAAACTTTTCGATAGAAGTCGGACGGCCATTTCTGCGTGTGTCTATTCTGAAACATTTGGCTAAAACTAAAGTAACTTTGTTAATGGAATTCGTTTTTGTTCTGTCTGTAATATAATTTTTATAGCCTTTTATTTAAATAACCTCCTCTTAACCTCCTCTTTTCTACTTATTGAAACAAAACACGATAAAATAGATAACAAGCTAATGTGACTTTTGCTGGTAGCTTCGCTTGCAATAAAATAAATGTCCTCAGATATATTTAAGTTGTGGGTATCATGCAAACGATTGGAAGGTGTCATAAATACGGAAAGCGAGATACATGTTATTAGGTACTAGTCGAAACGTCTTCCTTTTATAGTGTTGTTGGGTGAACATTGCGCAGACAACAAAACTTACATACTCGTATACCTATTTAGGTTATTAGATGATTTTTTAAATAGTGTACAAGTGCAAGACGGATTTGAAACAACTCCTTTATTTTGAATGTTCTAATGTTAATTGTTCATGGAAATATTGTATGCTCTCTGCCAAGTTTTACACATATAATATAAATCTTGGAGCTGTATTAAAACATAAAATTTTATTTAAATAGGAAAAGGGCGGGTCTTTTACAATGACCGCTGGAACTCGGGAGCTCGTCCCTTATTACGTAGAACATTGAGCACTGATATCGTTTGGTACTAACGGCTATTTTTATGCTTGTAAGATCCTCCCATAAAATTATATGGATGGTGAGCAATAACGCGATTTTTCGGGGTCCCGGATTTCATTAATAAATTATCCTTTTGTATCTTTTTGTAAGAGGAATAAAATACGGCTGCATAATGATGCAACTAAGAAAGGTCGCTGTAGGCCTTCCTCTTACTTGATGATATGTGACGAGGCCGTTGGATAAAAAGCGTGCTCGCCCAGATACCTCATATTAATAGGTATGTCATCTTTCATAAACGATACACAATTGTGTCATTAGCCTTGATGTTTGGCGGTAGACTTAGACGACATGGTAATTATTTATTTACGAAATCAAAAATTTAATCAAAAAATTAATCCTCAGGGCAACAGCAACTACGAAAGCTATCTTATGTAGGAATATTTATAAATAAAGCTTATACACCTTTATTGCAAGTGAAGCAATATAATATGTTCATTGGAAAGCGGCTGAAAAAGACGGTATTTTTAAGTGGGGTCACTATGTGAAAAGAGAATACAGGAAATTTTAGTCAAAAGTTTAAAGTCTTCTTCGTCTTCTATAGTCTACTTCGTCTGTATAGTATGTATTTTTCTAAGGTTGGGTTAGATATCTGAACAAGTTGCGGAAGAGTGGTAAGTTCCCGTGATGTAAAATAGGACCACACGGAAAACACCACCTTTCAAATGAAAAAAGAATCATTCAAATCGGTTAACCCAGATAAAAAATAATGTTAAAAAAACTTGTCGAATAGATAACCTCCTCCTTTTTTAAGTCGGTTAAAAATTTAACTAAACTAACCTTCCTGAGACAGATATTATAAGACAGATATACAATGAAATACACTGATTTTACGGTCTTGAGATCAGTAGTCGAAGTCTTTGAGGAAAGTGAAAATTTCAATTTAGCTGTCCATAATTTTGTTCTTTATAATTTATAGTTCTTTACAAATCGTTTACAAGCAATTACAAGATTGTGCCAGAAACTCCAACGACACGTCCAAACTACATTTGTATATAATAACTAGCTTCTGTCCGCAGCTTCGCCCGCGTGGACTTTAGGATGTAATCCGTGGGAACTGCTCGTTCGATCGGTATAAAATATAGCCTTCAACTATCGCATTATACAAAAATTCAAGTCATTCATATCTTCCTGTAGGTCGTGAATGTATGAAAAAAATGTAATTTTTGCGTGCATTTATCCCATGTTTCAATAGTTATTCTGCTATTCGAGACGGAGACATACAACAAATCAAAAACCATGAAAATCGGTCCAGCCGTTCTCGAGTTATTTAATGTTCGTACAAACCCGAATTAATTTTGTTTTATTCATTAAGATAATATTAATTAATAAGGAATGATACATATATAATTACTGCGACGTGGGTGTGCATTTAGGGAATTTGCGAGATAATATAAAGGGACTGAATATAACGCAAAGTCAATTACGTCGCGCTAGCTAGATGAAAGGCCGAGTAAATCAGCTGTTAATGCAATAAGGAAGGCCCGGGGCGTTACGAGTATGTACTCGTACGTAGGTGTGGTGTCATAATGGAGGGGGCGCTAGAGTCTTGTGTGATTGCATGTGCCATACTTAGCTGTGGATATTGGATTACCTAGAAAGTGCTCGTGTCATTTCAGCCTTAAAATTGTACCATTACATGTTTTCAGTGGAGAATCGAAGGGAGCCTCATTTTGTCATACCACTGTACGACTTACCTTGAAAGACATATAGACTCATTTTGTCTTTGCATTTTGTCATGACTTACCTTGAAAGACATATCGTCACATCGGACGATATTAAGTCTCCACCCCTAGAGATATCGTCCGATATGTAATCGGAGTGGGCCTCGGGGAAGTGTTTTAATCACACAGGGGTAACATTATATCTTTCAAGGTTGCTGTGAGTGGCTGGACGCGACCATCTCCCTTTTCTTCCCCCAAAATGACGTGACTAAGGTAGACTTCAGGGAATTGTATCTAAGGTATATCAACAGGTCTCTTGTGGCACGATCACCTCTCAGTTTCTAATTTAAAAAAAAATATATTTCCATATTATGTCATATATGCCCCTTGGCCACCGATGACGATAAACTCGTAAATACTACATTATCTGAGAGTGTCTATAAATAAATAAATAATAAAAATACTTTTAATTGTTCCTCCTTGTTAAATGGTATATTTATCTATAGGTAAATCTTAATAACTAATCGTAACAAAACGGCCGATGGGCTCAGGTCTACCGTTGGCAAGCCGCCGGCAGACCTGCTTTTCAGCCCACGCCTTTTACATAATATTATAGTTTTTATAATAAAGTTTATGGCAACACTGGCCTGTTAATACCTATTATTGTTAATCCTGGTGCTGTGTGCGGGGAAATAAATTACAAGTTAGTTGTTGAGTTGTGTAGTATAAGTATGTGCGAATAATATGTGTAGTTAGAGGCTGAGTGTGTGTGTGTGTTAGTTTGGGAGTTCACTTACCGCTCCTCCAACATCTGAACATCTAGAAGCCACCTATAATGTGTATAGTATGTTGTGTTGCTATCTTGGATTTTAAGTTTTTCGTACCCAAAGAGCGCCCAACGGGACCCAATTTTGTAATTGGGTCCCGACGCTGTCTGTCCGTAATAGCTATACATTAAAATTTCAAATATTGTGTGGACTATGACCACTACCATCAATAATAATAAAAGTTAAAAATTGAATGGGGTGTTACAAGAATTTTTTTCGTAGATTTTTTCACGATATTGTGTTAAATATTGCACGGTGCCACGGAACTAGTTATTATCCTATCCTACTAATATTATAAGTGTGAAAGTTTGGATGTTTAGATCTTTGGATGTTTAGATGTTTGGATGTTTGTGACGCTTTCACGGAAAAACTACTGAATGGATTTGAATGAAACTTTACAATAATATAGCTTATACATCAGAATAACATATAGGCTATAATTTATAAAGATATATTGTGTAAATTGTACAAAATCACACTTATAATATTAGCGGGATTACATGGGCAATTTGGACATAACAAAAACGCGTTGCCTAGCAACCGACCATAGAATATGTAATTCGTATATACAAACTTTCGCGTTTATAATATTAGTGTGAAGACTATTTGAATGTACTACGTCAGATATTGAAATTTCTTTTGTTTCTTTAAACTATTAGCCTACGTAACAGAATAAACACTATTTTGTACCTTATGCTGGAAATGGAGATAGATGACTTCTATGCCTATCGAACAAGTAGAATAAATCCTGAAGTACACGCGGACAAAGTCGCGGGCGGAAGCTAGTTAATTATAAATTAAGACATAAAAACAAATATTTAACTTATATTTCTATTCTAAAATACTTGTCTTTTTGTATGTTACGGGCCTGTAATTTTCCCACGTTATACTAACAACAGCTATTATAAAAAATTTCTCAGACTCGATACTTTTTTCCATTCTTCAAAATGTCATATTCACCTTTAATTGTTATTTTCCTCAATACACTACATAGAACAATAAAAGGTGAATGTGATATATATATGTAGGTACATATTTTGTACTCGATTGTTCAACCTCATCAGCAACAAGCAGTTTTTCTAGGAACATTTCGTGACACACACGCGTAGACGTATGTTTCAACGAGTAGGTACCTAGTCATCAACATCAACAGCCTATATACGTCCCCACTGCAGGGGCTCAGGCCTACCCTCCTACAGAGAGTGTATGGGACACAGTCTACCACGCGGGCCCAGTGCGGATTGGCGGACTTCACATGCCTGTTCAAGACATGCAGGTTTCCTCACGATGTTTTCCTTCACCGTTAAGCAATCGGATAATGTACTTGAATTGAAAAACAACTCATAGGTACACGGCTGGATTCGAACCCGGAACTCAGATTGAGAGTCCGCCCCAAGTAACACCGTGAAGCAGTATAATGGCTGACTTACGGCTTTCATGTATCGTTTTAGCATTATAGCTAGGCTTTATATCAGTTTTATACAAGTTTATACGACTACTGTAATGCTAATTTGGGCACAAATTAACCAGCTTTAGGTTGTTAATCGGCTGTTTAATAGCATTACAGAAGCATTTAATCGCATTACACCAGCATTAGTATGGTCCATACAGTTGTTGATAGCATCACAGAAGCATTATACGAGCATCATTATGGACTAGAAGCATTATACTAGCAATGTTTTTGCTAATGAAGCGGCTAATCGCATTACAGAAGCATTATATTAGTATTAACATGAAAATAAAAGCATTTTTAGAGTCCTTTAAGTGTTCACATTTAGAACTTAAATGAATCTTATATTATTGAAAAAACATCCTTAATGCCGCGGCCCTAGTTTTAAAATAATAAACGTTGTAATTTAACTCATCGTCTCGCGATATGAACGATGGCGACGACGACAAAGTCGAGTATGATATGAGTTCAACTTGGCGTTTCATATTATTTTCAACTTAAGTCTACTGTTTTTCGATGTCGTGCCTACAAATTTTGCTGCGAGATTTAGTTTACTGTCAATGTCTATATTGGTTTCATTCAAAATTTTCAGGCGCTTTCAATTTATAGAGTTTTTGTAATAAAATGTTATAAAAGTTATGTGGTACATAATAAAAAAATGAATGTTTTTGGTGTAGAACGAAATTATGGCATGATAAACTTAACAATTATGGTATAACAGTATTAAAGTTAGCTATTACTTTATTATAGGACTATCAAAGGCCCGAAATTATAATATTTTTTTGGTTAAGGTGTATTAACAAAATGGCGTCAGTCTATAACAGTTTGGTGAATAATTAAAATGCCTTTTTAATACCGTAAGCTGTGTAAACACTCACACGTGAACAATTAGGATGCCAGCAGTCAGAGAGAAGACTTTTGATAAACTACTATAATGCCATCGTCTGTATTGTGGTTTTCTATGTGTTCACATGTAGTCAAGTAGATTTCATGTGAACTGATTTAGTTCCGTTACTTAGCTTTAGTGATCCTTGATCAAAACGACAAAACCCATTTCCTTTAATCTGAACAACATTTATATACAGCTTTATTAAATAAGTCATTCAACATTAAAAAACCGCTCAAATGCAAGTCGGACTCGCGCACCGAGGGTTCCGTCCAGAATACAAATAATTAATATACTGAAAATACCGCTTCGATTATTTATGATTTTCATATTAATGTACCCAACAATGCTGTGCTGAAAATGAAAATTCTATTGAAAAACCAACTTTACTTTGCAACTAAATGATATACCTGATGTATAACTTTCAGCTGCAAAGTCAAGTTTGTGAACATAACAAGATTCTGCTTCTTGCCAAATTTCAGGGTTCTAGGTCAACGGCAAGTACCCTATAGGTTTTGGTCCTTTGAATTTTCTATGAAATGGTCTAAAGATACACCTTAAACAACTACATCTTTTTGTTGCGTTGACCTAGATGTTTGATCTTTACACAGCTCCAGGGGACGGCAGACTTGAGTATTCGATATTAATAATTCAACTTGATACCACCACGCGTCCCTGAGAAAAATGGTCTTGACAGACAGACAAACAGATGGACGGAAAACAAATCCGATCCGAAAGGGGTTTCTTTTTTCCTTTTGAAATACGGAACCCTAAAAAATGATGTTGTCGTGATGGAATGTATGGTGGACAAATGATGACAATTACGAACACGTAATGTGAATGTATTTACAGCTTTACGCATTTCAATAACTCACACGTATGTGGTTAAATAGCTGTTGGGTGTAAAACAGCACTCAGTTTCACTTTTAAAATACAAGCATTACAATAATTCAAGTTTATGCTGTTCAGCAGCACTAAGCATTTACTTCCTGCTTAAAATGCTATAATACAACCAAAGGCACTGAAACTATCTAACAGCTGTACAGCGAATTGGCGATGCATTATAATGGTTAAAGTTTATGCTACTAAGGAGCATTAGGCATTTAAATACTACTTACAAATGCTATTGAAGATCCAAAGGCACTAAAAACAGCTGAAAGCTATACAAAAGCGTTTTGGTATGCTGCACTCAAGCTAAATACATTATACAAGCATTTTGCTATACCATTATCCAACCTTTATACAGCGAAAAGTATTATAATGGATTTGAGATGCCTATATAGGGCTATAGACTGTTAGGTGAACTTTTATAAGAGCTTATATAGACCTTAAGTTCTACATAACTTCACGAGTAGTTATTTATAATGCTCCTTGTGTTACTTGGGGCGCCTTATCCAATGCGCCACCGACGCTTACCTAGGTACCTAGTAGTTTGTCACAATGATCTGTAGAACAGAATATCCCAGTATTAGGATGTTTAATGCCAACATAAAATAGCTAAACTAGTAATAATCCGACATCCCTTTGTTACGTTACATCTGAGGTCGTTAGTTTGAGAATTAGGCAGTTCTTTGTTCTCGGCTTAGTACGCAGTCCTGGAACAACTATTATCTGAATGGCGTACTTAGAATATTTCCATCTGGGGCCCTTCACCGTATAATCTCCCTTGGAAGTAATGGTGTATTTATGTTTCGCCGCGGACTTGTGGGATGAGGAGTTACTGCAGATTGGATTCACGAGAATAACGCGCACAGATAATAAATGGTTATGTCAGTTTTATTATGTAACATGCCATGGCTCATCTCACTTGCTTAAGCATACACTTATGTTCATAAACGAAATTTGATGCTTTGATTACGTAAGTGACGATGAGATCGATCACTCATGATGGTGCAGAGTCGAAGTGGCAACCCTAACAAAAACAGAAGACTTTATCTCAAGAAATATAAAGAAACAACGGAGTGGGTAGCAAGCAGGCTGTGACAAAGTTAGGAACTAAGCTCAAAGTCAGCGGATTATTGCCTCCCAACAGAATGTTTAACTTCCATCAGAACTGAAATTGAAATTAAATTCATTAGATTTCGTCCGATCGGGATTAGGAAGTTATGTGCATTTAATTATAAACTTATTCAATTAAGGAGTTGAGAGCAACATTTTGACCGTACCATTTTGATTATTTTTGTATAAGTAGTCGCATGATCACAAAATATACGAAAAGTGAAAACCCCTTTTAATTAAAACACGAAACAGGGCAGTAAATTAGCTTCCCCAGTTGGACAGCTGATGAGGGGAAGGGGGGAGTATTGCCGAGCCCGGATTTAAAATAACCGCCTCAATCAGTACCATCGACGTTTATTCAACCCTCGATAAAAGGTCGATCGGTACCAAACTCGCCTTTGAAAAAATCTGGTTAACTGACGTGGAAATGGGATTTTTACGCAACCGTAACCCTTCCCGTAACCCGTATAGTAATTAAAATTTTCAGGTTACGCATCACTGAAGCGAATCAGTTTAAATTAAAATTTACTTTCACCACACACGATGTTTACCTTTTGGAATGATAATCACGGAAAACAGCGCGGAGCCAACGCAAATCCACTCAGGAACATCAATTTATGTGTGGGTCGTCAGCTTCCTCATAGAGCTATGAGAATTCTACGCATGCCAAATTTTAAAGCAATTTAGGTGCAATCAAACTTTAGCATTCATAATTTAGCAGCAATCATGACTCAGTTACAGCGAGTTGTTTTTAGTGTGTCAGCTGGAGACATGGGTCTCCAGCTGACACATGCCAGGAAGGCAAACCAGTGAGGTTAGGGCTTTAGACTATAGTCAGGCATTTAAAGCACAATGAGAGCAATGAGAGCCAAAAAAATTAACGATCACATTGATAAACTGTTGGATCTACGAACGAAATACCGTGTGTAAGCTGGCGACCCGTGTCACCAGCTTACACATCTGGATCTTCGTAATTATTCAAGTTACGATTATGTATTGTACCTCATATTTTAGAGCAAAATAGAAGCGCCAGGCTTCAAAATTTTCGAATCTCTAGTGCTAAAACTGTTTGAGCTACGAGCCGATATGTGTGTGTAAGCTGGTGACATGGGTCGCCAGCTGACACATGTTGTATCTCTGAAACTACATAAGTGAGAACTTCGTTTTAAAGATCAGATGAGACCATACAATAGAAGCGTTCACGAGTCAAAATTTCAAATCTCCTGGCTGTCTAGATTCAAAGTTATAAGCAAAAAACTATTTTCCCGCCAAAAAATTCAAAATAATCGCACGGACGCCGCTGAGCGGGCCGTTGCCGTTCCGTGCGCTACGCTATTACAATAGAGTTTCAACTTAGCCGTCATTGTTTTAAAATTCATTTTAACCTGCACTTTCGTATCGATTCAATTGGTATATTGAGCGTGTTAGACCAGGAGCCGACAGAAATAAGCAATGGTATACTACCGATTAACTTTATAGAGAGACTACGAACTACCTTCACCAAATTTGAGGTCAAGTGATAATATAACCCTTCATCGTTGGTGCATAATTCAAGTCTACTAATTTAACTAATAGGAAGTCAAGATTTAGTTTAGTAATGAATCAACTTATCAGAAATAACAATTTACGGTGTGATATAACATAGTATAAGAGGTATATGTTCAACATATACAGTTTATATCACTATGATCAATAATTGTTGAGCTCGGTATTTAGTGTATTTTCAATAGCAATCCATACTAATATTATTTATAAAATAATATTATGAATGCAAAAGTGATTTTGTTTGTTTGTCCTTTATTATCGTCGTAACGTAGAGTCAGAATGATGATTTTTTGTATAGGGGTAGTTTGGAAAAGGATGGAAAATGACATAGGCTGTATTTCTTAAACTTTTATTCATAGCTATTTTCATGGAAATTGCAAACAATATTGGCACATTTTAATAAAAATTATTGCTTATACTCAGAAATTTAGATTTGCAAATGAATAAAAATCTTATGATTTGATATATTTTTATTATAAAAGTCGACTAACATTGCTTTGTCTGATTTTCATAATATCAAAAACGGGACATGTGCGAGTCAGACTTGCGCACCGAGGGTTCCTATATTTGTCCCATAAGACTTTGTTTTTTGCCAAATTTCAGGATTATAGATCAATCAAAAATATGCGTCATGCACGGCTTTGATATAAGGGATTGCACACCTGAGTATTTGATATCAATTTCAACTTGATGCATTCACGCATTCCTTAAAAAAGGGGTCTTGACAGACCGAAGAACAACAAAGAGATCCAATCTAGGGTTCGCCTAAATATATTATTTAGTCACAAAATTAACCGTTTATGTACATAATAAATATGAATGTACACACACACACACACACATACACACACACACACACACACACACACACACACACACACACACACACACACACACACACACACACACACACACACACACACACACACACACACACACACACACACACACACACACACACACACACACACACACACACACACACACACACACACACACACACACACACACACACACACACACACACACACACACACACACACACACACACACACACACACACACACACACACACACACACACACACACACACACACACACACACACACACACACACACACACACACACACACACACACACACACACACACACACACACACACACACACACACACACACACACACACACACACACACACACACACACACACACACACACACACACACACACACACACACACACACACACACACACACACACACACACACACACACACACACACACACACACACACACACACACACACACACATATATGAGCATAGCAAACTTAAAATAGGAACTAAGATTTTAAATAATACTGTGTAAATCCGTCTGGAAGACGCGGTGCACTTCCAACACAAGTGTCGAAAGACTACTTTCTGGAAGGCCCCTGCAAAACTCTGTAAAAGTTATTTAAGAAATAAACACTTTTTACTTTTACTAAACTAAATCTTGACTTCCTATTAGTTAAATTAGTAGACTTGAATTATGCACCAACGATGAAGGGTTATATTATCACTTGACCTCAAATTTGGTGAAGGTCGTTCGTAGTCTCTCTATAAAGTTAATCGGTAGTATACCATTGCTTATTTCTGTCTGCTCCTGGTCTAACACGCTCAATATACCAATTGAATCGATACGAAAGTGCAGGTTAAAATGAATTTTAAAACAATGACGGCTAAGTTGAAACTCTATTGTAATAGCGTAGCGCACGGAACGGCAACGGCCCGCTCAGCGGCATCCGTGCGATTATTTTGAATTTTTTGGCGGGAAAATAGTTTTTTGCTTATAACTTTGAATCTAGACAGCCAGGAGATTTGAAATTTTGACTCGTGAACGCTTCTATTGTATGGTCTCATCTGATCTTTAAAACGAAGTTCTCACTTATGTAGTTTCAGAGATACAACATGTGTCAGCTGGCGACCCATGTCACCAGCTTACACACACATATCGGCTCTTAGCTCAAACAGTTTTAGCACTAGAGATTCGAAAATTTTGAAGCCTGGCGCTTCTATTTTGCTCTAAAATATGAGGTACAATACATAATCGTAACTTGAATAATTACGAAGATCCAGATGTGTAAGCTGGTGACACGGGTCGCCAGCTTACACACGGTATTTCGTTCGTAGATCCAACAGTTTATCAATGTGATCGTTAATTTTTTTGGCTCTCATTGCTCTCATTGTGCTTTAAATGCCTGACTATAGTCTAAAGCCCTAACCTCACTGGTTTGCCTTCCTGGCATGTGTCAGCTGGAGACCCATGTCTCCAGATGACACACTAAAAACAACTCGCTGTAACTGAGTCATGATTGCTGCTAAATTATGAATGCTAAAGTTTGATTGCACCTAAATTGCTTTAAAATTTGGCATGCGTAGAATTCTCATAGCTCTATGAGGAAGCTGACGACCCACACATCATCAATTTTACTTTTGATCTTCCAGCCTACGTTCATGTTTACGTGACGAACATTTTTCATAGTATTTGTGCGTCACGAGCTTTGGAACTCAAACCCGCTCCCTGCTTCTAAAAGCTACAAGAAAACATTTTATAGATACAGCTGTACACTGCCACACTTATCTTTTATTACATTTTCTTTGTTTTAACGTAATAGAACACAAAGTGTAGGTTGTGCCCCGCGAGGGTCGTGATTTCCCGACTTTATATGAGCGCAGTTTGTTTTGGCTTCGTGTCATTAAGGTGAGAGCATTAACTTTTAATAATAATTTCCAGTTTTGAAAAGAACTCTCACATAAATTGCTTGATATACACTGACCTACTTCTGAAAAGTTCAACCTACATTCATTATGAGAGAATTTGCATGCTATTAAAATACAACAGACGATTAGGTTCTAAGAAAGTTTGCGAGACAGTCCGAGTCGAAAATTAATGAGGATCCGAGTATAACAAAGATCAATTTTATTTAATTCCGATATCGATACTATTTTTTATTACAATTAATTAAAAAAATAAAGTAAAGAAAATCATTATTTGAAATAAAATAATTAGTTTGTATGATATTGTAGCTTCAAGTATTTATTTACGCTTACATAGACTTAAAAATATTTTTATTAGGTAAACAAATACTCTAAACTATACAATAGAATAACCACGAATTACTTTATGTCATTGTCAATGATTCTAAAATTAGTTTGAGGGTAAGACGATTTTCTACCTAACATATTTTTGATACCTACATAATATAATAAAAAGGAATTTTGACAATTAGCTTTAATTTCCAGTATATTTTTGACATAATTTTACGATGTATTTTCTCTTCATTTCATTTGGAGGGCTGTATAGGATGGATGGAAGATTGCTCACCAAGTAGATCCACTTTAAGGAGGTAAATAAAACAAAAGACAAAAACATTAATTTGTGAATATAGTTAACTGGTAAACAGGTACCGTACAGGTCAAAGCAAACCTAGCCTCGAACAAATATCCAAAGAGCTTGGTGCATTATGAACTCTATTTTTATTTTCAACAATGCCAGTTGCAATCTCGTTTCGTGTCTCGGCTTTAAAGCGCAAAAATTTCACCTTTTTAAAAATATTTCAGAAGCGGAAGACAAAGATTTGATTTGATTTATAAGAATGCAAAGACAGTAGAGATTCGTAGACGTTCAACGAGTTTTCTTTGGCGCTTTAATGAGATTCAGTTTGTTGTCTTCAGCTCACTCTCTTTGTGCCAGCGTTGTAGCGGCAGAGTACAGAGTACAGTTGAACCATTAGCCGTCAGAGAAGTCGAGTACTTACGAGTATAGACCATGTCCTAGACCATTGCTCGCAAATACTAGGCTGGACAATACATGTTATGTTAGGTATCTGGACCAAATAAAAGTTTATAGTAATAGTTGTATGTTATGTTTAGTGTCTGCAGCCAGTGGCCAGCTTAGCTTTGGCCAAAATATTGCGTGACCATAGTTGAATTTAGTCCATGTGTGCAATTCTGTACAGTTTCAGCCCTATCCGCGTTGAACATTTATGTCAATTCAATGTGTCCACCGGAATATCTCATATTTTTATCTAACAAATGTTTTAGTAAATTTCTTGTACCATAATATTTTAAAATAAGATAGCTGGCTTTTTGCAGTATGATAGGAGTACTAGTTGTAGCATACTCTGTGCGGTAATAGTTTCTCGCTGGCATGGAGCTAGCTCGTGCCCAATAAGGATGGATCACTTCACAAATTGTTTGACACCGTGACGCGGACGCCACCGCCTCGTGCTGACGTCATCAAATTAAAGGATGGATTTTTCAAGTCTCCCTTTAATATTATCAATGTAAAAGTTTGTATATTCTACTATGACGCTGAAACGTCTGAATGGGTTTTATAGATAATCTCATAGTTTTAAAAGTATATTGTTTAAACTATATTTAAGTTCGTTGGTGGTGTGGGAACACAAAAGTGAGTGAACGATTGTTGTGTATTTGTGTATATATATATTGATGTGTAAAATGCGTAATGCTATTGTTGGATTTGAGCATCTGATATTAAATAAATAAGTTACATTATTACATCATCATAATCAGCCGGGGAGCGTCCACTGCTGAACAGAGGCCTCTCCCAAGTATACTTAATATCATTTACAGCATTTTGATTCGATTCCTTGCATCTTTATCGATACAGGTTTATTGATAGGGCCCAGGAAGCAAAAAACTGTTTGAGATCAAGGTGGGTTTCCTGAATACATTCGAGGAGGAAGAAATACACAAGAGTATTTAAAGGCTTCTTAGGTAAACAACATCAAAGGTTACTTATTTTTAACGCTCTGAAAAATAAATAAAATGCTTCACAATAGAGCGGTGCCACGTAAATTATAGGGGTCGACGACACGTCCTCGATAAGGCAAAATTAATTACGTTTGAACACTTTTCAATACAATTTCTAACTCGAGAGCGTGCAGCGCTTTACTTTGTCGACTACGCCGCGCCGCGCCGCTGGATCCCACTGGTCACTAGGCAATATAACGGGCAGGACACTCGCAATTCTCTAAATGTCTCCACGGTTTACTGCCGGCGCTGAATCCCGACACTATTGTTTGCGCCTAACCGGACCTTATCCTCACAGTTATTAATCTTCGAAATTAAAAGTAAAAACCAGCTCCCTAGGGGAATATAGCGGGCGATGCGATACGCAAAAATAACTCACAATTTCACTTTAGCAAATATTAAATTCGGTAACGTAACGACAGTGTAAGGTATCACAGGTACAGCGAGGCAATTACGGGACAATCGTCGAAATTATGACCATTATAAATTCCATGTTCTCAGTGGGAGAGAGATCCTTTTAATGCGTACTTAAATCATTTTTATTAACTTGAAAAGGTTGGATTTATGCGGGAGGCCTGGTGCTTGTAATTTGCGAGACATCGTTTTGGGAAATTAGTGCCCCATCTAAGTCGGGGGTGCGGTACGGCACCCAGGGCCCAGGCGACGGATTGTAACCTCCCATAAAGTCACGGATTTCGCTTCGATCAATGTTGGAAATTGTTCCACGGTCGAAGGAGTGTAACAGTGAAATATTACGCTACTTTGCTGTTAGAATATCTAAACGTTCCAGTTGTGGTTTGTGTTCCTTCACTGCTTTATTAAATGTAATATCATTTGCACGCGGAAATATTTAAGCAATTACAATATCTGATTAGAACTGAACACCATTAGGATATTTGAAAAATGCATTTCTATGACAAAATCATAAAGCACAGTCTAATTAGGGTTTCTCAGTGATTATCCGCTTCGCCTTGATCTCAATAACAAATGTCATATAACATTTTATCTAATGATGCATCGTATATGGAACCTACTTCCCATGTCTCAAGTTCTAGATATTTTGTTATTTTTCAAAATGATTTATTTATCAGCATGTCATACTAGTCCAAATGCGTTGGTGAGTTTGTTTGTTTGTCCTTATTTTACATAGTATCGGATATATAGGTACATATATACTTCTCATCAGATAAACCTTGCAAGTTTATGTTTTGTAAGGATTATCAGAAAAATGTGTATATTTAGGAATATATGTCAAATGCCGTGTAATAGTGACTTCTATGAGTTTTTCAAATCCTAATGTTAATGTTTTAAATTAGAATTAAATTATCATAGGTTTTTCTGATAATCCATACAAGACATAAACTTGCAAGGTGTTTCGATTTTTCTGATGAGAAGTATATATCGACTAGCTTTTGCCCTCGACTTACTCCGCGGGGACTTCGGAAAGTATCCCACGGGATGTTCTTGCTCAGTCGTGATATAAAGTAGACTAACTCATATTTCGTCCCTTCAACTATCACGTAATTCTGACCCTCCGTTACGACGACAGCAAGGAGAAACATACAAACTCACTTTCGCGTTTATATTAGTATGGAGTATGTATTGTAAGTTAGCTTACGTACACTCAAGTTTGCAATTACAAATATGCACCTACTTTTGTGCCTTGTCATATTCAACTTTAATTGTCAATTTCCTAATTTCCCTCAACACATTGCATATTAGGAACGAGAAAGTTTGAATGTGCCATGGTACAAAAGTTGGTTTATTTTAGTTTTAGTTTTCGAGTGTACCAACTGGATGTGTAGAATCATTACAGCTAACATTCAATAACATAAAGCACAAGTTAATAATAGTTTGAGTTTAATATCGCACACGGCTCCTCCCCTCCAGCTCGTCGAATATCGAAGTACTCTGCGTGCAAGTTTCCCGGGCGTAATGTTTCAACTGTGTAATCCCACGCCGTGCAGTGGCGGACATTTTTGCGACCAAATAAACTGGGAGGATCGTGCTGTAAGCCTTTTATGACAATAAACAAAGGATGGACTGGCATTAACTTGTTTTAGTGCAGTTTTGAAACGAGAAAAGCGGCCACAAATCATCAAGCTAGCGCAGGAATAATAAAGGGAATAACAGCTCTACTTCTCTTATTTTATAATATGAAAAACTTCAGCACAGACCGCGCCATAAATGTTGGCTCGATCGCAGCCCGAGCACAAAAGCGAAAATGCTAAGGAGTGAAATATTTTATTATTAATTTTTACCAAACTGCGACCCAAATTTTGCATGCCAGTTTCTGGTTAAATGTGAGAAACCAACATGTTTTTATACGAAGACCAGTTTTTAACACATAAAGCTCAATAAATAACTTGAATCTTCCATCGCGCTGTGGACGCAAAGGGAACTAACGTTTTAGTGAGCGATATTTTGCGATATCTCGTCGAGAACGTTTCCTTTAAGAGGCTATGTTGGTAAGACCACGTGGTTGGTTTCAAGGTTAAATTGTTTTGTAGCTGTCCCTCTCCGAGCCCTATCCTACCCGAGCGCGTACGGTGAGACAGCATACATTATGCGATGTTATCCACCCGTTATTTGGATGTTTCGTAGTCCAGGGATCATTTGAAGGATACAGTATATTATGTAACCATTTTTTTAATACAGTATACTAATGAAATTTCAGATGTCGGTGGTTTTTCCAAATTGTTCTAAATTGATTCATACTCTTGTAAATCAGGTTCAAAGTTGGGGCTTTTTACTACCGAAAAATACAATACTTTGACGCCCTGTAACTCTGGAAGTATATATTTAAACGAAAATCTGACTCTCCACCGACACAGATATTTGTTTCTAGATTGTGTCTTGAAAATTTCATAGATTTTCATAGCTTAATACTCAAAATATGACTGGACTACGTTTGTATGGGCGCTTTGACAACAGCATAGCCTCTTAATGTAATAAAATGACGCTAGGCTAGGTAGTTTTTTATGCTTAGGCTATACAGGGTGGTCCAAAATGTGACGTCCAAAAATTTTTTTTAGATTCCTTACACCTGGGTGTATCCGAAAATACCCCATGTATGTTCCGCGATTTTTTGTAGTTTAGAAGTTATGATTTTTTAAATGTATATTTCGAATTTTCTGCCGGAGCGACTTAAAATAATCGTAACTTGTTTAATAGTAAGGTTTTTTTATTTATTTTTTCTCGAAAGTGATCGTCTTGAATCACCCTTTCTACTTTATTATCAACTACACAACGTTATTCATTACAAGTTACCGAAAAAAGGGACGAAAGTAAAAATTTTAGGTTTGAGTTGAACGGAGCAAAATTTTCAAAAATTTCTTAATAATACAAAATTAATGTTTCATTGGTTCAAACTAATTTTAAAAACTCCAGCAGTTTGTCAGCTTACCAAATAATAAAAAAAAAGTTGTTCTTAATAGGCGATTTTACGACGAAATTGGCTTCAGAACTTAGTTAGGTGAGAATTCATAAAGAAAAAATTTTGTCAAAAAAAAATATTAAGCTTATTTTGTTTTCATTTTTATGGCCTACATTAGCAAGGCATCATCAAAAGCATTCAAATAATTTCAAATTGAACGATCAGTGACACATTAGAAAACATTTTATTTTAAAAAAGCTTAGTTTAGTTTTTATTAATACGGTTATTTTGGTTTATTTTTAGCATCAATAAAAGAAAACACAAATTAAGTTCAACTACTTTATTAAAGAAGATTTTCAAAATGACGCCCTTCAACTTCGATACACAATCGGCAACGTCTTAAAAAGTTATCTTTTAGTCTGCGGAAAGCGCTTGAATTTTGTCTGACTTTCGTCGCTGCTTCTCTCAATTTTCGTCTCAGTTCTTCTTCGGAGTTAGTTTGCTGAGCATAGACAACTTCTTTGTAGTAACCCCAAATAAAAAAATCTATTGGGTTCAAGTCCGGTGAACGTGCAGGCCATTCGATTGGGCCGCCACGCCCAATCCATCTGCCCGGGTATGTTTCATTAAGGTGCCCCCTCACTTGGCGTGCGTAATGGCAAGGAGCACCATCATTTTGGAATATCATGTGCCTTCTTGTTTCCAAGTTTACATCTTCCAGCAATTCAAAAAGGTTGTTCTGCAAAAAGTTTAGATATCTGTCTCCATCCAACCTAGACGGCAGCTCGAAAGGCCCAATCAGTTCTCCATTTACAATTCCCGACCACATGTTTACGCTGTATCGATGTTGAAAATTTGATGCTCTTGCAAGGTGTGGGTTTTCAATTTCCCAGCTGTGATAGTTATGGATATTAAATACTCCAGTGTTTTCAAAACGGGATTCATCGGTCCATAAGATCTTATTAAAAAAATCTGGGTCTTCCTGACACCTTTGTATCATTGTTTCGCAGAAAGCAACTCTTCTAGGGTAATCTGAAGCTTGTAGCTCCTGAACGCGCTGAATGTGGTAAGCGTGGTAGCCTTCTGAAAAAAGAAAAGGACTATTACTCACCACCTAGGCAGGAAGAAGTCTAATACCTGGCATTGTATCTGTGATTTATGTTTTGTGTAAATAAAAAACAAAACGACATACCATTTTTCAATATCCTTAGAACTGAGGTCCGTGGTATTCCAGTCCTTCTGGTTATTGCTCTGGAACTCGTAGAAGAGTCTCTTTCTACAGCTGCGATGACTTCATCTCTTCTGTCCGGATCTACTCTGGGTACTCCTTCGTGCCTTTGGCTACGACCGGGGATACGCCCGGCCATCAGCGTATTATGAGTATTAATAAATACCCTATGGTCCGGGTAATGGTCCAGTATTTCTCCTCGCCGGTCCAGTTGTTGACGATATAGCCTTGCGGCTAAATGACCGTTTCCTTTGGCCATACCATAGTAAAAGTGCATTTCTGCGTACTGGCTTAGACTAAAATTACTCATGTTGCCGTCAGTAACACAAGCACAAGTCAGTCGTAAGGCAAATCGGAGTCCGTAACACAAGCACAAGTCAGTCGTAAGGCAAATCGGAGTCCGTAACACAAGCACAAGTTAGTCGTAAGGCAAATCGGAGTCCAGTAACAAAGCGAAAGTAGGTTCAAAATATCGGTATCGGAAAGAAGCAACGTCAAGTAGTATCACACGCGATGGAAGTGAGTGAACGACTAGCGGACGGACGATACAGTGAGATGCTACGGAGAATGTATGGGGAGAGGGGGGAGGGGGAAGTGCAGGTAAAAAACCCCTAGCGCGCACGGCTGACTTTTGTGGCCAAGACAGTAGGTCTTTCTCTTTCGTACTTCTACGCAACCATAACAGTGCGAAAGAGAAAGACCTTACTGGCCTGGCGCCTTTTGAAACGTGTTATTTATTGCTTTGTGTCATTGTGTGTGATTGGCCTTGAAGTAGATTTTGGTTTAATTCTAGCTTTCATAATTTCATGTCTAAAAACAGAAAATGAAATGTGTCACTGATCGTTCAATTTGAGATTATTTGAATGCTTTTGATGCCTTGCTAATGTAGGCCATAAAAATGAAAAAAAAAATAAGCTTAAACATTTTTTACGACAACATTTTTTTTTTATGCATTCTCACCTAACTAAGTTCTGAAGCCAATTTCGTCGTAAAATCGCCTATTAAGAACAACTTTTTTATTATTATTTGGTAAGCTGACAAACTGCTGGAGTTTTTAAAATTAGTTTGAACCAATGAAACATTAACTTTGTATTATTAAGAAATTTTTGAAAATTTGGCTCCGTTCAACTCAAACCTAAAATTTTTACTTTCATCCCTTTTTTCGGTAACTTGTAATGAATAACGTTGTGTAGTTGATAATAAAGTAGAAAGGGTGATTCAAGACGATCACTTTCGAGAAAAAATAAATAAAAAAACCTTACTATTAAACAAGTTACGATTATTTTAAGTCGCTCCGGCAGAAAATTCGAAATATACATTTAAAAAATCATAACTTCTAAACTACAAAAAATCGCGGAACATACATGGGGTATTTTCGGATACACCCAGGTGTAAGGAATCTAAAAAAATTTTTTGGACGTCACATTTTGGACCACCCTGTATAAGTCTACCGCACCGGAATTGTGCCCGAAGTGTGTCATACTAATATTTTTTTTTACATTTAAAAAAGTTTTTATTAATCACAAAACAACATTGAACTAGTACTTGGAAATAAAGAAAATCCGGCAAGTGTATATGTCTTTTAAACCGTCGCGATCAGCATTACTTGCACGCGTAAATTATATTAAAAAATATACAATTTAACAACAACAACAAAATTCACTGCACAATGCACATCCATCAGAAAAGAGAATGAATCAATAACAACATTAATTAATTAAATTACACAACAAGCTGTAGAGTGAATCATAAGCGAATACTTAACTTTTAGATAAGCAGAATGAACTCGAAATCTTTTCAAGGTCAGAATAAAAGGCTACTTCTGGGCAATTGTGTACCATTCTCGACCAGATTGTGGTCAAACATCTTGAGTCTTTCTAACGATAAAAATGCATCTCGTTTGAATTTGTTCTGAGATTCTGCTACTATTAGAACATGTTCTTATTAGGAACTGAAAAAATCCTAAATGTTTCGAAAACATTATAAACAGTCACTTGACCCCCAATTACTGAAACGACGGATTGGATGGATGCACCATCTAATCCATCGCAGATAACCGACGCCATTTATATTTCTGGTGTACAAGGTTTTTACCATGTACTTGTATGTACTGATTTGTTCCTGTCTCTGATGTACGCATACATGCGACATTAATATTTTAATATGAAACGTGAGCGATCTCTTTTACGCATACATTTATATCTACTTTATATTACTACTAGCGGCCCGCCCCGGCTTCGCACGGGTGGACATTTATACTATTATCAGTTTCTTCAGTAATTCGTGCCAACTAGTGATGTGTTTACATTATCATCTGCAATACCTGACCTTGAGGTGCCACGCCTCGGTGCGGGATTCCGTTGAAACTAATTTTTGACACTGGCAACTTTGCTGGCAACGTTTGCTGCTCATCCTTTCTATAAGCTCGTCGTATCGTATGCAATCGTATGTTATTGATCAGGCTGCTATAAATACGTAAAATAATTCAGCATAACTAACCAACTAATCATGTTTTTGGTCCGCTGAAAACAAACGAAAATAGATTACGCTCAGTGTATCGTCTATCTAGCGGCTTTATGCAAGTGTAGCACGCTAGACTGTCAATCTGTACAAGCGCTGGATTGCTTGTGTGTAACCTTCAAACAGACGGCTGGGACGATAACAGTTTGCGGACGTGTTGTGATTATTTAAATTGATATTTAGTTTGCAATGACTCACGGAATCGTATTTATTTTGACATCAAAAGTGAAGAAACGGAATACTGTTGTCATGCAATAGGTAAGGATACTTGTAAATTACGAAAACAGGAACGTAACTGATGAGTTGACTACAGTTTAAAATTAGACAAATAATTAAAATACCGATTGCAGTGGCTGTTTTTATAACTACGAATAATGATGATAAAAATTTAAAACAGACGGGGCGTGGTCCGGTCCTACTTCACAGTATACGTATCACTTTGTTCATCATCCACAACTATTGTAACGTAACCTACTAATACTACTTAAAGTTATAATAATAGATATAGTTGGTCACTGTTATTGTTGTTACATGTGTTCTGTGAAATAATCAATAGCATTCATGGGAAGAGACGGGTGCATGTCTTTGTTGTTAGAATGAAATTATTGGAAACGGGTATAATACTTGTATTTAGATATTAAAAATGTTCAATTATAATGTTCAAAAATATTCAATTCACTAATATATTTTCTAAACATTAATTGTTTTTATTAATATAACTTTAATGTTGAATCATTAATTTGCAGATATTAATTTTCACGTCAACATTAATTCAAAATTTAATAATAAAATATACTTACTCTAAGCCAGAAAGCTCAAGCGAATGAGACAAAGGCCTTTATTATGGATCACAAACTTATAAACTAGAAAGAAACTAACACTTTTGACCTGCCATAAAAACGTTATCATTTGTATAAATCAACCCCCCTAAAAGTCTTTGTTTAAATCTGGTAACTCCAACCCCTTTTATACATATTTTTATGTGAAATTACATAATATATTTTTGTAAAAACAAGGATTACATTTTATTTTTGCAGGTGAGAAGTGCTGTTAATATTATCTGAAGTCATAACTGTCCCTTCAAAACTAAAGTGACAAAGAAAAATCAAATGTATTAAACTATCACCAACTTTTGAAATATGATACATAACTTAAGGAGTAGACAATGGAGTTAGCTAAAGCAGAGCGAATTCTCAAAAATGCGCTACTTTTCATTGCTATTCGACAACGCACGCCTTTAAAAGATAGAATAAATAATATTAACAGACAATTACAGGAAGGTGCTGACATTAATACAAGAGATGCGAATGATAAAAACAACACGCCTCTACACGTGGCAATCTTAGAAAGAGAAGTTGAAATAGTTAAATTACTTTTAAGTGCAGGGGCCAAGATTAATATTCCAAATGATGACGACAAAACTGCACTAGATATCGTTGGTTCACATCAAGAAATAAATAAAATTCTTCAAGAATATAAAAAAAATTCAACTCAAACTGACAAAGTGGCCATAGAGCCCCAAGAAACTGAACATATCAAACACATTGTTTCAAAGACAAGGGTAGAAAATATGCCACTAAACTATCCGAAGAGAACTGGTACAGCTGGAATTCGCGGTCAACTCTATGAAACGAAATTATTGAGTTTAGTTTTAATTAAACTTTTAAATAATCCAGACATCGAAGAATTTTACTTGGGCACCAACGTTGCATGGGTAGGAGCATTCGATGATTTAGTTTTAAAATTTACACTCAAAGGAAAGACCAAGATAGTAATGCTGCAAGCAAAGCATAGAGAAGATTCAGAAAAAAATAAAGTTACTTTACAAGAAGTGCACAAACCTAGTGGCGATTTTAGCCTACAGAAGTATTTCGATAGCTATTTGGATATTAGATACAGCTTTAGCGCAGATATAAAGGACGCCATATTCAATGATACATATGAAAATGCTGACTGTGATTTTATCATTTACACTTCAGCAAATGAAAATTTTGAGAAAAAAAAGTTTCCTGCAGGAAATATCAATACTATGCCGGACGATATATTTCATACTACTGAACATGGAGTAACGTTTCAGTATGATCACGAAAAACAGGATTTAAAGTTCTTATTAAAAATGGCATTAGAGATGCGAATTAAATTGCTGGCAAAGAGTGTAGTTAAAATGATGTCAGGAAAAATTAGTGACGATATTAGATTGTACCGTGTAGTTTTTGCAAAGACAGTTGTCAATGTACCAGACAAGAAATTCTACCCCTCATTTTTTGAAACAGACGATAATGAATTATCTATTTTGAGAGAGGCAATCTACGAAGAAATATTAAAACAGCTAAAGAAACCACCAATAGCAGTAATAAAGAATCTTATTAATAATTTAGCGAAAGCACCAACTGCTGAAATGTTAAGTGAACTAATGGGCTCTGTACTAAAGTTTGACGTAACTACCAACAAACTACAGTTCGTAGACAACAAAGTTACGGGGAAAACACAAGAATTGGAAAATACTTTAGCCAGGATTAATATCAAGCCTGATACTATAAAAAGGGCTGTACGTTTAGCAGGTAAACAACGACTGGAATCAGCTATAGTCAAGCTGCCCTCTGATTTTGGAAATATTAATTTTGAAGTGAAAAAAGAAAGCCGTCTAGACGAGTTGGGATCAGCGTTTGATAAAATAATGCAAATCGCACACTTAGAAAATGGACTCAAAGTAGTCAAAATTTCTGAAGATATGATAGGAAATGATAAAATTTTAACTAAGGATCTATGTTTAAAAAGTAACGGTGGTATTGCTGGTTTGGTGGGCAATTTGCTTTTACTGGATTCAGAAACTGACAAGTTGAAAATAAACAATAACGAACAGGAATTATGCTCCAATTCTCGAAAACTTTTGGACATATTGAAAAAGAAACACAATCACGAAGAGTTAATACTTTACCGTTTTGATATTGATGTAAAAGGGTTTCCGTTGTTGTCATTGGTCAATAAAAGAAGAGACAGAGCTCTTGTTGAAGATTTTCTTAACCACTTCTATTTTTACACTAACCAGTCGAAAGAAGACGAGGTTGAGAAACTTTTGAAAAAATATATTGAATCATATTATAGTCTCTCAATAGATAAAAACATATATCACATAAAAAGCGACGCTATTTTGCAGCAAGCCCATAAGTACATACAAAGTTGGTGGATGAATCCTAGCGGCATTTACTTAACAAAGAAATGTGACTTTTTTGACAAAGCAAGGAGTGAAATAATTGAGGGTCATTTGTTAACCAAGATTAAAAACCTTAATATTAAATACAAAACTAAAGTAATAGAGCGTTTAAATTTAGAGACGGCTTGCAAAAGTAAAAATCAAGTGATTGTGGTTTCAACAGATGATGTAATATTGAGTAGCATTAAGGTCATACAATATTTTAAGGATAGGTTAGAAGGTTATAACACGATTGATTCAGCTTTATTAAGTAATAATTATTTAGAAACCACAATACGAGATTCAGATGAATTAAAAGTAAATACCCTTGTTATAGTAATCGATGAAAACTCGAAAGCAAACGATCTAAATATAGACTTTGAAAGAGCTGCAACTCTTTTTAAAAAATTGTTACTTGTTATGAACCACCAAACAAATACAGAGTTCAAAAGAATATGTTCTAAAAATTATTACGAGATAGTTGATGTAAAAACAGTTATCAGTGATCTAAGCACGGAAACACAAAACAAGATAAAAGATAGGATGATAATATTTCAAGGAATCGAAGTTGAGCTGGGACAAATAATAAGTAGCAATTCAGATCATCGAATAGATTCAGGAATACTTACTACGATTTTAGACCAAGATCAAATCGAAATTGGGCATAAAAATATATGTTCTTTTAAATATGAAGATGATGTAAAATATTATTATGTAGAAAGATCTATTAGACGTCAAGTAAAGCTAGTGGACAGAGAAATTTTAAAAGAACGTTTTCATATCATAACAGAAGGTCATAGTACTGATCCGAAACACAATGACAGGAGAGACATCATTGTTATGTTCCATACTGAGCAATTCTACAAGGATACCATACAGTCACTGCGAGACACAGACGTTACGATTTATTGGTTTAAACGAGAAATGTACGGTGTTGATTATGTATTAGTGCAATCACGAGGCAGTATAAAAAACATACTCAAATTTGTGAAGATAGAAGAACATTATGATGAAAATAATAAATTTGAACCCGAAGATGCAAAAAGCGTTGCCGAGGATGTAGTGATTATTGCCGCTGAGCCTGGAATGGGCAAATCTAGTTTGCTATCGCGATTTGCGATCACAACAAAACAAAAGTTTCAACAAATGTGGATAATAAGAGTCGATTTACGAAATTACATAGGTATTTTTGAAAAATGGGAAAAACAAAAGTCTAAAATCGATGTGATAGAAGCAGTTAAGTTTTTATGTCAAGTTGCGCAACTAAAAATTTTAAAGTTTATGAATGAAAAAAATAACAACAGCGAAGGCGATGACAAAATGAACTGGATCGATGATGTGTATGAAATTGTAAAAGTGAATGGAAACCAAGTAGCTCTCAAAGAGAACGAACGATCCGATAATTTATCCAAACTGGAATTGGAACTATTTATTCATCTTTATAACGAACGTAAGTTGGTTTTGTTACTTGATGGTTTTGATGAAATATACATTGATTTCAAAGCAGAAGCTGAAATGCTATTTTCTACATTGATGAACCTGAGGTATGATAAACTTTGGGTAACCACTCGTACTTATTCAAAGAACGATTTAGAAGTAGTTTTAGATGTATTTTCTTATACGCTTGAACCACTGTCTAAAAAGAAGCAGTTTAAATTGTTAGAACAATTTTGGGGAAAACGTATTGTATTTAAAGAGGGTGACGATAAACACTGGTATGTAAATGATTACTTTGAAAAGATTTCGGAACACATTTTTGATGTCGATAAAAATTTTACAAGTTTGCCTTTGAACATGTACATGATCGCTGTAATTTTCTTAGAAGAATTTCAACAAGTCGTTAATGAGGACACACTTTTATCAGGAAGACCACCCGGTTGGTTTTGGGATTCCGGCGTATCAGATTTAGAATCTAGTATTGAAACCAATGTACCTCTTAATTTGTTACTCCTATACGAGCGCTTTGTAGATGTGATTTTTAAAATTAGATATGAAGACAAAATGCCTCGTGACTTCTCGTTGGCTATGGGTATAAAGAAGATAATAAACAATGAGAGGAGAAATTTTTACAGAAATCACAAGAAATTGGGAGCTTTTGTTATCTTTGGAACTGAAAAACTTGAAAATATATGTAGCTATCGAGAAATTAATAGTATATACGATTTGATCGAGGAAATGAGACAGGACGGTGAATCAACGGGTATAATTGAAAGGATATACGGCAAAGAGCCAAAGTTCATTCACTTTACATACGCTGAATACTTTGCAACTGAGTTCTTATGTGATAAACTGAAAGAGTCTGAATGGGAACTTAAGTGGGACTTTTTGGCACATTCGGTTTTGTTTTCAAAAGGAAATGCTAGAAATTTTTTTGATGGTAAGCTGGCCAAAGATCTGGAGCTTGCCAGTCTAAGTACCGTCCAACAAAACAAAAGTTATGTGTTCAATCTTTTGAAGACAGAAGCAGAGTATAGAACAGATGAAAGTTACTCCAGTAATGATGTACTCTCCTCAGCATTGCTGGTTGCCATAGGTGAACGTTTACCTCACACAACAAATTTTATGCTCAAAGGGGCTAAGGGGTATTTAAGTTCAGACAATTTAAAAGACTTCATCAAAGCAGTTACCTGTTCTACTTTTGAAATGTGCGCATTGTGTTACACGGTGGAATTTTTTTCAGTTTACCGATCATATGATTGGAGAATCATTGCAAGATATATTATAGAACTAGTAGCAGAAGTAGATTCTTCAATGATATTAGGACTGTTGATGTGTGGAGATATCACTTCTAAAGATATACCGGAATCTAACCCGTTGATGCTTGCTATTACAAGAACCCGTGAGCAAGAGTTTGTTGATATTTTTCTGAAGGATTTGACGCCTTCACAATTAGTAGAAGCGATCAACATCCGCATCACTTCACAAGATACTGTAATGCATTATGCGTCGCGCTCCGACACAATGCATTTGTTAGTGCCGTACATAGAAAAACTGAACTTCGAACAACGAATGGAGATATTTTCTTGTTACGATTGTTATGGAAGACTCCCAGCGCATGTTGGGGCTTATTTGTGTTATAGTGAAATTTTTGACATCATGGAGAAGTTTCTAACAAGGCAACAATTCAAAACAATCTGCGATACTCGTTCCACTGGTGAACGTAATAAAACGCCTGTCGAGTTCTTCAAAGACGGTCTACACTATAGAAATGAACCTGAAAAGTGGGCAATTTTGTATGAATTAAAAAGAAAACTTGCTATAATAGAGGTCGAAGATGCGATGGGACAGATACAGTCTGCTTTTCAAAACTCCTCGATAGGTCGGTTTTTATCAAATATGTTTAAGTAAAACCATCGTTTGGTTTCTTTTACGGTCATATATATGTACATATGTCTATACATACATACGAATATATATGTAAATGTGTGGTACGTACACAATGACTTATTGCTTATTACCTAGGTTTGGTCGACGTATTTTGGCAAACCCGAATATATATATAATTCCTAAGATTTAATACTTAAGTTATTTTAGAAAATCTGAAGAGCACCTAAACTTGTATGTCAAACTTCGTTATTAAAGTAATAATCTGGTTTCGTCTGTAACTTTCCTAGATGCAACTGAAATGAGGTAGTCAAAGGTCGATTTGTTCAAAAACAGTTACGAATTGTACTGAGTAAACATGCGAGAATAATTGTTCAAGTATTAAATTGTTAATTGATTATAAATATTATCCATACATACACTCTCTGTAGGAGAGTAGGTTGAGTAGATATAGATAGGCTGATGATGATTATCCATACCTAATAATTTATGTGTAAAAATAAATTTTGAAACAATAAACATTAAGATTCCAAAAAACGTTTTTTTAACCCATTTCTATCTAATATATAAAATTCTTGTGTCACAGTTTTCGTTGCCATACTCCTCCGAAACGGCTTGACCGATTTTGATGAAATTTTTTGTGCTTATCCGGTATCTATGAGAATCGGCCAACATCTATTTTTCACCCACCTAAATGTTAGGGGTAGTCCACCCCAAATTTATTTTTTAGACAAAATTTTTAATTTCTATTTTTTTATGAAACAACATACAAAAATACATACAATCCTCAATTTTCACCCTTCTACGATCAACCCTTATTTTTTAATAGCCATTTTAGTAATTTAATCATTTTAAAAGCTTTTTTCCTCTCCGGTCGAAAACTGATCAATTATAGTGTTTTTAACTGTACTTCGATTAAAATTTCCTTTAGCTTATGGCAAATCTAAAATTTATTTTATGAAAATAAACATTTAGGAACTAGAAATAATTTATAAGGCAAAACAACGTTTGCCGGGTCACTTAGTATCATATAAAAATGCTTTTTACGGTTTCTTACTTCAAAAGAAAAAAACTGAAATAAAGAAATCTGAAAACTATTTTTTCGGGTTTCTTACTCGAAGGATTACCAACGGGACCGTATTACTAATTCTCCGCTGTGCGTCCGTCCGTCTGTCATTCAGCGGGCTGTAATCTCGATCCGTAAAATACTAATCATATGGTTGACAGTCGAATTTTTTTTCGAACATCATGTCCGTAAATTACAAATGTAGGTATTGTATTAAAGTAACAACTAAGTAATCCCACAAACTTACTCGTAATATGAAGTCTAATAGAATATTATTATAACAAATAGAGATATTTACCAAGATTTTTCCCGGTACTAGATTGTAATTCTTCTTGTCGTTAAGTGCCGAAGTTTGGTCGTTACAGTCAATAAATAAAGCCATCTTTTCTTTCATAACTGTACTACGTATAAACTGACGATATAATGTAAACATTCTGCACACGTGGCTGACGTTCGCGGTAATTTGTTTCGCGGTTCAAATAATTACAAACATGATTTTTTATGCTCCACGGGCTGACATTGTTCCTTCAAACCACACGATGGTAAGTGATGATACTCGTATGGCCTGTTGGTGAAATTGTGATGCCCAAAACAATGATCGAATAGTCTGGAGATTTGGTGTCGACCGAACTTAGCAAACATCGTGTATTCCCAGATACCCCGTTGAAGTTGTCCCGTTACGGTCTTGTTGGGAATTTTTCTCCCAGTAGCCTGTTTTTCATTACAATGGCTTGGGGTGCAGTTGTATGGGTAACGGGAGTTACGAGACTACTGGGAGAATAATTCCCAACAGACTCGTAACGGGCAACTTCAACGGGGTATCTGGGAATACACGGCTTTCATACGCTATTTCTAGCTATGCTACGGACATTTTCTCGACAAGCCAATTATGTGGTATATTTAAAAGCAAAATCTATATATACACTAAACCTAATCGAATGGTTCCGTACCATGGCAAGAAACGTAGATATTATTACCTTGAAATAAGGTTGATTTTCCCGGCCGCATAACTAAGTTTGTTTGTCAAATTTTTAGATGATTTCTCAATAACTATACTTGATATAGACGTAGATTAGGTTTTCCTTTAATATTTATTTACACTAAGTCCAGTGTAAAGCGGTTATTTCAGATGTTTTATTTGGAATAGTCGTGATACAAAGGAAAGGTTACACACATTTTTCTGTGTGCAGTAAAGAAAATAATCAAAATCTGGTTTTTTAAAATAATCAAAGTCTGTAGGGTCAACTATAGTCTGACCGCCACCGCTGTACCGCGCCCTTGGTGCGACAGGCGTTGTGCGGGGAGGGAACGTCAGTGCGACAAGCGAGGTGAGGGAGGGGATGCGTTGGAATGACATATCATCTGCCCCTGCGTCTCGCCGCGCACTTACCTAAGGCGCGGTACAGCGGTGGCGGTCAAACTATTAGTAAATAAAGGGTCTGGGAAGCGTATTACAACTCTATCACATAAAAGATGGAATAAAATGTGATAGAGTTTAAAATTACAGTACAAAATTTAAAAATTCCTTCATCTTCTTACATATTTTTTTTCGAATGGATGCAGTTGGTTCTTCGACAGCTACAACTTCACTCGAGCAGTTAGCCGAGCGCAGAAGGCGCTGAGACAGTTAAGATTTTACTAACAAATAGCCTAAGGGCTTAGGTGGCTTGGCCTCGGCTTAGGTCTGTCGCTTTGAGATAAGAGGATTGGAGATACGATTTTCATGCTTTCTCTTTCGTAGATTACCTCTCCTCTTTCCGCAAATGGATTAGTTGCATGTGACCAAAAATGCCGTCTCCGTGTCCAGAGTAAATATCATGAAAAACTGCATAACAGTAATACCAGGGAAACAGTATTTTGACGGAAGATTTACCTGGATATGTGGTATGCTAATTAATCTACCACCAAGAAAAAAGTACAACCTGTGATTCGTCTAGAACGATTCATTCACAGGGACCAGTTTTCATTCTCAAGAGGATTTATTAACCTTTAAAAATCGAATTATTAAAGTACGAACAAACGACACTGCATCCCTCCGAGGAATCTTTCCTCTTCTAAAGCTATCAAATGGCCAAGAAAATATATTTTCCAAAAAAAATCCGCAATAAATTTGAAAAGACATAAATCCTTCGTAATTAAAATGCGCTAGAGCCGTAAATTATGTTCCATGAAGCCCCGACTTAGAAATAATAACAATGTGCTGTAAATTCAGGCGAGTGCCTTCGGGTTTCCGAGTGGTACCGGTATTTTGTTGGTATCATTAAGAAATAATAGTTATTTTCTCCGTGAAACCGTTTAGAAAATTATAGTGGTATACTTGTAACAATAATATTGAATACGTTTAGGTTCTTCAACTTCAAAACATGTGAAATATTTCTCTTGTACAAAAATTTAGGAAGCTGCTATCGTTATCTGAAGATAGGTGTCAATGTCACGAGACTTGGTTATTAGAATAGAATCAACTCATGCCTTCCCAATTCCCCATGGATTTCATAGGTAGGTAAAGTACTAGGAGAGACCTAAGCGTTCTCCTGAAACACTGGAATGGTATTGAGATCACCATGAAAAACCCCTAATGAAGAAAACTTGTTGACCTTGCTAAGTTATATGCACTGAGATCGAGACCGTGTTCTACTGAACACATATGAAGGAACTAGGTCAGACACTTTCGTTTGTTATACACAAGGTATACATACATTATATACATGCATACATACGTTTGTTATACATACATACACACCAAAAAGTACACTAAAAGTCAGACACTCGGCCGTCAATATTATTATTATTATTTCAGAAATAAACCATATTCCAGAAATAAATAATATGCAGCACACGTCAATGTCCGTTAAACGTGCTTGTGTATGTGTTTTTGACCTCACACTTTATAAGACGAGGTACCATAGAATCCACATATTCTTTACGAAAACGTGTTTTATGTTGTGTTACATATGGCTGCACATGGCTGTAAACTTTTCCAAGAACAAGTAAAAGTTAAAACAAATCCACAAGGCATCCACACGTGTAATCTAAACCCACTAAAGTGTTATCTATATGCTTATATGAAAACTTTAATAAGATCTCATCCTTCGTGTACGCCGTCCATGTTTATTCACAACGTATTTTTGACCAATCCCACTTCATGAATGTAACATTTGTCTCATGAATTTTATTGCCAACGCGAAGTCGAAAGCGAACAATTGTTGCAGGCGGGAGGCGACTGAGAGAAAGCCAATATACCTACATAAGAATGTCAGGGTAGATATATCACATATCATATACCATGGGCACAGCAAGTGCTACAAGTTGTAAATACATCGGGGATTATAGAGTACTAATAGTTTTTCGGCTGTCAATTAAGCGTATGAAGATATCATTCAATTCAATTGACGTCAAGATGGGACCGGCTACGGTAGCGTACCATGGAGGAAGCATATGTTCAGCAGTGGACGTTTCCCGGCTGATAATGATGACATTAATTTAGTAAGTTGGACTATCTGGTAATTTAAAGGCTAATTAAACGTGTATTTTAGTACTTGTATGATTTTGATATGAGATAATTGATTAACTGTACATAAACTATGCAAAAATGTAAACAAAAATTTGACCCCCGTGACATGATGAAGGATGTGTATTTCTTAGTGAATTGTGCCCCTGGTTGCGTCGTAGGGCTGTCCGCACTTGAATGAAAGCGCCTCGGAACAGACCATTGCATTGTGTCGTAGCTTGACGGAGGCCTATGTGTAGCGGTATACCATTCCCAGCAAATGATCAATCAAATCATTTGTCAGGTAACAAAGCGGAAAATTCATAGATATCAACAAGGTAACAGACGGCCCACAACCGTGATTATTGCACGCTCCATTCGTGCCAATCGGTAGCCGCAAATTGTGGACGTGCCTGTCCCTCCGTCGATATAGCTTCTGTGGCAGCTAACAGTGCGGTGCGCACAGGAGCTATGCCACAGAATATAAAGGGAAACAATCCGCGGAGAGGAAGGCACGAGTTCGACGCCGATTATTATTTTAGATAGTTACTCTAACTCGCACAAGATTAGTTTTGTTTTTCCTTTCCATCGGAATCATGCAGTGCCATTGTTTCTACTTGCAGAATTTTTAACAAAAGGTGGGTTGAGGTAGAGATCAGATTTACGAGTCTAATATTGAATATTATTTCACGTAATTGAGTGAGAAGGGTTTCGATTGGAAGTATAATTAATAGTAACATGTCTCAACCGTACCAAAATAGAGAGAATAAATTGACCGATCAGTTTTTTGATGTATGATGGGTTTGCACATCTCACCTGATGATAAGGCCATTGGATGGTAAGCGTGCGCACCCAGAAGCCTCAACGTAATGAGTCGCTGTAACTGCTACCATTCATAGAGGAACACAAACGTGCTATTGACACTGCTGTTTGGCAGTAGCCTTAGGTAACCCGGACATAGCATATGCCTTACAACTAACCAAACCAAATACCGATAGGTACTCTCACTGGGAATCAACCCCGGGACCTCCTGATTGTTATTCCAATATTTAGTTAACTACATAATAATCTACGTCATGTTACGGAGTGCATTTCACTAAGGACAAACATATTTACAATATCACGGCTCACAGGTTCCAAGCTGACGTCGTTTCAATATTGATTCGAAAGGCGATTCACCTCCATCAAAGTTTCATACTAAATTTCGGTTGCCATAATCTTTTAAAATATAATACTCGTAGCTGGATTTGTGTAGTAACTATCTAAAAATAGGACATCGGATTGCGATGTCGCGAAATGAGTATCATTAACGTACAACTTCACAGTGAATTATAATTTTCATTTTAAACACTTTTTTCGATTATTGTTCAAAGCGCCATCTATGAACCATTAGCTGCGTAACGGCTATTGTAGCTAACTATAAAGTGGTAAATTAATGATATTAATTTCGCGACACTATAATTTCTTCTCCTATTTTAAGTTAATTACTTATTAAAGCCACCTATTCTATTTTGAAAGATTATGGCAACAAAAATTTTGTATGGAAGCATTAGGAGAGGGATAACGTTAAGCTCTGTTACTGCCACATTATCAGCAGGTTGGTAGCCAAAATTAAGCTTCCGCATAATTTCCAGCTAATGGATTTCATATAAATCGGTTCACCAATTTTATCTACGCGATTTGGTCTCCAATTGATCAAAACTAATTAGACGGCAGAGTACGAGAATAATTAATTAATCAGTTGACTGATCCTAGGTCAGCCGGATGGACGGACGGACGTTCCGATATTTGCTTTTACCAGCTTTGACGAGCGCTCAACGTCATATCCTAAATCAAATCAATGTCCAGACGTTTACTATTCTAGTTGTACGTTTACTATAACATGGAATCTTATGTACATAATACACAGATTGATTTATATATCCAATTTTAATTCTAAACGATGCATCGACAATAAAAAGATAAACGCTTAAACGGAGCTCTAAACAGCTATAAGTAGGTTCTATTGACTCATCTGTACTCAATGTGGCGACTTCTTTTTAACCGACTTCAAAAAATAAGAACGTTCTCAATTCAACGGGTATTTTTTTAAATGTTTGTTACCTCAGAATTTTTGACTGGGTGAACCGATTTGGATGATTCTTTTTTTATTTGAAAGCTGGTGCTTTCATTGTGGTCCCATTTCAATTTGGTTTAGTTCTGATAATGGCATCCAAACGATATAAATATTAAATTTGCGTTAATATAAGTATACTTTTAGGGCAAGTCGGTTTCCAGTTCTTTTTGAACGCATTTACTTTTAAATATTGGCTGTCGCATTCTAACAACCTATGTTTACACAACAATGCCTTCTTACAATGATTTTGATACTCAAAAGGACGTTGAAGGTGTGGAATTAAAAAAATTAATCTGTTAAATACAAATTATTGAATTTTCTAGTGTGCTTAATCTTAATTATACCAAAGATTATATTCGCATGGAGGGTTGTTCACACGCTCATTGTAGCTAGTTTGAACTAGTGTCTGGGGTGCATCCACCCTTGCGTCTTCAGACTTATTCTGATAGAAATAGTTTGATAACGTTTTTCAATTGATTATTGTTTTGTACTTATTTTAAAGATTATCTGGGGAATGTGGGAAGCTAAGCCCGTTTAGGCATCAATTTTAATGAGGAAGGAAGGGTGCTAAATCTCTTATTATTTTCACATATAATTCCTACAGAACGCTGGTAAAGTGGCGCCTACAACGGTTTTTTAATATCTTGCTGGTGGCTTGAATATCTTGCGAATGCCATCTGATTCAGTTAACAAAGAGTTTCTGCAAAGTAAACACGTTTTTTCAAGTAGATATTTCGTAGGCCCTCACTTGTATGGGCAAAATTTATGGCCACTAAAGTTTTCATACGCTTTTATGTATTCGGGAGATTACGGCGCTAGCAGTTTGCAGGGGCCGATGTTTATAAGAGGTCCTCGCCTGTATTGGAAGGATGAGGGAAATTGCCTTTTCTTCAACATCTTTTGGTTTGCGAAACGAACAATGATAGAGAATCATGATGATTTATTGTAGTCGAAATTATTATATCTGGTTATATGATCTGTTATGTCTAATACCTTTAAGTTAAACAGATAGCATACCTTCTAACTTTTTACGACAGTCAGCTAAAATATTTTATTATTTATATTTATATAATTTAAAGTTCATCTACAACAATTTGCAACAAAAATTTACTAAACAACAATTACTGTAGGCAGAAAGCAGTGGCACGTCTTATATAGCATCAAATTCATTTTGAACTTGACAATCATTAAGTAGTAGTTTCAATCATTAAATATTTTAAACAAACTAGATGAGCCAATAAATAGGCAGATTTAAATCACGAGTCACGAGTTCAAAGTTCTATTAAACATTCATAAAGCAACATATTATTTTTTATGTTTCGGTAAATATATGTGTAAATCAAATCCCAACTATGGCTACCTGAAATCCAGGATCTAATTACGAAATACAATGTGGTGAAACCAGAGCCGCGAGCTCACCTCAGGCAAGCATTACACGAAATGTTCTTTTGACATGCTCTAATTGGCACACTGTCGTCAAAAGTAGGAACTTTAGAAATGGACAAAGTTGTCCGGAACCTGTGTCGGCAGGGTACCGGGTAGTTGGCGGTGGTACTACGGAAGGAAACTCACTCGCTTTCCGCTCAATAAACGTTCGCTCGGAGCTCGCTCGGCCTCACTTCGTCGTCCACACAATAACAACTTTCATCAACTTTTTGGCAGGAACGTGTCGGGTTGATTACGCGACCGCACCGCTCCCTGTCCGCACGCCCTAGAGGACGATCATTGTCCAACATGTTATTGATACAATATCAGATATTCGCAACTTTAAAATTGCTTTTATTACCTACTTATGGGTTTGCATTTGGCAATCGCATTACGCGATATTAATTATAACTTTTTAAAAGTATTACGGGCTTGCTCTTCGTATTAATGTCTTTTGATGGAAAATGCCGTACAATAATAAGCCGTGGTAGCTCAGTTGCGTAGAGCGTCAGTTCCTGAACAATCGAGGTCTAGGTTCGATCCTGGCTCGCAACAATGAGTTTCAATTGTTACTTGGAATTTATGTACGAATAATAAAAATCATTACCATTTACTTTTCAGTGAAGGAAAACATGGTGAGAAAACCGTCACACTACTGAGAAGAAATTGAAAAGTTTGTGTGAAGTCTACCAATCCTCGCTGGGCCCGCATGGTGGACTATGGCCCATACACACTCTGTAGGAGAGTAGGCCTGAGCCCCTGCAGGGGGACATATATAGACTGTGGATGATGATAGAAAATGACCATAAGCATCTCATAAAAAACGTGCTCTCCCATAAGCCTCAAGCAAATTAGGCGCTGGCTCATCTACGTTTCATACCGGAATACAACAGTGCTATTAACACTGCTGTTTAGTGGCAGATTTAGGTAACATGGTAACATTAGGCAGAAAATGACAAATCATTTAACATAAAAAATTAGTACCGACAGGTACGCTCGCGGAATCGCACCCGGAGCTTTTGTAAGGTCAACTGTGGATTCACTAGGCCACGTAGGCGGCTATAGTAAGGCCGTAGGATGTACCCATGCTTACCTAAAAGCCTCAAGTGAATGCATCACTGGCCCTGTTATTTTACTGACACTGATACACGAACAAATTCGTCGTTGACAAACAGCGCTGATGTTCTAAAAATCTAGATTTTTGTATTGTGACTATTTTAATAAGTTCTTTAAATAACTAACGGCAAAGTTGCACAGAGCCATTTTCTAATCTTATCCAAAATGAAATGTTATAACTCCGGAAACAAGAGACGGAACCGAGGAAACTCACATTCCAAGCTTAAACTTTTAATCTCATGTCACGCGATGTAACTTTATGAATGAAACAGGGCTAACAAACAAACACTCGTTATTTATAGGATGAATCACACATACATACACACAATAAAATTGTGTTGTATCGTGCTCTAAGTTAGTTACGGCTCATTAATTTCATAGCTAATTAGCATCAAGTATGTCAGTCACGTCTCTCCATTGCTCAGCTGTAGCGAGTATAGTCGTGTGTTGATACTGATTAGAAGATTTTCTACAGTATTCACCGGTTAAATTAATCAAGTTGACTCAATTTGAACACTCATTTACTCACCTTCATATGGAAACGTATTTGAATTCAGTAACGCCAAATCACATAGGTTTCCTCTTGTTTGGAGAAAGGAAAATATAAAGCATACGAGTATTAGATTTTGTAAACGCCTTGTCCACGTATGGGCAATTGGGCACTGCCTTTAAATATGATGTTATTTTTGACACGTTTTTTAACGACGCGTCACGGAACTTCACTATTATGTAAACATTAAGTTCGTTGTATCTATTTCTGTTTAAGAGCTGAGGTCTCAACAATCGGGCTTCGGGTTTAATAAAAATCAGCCAAGTGCGTGTCGGGCCACGCGCAGTGTAGGGTTCCGTAGTTGCCCACTACAATAAGTTTAACGCTTTAATGCTAATATCGTCTAAAAACGGGCCTCCACAGTAAAGTAATTTTTAATAGAATTAGTATATTTTATAATTTGGTCGACTGCTACTCATTGTTAACCTTTGCACTCAACTTAGTCATCATAGTTTTCCTTTAAACTTCAGCTACTACTGTTTTTTTTCTTCAGATTTTTAAAAGCAATAGTTTAGCAGATATAGGGGGAGAACTTAATATTTCACAAACGGACACCTGAATCGAAAAGTGGTGCTCCTAGACCCTCAATACCACACAATCGGGTAGACACGAAAAAAATATTTCATCCCCAAGTTACGTGCATGGGAGCAGCTCGGTCTAGAGGATTAAAATGTTTGTATTGTGTCTACTGTTATAGTGGAAATGGGTTCTCTACATAAACTTTCGCTTTACAAGTTAACTTAAATTCGTATTGATAAACTATAATAGAGAAGCAAAGATATCCCAAAGATATATTATAATCCCTAAGGTACAAGCACCTTTATTTATGCCATATCCCATATCATGACAATAATCTGTGATGAGTTGATGACCAACTTCTATAACAGGATCAAATCTTATTTAAGATCTTTCAGACGGTACTATTAGGTTTTCTGTTATAAAATATTGGCACATGTCAGTATCAAAATATCGGCATCTACCCAATCCATGTCACAGGCGGTTAACTGGACCGCGCGCCGCTCCCGGAGGGAAACTTTATTGCGGTCCGTCAATTTGTGTCTCCAGTAAAGCTACTTCTATATTCGGTATCGACAGAGTGAACTGATTGTAGTAGCAGTTATCGATTGTCATGTACCTAACTACCTAGATAATAGCATATACGAGTATACATGTTCCTAAGTAATTGCTACGCAGGTTATAGAGCAGGCATTGGTAAATTTTTCACAGAAAAATTTTGATATCGAAAGTCAATGGTAGGTCAAATATCTTGTACGGCCGAGTGCCGTGATGTGACACTAGACTGACTTATTACCAAATGGTAATACGATCAAAATTGTGTTTGCTTTGCTGCTACAATATCTAAGTAATTTTTCTTAGTCAAAATTTGTACACAAAATTGTTTACTAACTGATATAAAAGATGTTATCCGTTCCAAGTTTAAACTTTTCTTTTTCCAATTGTTCTTTTCCTAAAACCTTATTCGGGCTATTACGAAAGTACGTTCTCAAGTGGCTCTTTTGACTCAATTATATGTAACATTCTCTTTACTGAATTTTTAATTGATGAATGTTAAAAAATAAACCTTAGGGGGCAGGCGACACAGTTAAATCTTTTTATAGCTTCATGACTTACGTATTGTTTTGAATGTTTAGTTTATTTGTATGCTGTTTCAAGTGTTCCGAATATGCGATAAAAACGGAACCCTTATAAAATCACTCAAATATCTGTCTGTCCCTCTGTCACAGCTAATTATTTATAGCTATTGATAAGAAATTTTGAAAAGTTATGGGAAGTACCTTCATGTACCGTAAAAGAAATAATTGATAAAATATTTCTATTTTTTATTTAAAAGGCGGCAAAAATAGGGCGTAGGGGGATTCGCACTTGGCCGATTTCCAATACTAGTTTTTCCCCCAATAAATATTTGCTTTTGATGTACTTTACATTATATTCTCCTGTTTCCGAATCCAGTAAAATGTATAAAAATACTTATTTCAATGCTCACTACACAGTATTTTGCCTTACACTTATATTCTTATAAATAACCGCTTATATCTTATCCGTAACTCAATTCCATTACGTAAATATCGCAGTATATCCACCACTAGCTTGAGCTTACTACAACGAAGCCCTTTTTCCCGTGACAATGCTCTAAAGGCACGTATCGGCTCATTTTGCATGAAGCTGACAATCTTTTGTGTGTATTCAGAAAGACGGGCGAGATGCCACTGATATATGAGGACGCATTACTCTTACTTACGTTGACGCGAGCTACGCCCTGTTCACTTGGAGAGCGAGCTGGCACGTAACAGACTCACGTGGCATTCTTTACACTTCTTTTAGACACATTTACGTAAGTAGGTTCCGTAATCAGAATGCTACAAAAAGGTTTACATTCGTCCACAAATTGTAAATTTGCTTTACACAATGATTTTCACTTATGATTATAAGTATACATATGTGTTTATTCAAGTATTTAATTATAATCTATCAATATCTGTAACACCTCCACCCAAATATTGTTACTTATTTCCTCTACCCAAAGGTTGTCTGGTAGAGATCGCTGTCAGCGATAAGACCGCCTGTTGTACATTTTTTATTTTTTTTACTTAAGCTTGTATTGGTGTACAATAAAGTTATATTGAATTGTATTGAATTGATTTTCACTTATGCTACTATTTCACCGGAAAGTGTGTGTCGATAAAGCTTATTCAACCTGCAGCCAAAAGTTACTGAGACCCTGCCTGTGTTATATTTTATTATCGCGTTAGGAAACACACAAATGACAAGACATATTGGTAGCTATAGGAAAGTGCGATTTAAACGATGAATCCATAGTTATTTATTTTACTCGATACCCACGGCAAAACGGCCTCTGTGTGTTTTTGAGCGTTAGATTCAGACGCGTAACGCATCTCGGTTCTATTACCGACGGAGACACCAAATCCCACTTTATGAGACTTACCTCAGTTTGATTAGGGCATTGCAGACTGAATCACCTGATTGTCTGAAAAGTAAGACAATTTCGTGCTTTGGACGGCACGTAAAGCTGTGAATCCCGATTGTTGACTCTGACAACAGTCGGTTAGGTGAGCCGTCAGGAGTCTTGATGAACTTCTAACAGACTATTCCCAAAAATATGGTTTAGTTTCTCCTATAGGATGGAGGATCGCTTCCGTAAAAACGAGGGACGTAGGTAGCCGACCCAGATTGAAAAACGGAATAAGGCTAGGAGTATGATTATATGATGATCACGGCATCTCTTTTATTAATGTATGTTTTTTATAATCTATAATGGCTTCAAACTTGCGTTTATGCCGCGCGATGAAAAGCATGTTCCCCAGAAGTCACAAGTAAATGTGACGCTTTCTATGTTATCTTCCATTACCAGAACGTATGTATGTATCACTGCTGTATGACAGCAAACTTAGCGTAGCGACAGCTAGCAAGGTGAATGTAGACAAATCCCTATAACCAACCAAGCTTAGTGTGAAAAACAGTGCCCCAAGAATCGAACCCATTACTCCTAACAACCTTTGAAATGGATGCCAATTGAATGTCATAATAAAAGTTAAAATGCACATTTATTTGTTGGCCTTGTGGACAGAGATGTGTAGAAGATGAATAATCTATTTTTAGCTTTCAATAGAATGATGTTGGAACCATTGTTCTGGATGCGAGAACATCTTGCGATTCATGTAAATAGAGTTCATACCTGTATCTTTCAGGTTTTTGATACGCTTTAAACAAACCTTGTCAAAGAAGTTCGCCGTGAACCGTGGGAAGGTAGAGACGAGTCGGCAACACAAATAGTAATAAGCTTCTGAAGTCGCTGAAACTCCACCCGAGGGCTTCGGAGTCTCGCCAAATATTACGACAAAGCGACACAAACTTAGATATTGTTTGTCGGCCGTCCGTCTACCGAAGATTGCCGGCAGGCACGCCCGCCGTTATAATTATTACCCCTAAAATAGGGCCTCGGCGCTTCGGCTTGATGAGGCTCAGATTGTAATCCTATACTACATAGAAGATAATAGATAGCCTATTAAAGATAAGTATTTAACACAAAATTTGAGGTAAAATTTGATCTGATAAATTCTACCTTACCATTTGATTTTGGTTTTGTTTTCACTTAGACTCCTCATCCGATTAACTTATTGACACACAGATGCACATTTTGAAATATTATTTTTGCCCGCAAATTTGTCCACTTAAAGACTCGAGATAAAAAGTAGTCTATGCCTATGTCCTTCTGCATGCCATAGGATACTTAGGTAGGTACATGACAAATTTCATGACGAGTAGTTTAACTGGTTTTGGCACTAAATAACATTTGGGTAACAAACAAATAAATAAGCTTTCCTCTATGACGCAATAAAACTTTTGTTACAGGTTTATAATACGAGTAATAAAATCCAAAATAATCTCTGATTCTCTGAAAGTAAACGTCGTGAATATAAACTGAAAGCTTTTTAGTTTGTTCCCACGAACCCCAGCAAAATGTGTTGTAGATAGCGCCAATGAAGCTCATCAAATTCGCGTTATCAGCTCTACTCCGACAAATCCAATGTGGGTACATATAGACTCATGTGCTCGTGTAGAAGATACCAAATCCTTTTTACCGCCCCGTAAGGTAGACCAGAGTGACTTAGGCCGGCGCTATCTGTTTCCACTAAAGTCCTTCAATATTGTGTCATAAAACAACCGGTGTAAAGTACTGTGTGCATTCCGCTTTGCTGCTCATGCTGCCCAGGTAATAACGCTCCACATTTAATTGGGCGATGCAAATGCGCTATCCTGCACTCCGCCCGCCCGCCTCGGACTGGACGTTTTTATTACGACAGGGAAAGAGTAAGCTAGGTACCCTTTTATGTAAATGCTTGAGTCCCGAGACGATTTAATTTCATTTTATTCCCGATCTTATTAACTAGCTCTATTCATAAATTTTGGCAGATTTATTGGCAACGAAACATTCATATAATTGTTGGAGAATATTTTCAACTATTTAGGAAAACGTAATAATAACAACAATTTGTAACTGGCTCATTTTGATCGTGTATTCAATATTTATATAATAAGAATTATACAAAACAAATTATAAACAATAAAGTTCTTTAAAAAATAAATAAATATTTAAAAGTGTCATGTCAATAAATGTAGAAATACAGAGCTAATAATTTATTTATTTAATTATTATCGTTCTCATATTTAATAGACTTGTGTTTTAAGTTAAAGAAAACCGCACATACATTAGAATGAGTCGACATCTAGTTAACTCACAAAAGAGAATACTTTCTAGTTAAATTAACATTTTGTATTCCGGCTTTGATTTACTCTAAAAATTGGTTGTCTGTAAAGTCGGTTTACATACGATAATTTTACGTGATAACGTCATAAGAAAACATTGATGAAATGATATCACAAGCCGAATGCTTAGGCCGATCGTCCCTCTCTATAGCTTGTTCAGTGCTCTCGCTTACACACTCGGCTCAGGCGGAACGTGACACTTTATCGTGCCTGTAGTCGGCGTTCATCGATTTCACGATACAAGTCACTAGATACTGAGATGGCAAGGCTTGTTAGAACACTTTTACCATTGAGTATTAGGTATTTCTTAGATAAATTTACATTGGTAAGGAGCCTCCGAGTCGACTTATTCTCGAGTAAAATACGTTCCATTCAGCCTTTGTGCCCGTGTAATCTTGGGTCACGTCAAACTACTGATCGTAACATGCGATCGCATAGAATTCCAGATACACACTCTATATTCTGTGGCGTTTTTTTCTTCAATACTACGTTTGGAGATTTGAAGATTGTTTTGATGAGAGTTCGTCCTTCAGCCACGGCGGCACCGGCCGTCCTAGCCTCACTAATAACTTCGACAGCGCCGTGTTGTGCGGCGTGTAGTATTCCCGAAGGTACATTTGTGATTTCTCTTCCATCAACGGATATGACCGGCCATCAGATTCGCCGATACATTTTGTTTTTCTGATCCTTTGACAGAAGAAGTCCCCCTCCGTGTCGTGCCTGTAAACAGTAATCCTTTCAGCAGAAATTTAGAGTCTGGAAAGAAAGTTATATGTTCGATTGCTAATGTAGCTACATTGTAAAAGATTGTTTCTTTCAAACCGTAAGAAAGTTTAAATAAATATATGTAGAGATCCTACTTACTACTTTTCCACAGTAACCATGGCCATGGAGGCGGTTACTATACAGTATGATCCAGACTTACTTTGACTTATCAGTCCGTGTCTCTCCACTGCTGAAGATAGGCCTCTCCCAACGCGCGCCACCCCTTCCGGTCCTCAGTCATCCTCATCAACTCGCTTCCCGCTATCTTCTTAAAGTTATCAGACCAGCGGGCTGGAGGCCGTCTCAAGACGTAATGCCAAGGCATTTAATAAAACTGTGTTTAGCTTGATACAATTGGTCTGGTAAATCTTTACTATCGCAACGCCTTTGCAAAACACTTATATGAGTTTTATCTCTAGAATAGAATGATCTCATATAGATTTCCACGCTTGTCATCCTACTCATATTGCTGAAATCCAACCATAATTACCAAACAAATTTAGAAATGTGGCAATTCCCTCATGAAGAACTCAACACATCGGAGGAACGAGACAGCCTTTTCACGCGCAACAAAATTGTTAAACTACTACGCTCGTATCTCTAGCATCACTTACTGCAGTATTGTGCTGTAGTCGGTTACTGGTGTAATCAAGAGTAAATTCTGCAGCTCGCTCATGACGGAGACGGGATCGGAGCGCAGCAAGGTGCCGTCTACTATGTGGACCTGTTGGTCACTGTACTCGTGCAGCCACCGCTCCAGGTGACGGCTGTACTCGCCGGGACTCAGGCATTGGGTCCTATATCAGAAGCATTCATTTACTTGCCCCTGTCTTGTACCTCTTCAGCATTCACACAAGACAATATACTTTCCAATGTCTTCCTAATGCTACCGTCATACCCAAATTTGCGTCCATGTGCATGACACGAATAGAATATAAGATATACACGAAGGACATGATACTCTGACAATCGCTAAAAAGAGATTTCGTGATTGTCATTAGCCAGGAATGCTTGTCCCTGCCGCATATTTTATTTCCCTTTATAGGTTCTAATGATGCCTACGTGAAGAGACAGGTTGTTAAGCAGCAAAAAGTTGATAAGGCACACGTATTTCGCCATCCGGATATACTAAAACATTTTTGCACAAGTTAAAACGGATTAAAATTCATATCCGAGAATTTGAAAGGATTAAAAATTATTCCTATATGTTATTCTAGGAATGGGATGACTATTAGGAAGTTGTGCTGCAGGATTTAGTGTAATAGCTCCTTCTGATAGAAACATTATCAGTATGTATTGGTGCTCTAGTAAAAAGGTTTTTTTTAAAATATCGTACACTGATTTGCTGACTTACCGTAGATCCCTGAGCGTCTTGGGAGCGGAGTCGTTTGCCGTGATGACTGTGTGGAAGGTGTAGTTGTTAGCCACGGGGTCTCCATGCGAGCGAATGTGCTGGTACCACGAGTAGGCCCTGGTGAAACGCTTACAGTTTATATCAAAGATAATGCTTATGGGTCACATGGGGCTTATATATTGATACAGATTGCTGAAATAATTCTTGACCAGCGATGTTTATTTTTGTGAGTAGCGATGTCAGGCAAGATAGAGTAATTTGTAGGTGTAGGAAATTTCAACCTTAGGAAATACAGGATGGTATATAATACAGATTGTACTCTTGTAGGTCCGATATCTCTACCGATAGATACACTTGGCAATCGAACCTCGGTTCTAGACTATAAGCACTACTTTGTCACCATATGACTAAGACGGCGGTTAGAATCCGGGACAAAAGAAAAAGAAAAAGTATCGCATTTTTGAAAGTAGTGAAAAAAAATCGGGGATTCGAAAACTAAGAATTCACATGTACGACTAATTACGTACCTTTCAGAGGGCGACACGAGTACGACGACGATGTCTATCAAGGGCAGGAGGGCGTGCGCTCTCCGGGGGACCTCGACACCGTCGAAGTACGTCGACGACTTCTCAAACGTGTGGCGAGTCACGAAGTTTATCAAGGTCCACGGGAAAAAGCTCATGTACCTAGCAACAAACATGCGATAGACTGTATTCGTTCAGAGTTAATAGCTTTTTAGGTAGCTGTACTTTTGTAAAGGCAATCGTTGCAATTTACGACCGGTCCCAAATTCAACCAATAAAATTGTCGTTTATTTGATTACATTGATTTATTCTTCTTAGAAAGGAGGATGGAACCGAAGAAAACCCTGTTTTGGTACTTGAAAATTTCCATAATATAAATTGTTTAAAACGTAATCGCCAAGAAATGACTTTAATAGTGCCATTGCTTCATGCTCATAACCTGAAGTAGTAAACAGTGTTCTAACTTTTTACATGACCTCACAAAGTAGATTATTGTTATAAACTAAATTTTATTTATTTCTTTTATTTCTAGATTTCGTTCCTGTGGAATCCGTTAAACTGAAAATATTCCATATGTGTTAGATTTCCTCCTAGTAAGCTCAGCCAATTATGCATCAGTCACAAAATTACAAACCTACAAACAAAATCACAAGTTTTATTACCAATCAAGACCCTTGAAATAGTTGTGACTGTTGAAGAACTGCAACTCTTCGTTTGTGTGAGGGCTAGGAAGGTTCGCGGCTAAGCCTGGGTGCATCGTCATTAGTGTGTAAAGGTCCGTACTTCCTGCCTTCTGTGGTCCTATGATCAGGAACTTGGGCATTATTTGTAGAAAGCACCACTTGCGTTTAGACCACAGCCTCTTTTGTTGGTGGTCCGGACACGGGTACTTTGGTAAAAAAATAACAAAGTCACTGTTTTTATTACTTTAAATACTACAAAATCAAAAAGTACTTGTTGTCTATAATTACCTGCAGATAACTTGGGCCGGCTATCCGAGCTTCACTATCTTACTTGTGGATAGCTTCTTATAATTCAATTCTTTCATAATGTAGTTACAAGTTTTAAGCAATATATTTTTCAATTATTAATGCTCCAAGTTAGATAACGATAATTCAATTCATGTTTAATATTACAAATACCTTGGATAAAATATTGGTGATCATTCACACATAATTTATTTCAATAGAAATTATGACTAGGTATTGAACATGTTAATTAGCTATGGCATGTCAGGCCAACACTTGTATGCATGTACCGTAGAATATTTCATTTATCATTTATTCAAAATCTCATATAACTTGACTACTATCTCAATTGAAGGTACTACATAAGTGATAATGTAGCTGGCGACGTTATGTATTTGTCAAGTATGCTTATTTACCCTTGCTTTGACGAGATCAGCCTCGCTGGCACTGCAATGTCTTACACGTCGTTGCTGTACACATTATAAGGTAAACTTACCCCCCACAGGGGTTCGCGTTCGTCAGCCCTCAGCTGAAAATACTTCTCCGCTAGTACAAGCGGTGTAGACGACTTCAATTTCAAATTGGTCCATCGTTTAAGGAATTTCAACTGTAACTCTAAAAGGTAGAGAGCCATGCGATAGTTGCTGCAATTACAGTTGTACACCTGCATCGTGAACACGTTGATCTGCAAGGGTAATTAAGCGATTATGTCTCTAATGGACAGCGAATATTCGAGCAGCAGTAGCATGGCCAAGAAAATAATTGTTTAGGCGAGACCATTTTATTTTGCAATGCTATAGAAATTAAAGTTGAGAAAATAATAGTAAACGGTAATTTGGTAAACATTACGATATTATGGTAAAACGGCCTCAACAACAGTGATCCGTTTGGATCGTACGGATTCGAGTCTTAAACTGAATAACCTCCAGCAGTAGTTTTTCAATGTAAATTCTTCTTATTACGATACTATAACTTACAGGGTTGGTGATGATTGTTTGCAACAGTATGCCACTTTGAATGCATTCCAACAAGTTTGGTTGCCTAGGGAGCACCATTATGTCTTTATATCGAAACCCACGACGAAATCTGGAAGTCAATTAATAAGATTAATATACACATAATAACAGCTTTAGATAACCTCTGACGAATTTGTACTATTGGATAACTTAAACTTTTCTGTATAAACGTCGAGAAACTAAGCAATTTTGTCTTTTTAACCGACCGAAAGGAAGAGGATCATATCTCAAAACGATTTATTGCTTGACAGTGTGTGTCGAAGTTGTTTGACAGAATCACATTCCCTGTTTATATTGAAAGAAATAAAAACTTTATTTCTGCCCCGGGCTAGGACCCACAGAACAAGCCATAAAGAGTGGAACAATTTGCCACTTCACCAAAGCGGTTAAGCTCTAGAGTGCGAAATTAGTGACCATATTTTGCGTGAAATTTTAGCCAAAACTTATAAACAATAGGGGCGCATCATTAAAATTTTAAAAATGTGCTTACTTATAATGTGCTGATACTAGTCGCTATGCAACTGATGCTTATAAACATAAAAGTAGTTCATTGTCAATGCTTCTGTGAACTAATCGGACATAGTGTAATATCTAAAATAATAATCAAAGTTTAATTGGACTAACATGACAGGCTGAGAACGTGGATACTCCTCGGTGCTCGTCACCTTCACATCCCAGACTTTCTTCCACGCGTCGTACAGCGGCTGGTGTACTGGATATATGCCGGAGTAATGACGCGTCACAGAGTAGCTAGAGTTGGTGGGTATACCGTGATCTACGGCGAACTGCTTGTTCATCATCATCTCAGCTTCGAGTACTGACACGTTGTTATACAAGTGAGGCAGTATTTGTATTTGTCCAAACCTAATAATTACAATATTGTTAGTTTTTTATACCTACGCTAATATGATAATTATTCATTACTCAAGAAACTTGAGTTTATCACCTATTTCGAGATATTTAAAATTTCTTATTGACCTTTATTACACACATTAGCTGACTGTTTTAAAGGTTTGCAATATGTTCTCACTGTTATTTATTGTAAATAATTAAACGTTATTTAATCGAAATCCGTCATATTCATTGAGACTATGTTGGGATCATAAAAATCTTTGATTTTTTCGAACAAAATTATTGCAGTCGTTATCATTTAAATTAGCATGTGTGTTTTAATAATAGGGACTGTATCACTGTTTAAGCTTATTTGATAGTGTTTGAATAATAATTACATCTATATGCTCCTACATTATCAATAATAGTGTCACGGAGCTCGAAAAGTCTAGAGATAAATAAAAGAGAGAGGTGTATCCATCTATCCCCTTCGTGTCGGATATTGACAAATGACTATCGTAGAAAGCTCTTGAATACTCGCATAAGGATTATCATGTGCGAAAGGGAGAGCAATTCATCTATCTCCTTCGTATCGAATACTCTCCAATGTTCCTGAAGATTCTAGACTGAAGGATCTAGAAACACTACGGGGTATATATAGGCGCGAGCCGAGCTTCGAGGATAGTTCAGTTTGAGTTGAGTTCACAGTGATAAAAAGTGAAGAAACGAAAACAGGAAGAAATTGTAGAGCGAAAGTACAGTCGAGGTGGAAAAGTGTTAGTGTATTAGTGTGTCACGTGGTGTCAGTATCGACAGATCGGCGTCAGTAGTGCCCAAGAACTCTGTACGTGGAATCCAGGGACGGACTCAGTGCAGACGACTCGGAACTAGTGAGACAGGGACGTACTCTGTTTGGGGGGACCCGTTATTTTGAAGATTGGTTTGTGGACTTGTGTTACCAATAAATTCCGGAACTTTGGAGTCGTGTTTCTCTTCAATCTAATCGAACCTAGAAGCTCGTAACAATATAGTCTCTAACCAGGTGAAATGTTTCTTGTGTTTAAGAAGAGCATCATCTCCTAAATTCTCTAGCATTGTTCCATTATGGTAGAAATTGCCATTGAAGCCTAGATTGAACCTGAATCCTGGCACTAGACGCTGTAAAGATTCTTGTGAAGTTAAAAGAGCTTGAACATCTTCTTCGTGGAATCGAGTTCCTGTTGGAAGAGGTTGTTATTAAAATGCTTACAATGTATATGGACTGCAGTTTTATTAACTTTACAGGAACTGAAATTATCTAGTATATTTAAATATGGGTTCCCAAAAAATCTAAAATAAATATGCCCTATAATTACGTATCAGCATACGGCACCTGTCCAGCCACAGCTTTAGAATAAATACTCCATGGTATCTTTCTAGAACAGTAAAAGACGACTAAGGGAAACAAATATTCAGGAGATGGGCAGCAGTACCTGCTCCCGTAACAACATCTTCCTGCGACCCTTAATGTTTATGGCAAATCCTCCCATGAAAAGTCTGACGTCGTAATCTATGTGGTAACTCAATGGTGGACTGCTGGTCATGTATAGGTAGACCACAGCCTCTATCAGATATATAGTAGCCACCAACATTGAGGGGTAAGAGAGTCAAGCTGTAGACAATGATTAAAATCAATCAAGATTGCCAATTCTGAAAGTACAATTCTGATAGCTTAACCTATTGATATAACTCAAGTAACACAAATACCTCTGGCCTTAACGAAGACATTATCAATGTCAATAAGCATCCATCTGTCAAGGTTCATGTTAAACTGACCACGGCCAAGATAACTTAACGTGTCTAGGAACATTAGCCGAAGCAGCCAAAACTGAAGACCCGATCCGAAGAATACTTTCTGAACACCGTCTAGCTTCCCGCGATCTTGTACGACAATCGCTAATTTTTCCCGGTCCTCTAAAAGAAACCAAATCAAATAACTTTTTTAAAGATACATTTAAATGTTTGAAAATATATGTATTTCTCTACGAATACTAGCCGTTATCATTTTTATCGTTTTGATGCAAAGCCCAAGCCACTGGTTCGTATGTGGAAGTATTCGTTCTGAACACAGACCAGCATTCACCAGTCAGAGGTCCTTTCACAGTTCCTCCATCTCGAGTCAACCGTAGAACTGGTGACGCTGGGTTTATTGTTGCGTTCTGAAAACCGAGCAAATATTGTAATACACTTAGATGCATTGAAGTGCTTAAAATTTGACGTAGTTCTATGCTCAATTAGAATTTACAGAGTTTGGGCCTTTCTAAATGCATGTAACTATGAAGGGTAACAGTAAATTAGACAGTTAAGGTGAAGCCGAAAGTACCTATACCTTTAAACGTAGGTTAATTTCCATTTGGAGCCCGACGAAACTCCTCTCTTCTCCTGGTCTGGCGAGTCCTACTATCCCCACCGAATGATCCCTGCAATACTTCTCTAATAATGCTCGATGCAACTCATCCATATCTGCGTATATGGAAAGAGACTCAAACACGATCACGCCATGCTTCTTGCTGAAAGCATTTGTCATGGACCAGTCCTTACTCTCTTGTTTTTCATACCTGGACAATATAATTGTAAATTTTATTTAAAATTAAGAAAGGGAATCGTGTTACTATGTTTCTGACTTTTGATGGTACGAGTATCCTGGAAAGAATCGGTCGGGATCGAGTTAAGTGAGGAATGTAGTCTACATTAATGAATTCAAACATCATCAGGAACACATTTCAGGAGTATTTTTTTCTGAATTGTGACTTACTGGTACTCTCCTTCTGTTTCTTGTGACATCTATCACAAGAAACAGAAGCAGGGTACGAGTAAGAAGCAAAGCAACGTAAGTAAATCATACTGTATTTTCATGACGCGAAGCAGCCCGGCGATATCTATCCCGAGCTCTGACTCCGTCGTCTCGACGACTAACAGCACTTTCATACCGGTATCGGTTCGCCCGCACATCTCTGAGCTATGTTCGCTAGTTGCAGGGACATGATGCGCAAGAGACGAGCTATCTTCAGGAGCTGCGTGATACTGCGGCGATAGTGGCGGGTACAGCCACAACGATAGCGGCTTTCGGCTGACAACACTGCATAGAAGAAGTATTCTATTGATTGTATCAGGTTTTATGACAGAGGTTGAACAGCACATGCTCACCCCAATAATTGGCATCAAAGGTCACTTTTAAGCATCGTTGTAAAGTTGCAAAGTTATGTCCACGAAGTACATAAATTATAAAGATCAAAATATGTAGTTAGTGCTTGCCAATTTATGAACATTGTATCTATTTAGTAGAGCATAATTTCGTATGAATTGATTATTTATGTATTAAAGTATCAGGAGATATATTAAGTGTGATGGTCACCTAATAGTCACAAGCATTTGCGATAACTCAGAAACACAGAAAGGAAGAAGAGGAATGACGCTAGTTTATTATGTTTTTGATACCACCGACTACTAACTTTGCGGAGGTTTCTACGAATATTAAAGAATATCTGCACAATACGTTTAACGTAAAGTGGAGTGCTACTTACTTTGAGATCCTTACCGTGACGTAATACGTATAGAAGACTATAGTAAGGACGGCCAGCAGCATGACGCCGGCGACGCACTTCCTCACGTTGACGTGGCTGGCGAGCCAGAAGCAGCATCGCGGCGGCGACGCCTTGTGCGCATGCGGGAACTCTCCGCCGCCCTCGAGCAGCGGCGCGCGCGCACCCAACATCATTACTGCACACCTCCGCGTCACACACACAACACTATATATACATACACAGAACAACGACACGCAGGACTATGCTTATATGTAGAACACTGGTACTCTATCTGGGAACCCTAACGGCTGCGTTTGTCCTAGGTGGTGGCAATTCTTGCCCAGATTTTCATGAGCTGTGAATACTGTACATTGACGAGAGTAAATAAATGCCGAGACGCTTAGTCACCACTCCTGTTTATTTGCTCACCCGTTCAATTATAGTTGCATTTGAGTCGGATTATGAGTATCCGTGAAATAAAATTTAATACGTAAAAGTAGTGTAAAAGCTTTTCAAAAAAGTAGTACTACAAAGATAAATGGTAATATTAAAACCAAATTAAAACTGTCTACAAACTATAGACGCTATAGACATCCTAAAACTGTCAAAATAATTCACAGATCACTATAATACATATAAGTATGAACAGCTCTCTGTTTGCTCATGACCTTTGCGCTGCCGCTAAATCTAGATTCGAGAAGGATTGGTGTGCAGAGTGGGAAGTTTCAAAAAGATTTAAAGGTAAACATTACAGTGACATTCAACCTTCAGTCCCCCACAAACCTTGGTTTTTTAAATTCAAAAAAGTTGATAAGCGATCTTGCTCCGTTATATGCCGACTTAGGTTGGGTCATGTCTGCACTCCTGTCTTTCTCCATAAAATAAGGATAAGGGACTCTTCTATTTGCGAATGTGGCTTAGACGAGGGTACACCGGATCATATTTTTTTCAGTTGCCCTAATAATAAATCGTCACTTTACAATTTTCTCCCCGATAATATCCCCCGTCCTTCTAATCTCAAATCTCTTCTTTCTTATGTCTTCTCTCGTTTTGTTTATACTCTTTCTAATTTTATTCATTCCAACAATATAAAGTTGTAATCCCTCCAGTAACTGATCTATGTTTCGTGTCGTGTGTTTTCTCCTTTTTGTTTTAGTCCTCTCAAAGTGTATCGCGTGTCTGGCTAACCGATTATTTCCTATTACACGTTGCCTCTTTGGACACCAGATTTTGGCAGAATTACCATGAAGTTGGTAGTTGCCATAAATATCAAGAATTGAATTGAATTGAAGTAAATTATGTGCTCTGGTAAACTTTGACGATAAGAGGTACCAGTAGGTACATATATTAGCCACAGATGTATGTATGTACTACGTATTGAACTATTAATGAATGCTATTGGCTAGTATGAGAGTCCCATCTCTTAAAACCTAGTGATTATATGCTCCTAGATAAAAAGCTTTGGTAAGGAGTATCAATGTCTTTGATAAAGAGAAGCAAAGAAGCCATATCGCAAAGATATATAATGTAAATATCTGAGGTAAAACGCAGTGTTTCCATGCACAATGGTACAAGCACCTTTATTTATGTCATATCCCATGTCATGTCAATAACTGTGATGAGTTGATGACCAACCTCTTTGTAAGAAGTGGTATCCATCCATACTTTAATAATATAAATGCGAGAGTTTGATTGTTTATTCTTCCTTTACTTCGCAATTTTTGCCGATTTTGTGTATAGGGATAGTTGAAATATCGGAATATAATACGAATTTGTATTCCAATCGAACAAGTAGTTCCCATTGGATAATCTCTAAAGTCAACGCGGGCAAAAGCTAGTTAATGATAAAAAGCACAGATCGGTGGTGGTGTAAAACCATGTATGAACCACGTAGCAGAGGGGGTTTCACTTCCATGAGGATTTGACACGAGTGATCCGTAGGATCTACCCTTAGTTTGGTAAAGTTGGACAGTCAGTGGGTGGCATGTTGAAATCCCTGTATTACTGTATAGTCTGATTTAGGACAAAAGTGATTGATAACTCTTCATTTATATTCCATCCGCTGCTTGAATATGGTCCCCCCGTCGGATCTTCCTGAGGCGATACGGGATATGCAAGGGTGCCGCTATATCAAATAGATGCTCAGGTCCACTGCTGGACATGTGCCTTCATGTCGTTGTTGGAATTGTTTATGGTGGTGCCTTTCATACCTACTGTTACCCATCTTCTTAATTTCACCTGTTAGTCGATTCAATTCTAAATCCGAGACAAAACGAATTTTGTAGTTTACTATTTGTCTAATTCTCTTTTGTTCCACAGCAAGCAACTATATAGGGGTTCTAGTATCTAACATATTTCATCATTAGCCGGAAATTGTGTACTACGACCACCGGTACGCCGTAATGACCGCATTAATACGCAGCGAAAATAAATAAAAAAATAACTCCAGAATTGTGTACTCAGTATTCTGTACAGTGACCACGATAATTAACGCGATCAAAAAGAACTAGAAACCGACTTCCAACTGCCCTAAAAGTCTACAGCATTCATCCCCACTTAATGAAAATTTAATACTCGTATGGTTTTCTCATGTATGCCATCGTCAGAACTGGGCCAAATTGAAAATGGGACCACACGAGCAGCACCAGCTTTCAATATGTTTCAATAAAAAAGAATAATCAAAATCGGTTCACCCAGTCCGTGAACGTACAGAAAGTTTTTATTCTACAGAAAAAATGTAACCGTGCTATCTGTGGCGTAGGCCCTATTAGGGCCCTACGGCGTCTTGTAGGCCCTTATTTAAAAAATTGAAACTATTGACACTTGCTTTAGACTTGCTTGCATGTATATATTAGACATTTGCATTTTTGTTTTTTTGACTCACCCAAACTATTACAGAAGCGCTTCACAAAACTTAAGGCTGCGACCTAGAGGTCCTACATTGTTATCAGTGCCAGTATACCGTAGTGTTCTGTACGAAAGAAATTTTTTCTGCATGTCAATCAAGGTATACAATAGTCTGCCCAGAGAATTCACAGAGATGCCTAAAAATATTTTCGAAAAGAGTTATAGAAGTGGCTGTCTATATGTTTTTATAGTATTAAAGAATATCTAGATTTCAAGCAAAAAAATGACATGTAATTATTTTAGTATCTAATTTTGATATTGTATAACGTTGATACTATATTTATTTATTGATCACATCCTGACGATTGTACATCCTAAATTTTGGACGCTGCTGTGCAGCGAATCATGTGAAACCAAATTACTGTTACTCGTATCTATACTACCATCTTTGTAACCATGATTTCATGCAAATAAAGACTATACTATACTATACAGTCGAAAGTTATAAGATTTAAAAACATACCCGTCGAATCGAGTACCTTTTTTGAAGAAATAATATCCGATAATTGCATATTGCTATACTACTGGAATATTTATAGATCATTATTGCCCGCCTGTAGAGCATATAGACCTGAGCAAGGTGTCTGTCTACCCTCGTTAGCATAACACGAGATCAGCGTGTCAATTTATAGTTTGCGTTTTGATGAAGCAGCATAGCATAGACCGACCGACCCTTAATCGCAGATAAATGAATTACGTCGGCAACACCCATCCATCACTGTCGGTAATTTTAAGATAAAAGCCATAACGCGCAGGTTGCTCGCGTCGACACTGCGCGCGCTATATTACCTACTCCTACTAATGTCTTGGGTAGGCCAGGCCGTTAGTGCAATGGGAATAAGATTACGTCATTTTATTTATAAAAAACACGCAACTAAGTGTAGCGACACACTTGCTGAAAGTATGGCGCCGAACGTTAATTGAATTCACTGGCAATGTTTTTCAGGTCCTCTATGACACATCAGCCGTAATTTCGTCGCAAGCGCCGCTCGAACGTTTGGTATGTCATTCCTACCGAATAATTCAACCGATAATTCAGTCGCTAAAGTATCGGCGTTGCACTTTCAGCAGGTGTGTCGCTACACTAAGAACAACTTTTCGTGACTCCATTGTCTACACTTTACTAGTATTTATAAATGCGAAAGTGTTTGTTTGTTATGTGACGTAAATGAAAGTAAAAATGACTGGATTTTTGTATTGGGATAGTTGAATGGCCAGAAAAAGACAAAGACTATTTTTTATCCCGACGTAAACAGTAGTTTGGGATGTAGTCTCTAAATTGCGTGAAATTACCTGCCGTCTTCGGTTACCCGAGCGCTACAACCTGGATGTTTTTAAGGCTAGAGTGAGTAGGCTATTTCTTTCTTTCTTCTTTTAGGCAACCGTGAGCCATCCTAGACATCACATCATCGCTTAACATCAAGTGAGATTGTGGTTAAAATGAAGCCTATCTAATTTATTTACAAAATGCATTATCTGTATACGGGGATGCTTGTAATATTTCTATTACATGTCATTCGTGTTTTATGTATATATTATATATGAAACCACCTTAAAAAGAAATATATCAGTAAGTCAACATGGTATCGATTATGTTTGCTTAATCTTCGAGCGAATTCATTACGTGGTAGGGGTTACACTTCCCTTTCAGTTTAGCGTTATCGAACGTAGCCAATTCAATTATATTCATTGAATGCAAATTCTTATCGAATATAGCCCGGCTAATGTAACTTCTTTCGAAGAAGAAAAAAATCTCTTTTATTTCGAAGTTTTTTATCAATATGTGGAATGAGCATACGGAAATAATTTATAAATAACCACATGATCAAAGACTGTCTGAGGATTTAATGAGTCCGTGATTTAATTATCGAACTCGATAGATTCAATTCAATTCTTCAATTCAATTCTTCAATTCCTATCTTACTATAATTGTAGTAATTATTCTCAGCTTTTCGTTTTCGATAACGTAATCCTGTCTATGGTAAAAGTTGATTATAATCCTCAAAATGGCGGAGAGTGATAAAGTGTCTTAGAATTTTGTAGGACTATATTGTTATAAACTTATAAAATAATAAAATAATCCTGTATGATAAAAGAGAGATAAACTTTAATACTCGTAATTCCACACAGAAACACCCTTCTTCATTAGTTTATAACTTCGAATACAATCCAGCGCCCTTGGACCGTATCAAGGTACCGCTATAAAATATTTCACATGACGTCACAGTCCACGCGTCGTGGGAACCTTTGACGTTTGGTTGAGTGAAAGTTCGATTTTCAACCACTGCGCCAACGGACGCCCTAGCCTGACATATAATTTAGATAGCGCCATGTTGTACTCCGCGTAGAATTCCTGAAGATATTTCGCGGATCTCTCCTCCATCGGCGGATATGTTTGACCTTCGGGCTTGTTTACACACTTAGTTATGTTGTTCGACGTTTGACAGAAAACACCCTTTTCTTCATCAAACCTGTAAACAATTTTTCGATGCTTGAATCCTTTGCTTGAAAATGTTAACGAGAGGTCTATGATACCTTTGAAAATATAGATTTAAAAGATACAGTTTAGGGTTTTTCCCAAAATCTCAATGGTTGTTTTGTGATGAATGTTTTATAGGTTAGTACTTGGCCTTCATCTCACCTGGTGCTAAGTGACGATAAGGCCGTTGGATGAAAAGTGTGCTCATCTAGAATCCTCAATCTGATGAGGCGCTGGCTATGTTACCTTTCATACAGGAACACAACAGTTCTATTAACACTGCTGTTTAGCGGCAGACTTAGGTAACATAGTGATAGCTAGTCAGGCGATGTAGAAAATGCCCTACCACCAACCGAGTACCAATAAATACCACAACTGGGAATTGAACTCGGAACCTCCGAATTGTAAGTCCAAACGTGTAGCGATTAAGCCCTGGATAATGGTGTACGCTGGTCTAGAAATAGCCTATTCACTCTGACCTTGAAGACCAGGTTGTAGGGCTCGTGAAATGAAGCATGAAGGATTGAAATATTTTACGCCGGTATTCGAGGCTTAGCAGTTTTCCATTGTGTTGTCAGCAATGAGTATTGTGGCGATTGCGCAGCGCTATATACTCGTACTCGTACCAGGTTGCAACAGCACCTCAAGCAGGATCGGGCTATAATCAGTCCATCAGTACAGTACTAAGTCAGATGGTTCTTATTGTTTTGGAAGCAGTTAGTGGACAATCTACTAAAGATAATGCCTAACAGATAAGGGTGGTTGATAACTTTTGACTAATTCACAAAGTAGATACGTCAGTTCAGCTAGTGTTTAGGTTCATGTGATTTTCTCTATTGATCTAGCAATACAGTAACTGTGGTTAGTCCATTGCGTCTTGACAACAAGTTAAGATTATGTTAGTATTGATTCCTACTAATATAATAAGTGGGAAAGTTTGTAAGTTTGTCATTGAAGCATAAACGGCTGAACGGATTTCAATGAAATTCTGAATACTTTCATCTCGTTAGTGAATTCGTGGGATGGTTTCTGGAACCCAGGCAGCGAAGACATCGAAAAAATTAGTTTATAATACTCGCTAACAGGATATCAGATTTTTAATTTTCAGTTATTACATGGTAAACAAGTAATTGCATTCAAAAAGAACTGGAAATCGACTTCAATTGCCCTAAAAGTCTACTTTTACTAAGGCAAATTTGAGATTTATATCTTTTTCTCATGGATGCCGTTGTCAGAACTGGACTAGATTGAAATGGGATCACACGAGAAGCACCACCTTTCAAATAAAAAAATAATCATCCAAATCGGTTAACCCAGTCAAAAGTTCTGAGGTAATAAACATAAAAAATAAAATAATATTTAAAAAACATACCGGTCGAATTGATAACCTCCTCCTTTTTTGAAATCGGTTAAAAATCAGAGCACCGCAACGATACTTCTGATATTCTGGTTACCGTTCAGTAATTTCATTCAGGGACTTACTTTAGCACTTTTTTGTATTTAATCCGTGGCCGTAGCCCGAACAGTTTCTGCAGCTTCGTCATGACAGTGGCGGGGTCGGAGCGCACGAGCGTGCCGTCTACTATGTGAACCTGCTGGCCGTTGAACCGAGTCAGCCAGTTCTCCAGGTGTTCAATGTACTTCCCTGGGTTCACACACTGGTCCCTGAGTAAACGTTTTATCACATAGGTTAACCTCGATACTAAGATCTCGGTCTATCCACCAAAGCAAGACCAAGAGCAAGACCCGAAGCTTGTAGTAGCACTCCACTCCCTGGCATACTCCAGATGAACAATTCAAAAAGGTTAATCTGATTTGATACGCATAATATAATTAATGATTCCAGCAAAAAATTAATTCTAAATATTGAATTAAATATTGAAAATAGATGTAATTGACATCAATGTTAGAGGTCCATCTGATTTATTCGAAGAGCTCACTTTTACTAAAGAAAGAAACTGATGGATCATTGGAAGTCAGAGAAAAGAAAAGTGATTATGTCCAGTTGGGAATTTTCCGCCGTTCCTGATGCATTCATATTACTATCCGGTATCGATATAGTAAGCAGTTGTATAACTCTACTAATATTTGTCCACTTACAGTAGATCCCTGAGCGGCTTGGGAGCGGAGTCGTTTGCCGTGATGACTGTGTGGAAGGTGTAGTTGTTAGCCACGGGGTCTCCATGCGAGCGAATGTGCTGGTACCACGAGTAGGCCCTGAAACGCTTACAGTTAAAGGGTTGTATATTGGTGCATTTAACAATTTATTTCGTGTATAGTTCGTTCTATACAACTTTATTACAGCTGGTTCGAATAATTTGCTTGAAATCAATATCAGCCCTTGTGGCAAGGTTATGTTTACATATTCACATTGAAAAAGATTATGGTTAAGAATCCATACGAAGTACGGTAAAAATGATTTAGAATATAAATTTATTTGTAGAATCTACTTACATAAACTGATCTACTTCAGTGAGTAAAATCAACTATTGAAACTTTAGCAAATGTACACAAATCACAGTTGGCGAATTCCGAGTTGTTACTACGTGTATATTGTTTCTCTAACAGCTTGTTTGTATTACGAGATGCTTATAGTGCGTACAATTATTCATATTAAACTTCATGGTAGTATACGTTGATTACATAGATAGAGACAGCAGTGCAGAAGATGCGTGAGAGCGTATGAGACAGAAATATGTCATATTTAAACGGCAAGTCTATGCGATTAGGCGTTATGATACGACATACTGACATGATATAATTCACACTCTTTCACACATCTCATTGTACACTCGAGTAAAAAATATGTATCCAATTTCGTACCATGTCAGATTCGCCCATTCTTGTTCTATGCAGTGCGTCAAGGGAAATGACAGATAACGGTGAATGTGACAAGTTTCGAAAGTGGATAAATATTTTTGTACTCGAGTGTACATACATGCTAGTGTATAGTCTGTCTCAAAGTGAAGTAGAGAGTCTAGAAGCATATATTTTTTTACCTTCTTGCCCGAATGTAGCATTGCTGTTTTATTTTATATTCGCCATCGGATTCTAATGTAAGTCATTCCTTACGTACTAACCTCTTAGCAGGCGGTATGAGTACAGCGACTATTTCAGTCCAGGGCAGCAGCTCATGGGCCCTCCGCGGGACCATGACGTCATCGAAGTATGTCGAGGACTTCTCAAACGTGTGACGTGTCACCAGGGTTATCAGGCTTCGCGGGAAAAAGCTCATGTACCTACATATAATATACAATTCTGCAGAGTTTTAGAAAAAGATTTTACATTATAATTCTTCCAAAAGTAAGTTTAAATAACAATAACAACAGATAAGATAAGACTCTATTCAGTGCTTGTCATGGGAAACGGATGTGTTGGTGATGTTTTTGGTACAGTTGTTATGGTTCTAATGGATTTGAAGACGAGTTGGACTGGATCATCAATACTAAAATATTAATAATAATTGAGGTATATTGACAAGTTACTGCATACTACTTACAGATGACTATATAGATAGGTATTTTTGAAATCCGAAAGCAGTCTTTAAAATTCGAAAGCAATCCGAAACAAAAACGAAACGAAAAAAGTTCGCGGTATGGGTCTAGAGTGAGGTTATAAGGCTTACGTTTCTTAATCGGATGTTCCAAAACCTAAATTAGACAAAAGTTAATTGAAGAGCCACTAACCAATCTAAGCCTTTGAAATAGTTCTTATTATTGAAGAACTGTAGCTCTTCCTTGGTCGTCGGATGATGCAGGTTTCCTGCTAAAGCTGGGTGCATTGTCAACAAGTTATACAGATCCGTGCTGCCTGTCTTCTGCGGCCCTATGACCAGGAACTTGGGCATTATTTGTGTGTAGCACCATTTGTGTTTAGCCCATAGCGTCATGTGGCGGATTTCTTGACAGGGGTACTGGCAGATAACAAAATGTAGATCGGAGCTTTAGGTATTTTCAGCTACGATTATTTTCGATAGGGCTTAAAACTTAGAAGCGATTAGCTTGATCTAACTTGATGTTTAGTTAATGAAGCCGTATGATAGAAGAAGCTCATTTATAATTCATCAGCTGGGAAACGTCAAAAGCCTCCCCATGGTATAACACATTTATAAGACACTGACTATGTCATCTTTAGTACCGGAGCACAACAAATATTCCAATGAAAACTTACTAAATGGCATACTGAAAGGAAGGTGCGCGGAAGTATATCGTCAAGGTCTACATATTTTAGTGTACTTTTAACTAAAAGCGAATGCTCTAGTGGCTTGTGCACTAAAACGCTTGGGCTCTTAATCAAATCAAGCCCATTAATTATATGATATAAAACCGCATTTGAATAACTTACTCCCCATATAGGGTCGAGCTCGTCAGGCCTCAATTTAAAGTATTCCTTGGCTAGAGCGAGAGGAGGAGCTGACGCCAGTCTAACGTTAGTCCAATTCTTGAGGAACTTCACCAAAGACTCGAAGATGTATAGACCGACACGGTCCTTGCCATAATCGGACACGTGCGATTGGAACACGTTCACCTGTGAATTAAATGAACGCATACCGTACGGTAATTATCCAAACAAACGTACGTATATAAGAAGCGTTTTTTGGGGCGTGGTAATAGATAGATTTGTTTTAAAACATTTTGCGTTGGTGTGGAACCCAGAAGTCCGACTCTGGACGCTTTTTTATTTCAACCTGCGACATATCTACTGTTTATAAATTAAATATACGTATCCATGCCACTTACCGGATTATTCATGACTATCTTAAATAAATCTCCTCCTTGTATGGATCGATCGAGTAGTTTCCTGCTCTTTGGGTTCCACAGGCCCATTTTTGCTCTGAGCCTGCACTGCTGGCAGTCTCGAGGCATCGTCATGATGCTAGACTGTTTTGGCAACACCATTATGCCTTTATATCGAAAACCGCCACGTAAACTGTCGACAATCATCGGTTTAAAAGTTAGATCAATGCTGGATCACAATCTCGTCCGATGTAAGGAATGTGGTCGACTGTAGTACTTAAGTGTTGGCTTATCTAGAAGGTAGCTATTTACTTTTGATATTAAAGACTCCCAAATGAACTTTTAGGGAACATGATAACTGTTAGGAAATTACGCACTACAAACCTGTGTTACTACTTACTTCTATATCATCATCATTATCAGCCGGGAAACGTCCACTGCTGGACTCAGGCCTCCTGCATGGTATACCACAATGGCCGGTCCCGATTCGTTTGCATCCAGAGATTCCCCGCGACCTTTTCTAGATGTATTGTCTAGACATGTTTTCCGGTATGTGCAAGTGATGACATACGGAACCGAAACGTGGTCTTTTACTATTGGCCGACTAAACAAGCTAAAAGTCCTCTATGTGATAAAATCCGGAGTGAGGAAATCCGTAGACTAGCTAAGGTCACTGACAAAGCTCGATGAGTCAGTGAGCTGAAGTAGTAATAGGCAGGCCATATCGCTTGGAGGACGGATAACCGATGGGGAGTAAAACTTATCGAGGGGTAGTTAAAAACTAGTATAAGTTTTTAACTATTGTCTACTGACCTTGGAGGATCCGAATGTGGATATTCCTCGGTGCTAGTCACCTTTATATCCCATATTTTCTTCCAAGCGTCATACATCGACTCGTGCACTGGATATATGCCAGAATAACGCGGAGTCACAGAGTAGCACGAGTTGGTGGGTATACCGTGCTCTATAGCGAACTGCTTGTTCAACATCATCTCAGCTTCGATCTGAGAGTCGTTGAGGAAATGCGGCATAACTTGGAGTTGGCTGAACCTGTGTAGATGAGCAATCATGATGATACATCGATTTTAGCCTACACCTGTTGTTGTTTTCAGGGGGTAAATCGACTCCTAAGGAGAGTCGCCGGATTATTTAAAAGTTTTATCACTAAAAGCCTCTCGGGGGTCAGCCGGCGCATGATGAAGCGCCCTGGGAACTCCTAGGAACTCACCAGCATTTGGAAAAATTTCATCAGAATCATCTACCTATGTATCAACATTTTACTGCGATCAACATTCCATCTGCCGAGCAAAGTGATTATGACAAACCGTGTTCAATACCGCGTCCAACAGTGGACTTTAGCAGCTGTAGATGAAATTGGTACCACCAAGCTTATCTGATCATGGAGCCAGAAAATGGTTGAACTCTTTTATTGCCGCTATAGTTAGTCTTGTTTAAAATATTACAGTAACGAGGTTCTGATGATGTCAGGCATAATTGTGGAAAAAAGACTGTTTATCCGACGATCCGATGCCTAAACAATTTTGATGAAATTTGTCACGCACGTCATATGAGTAGGGTGTTACTGTGCGATCATTTCTAAATTCCAGCAGATGAAGTTGCGAACAAGAGCTTGCTAATAAGAGCCAATAACGAGACTAAGTTTTAATAAGATTTAATAACGTTTTTACCCGCCTCCATTGCCTAATGCCTAAATGTTGAACTTACAATCCAGAGGTCCCGGGTTCGATCCCCAGTGGAGTTATCTATCGGTATTCGGTTTGGTTGGTGGTAAGGCATTTTCTTTGTCCGCCTGGCTAGATAACACAATGTTACATGTTACCTAATTTAATAGCACTTTTGTGTTCCGGTGTAAAAGGTAGCAGAGCCAGCGCTTCATTAGCTTGAGGCTGCTGGGTGCGCACGCTTACCACCAAACGGCCCTATCGTTACATCATTAGGTGACATGAAGGCCAAGTGCAATCTCATCATGCATAAAATATCAGTAAGTAGTCTATAGTTTATAGTCATACCAAAGGAACTGATCCTTATGTTCCAAGAGTGACTCATCTCCAAGTTTTTCAAGTTCTGTTCTTTGATGGAAGAACTGACCGCTGTATCCCAGATTAAACCGAAACCCTGGCACTAGTTTCTGTAGAGCAGCTTGAGAATCTAGAAGAGCTTCTACATCTTCTTTGATAAGGCGACTTCCTGGCCCCGACGAAGTAGTTTAAGAGAAAAAGTATTTTAATCATAGTAAGTCATATCACATGTTCTATTCGCTTATTTTGTCTGTGTGTTTACATACGAGCATACTCTCTATGTAGTAAGTAGGTATGGATTTATACATCAAACACAGCGATCTAATATCCTTATCCAACTTGTACTTTTGTTGTTGTTTTGGAATTATTTAACTCAGAAATAGAGTAACGAATCGACTGCGTACTGATACTCCCTTTCTTTTGATGTGAAACCCGATGATGTACAGCCGCACGTAAAGCCGATTTCTGACGTGGCGATGCATGACGCGGCGAGCGTCGCCACGCTAAATGATGGTACATATATACAGTCTATATGATGGTACGTACATATAAACTTTACACACATTACATTGCATATGTTTTTAAATTAATGTATTTATTAATTTTAATTTCAGTCTATCAAAAGTCAGTCGTCAATATATTTTGATACAGTTACAACTTATGTCATTTACATTTCGTTGATAAGCACAACATCATGAAACACTTACCGTTCTTCCCATCGAAGATATGATCAATGTCAACTAGAATCCATTTGTCGAGGCTCAAGCTAAGCTGTCCATGACTGAGGTAGCTGAGCGCGTCTAGGAACAGCATTCGAAACAGCCAGAACCGAATGCCCGAACCGAACAACACCTTGCAAACATTATCATGTTTCCCATGGTCATGTAATGCTATCGGTAACGGTGTCACGGCATCTAAAACACGGAGTAGAACGTTTATTAAAATGTATTACATAATAGTCTTAGCTTTAGAATAGGATTACCTCTGAGAACACCCCATATCATTCTGTTTACGGATGAACGGCAGATAACTCATGGTAAGTCTAAGTCTATTAGGGGGACAACTGTATAAGGCTCACCCAGGGGGAAATTGTGACGTAAAAAGGAGAAAGGCTGGTGATGTAATGATTGACGTTACTACTTTTATGACGCTATTGACGATAACTTTCCTCTGAACCGTTACCGAGTCGTGGAATTGTCAGGGAACCAGGGCGTTAAAGTTTCTGGTACGCAGTAGTACTGAAGTTACTGTAACTTAGTTTGTAACTAGAAAACTAGAGTAAAAATAAATTCCTTTTCTAACCAGTATTTTCGTCTCGTCGCACCGCCCAGGCCACTGGTTCATAACCGACGGTGCTAGTTCTAAAAACAGACCAGAACTCGCCAGGTAGCGGGCCCCATATAGTTCCTCCAGCCCTTGTCAGACGTAATAAACTTGAATCAGGATTTATTGTTGCATCCTGTAAACGGAACCCTGGACTTAGTGATGGAAGATCATTTGTAGTACATTCTTTAAATAGGGTTTCGTACCCAAAGCGTGCCCAAACAGGACAGGGATAATTGAAGTTTCAACGTATCTGGCAATATATAAAACCATCAAAACTGTCTGGCTACTGAGATAACATCTTGTAATAGCCTCCCAAATAACAGATATAAAAATCTACTTTTATAAAATAACGAAAGTGTTATTATAGAGGTAATTTTTACTGGTAAGGGGTTGAAACTATATTGTCTGGCAATGGATGACGTGATTTCTGATATTATTCTAAAGAAAATATATAAAAACTGAGCTCGATTTTATACACCTTTTTACCCGCTACCTGACAAAGTAAACGCGGTCCAATGTACATAGTCTATATTAGTTCTTACCTGTATTGGGCAAATACGCAGAGAAACTCTCTGCTTTTACAAAATAACGAAGGTCTGGCCCTCGCGGGCTCTTGGGCCATTACACCTTATTTAAGATTTATCAAACAATACTGCTTATTATCGAAAAAAGATCCAGACAGACCTGCCAATCATAGATTATATAGCAAATCGTACAAAATTAACGACGGACCGACACAAGGCAGAGAACTAGAGAATTTGGTTATTGTCTGGACTCACCTTTAGCCTAAGATTTATGGTCATCTCTATACCAGGGAGGACGAGCTCTTCCCCTGGTGTCGCGAACCCAATGATTCCCGCTGTTTTATCCTTGCAGTACTTGTGCAACTGCATTTTATTCCCTTCATCCATGTACGCGTATATCGATAATGTCTCAAATATGATCACACTGTAGTTGTATGTGGTTAAAGCGGATAGCTCGGGCAGGCCTTCTCCAGCCTCTAATACGTTATACCTAAAGAAAGACATAAATTGTTTATATTATTTATTTTCTATAGGCTGCACTGGCCTGCTCAGGTAGAAGCGTACTTACCCAAAAGCCTCAAGTTAAAGAAGTACAGTCTGTATTATCTTTCACTGTCCGAACATAAAAATGCTGGTAACCTTGCTATTTGGGGACAGATCTACAATGTAGTAGTAGGCTAGATAGTCACGCGTGCTTACAAAAATTCGACCCTACCACGAAACAAATCGAATACTAATATGACCAGATTATCAGCCCAACTGTTTTGGCACTAAAGCATGGCGAAAGTTGGCTGCTTTTGAGAAATGAAATTATGCATACGTCTTTCGTGTTTGCGAAAGTCATTGTTGTTGTCTGCCTTGTCACGACTAAACGGCTTAAACGATATTAATGAAATTTGGTAAACACATAGCCCATAGTACTGAGAGGGATATGGGTATAAGTTGAGGTAAAAGACACTATTTACTAGTCGAAGCAAGAGAAAAGCGACGAAGCGACGTCTATCTGTACATCATCTAAGGCTACAGCAACAATCGATAATGTAAGTGTAAATTATTGGTAGGGGAAAGATCGATCGCTGTTTTACAACGCAAGACAATACAAATAATCAAATCAAAGTAAAATCTCACCGTATCTTAATAGCGCGAAGTAACTCGAAGATGTCGTTTGCTAGTTCCGTCTCCATTGAATCGACGAATATGAGGACCTGCGATTCGCGTCGCAGGCGCATGTCTGAGCGATATTCTCGGGGATCCTCACGTTGTGACGCGAGAGATGAACGAGTTTCAGGAATAGACTGATGCTGTGACGAGAAATCTGAGCGGTTTGTAGGAGCTGGGTCTGACTCCCTCGTGGAAGGTGTTCCTTGTGAGACTGCCTGAGACGCAAGGGTCCAGTGCTCCTTCGATAATTCTGGCATTCGGTTGTTAAAACTAGAGTGCAAAAGATAATCATCTGTGATGCATGTGTATTGTGTCGTTTGATGAACATATAACATTTAGGTATACGACTGCTTGTTTTTTCCACATACTTCAGAGATCAAACTATGATGATAATGTGTTCAGATTTTGCCGACAAATATATACTTAATTAGATATTGCTAATATTATGAATGTGAGTTTTGATTTTGATGGAGGGTAGAGGGCATTGGGGAAATTTTCACAGAAAAACTTTTTCCTCAAAAGTCAATCGTCCGTCTGTTTTGTATGGTCATTGGGCCATACATTGATATGGACACTGGAAAAAATGTTGTCTTTGTGCGGTCTATCGCTAGTAATATTAAAATATTTGTTTGTAACACAATCACGCAAATACAACTGGACGATTTTGAATGAAATTTGGCGCACAACACAACATACAGAACACATTTTATCTTGGTAACTCGATTCCATTGAATTATTCCTTGTCCATGCAGAAATTGCGAAAAATGGCTCTGCTAGTGTAGAATAACATATAGCATTAGACATATTTTGATGTTTCTCGTCTTGAGAACTACGTTTTTCGCTGTGCATTGCACCTGGAAAATGAAACAAAAAAGTACCAACCTTGTAAGAGGGACAGGGATGTACTGAGTATAGACAATCATTGTGAAAATGTACAGGACCATTATGCCCACAACGCTTTTCCTCACGTTGACGTGGCTGGCGAGCCAGAAGCAGCATCGCGGCGGCGACGCCTTGTGCGCATGCGGGAACTCTCCGCCGCACTCGAGCAGCGGCGCGCGCGCACCCAACATATTTGCTTATTTATACAAAACACTTATCTTTTACCATGAACATCGACACATCGCTTTATTACAATTACTTAGCTCTTAGCATTTTTAAATCAAGAGTTAATGACTAAGAAATTGCCTTTGGAGGTTATTTTTGTTCCTAATTTTCATAGCTCTACAAGAATGTATAAGCTCCTGCGCACTAGGCAACGGATTTGCACATGAGAGGTAAGTGTTAATCTTTGGTTAAGTTACTACAAAGTTATATTCTTTGCTACAAAGTTACTATAATCTGCCGAGAAAAAATAAAAAATATTACGCAAGGACAAACAAACCAATACGATTTGTGGGGAATCGCTTTGTCATATTCAGGTAGATAACTTATTTCACTGTCCGTTCGTTAGAACAGATCACAGATCACTATATATGTTGGTAAAGATGAGGATCTATCACGCACGTAGTGGTGAAACTTTACAAAACGTTTACTTAGGTAATCAATTGCAATAAATATTAGTTCACTTAAGAATAGGCAGCCTATGGATTTTTCTCATGCTTTACAGTGATATAATAGTCTGCCCATCTATGAGATATATTTTAACCTGTTTTAACCACTTTTCAACATCGACCTAAATGTCAAAGACCTCTCTGTCTTTATATATTGACATTAGGAAAAAGAAAATAATACAAATAAAAAAGTTTAATAACGTGAAAACGGCCTTTGGTCGAGAGGTGTCTTAGAGGGCTAGAGGCAAGCTAGAGGTTTATATACAAGAAAGGTCGTGTGACACGACTCATGTCCCTGACATAATGTTGCGTGTATTCCTAGACACCCGTTAAAGTTGTCCCGTTACGCGTCTGTTGGAAATGTATCTTCCAGTAGTCCCGCATTCGCATTACTTGGGTCAGTGTGCAGTTGTAGACTACTGGGTGAAAAATTCCCAACAGACCCATCACGGGAAAACTTCAACGGGGTATCTGGGAATACACGGAATGTGAGGTAAATGTTAAATTATTACATAGATAGGAGATAAAATTAAAGTAGTCATTGTACTGTGTCTACCTTAATTAAAACATCGTCCATAATTTCAAATCATTTAATAAAATAAGTGATGCATTAATTCTTATAAAGAACACATTTTGAAAGCAGTCGTTTGCCATGTCAATAAAAAAATTACAAAAACAATAATGTACTATTTCTGCCAAACTAAAATTCCTCAAATAGTAAACAATTATAAGTTAATATTATTGCCAAGTAAACACAACCGTTCCCCGGGTTCCCAGGGCAAGTACACTGCTGCTATTACCATCCGAGATTATGTCTGAAACTATACAAGAGATACGAGTGATTGACAAAAGCAACAAATGACATTGTGTGTATACATTTAAAGATTTTTTTCTTCCAAAATATACAGCGGTTCGTACGTCCATCACCCGGTATCGGATCTCGGCCTTGTACCACGCCCTGTCTCGTAATAGTAATTCGAATTTCAATCCCCAAAAGACAGAACTAATCCCTTCATCCCTCAAGGTAAAACTAACTCAAACTTGCAATACTAACACAACAAAAACATGTTAAACAACTCGCTTCTAAACATCGTAAGGCCATTTTCTACATAACATGCAATTCCACAATTATCAAAATCGAAATTGCAGACAATATTGAAAGGTATTCCGAAACAATTACGAAATATAAAATTAATTCGTAAACATTTTACTATGAAAACATTAATAGTTTTAACTCTATATCCAAATATCAATTTCGTTATATAACTTTCTGTACTTCTCTATCTACGTTTCATCGGAAAAAAAAACTTTTTACAAGTATTAAGTACTGACACCTATTACAACAAAGAGGAAATTCTCTACAGCATTTTTTTTACAAAATTGTTATCTCCACTTACAAAGACATCTTTCTTACTCCAATAAATCCATACATATCAAAATATATACCCAATACATTTATTGATTAATTCATCGCTCCATCCATCATTGATATTTTTATATTTCATTGAAAATATAGCCAAACATCTCTAATACTCAAAAACGTGGTCAGACCGGTCGTTTAAATTATTTTTTAAATGCGAATATCAAGAGTATGGACTTCAAGTGAGCGACACTAGTTTTTTTTTCACGGTCCTCAGAGTTTTCAGTGTTCTGAGTAAGTTTGTTGCACTCTGATGAAATTTGTGCAAGTTTTTGGTACTCTGATTAAGAGCGCTATATTCTGACGAACAATAACTCAGAAAGGTGTAAAATTAACATTTTACCATGAGAATGTAATCATCATTGCATCAGCATTCACATGTTCTACGGACATCATTATATGATGACTAGCCCCCCTGTCAAGCGTGGTAATGTAGGTAAATAAAACATTCGCTTTTAAATTTGCGGTATTTTAAGTAGGCAAAGGAGCTGTCCAATTGTCCATACCTAAATAATGTTTCGTTTAATTTCTAGGGTGCTAACAATGTTAACCAGGGGGAGGCCTTTGTTCAGCAGCGGACGATTCCCGCCTGAAGATGATGATCCATTTGTAATAATCACATCTATATTACAAAAGTTTGGTTGACTTTTAAGTTTGCGGCACAGTAAGTTTGCGACACTCTGGTAAGTTTGCGAAACTTTGTTTAAATTTGCGATACTCTGGGTATATTTTCAGTACCTTGAATAGAGACCCGTGGTGGTTTCATCATAGCTCCAGGTCAAACAACATGTCGCTCTCTTTATTAGTTTGTGCTGGTATCAATGTGTGAACTCTTAGATTTATTGAACGGTAACTTTATAAAATATTTGTTTGCAAAATGGATGATTCAGACACTTGGTACTAATTGTCTACTTAAAACAAGGACTAGCTTATACTATTGTCAAATATGTTATACTAGTGTCATTTTAAGAAAAAGAAAATTTTAAAACTGGCAAATAGCTGATTTCTTCACAATATATAGAGGTAAGTTTAAAAAAGCAATTATTAAAACTAACCATCAAAACCCTAAAATGACACTACCATAAATTAATTACAAGAAATTATAATAGTGCCGTTTGAAACGTAACATTGCTCTATATTTATGGCACAGGCAAATAGTCGTAAATTGTAGGTAAAAATATTGTGTCCTAATATTCGATCGACAATGGGAGTATAAAATTAACTAGTAAATGTACAAATTGCATCAGGTACTTATATTGTAATTAAAATAATGTGTTAAAAGTTATGGAATGAGAGACATAAAATTAAAATTTGTTTTTCATTTGCCAGTACAAAGCAAAAATCATCATTCAGGCATTTGAAACCAACAAAACTTAATTAAAGCTGTTTGTTTCTTCATTTGTTCGTTCGTTATTATCTTGTTTTCTAACTGGTTACTGTAAAATGCAATGCTATGAAATTTGACATGTATAATAAAACCTTGTCATGGATAAGAACATAAATATGTAACAACTAAACGACTTTTTGTTGGACTTAAAAAGCAGCACTGAATAAACTCAAAGCTCAGTATAATTGATACATTGACTGATCTTTGTGCCAGCAATGATTTATATTATAAAACTAATACAACTAAATAGCACCTACTACGACAGCAAACCACTGACCTGTCGCAGATCTGCTGAGTTTATAAAAATCTAAAAATAACATATAGTTCAGGCAAGCATAATCAAATATAATTGCCTCGTCACACATAATGCAATTTAAAATATTCCCGCCTCCGCTATACGTACAGAAAACATTAATGTATCACTCTTCAAAACGTTTATATTACAAGACATATTACATGTTTTTAACAAAGATACTCTCACATCGAAACACATTAAGAAACAACATAGCGTATAGCCTTCGTCCTCAGTTCATAACTTGCGGACTTGTATCACTCAGCCTTGGACCACGTCAAGGAATGGTGATGACACAGACTCTGATCAGTCCGTGTTTTTTGAGTTCCAACCTTATAGGTTGTGAGATATGCTATCCGTTTGATGAGAGTTCGTCCTTCAGCCACGGCGGCACCGGCCGTCCTAACCTCACTAATAACTTCGACAGCGCCGTGTTGTGCGGCGTGTAGTATTTTTTGAGGAATTTCGATGACCTCTCTTCCATAGGCGGATATATCCGGCCCTTGGATTTGCCGAGGCACTTTGTTCGTTCGTTGCTTACCGCTTGACAGAAGAAACCCTTTTTGGCATCAAATCTGTAAAAAGGCACCATGTTATTTTCATGTGATTCTAAAATATGCGTCATTTTGTAATTAAGGAGCATTTTTCTGCTTCTAAAAAGTCAATCGACGAAAATCGATACTTAATAGAGTTACAGAAGATAATATAGCGTGATATTGATAATATTTTATCGTTTTTGTATAAATTCAGTCTGTGGGCAGCCAGAAGCCACAATTTAATGAGGCGCTAGCTACGTTATGTTCGCTACCCGGAACAACAGTGCTATAAATAGTGTTGTTGGCAGCAGTTAGACGGTGGTCGCTAGCCAGACGGAGATAGGAAAAAATACTGTAGGACTGACCAAACCGAACACTGGATGCACTACTAGAAAAACCCTCGACCTCAGGATTACCCTTCGCCTATACTTACTTAATAAGCGGTCGTGTCTTACTTTGGTACAGTCCTCTAATCATCTAGGTTTCAGTTAGATACTGACGCGAATCAATGGAACACATGGAGTTATTTGTAGCTTAAGTACGAATGATATAAACACATGCCATTGCTTTGCTTTCCGTCGAAGGAAAAGAACGACATGAAACCTACACGTACCAAAATAAAATTCAAGGAAAGCTGTTACTTCCGTCTGTCAGAGTTGCTGTCAATACCTTGCACGACTCACATAAGTGACGCTAAACGGGCAACAATCTTTGACCTTTCAATTTCCTTACGACAAACCCCAGAGCATATAATACTAGAAAGGGTACAAGTGGGGTGGACAGTTGCGTTGTTTGTCCAGGGCATATACTGCCGTAGAGAGAGATAGAGAGAGCGATAGTTTGAAATACCATTTCTTTTATTATCAAAATTCCGACTTGTACAATTTACACAAGTGTGTATGCAATGCTTTTTGCTTTAATTTATTGGTGAGTTTCTTGCGACAGTCGAGGGAATACGGACACGTTCAAAGCTTGTCCCTTCTCCTTATATTATATTGTTATAAATCTTACTTGAGCAGTTTATTGTAGTCGATATGTGGTGCCAGCTTGAGGAACTTCTGCAGTGTGTTCATGACAGCGGCTGGCTCGGAGCGCAGCAGCGACCCGTCGATGATGTGGAGCTGGTGACCGCTGAACTCGGCCAGCCACCGTTCCAGGTAATGGCTGTACTTGCCTGGGTTCAGGCAACGGTTCCTGTACAAAACAGTGCAGTGAAATTACATAAACATGCATTGTCACCACCAAGTATGGGATATTTATGAGCAGTGCAAAAGCGCTACCGACGGGTTGGTAATCGTACACTCTACACAAATCAACGATTCCGTCCGTTGTCTGTAATTTGCGTAAGTCATATTTTACTACTCTTGTGAAGACATGGCGTTGTGTATACCGCGTTAAATACGTACAGAGGTATTTCAAAAAATCATTTAAGATGTCTTAGAATGTATATAAACTGTTTATAACTAACTAACTAATTTTGTTGATAACAAATTCCATATTACAATAAAACGTACACAAAAAATTCTGGAAGTATCACAAAAATTCACATTATTACACTTTATCGCAATTACACGAAATAGCAGACAGAGTCACGCAATCCGTCAATTCAGTTTTCATTGTTTTAAAACTTTTATGATGGCTATTCTAAACAGATCGCATAAAAAGAATAGAAAGTGCGCATAAATTCGGAATAGTTAATGCTAGGCGGCGACGGGTAGCAGAATGTTTAAATGTATGAATGAATAAATGTAATAAAACATTCGCCAACACTGTTTCACTTTTATGTTTAAGTGAATGTGATTGATGATTCGATACGGTATTCAATCATTCGTTGTCGCTGTTGAATTTTCATTATTCCTCGTGGAAACTTTCAATTGTCAGCAATGTTTTCAGACGTAATTTTTCATCAATCATTATAAGCCAGGCGCTTGGTTAGAAACAGTATTGATGTCAGGTTCGTAAAAAGCTTCGAGTGATAACAATTTCGCGTAATGGACATGACTCTGTCGAATTACACTTACAAATATTGGTCTACACTTGCGACTTCCATTGAATAACGCAAAAACACGACACGCTAGCTACACCAGCTTTTATATCTTTATTTCTAAAATGCTAGTATACGTTGGGCGTTAGGCGATGCGCTCAGCGTGCGTTGATAACATACACAACGCCCTTAGCACGGGGCGGCCGGCGGCGGCGGTTGAAGAGCTTTAGGGTGCGTGTCGTTCCACTGAGGCGAATCTGAGCAAAATCGAGAACAAACCATATACTTTAAAGTTGATAATAGATATTAGATAGTATTGAGTTTCTGCCCCGCTCGCGAAACTCATCCTCAGTGGAAACGCACCCTTAGTAGAGTGTCCTTATTGGTCCAGTTTGCGATCAAATACTCTAAATTTACCGTACACCCTCTTGCGGCACAAGCATTTCGAAGCCCGCAACACGCGTTCTCCAAAATCTGTGGATGCCAAAACGTAAACGCCCCGTGTGTACTAGATACAAGATACAAGTGTCTGGTTATTATACGCGTGTATCAATACCGCTCAACTGTGTATTTTCTATAATTGATCTGATCACATTTCTCGAAGAAAAAGTAAAAATAGATGAAAAGGCATATAAAACCGACAACTTTCACAAGACTTAACTCAAGAAGAGTCACTTTTTACTTCAACTTCTAGCAACAATGCAGAGCAATAAAGATTTCAGCATGCGAATAAATCACGAAATAGTTTAAATAAATTCTAAAGTTTTTCTTTCCGTGCCTGTCGCCTCCCTCCCTTCGTCTCCAAAGAAGTTTGGCAAGGAGCTCAGCACAGTTTCCTTATCTTGTTGGAGGTGAAGCGGGTATTTTTACTATCGGCGGTATACTGCCTGAACAGTTGAGAGATAATTTGGTGCTATTCAGATTGCACCGTCGCGTCGAGTCGTCGGGGAATGAAAACGGAATTACACGTTCCGCTTGCGTAAAATTCGGGGCTGGCTCTCTAAGTTTTGAAAAGTAATAACATTTCAACAATGTTCAGTTTAAACTCTAGTTGATTTAGTGGGAAATGAAAGTCAAGCGCAAAAACGCTAGGCAGACGAACATAATTTTCGTTTCATCTGCTACAGGTATAATAATTATTTCCTTGTCGCACTAGAGAAACTTACTGCTTTTCATAGAAAAAAATAATTCATTTGATTTATTCATGAGCATAATATTACATAGTATGACGAATAAATAGGTTAAGAGGCTATGTTGGTTAGACCACGTGGCCGCGTTCAAGGTTGCATTGTTTTGTAGCTGTCCCTATCCGAGCCCTATCCTACCCGAGCGCGTACGGTGAAACAGCATACACTACGCGAAGTTATCCACCCGTTATTTGGATGTTTCGTAGTCCAGGGATCATTTGAAGGATACAGTATATTATGTAACCATTTTTTTAATACAGTATATTAATGAAATTTCAGATGTCGATGTTTTTTCCAAATTGTTCTAAATTGATTCATACTCTTGTAAATCAGGGTCAAAGTTGGGGCTTTTTATTACCGTAAAATACAATTCTTTGACACCCTGTAACTCTGGAAGTATATATTTAAACGAAAATCTGACTCACCACCGACACAGATATTTGTGTCTAGGTTGTGTCTTGAAAATTTCAGAGATTTTCATAGCTTAATACTCAAAATATGACTGGACTACGTTTGTATGGGCGTTTTGACACCAGCATACCCTCTTAATGCCAACAGTCTTCTGACGGTTTAATGGCAATGGAACGACGAGTTTTGAAAAATTCTAACTACATATTATATTTTCATATGTGGCGTACCATGAAGGAGGCCTGGCCTATGTCCAGCCCAATTACAATCAAATTTCAAAAACTAAAAGCGAAATGTAAAAGCATTGCGTACAGCGGTTACCTAATTGCATTTACGGTGACGTCACAGCGAATGACACGCCAAGAATACTATCCAGTTATGTATCGAAATCCATCAAGATTTACGTATTCGTACATCAAGCACACATAAACATGTCCCACCTCTGGTGGCACGCAGTAGTTAAAAGAACAGACTGACAGTATGATATATTTTTCAGTATACACTTTATTACAGAGTTTCTTAAACACAAAGGCGCAGATGGCAGCACGCCTGATAATTCATGATGCCTGTCAAGTACAGAATCGACTCGTTTTGGGGGCAAATGCTAAATTATACGCACTCCCTCTCTCTCTACATTAATTATAACTTTTAAAATTCTCATACACAAAATGAAATAACTTTTGTAAATAAGTCAACGATTCATATTTTGTTTTGAAGCGCTGCGGGCGGGGGAGGTAGGTAATTATTTCAATTTCGCAAAGCGATTAAAAAGGCTTCACTCTTTGTCAAGAGATGTTTTTGATACTTTCAAGTCGTTATTTATGTATTCAGTAATTTACTGCCGTATTTAATTTGTAATATGATTGCGAAAGTTTTTATGTTATCACATAACAAATGTGATTTATGTGCGTCTGAATCTAGCTACTATTGCCTATATAATGTCATTTAAAGTGCCGCTAAAACAATGTGTTTCAGGAAGAAAATATGTTAAGCAGGCATTGACTCTAATTTAATTCGCAAGGTTCCATATGCATCATCATCATTATTATCACGTACCAACAACTAATATAAAGGTTAAAACTAAAATACCTTCATAGTAAATTTATTACAAAGCTTTATGGCGTCAATAAATCTATTGCCCTTTCAGAAAAATGTTTTGCTGAGAAGGGCGAAATAAACACTACAGCAACTTTAAAAATAAGTATATTGATAGACACGATCATGACTGGGACATTGGTTCAGACCCCGAAACACTACATCATCCAAGCATCTTTGTCAGAAATATTGCCTCACAACTTTCATCAGAACCTTAGAAGACGCAAGTCACATTAAGAGTTTTTGGTCGCGAACATATTTAGTACCCTCATATTTTTTTCTGATACAGCAAAATTACAAGGGATGCTAGAATAAAGTTGTAGAGACTTACCGTAGATCCCTGAGCGGCTTGGGAGCGGAGTCGTTTGCCGTGATGACTGTGTGGAAGGTGTAGTTGTTAGCCACGGGGTCTCCATGCGAGCGAATGTGCTGGTACCACGAGTAGGCCCTGGTGAAATTAGCGTTTATGGTTTAAAAAAGTCCAAAACGAATGTTGAACTTTTTTTCTAACCGGAAAATCCACTGCTGAACATCCCTCGTAAACTGGTACGACATGCTCACCACAACAAGTTTCACAATAATTTCGGTTAGACATCAATGGTACACTAGTTGTTACTACTACACGGGTCAATTTAATCGGCCAATTTCATGCCAATGTCTAGTTAGAGCATGCCGTGTACAGTCGCGGTCCAATCACAAACGAGATTGGCAAAAAATTTGCCGATTACATTGCCCCTTGTAGGGCGCTTTTCAGCCGACTACAACATTACGAGAAATAAATAGCACCCTATTTTAGTGCAATTGAAAATACAGGGTGATTTATTAAGCAAGACCTAATTTTTTAGACTATGGATATTATTTAATATGCAGTGGTAAATTAGTAAGTACTTGACTACAAAACAAAACCACACATTGTATACAAGTCCACAGAAGCCACACTCTCCGGCACACGGCGCCATGTCCGCTTGTACCGTAGATTTACCGACAAAATGAATTTCACGAAGCATTCAGTATGCAAATTCAAATCAAGTTCTGACATTGATTTAGATGTAAATTATGAAGGGATTGACCTAGAGGCAATATTTGTCTTAACTTCGCGCTGATTACTATTACAAATTACGTTTTATTTAAACAATTTGAATTTTAAATATTCCAGACTAACTTGTTCAATAAGAATCCAATTTGCAATTCGTTTATGGGACCGAGTAGATGTAAATGTAATTTATTCTAGTCAAAGAAATAATTCGGCGAGTTTATATAATTTGCAATTTTTTACAGAAGAGTAATTCGATATGAAACCAAATATTTCGTGTGTAGTTTTAGAAATTGTTAGGGAACAAGCAGGACATAGATATATTAATTGTTTTTTTATATTTCATCCAAATTCGTGAATCTTACGTGTGATTGCGTCATAAACAATTTAAACTCTCACATTTTATAATATCACGCTGCATGAAGAAAACTACTTTGTGTTATTGATTATTATTATCTGAGACAGAATTTCAACATGGCTGCGTCTTAAAAGCACGTTCCTTCAAATTCTGACCGAGAATTAAATGAATCGTATAACTATGAATGATACGTTCCTTCCAACGGCTACAATTTTCGTCAAAACTTTCGTGAAGTTTTAAAGCACACCTGCGAACTCCAATGTTGCCAGTATGAGAAGTTTATGGTTCGAAGGGTTGGTAAGAATAGACTAAAATACTCCAGACTTTGGCAGGGAAGTCCCTGAAACTTTGTAGTAGCATCTAGTGACTGGAATTATTGCATTTTAATTTTATTTATTAAGGGCAACGAGAAATCGTAGTTAGGTGACTGACAAATACTCGTACTGCCCGCCTCCCGCCACTCTGTTGCTAAAACACACATGGCATAAAATCGGGCACCTATTCTAGACTTACATAGTTTTTATTGAGCGTGTTTCTTATTTACATGTTAGTGACTATAGGTATATCATAACTCACTTACCATCGGGTGAGATGAAGGCCAAGCGCAAAATCCATCATACATTTTTAAAAATTATGAAAAGACGATTTATCGGCCAATATTAAATGATATATTTAGATAAGAAAGTAGTAGAAAATACGAACTAACCTTTTAGAGGGTGATATAAGTATGGCGATGATTTTGGCTGTGGGTAGCAGCGCATGCGCTCGCCTCGGCACCAAGTCACCATCGAAGTACGTAGCTGACTTTTCAAATGTCATCTGGGTTGTGTTGCCCAAGCTCGGCGGGAAGAAGTTTAGGTACCTAGGAACAATAAATGTGAATTATTCGTCAAGGGGAGAAAGAGATAGATTAGCAATATGTACTTCTAAATGAGTCCTAATGAGTGTGCCGTGTTATCTCGTCTTCATTAAAGTTTAGCTAGATCATATGTCATTCCGCGGGTGTCATAAAAGGCGATTAAGGAAAACATATTTAAGATATGGTTAGCAGCGGCACCTAGCAAGTAGCAGCAACATCTTACTGCGATTACCGATCCGCCTACACGGAAAGTCAGACGTAGCGATCTATGATGGCTCATATCCACATATAAGTACATATATGCAGCCGATTATAATGATGTACTCCTAGAACAAGACATTGCAGCTTAGCATAGGTTCTACATATATATCTAGATACAGGGGTAAGAGTTAAGCTTGCGATTTTCCGATCCATTGATATTCTACCATAAACCAAGTAGCTACAGTTCCCGGACATTCGTTATTTTCTGGATAACGTTGTTAGTCCCTATTCCTTTTCCAAGTTTGAACGTAGCCTAGTTTAAGTTAACCGCATTTCTTTTTACTATCTAATTCAAGATAAGCTAGTCTGCATTTTCTTGCAACTCAGTGTAGTGTTCCGTGCAGCAAAAATAGCGTGCAATTTTGCTGAAGATTACAGCTTTATTACGTCGAGGGGCGAAACTACCGTATAGGCTATACTTGCAGTTTGAATAATAATAATAAATTAATAATAAGATTTCATTCAACGTAACGAACTGTTTTCTTTATTTAAAAACTAGCTTCTGCCCGCAGTTTCGCCCGCGTGGGCTTTAGAATGTAATCCGTGGGAACTGCTCGTTTGATCGGAATAAAATTTAGCCTAGGTCTTTCCTTGGCTTTTCAACTATCCCTCTACATAAAATCAAGTCATTTAAAACTTTTTGTAAGTCATGGATGTATGAAAAAATGAATTTTATTGTGAATTTATCCCATTTTTATAGTTATTCTGCTATACGGGACGGAGACAAATACAACAAATCAAACATCATTCAAAATCGGTCTAGACGTTCTCGAGTTATAAATGTCAGAAAAAGTCCGACTTTGAACCATCGATCTGTTACAATGAGCGGAAACTCATATAAAATAAGAATACATATTATTATTTTTACAGTGGGTTTGGGATTTATATCCGCAGATGAAAGAGAAGACAGTTGAATTGACCATACTCTTACAGTTGTCTCAATTTTAAATAATTACTAACTACGTTCTACGCTTTCTACGAAGGACGGCCGACCCAAAGTAGTAAGACATTGCAAAGAAAACGAATTTTACGGAGATAGAAAGATGCGCTAATTGAAAGTACTACCAATGAAATCGAGTGCCAAATCCGTAACTCAACCGTATTCCAAGAGTGTAGCCATCACGGGGGGTACAATAGTAAATACAAGCAACAAAGATACATGCAACTGATTGGTTCCAGAGTACCGAGAAGTAAGTTCGCACAGCTATAGCTGTTTTACTGCCGAGTCGTTCGGTCCCGATCACCTGAAGGAGCCACGTATCCCAGCCAGTGCGAATGTTATACCTACAATGTTGCTTTATTTTTACTTTCAGGGTAAATTTTTATAGGTATTGCATCTGTAAAACACTTTATTAGCTCCGCCGTTTGGTTTTCTTAAGAGGCTATGTTGGTTAGACCACGTGGCCGCGTTCAAGGTTGCATTGTTTTGTAGCTGTCCCTATCCGAGCCCTATCCTACCCGAGCGCGTACGGTGAGACAGAATACACTACGCGAAGTTATCCACCCGTTATTTGGATGTTTCGTAGTCCAGGGATCATTTGAAGGATACAGTATATTATGTAGCCATTTTTTTAATACAGTATACTAATGAAATTTCAGATGTCGGTGGTTTTTCCAAATTGTTCTAAATTGATTCATACTCTTGTAAATCAGGTTCAAAGTTGGGGCTTTTTATTACTCTGGAACTATTTTACTGGGACTATTTTAACGAAAATCTGACTCACCACCGTCACAGATATTTGTTTCTAGATTGTGTCTTGAAAATTTCATAGATTTTCATAGCTTAATACTCAAAATATGACTGGACTACGTTTGTATGGGCGCTTTGACAACAGCATACCCTCTTAATTTTGGAACAACATATGGAGCGCACTGAGCTGCGTCTCTATTTCCCCAGTTATACAGCTATACCTTTAATTTCAGCTCGCGACTTCTTTCGCGTGAACTTCTGTAATTATCCCACGGGAACTATCGACCGGGAAATAATCGACTATATCTTTCTCTGGGCCTTCAAATACTCCCATACAATAAAAAACCAAATTAATATTTTTGAAAAACCCCACGAAGAATGTAAACGTTATAATCGGAAAAGGGTTAAATAATTTTTTGGGCAAACCCTCGACTCTCGACAAAATGGAAGTAAGTAACTAGATAAAACGAAACTTTCGAAACGTAATAATATTATTACAATAATAAACCCGAAAAAACCCGTCGGAGGCTGCCATTGCCAGCCATGAATTAACTAAAATTTTACGATTTACAATAGTCAAAACTCAATTGAATTTACAGACTCTTCGCACTAGTTTCGAAATGTACTATTTTACGTAAGATACATAGTCTCGCACGTATTATGTCCCTTCTCCGATTAATTCAGTCATTTTAACTCGATTGGATCTTGCATACATTTCGGCTATCATTAAATTTCATTTGCTAACAATATCGCTTTATCAGACTGAACAATAATTTTAAAATACAATCACGAAATGGAACAGAATGACAAAGGACCGTTTGATCAGGCGTCCATCAAAGATACGAAAGCACTAACCGATCAAGGGGTTTCCAAACAAATCGTCGACGATCGATAAGAACGTATTTCGAAGTAGGTTTAGACTAAATTAAGTAAGACACGCTGTTAAGTACGTTTGTCTTACTTGAAACCGTCTCTGAAAACCCCGGTGGTAAAAATTTGATTCCTTGAATTCCTGTGGTTGTTTCAGTCGCCAAATGGATCAATGTTTTAAATTTCATAGCTTCATAGCTCTCATAAAGAAAGTTTATCTATAGTATTTAAGATCAAAAACCATTTCTTTGTGGTATTCTACATCAGGCATTCCACGTAAGTCTGGGTTCCGCGCAACACTTAACATTTTTCGATAAAGAATTAAAGTTGTGGGGGATGACATTAGGTGACGGACGGCCTTAAAATCTATATTATAGAACCAAGCTGTGGTACAGGTAACTGAGTGTCTCTGACGTACCCTCACGTACCACTCTCATACCTTAGGAACAGACTCAGTTGTGCGTTAGACCTGTAGTTACATCTACACTAATATTATAAAGAGGAAAGTTTTGATTGTTTGTTTGTTTGTTTGTTTGTCATTTATAAATCAAGAACAGCGGGACCGATTTTTATGATCGTGGATTTTTCCGTTTGTCTCTACTCCGAGTAGAATAATAACTATTAAAACACGAGGTAAATTCGCAAAAAAATTAATATTCTCATATATTTACAAACTAACAGAACGTCAAAATGACTTGGCCAAGGAAGGACATAGGCTACTTTTTAATTCATTTTAATAAATTCTAGAGTACACGCGGACGAAGTCTAGTCTAGCTAGTACTATATATAATATATACATCTCATCAGAAAAATTGAAACACCTTGTAAGTTTATGTTTTGTAAGGATTATTAGAAAAATGCGTATATTTAGGAATATATGTCAAATTTCGTTTAATAGTGAATAATATGAGAATGTCAATGTTCTAAATTCAAATTAAATTTTCATATTTTTTTTAATAATCCTTACAAATCATAAACTTGCAAGGTGCTTCGATTTTTATATTTGTTTGTTTGGGAATGGCTATCAATGTCAAATCATCAAACGTAGATGTTACAAATTCATTTCAGTTCTAGCTCAAGTAGTTTAGGCTAGGAAAACATACCACAAGACATGTACTTGTTTCTAGAGATAATATATCAAGTCCCGTATTCTGTACATTCGGGCCTCGGTTTGTGTAAGAACTATAATGTCCACTTGGCCAGCTGCCTAAATGTGTCTAAGTCTGCAACCAAACCGCAGAGTTGACAGTATATTTGCGTTATGTTCATACATAAGTATTCACAGCTAATTCCTCATTAACCTGAATACACTTTGTCAGCTCGCTGCCATTAACATTCTTGACTCTCCATCAAGTGAGGACTAGATACAAGTCCGTGAGATATTTATAACTACTAGCTTTTATACCACTGATACAATTAAAATAAATAGGAGTAATAATCTGTATAAAGGAGTTTTTGAATGTATAATGGTTTTGCACTTGGCCTTCGTTTCACCTAAAGGGTAAGTGACGATAAGGCCGTTGGATGGTAAGCGTGCACACCCAGAAGCTTCAATCTAATGAGGCCTTGGCTCTGCTACCTTTCATACCTGAACACAACAGTGCTATTAACACTGCTGTTTGGTGACAAACTTAGGTAACATAGTGGTAGTTAGCCAGGCGGACTTGATTGATAGACATACCAAAGTATAGCCCAAACCGCTTAACTTAGAAACATTGACCCCTTTGATGATGTAGAAGGTTCTTTAATGAAAAATTCGCCCCATAAGGAGATCAAAAAGGGTTAAAAGTTTTTATAGGCAAACCAAAGAGTTTTTTAATAAATTTCCCCGAAGGATTTTCTACCCGAGCAAAGACACAGGCGACCTACTAATATACTGTGAATATTGAAAATGATAAGGCGGTTACTCCTGAGGAACAAGCGGTTTAGAAGAGAGCACGTCTTTCCCTAGCACTGGAAAATGATTGTCTAGGAAACAATAATCTAATATATACATTCTGAATTGTAGTGTTTATGATAGTAGGCAACTGGTAGTTAGTAGGTGACGTAGACCTACTTTTTCGGTCAACTGTATATCTAAGTAATGTTGTGACTATAATCTAATTCTAAAGTAATAAAAGCACTCCGATGTAGCTTTACCCAAAAACACGAATAAATATTCAATCGTGTAATAGGATCACATTGGCTGTAGGTCGTACAGAAATACGACTGAATAAGTTCAAAAGTACAATTGAAGACGGCTGGGTTGGCTGGTTGGTTTCTAAGGTCACAGAGAGGCTTCGTGTCTTTGGAGTTGTTTTTAGGTCATGTTCTACGAAGGCTAGGTCCTAGTTATATTTTCCACTAGTAACAAAGTTGCAAGGTTCGGTATAAAGTTTTTTCATAAACTAGTGGTGCGACGAAAATACCCTTTCAAAACTAATACATAGTTAAAACTAGCTTCTACCCGCTTGGTCTAAAGTCCAAAGAGATTTAACTCACGGTAACCATTCGTTCGATCGGTATAAAATTAGCCTATGTCCTTTCAACTATCACTCTACAAAAAATCAAGTCATTCTGAGTCCCAAGTAACACAGTGAAGCAGTATAATGGCTGACTTACGGCTTTCATGTATCGTTTTAGCATTATAGCTAGGCTTTATATCAGTTTTATAAAAGTTTATACGACTACTATAATGCTGATTTGGGCACAAATTAACCAGCTTTAGGTTGTTAATCAGCTGTTTAATAGCATTACAGAAGCATTTAATAGCATTAAACCAGCATTAGTATGGTCCATACAGTTGTTGATAGCATCACAGAAGCATTATAAGAGCATCATTATTGACTAGAAGCATTATACTAGCAATGTTTTTGTTAATGAAGCGGCTAATCGCATTACAGAAGCATTATACTAGTATTAACATAAAAATAAAAGCATTGTTAGAGTCCTTTAAGTGTTCACATTTAGAACTTAAATGAATCTTATATTATTGAAAAAACATCCTTAATGCCGCGGCCCTAGTTTTAAAATAATAAACGTTGTAATTTAACTCATCGTCTCGCGATATGAACGATGGCGACGACGACAAAGTCGAGTATGATATGAGTTCAACTTGGCGTTTCATATTATTTTCAACTTAAGTCTACTGTTTTTCGATGTCGTGCCTCCAAATTTTGCTGCGAGATTTAGTTTACTGTCAATGTCTATATTGGTTTCATTCAAAATTTTCAGGCGCTTTCAATTTATAGAGTTTTTGTAATAAAATGTTATAAAAGTTATGTGGGACATAATACAAAAAATGAAATTTTTTGGTGTAGAACGAAATTATTGCATGATAAACTTAACAATTATGGTATAACAGTATTAAATTTAGCTATTACTTTATTATAGGTCTATTAGTTTCTATCAAAGGCCCGAAATTATAATATTTTTTGGTTAAGGTGTATTTACAAAATGGCGTCAGTCTATAACAGTTTGGTGAATAATTAAAATGCCTTTTTAATACCGTAAGCTGTGTAAACACTCACACGTGAAAAATTAGGATGCCAGCAGTTAGAGAGAAGACTTTTGATAAACTACTATAATGCCATCGTCTGTATTGTGGTTTTCTATGTGTTCACATGTAGTCAAGTAGATTTCATGTGAACTGATTTAGTTCCGTTACTTAGCTTTAGTGATCCTTGATCAAAACGACAAAACCCATTTCCTTTATCTGAACAACATTTATATACAGCTTTATTAAATAAGTCATTCAACATTAAAAAACCGCTCAAATGCAAGTCGGACTCGCGCACCGAGGGTTCCGTCCAGAATACAAATAATTAATATACTGAAAATACCGCTTCGATTATTTATGATTTTCGTATTAATGTACCCAACAATGCTGTGCCGAAAATGAAAATTCTATTGAAAAACAAACTTTACTTTGCAACTAAATGATATACCCGATGTATAACTTTCAGCTGCAAAGTTAAGTTTGTGAACATAACAAGATTCTGCTTCTTGTCAAATTTCAGGGTTCTAGGTCAACGGGAAGTACCCTATAGGTTTTGGTCCTTTGAATTTCCTATGGAAATGGTCTAAAGATACGCCTTAAACAACTACATCTTTTTGTTGCGTTGACCTAGAAGTTTGATCTTTTCACAGCTCCAGGGGACGGCAGACTTGAGTATTCGATATTAATAATTCAACTTGATACCACCACGCGTCCCTGAGAAAAATGGTCTTGACAGACAGACAAACAGACGGACGGAAAACAAATCCGATCCGAAAGGGGTTTCTTTTTTCCTTTTGAGATACGGAACCCTAAAAAATGATGTGGTCGTGATGGAATGTATGGTGGACAAATGACGACAATTACAAACACGTAATGTGAATGTATTTACAGCTTTACGCATTTCAATAACTCACACGTATGTGGTTAAATAGCTGTTGGGTGTATAACAGCACTCAGTTTCACTTTTAAAATACAAGCATTACAATAATTCAAGTTTATGCTGTTCAGCAGCACTAAGCTTTTACTTCCTACTTAAAATGCTATAATACAACCAAAGGCACTGAAACTATCTAACAGCTGTACAGCGAATTGGCGATGCATTATAATGGTTAAAGTTTATGCTACTAAGGAGCATTAGGCATTTAAATACTACTTACAAATGCTATTGAAGATCCAAAGGCACTAAAAACAGCTGAAAGCTATACAAAAGCGTTTTGGTATGCTGCACTCAAGCTAAATACATTATACAAGCATTTTGCTATACTATTATCCAACCTTTATACAGCGAAAAGTATTATAATGGATTTGAGTTGCCTATATAGGGCTATAGACTGTTAGGTGAACTTTTATAAGAGCTTATATAGACCTTAAGTTCTACATAACTTCACGAGTAGTTATTTATAATGCTCCTTGTGTTACTTGGGAGTGTATATGAGGTCGTGAATGTATGAGAAAATGTATTTTTCGTGAATTTATCCCATGTTTTAACAGTGTGCTATTCGGGGCGGCGAAAAAATAATCAAAGATCACAAAAATAGTCCAGCTGTTCTTGTGTTATAAATTGTGTAACTAACCCGACATTGTTTTATTTATATAAGATCGAGTAAGGACGTTTATACCCTAAGATTAGTCACAAGCATATGAACGAGGAAAATAAATCCCATATTTGTTAAACATATATGGTGCTCAGTGACCATGCGGGGGAAGATGATACGCGTTGGCTTATTTAGTCTTCGTTTTAAACACCTCCAAATAGTAATTTTTAGGGAACACGAAAATCAGTAGCAATTACATATTTTAGCTGTATTATTACATATTTTTAAATAATTCAAGATTAATAGTTAATACTTACCAATCCAGGCCCTTCAAATAATTATTGTTGTTGAAGAACTGTAACTCTTCGTAGGTCGCCGGGCTGGGCAGGTTCGGTGCTAACGCAGGGTGCATCGCGAGGAAGGTGTAAAGAGCCGTGCTGCCTGTCTTCTGGGGCCCTATCACCAGCACTTTGGGCAGGGTACCACACCACTTGCTCTTAGACCAAATGCGCCGGTGACGGATGTCGTCGCACGGATTCTAAGAAATCAGAATAGTTTTAAGCGACGTCAAAACAGGTGTAATAATAAAAATTAATTTAAATGTTTTATTTATTGACAATAAGTTTAGCTATAGTGTTGGTATAAACATGATTGTGTACTCGTAATTTTATTTCGAATTTCAGTTTGTTTGAACAACGCAAAAAAAATTGAAAGACGTGTGACAACAAACTCGACAAAACTTGTTTACAGTGACGATAACTGCAATTACTCGTCGATTTTTACCTGATGAAATTTTATGTTCGATAATTTTGCTAGAATTTTTTCTTAATTAGGGTTCCGTCCCCAAAGGGTAACCAACGGGACCCTATTATTAAGACTCCGCTTAATTTAAAATTCTGTCAGACGGACATGCAATTGTCAGATGATATGCCAGCCAGTACTACTACTACCTGTATACGAACTATCAAATTCATTTTATTATACCAAAATCATAGATATCTAAGATATACACCTGAATAAAAAATTCTATAAACTTACACAAAAAACAATTCGTTTTAAAACCAATTTAGACACAAATTGGAACACATGTGGTTATCGAAAAATGGTAAAACATGTGTAGGCCATTAAATAGTGATAACTGTAACTATAATAACAGTTCGTGCCATGTTATCAATATGATAGTTCGATTGTTTATCGGATAGCTGGAGTTTATTTTAAAATTGGGCCCGCACACGAAACACGCGAGCTATTTTAATAGCAAAATAAAATTTATATCGTTCCATCTACGAACAGCAACGTTCAAACTTTATCATGGTCTGTCTCAGGAATAAATAAAAGGCGTATTATTACTGAATCGACAGATCCTTTGCCAAAAGTCGCCAAAGCTGTAGAAGAATTATTGGTAAATGAAACCAAATCTATTCCTTTCTCTCACTGCTGTCCTCAATATTAAGTTACTCGTTTGTTGCCTTTCCTTTTCTTCTTGTCAACAAATAAAACGATTTATATTTCCATTTCATCGTGGTCCGTAAAAGTGCTACTATTGAATCTGTTGATAAATGTTGTATGCGCATTTTCATTTTCATATTAATATATTTTACATGTTTCATGGGCCAATAAAATATTTAAACTTGTGCTAGCATACAAACATGTTGATTCAGTGAGGCGAACTCGTGCGTTACAAAACACGAGCATATCGCCGGCCGGGTGGCGTTCTGCGCATTGTGAACCGATATAAACTGCAGAATTTTTTCGACTATTTTCTGATGCGTACAAAAGCTCGGCATTGAGTTGGAATTCACTTTACTGTCAAGTTACAGGTATTATAATTTACAAATAAAAGTTCGTACATCGCTGGCATCGTTAACTTTTACATCCTATTCTTCAGTATAATGCAATAAAAATTAACGACGAGTAAAAACGTCTACAATGTTTGTCTTAATTCGGTCAATAAAAATATGTATTTTACGGCAGCGTTAAAAGTTAATTTTAATATTGTGTTTAATAGACGGGCGGGACGAGCGGGACGGGCGGGGAAGTGCGGAGCGAACTGAAACAAAGATTCCGAGTGGGGCTCTTTCTTTTATCTGCGCGGAAGTTATCGTTGAGAGTTTTGAGCGGAGACTATAAAGTGCCGCTTCGGTGCACAGAGGATTCTAATTAACTATAGGATTCTCTGAGAAAGTGGTTGTAATACTGTGGTGTCGGGCGTCTCGCCGACGACGGCGGCACGCCAAGCATCGCATTACAAAAACTTTATCTTGTTATGACAGCCACGTTGCGTCGTGTATTTTGGAACAAACCGACTGTTGATGTAATGTTTGCCTTTTGTTTGCATTAGGACAAAACCAGCAGTACTTACGACTAGGGCCTAGAAGAGTAGGTAACATTTGAACAAATGCTGAAGCATTACCATTGTTAGTTCACCGCGAGAGTGCTGCATAGAACATTGATAAATAACATATATCGCAGCGTTACAGGTACATAACATCAAAATTGCCCAATAATACGCGGAGTACGTGAGATCCCCGATTTAGAATAAAATCATACCGTTTCGTCATGAGGATTATGTTAAAAGCAAATGAAAGAGCAGCTTAGTTGGGCTAAATATATAAGACGGAACTTTTTCTCCGCTTATTTGTAGAACTATTATGATGTTCAAACTTTATTTTAATGTCTAAATGAAGACTAATTTTTTAAAACTTTTTTTAAAAAGTACTTCGACGCTGCTACGAGTTTACTGACAGAAAGCAGTAACTTTATTCTATCTTCTACGTTATATGAGTGAGTATGTATAAGAACATTTTACTGCGAGCGAGAGATTATGCAAAATCTCTTACTAAGCCAGTATAGTAAGCAGGAGGCCACGTAGGACTTAGTGTGTTGTGCTATAAGTGGCTAGGCCAACAGTGGATTTACCGAGCTGTCTACGAGATATGTTACTTACCCCCCACAGCGGGTTGAGCTCGTCCGGCCTCTGCTGGAAGTACTTCTCGGCTAGGGCGAGCGGTGGAGCAGAAGCCAGCCTCACGTTGGTCCAGCATCGGAGGAACTTCATCACGGACTCGAAGGTGTATAGGGCCAGACGGTCGTTGCCGTAGTTGGACATATGCGTCATGAATACGTTGATCTGAAACAAAATACCATGGTATTATAATGAACGTAATACTGTACGACGGATACTGGCTATACTGGCCATTTTTTGCGCCAGTCTCTTGTTGGGGAGGTGAGGTATCGCAGATCGTCGGGAGGCGCAAAACGCGCTGAGCGTATATGCCTCTTTTGCATAAAATATATTACTGATTATTCACTTGATTGAACTCTATCAAAGTACATATTTATCTAATATTTTATGAGTAATCCACGATCAGAAAGCGGCAATGTAAATATGGAATCAAAAAAATAGTCAACGTTTTTCTATAAGGAAAAGATGGAGGAGTTTTAAGATTCTACTGATATTACATCTTTGAAGCATAGGTCAATAAATATGTTAATAGAATATGAAAATATTTTATGAGGAAAATCAGTAAACAAAATAATTAAATAACGACATGGTCTCCGTGAGTAGATAAGATCTCTCATGGAAGATACATTTCATAATACAAACGGGCGGAAGATACAGTTTATTTTGTATTTCCAGTGTATTTCGTTGTTATTACAATAAGCAGGATTGATGGCTGAAAATTTACACAAACGAGCTTTTGTGAAGGGCTTTCCAACGATACAATCAATCGGTAATTAAGAGCGTTTGTTATTTATTTAGCTTTCATGTTTGTTTCTTCATTTTGGAATCTAGACAGTGATAGCCTCCGTTCGATTTGATGGGGAGGTTTTGTCGTCGAGTTGTGTTTTGGGTATGTTTTGACGGTGGTACTCGGCTCAGTAGATATAGGGCATTTTTCTATGTCCGCCTAGTCAACTACCGCCATGATATTTGCCACCATATAGTACCGGCAAGGAAAGATTAAGCAGTAAAATTATTAGTAACAAATACGATTATATTAGTTTAAGCCCATTACAATGTACGCTACCCCAACGGTTCAGCTATAGGACCTATCCACCCTGCCTGCAAACATTTTTAAAGATGTTTTTTTGTAAGAAAGGTTTGTACTTGGCCTTTCTCTGCATTCCACGGCCAACACAGATGTGCATACAGCACAAACACACACAGGTATATACAATGTTTGCGACTTACTGGATTGTTGATGATAGTCTGAAACAGCTCGCCACCCTGTATGGACCGATCCAGTCGCTGCCTGCCGCCGGGGTACCGCTCCAACAGCACCGTGTGCGTGAACAGGCCACAAGTCTGTCTCGGCAACACCATTACGCCACGGTGCCGAAACCCGCGACGCAATCTGTACCCCAACAAAATAAATATACCGTATAATGTTATACAAGCACGCACTCGAGCGATTCGTGAAGCTTTTTATTCGTGTTCTCTATTTTATTCTCATGGTGTCGAATAGTGTAACGACGCTTTTATGTAACTGCTTTATGTCCCCCGGGGCGAAAGGGGAGAATACGCGCTGCCTATTCAGCACACGCGAAATGGAATATTCGTATTACGTAATTGGATTATCATTGTAAGTCAATGTCAATGTAATATTCTAAGTGAGGAAGTGTATTTTAATGGCCGCCGCGAAAAGAGGGTGCCTGTCACATTAGAGATTATGTTTGTGAGCAGCATTTGTCTTGTAGTAAATGGACCAATCTCTAATCCTTACACTTGTTTGGAAAGACCGTTCGGTGTAGATCCCATGGAGGCTAATGTTCACCTGTGAACTTGTTTTGCATCTAATAATGAATATTGAATTCATCTGCTAAGCGTTTCGATTTTCGGTCGACACGCTGCCGCTGCATAGGAACAAGAAAGGGTCACTGTAATATTGTACAAAAGTAGGTACATGTACATATTTTTGTACTTGAGCGCTGTACTATATTAATTCTGTGACTTGACTGTTATCAGATAAGATTGTGGTTAAGTTTTGATCTATATTTTACAAACGAAAATGTGTTGTACCTAGTGCTTTGTACAGTATACACTATGTATATATTTCACAGGGATATATTCAGCTTTTGCCTTTGTTCATGACAAAGCCACGAAGGGCTAAACGGAGCCAACACAAGTATTGATGGACCCTCATACAGCACTCGTATAAAGTGATTGAGTTGAATGATATTGTATCGCTTTATTGACGTTGCGAGGATCACTGTGGACGGACGGACGGACAGACCGCTGTTTGCGGTCCACGGTAGTTTGCAAACAAACCGCTCGGAGCGATGTAGCGCCACAAACCATTCCCAATCACAAGGGCACTCCACGCTTTCATCAGAGCGCGGAGAGGATCGAATTTACTCCGCCAACAGTTAAGTTTAATACGTGTACGAGTTAGACAAAGCTCGTTGTAAGAGCAGTAAAACCGACATGGCACTAGTAGATCAACCAGTTTTGTACGCGTGGATATTCCTTCCGTAGTGCTGGATCAATTTTCTCCCTGAGACCGCGCGAGTATTTTCTATATATACATTTTTAAAACAGTAACAGTATCAGCATAATTAGAATTCACGAAAAAATTCAACCCGCGATAACAACCACATTTCTGTGTTTTTTTTAGCAAAAATAAAACTACATTCAAATTAAATCTCCTATTATTCTTGTCTTCCGCACAGTTTGAATATTTAGTCGATTCAACATAAAAAATAGTTCTCGTATTCCGACAGTCGGACCACGCGGTCTTAGAAAACGATAGTTCGCGTGGTCCGATAAATCGGACTAAGCAGCCGGACCACGCGGTCTCAGGGGATTTTCCAAATGTCAACCTAGCTCAAGCTGTGAAATCGGGAAAGTCTTATGCGTTACACAGACTAGCTTTTGACCACAACTTCGTCGACTTCAGAATGTATTCTACGGGAACTACTTGTTCGATCGGTATAAAAAGTAACCCTATGTCCTTTTCAGACCCTTCAACAATACCGATACAAAAAATCAAGACGCTGCTAGAAAAGACATAAAGCAAGGATCAACTAACCTACTTTCGCATTTACAATTATTATTAAGTATGTATTATTATAAGCGAACAATGTAACGAGCTATGCTCGGAATTTCTCTACGCGATAAAATCCGGAATGCGGAAATCCGTAGACGAACTAGGGTCACCGACATAGCTCGACGTGTCAGTGAGCTGAAGTGGAAATGGACAGACCACAGAGTAAAAGTTCTCGAGTGGCGGGACATCGCTCTACTAGATGGACCGACGAGCCAGTTAAGGTCGCGGGAGTCACTGGATACAACTGTGTCGGGACCGGATAATGTGGCATACCACGTAAGAGTTGACATATCCCGGCTGATGATGATGATGTACTATAATAAATATTAGTCATACCTGGCAGGTCTCAAATGTGGATACTCTTCAGTGCTGGTGACCTTAACATCCCAGACCTTCTTCCATGCTTCGTACAGCGGCTCGTGGACGGGATACACGCCTGAATGATGCGGTGACACGGAGTAGCACGAGTTGGTGGGTATACCGTGCTCTATGGCGAACTGTTTGTTCAACATCATCTCAGCTTCGAGCTGCGACACGTTGTTGTACAAGTGAGGCTGTTGGTGGTTCCACATGTGACAGAACCTGCGGACAACATCTAGTGTTGCAGTAACTACATCTAGACAGCGATGTGAACTTTTCTGAGCTAATTATTCCCTAATTTATTATAAGTATTAATAAGGGATTAAATAGCTGGCCACATCTAGGTAGTATATAATACGTAAACGCTAAAGTAAAAGCATACAATACGCGTCTATACCGCCTTTGTCACACCGAACGCACATAATTAATATAGTGCAACATACAGATGGGAACGTAAAAAGCGTCGGTGGCGCATTGGATAAGGCGCGGACTCTCAATCTGAGGGTTCCGAGTTCGAATCCAGCCGTGTACCTATGAGTTATTTTTCAATTCAAGTACATTATCCGATTGCTTAACGGTGAAGGAAAACATCGTAAGAGAAACCTGCATGTCTTGAACAGACATGTGAAGTCCGCCGTTCCGCACTGGGTCCGCGTGGTGGACTACGGCCCATACACTCTCTAGGAGAGTAGGCCTGAGCCCCTGCAGTGGGGACGTATATAGGCTATTGATGACTGATGACAGATGGGACGTTCACCGCCTCCCATCGATCCGCGATATCTAACCTCTCCGCGCAAAGTGACCCACTCAAGGATCGGTACTACGGCGCGCGTGAATTCGCTCACACAGGCCTGCGCCTGACGGAACCGAACAGCGCTATTAACTGCTGTTTGGCGGCAGACTTAGGTAATATGGTATTAGCTAGCCAGGCGGACATACAAAATACCCTACCACCAACGAAATTCAGTCCCGATAAGTACCACCGCATTGTGAGTCCTAGCGTGTGGTGCGGTCCTAACAAGGCCACGGAGGTAATTGAAAAAAGGTCACCATAATGATTAAATAAGTGTGTAGGTTGTTTCAATCTAGTATAAATAAGAAACACCATCAAACATGACTCCACAACACCCATGTCTTGAAATTTCAATGCTCTTAGCATTTTTTAATTTGTCGTCAAGGCCTCTATCTACGAGTATAGTCTCAGAACATTATTTTGGCGTTTGTTTATTATTTGTATTAGATTGTAACGAACTTTATTCAAGCAGTGTAGTTTTGTCTTTAGAATGGTACCACTACCAAAGATTGGGCTTTCCGACTCGTAAATGTATACCTATAATGGGTAAGGTTCGTTCGGATACCAGTAAATTGACACCACGAGATATGAGTCCACATATTTTGATGTAAATTTTAAAAACGAGCTCGGCTGTACTTACCAAGACAAACAAAACGCGCTAACGTAGTTACAGGGACGAGTATACATGGGATTAAGCCGGACGTCGTTAATGTAATTTCATTTGTAAATTTGGTAGCGCGGCTTAATACAACTCCGGTCCTCTCGCAAATGTATGGAAATTGAATCAAGGCACGCACAACACAATGCGAGCACGGCAGAGCAATCCGTATAGAAGACCTTCTCGTTACACATAAAATCCTGTTTGGAGTGTGTGACGTTTCAAATGAGAGATTCGTTAATATAAACAATGGAAAATTGTTGTCCCTTTTCCGACATGCATAAAGAAATGTGAATGAATTTCTGTTTGAATAATAAAGACAAACGTCGTGTCAGAACACAAAAGAGATAGCGAGAAGAACTTTATTTCTTCCTAAACGACTTGAGAGAAAACTAGATGGATATGCGGCAGACCTGTGCCTACCCTTGGGACAGTAATACTAATAAATTATTAAAACAAGTTGTTTAGTATGAATATTTTGGTGATGGATGTAAATGTATATGACATGATAATGTAGATTATCTAAAGAAGTATGAGATTGTCTATTAACCAACCAAGTAAAGTGTTCCCTGTGCTTCAACAGGGCGTCGTCCCCTATGTTCTCGAGCATCGTTCCATGGTGGTAGTACTTGGCGCTGAAGCCCAGGTTGAAGCGGAACCCCGGCACCAGACGCTGCAGAGCTGCTTGTGACGCCAACAGAGCTTGCACGTCTTCTTCGTGCAACCGAGTTCCTGATAATAAAACCAGTTATATTAAAGCACTACCCTACTCAGCCTTCATTATAATTTTACAAGTTCATTCCACGACTGTTTGTGTGTATTTCATAGATTTCAGGAAAAAAATCAACGGGAACTCATTACCAGGATAAAATCATTTGTTAATCCTGAACATATTTTATCTGTGCTTTCAAATTCGTTTAGCCATCCTTTTGTGATTGAGACCACAAATAGATGGCCAATGTGTGCGGGTGAGAAAGAGATCCTATATGCGCGAAAGAGACACTAGAAAAGCGCTGTAAAACCATTTTGAAACCATGCAACGTCCTGTCAAAATATAACGTTCGCTATCTTCACGGTTGCAAGATTAAGACGAGTATTCCATGTATATAAGTCATGATTTTTTATCAAACTGGACCCTAAGAAGTTGTATTTCTCCATCATGTGTCTAGTAGGCCCCTTTCCCACTAGAGCCGACTTTGGCCGTTGGCTTACGAGTAGCATTAATGAAACGAATTTTGACAACATGATATAGATGCATGGTACCAGTAGCCCAACGGTTATCATTGCTTCAACAAGTCGGATGTACTTTCTGAATATTTAGGTTGTTTACTTAAAGCGATTTCACAAGTGGATGCTCTAAATTACACTCCCTCCCTGTATATGCCGAGAGCAGCATCAAAGCGACGAAAGTGTAGGGTAACTCATGCATGTTATGAGTGTTTATTTAAATTTAAACCAAGATCGTTGTATATTTAAAGTAGGCTAGGTTTACTATAACATTGTTTGATAATCGTATATACTGTCGTTCTTAGCAAATGTACAGCATTTACACAAACAATGATACATAATTATTATATACAAAAACGCATTTGTCATTTAATTATAAAAATTATTTTGTTTGATTGATGTTAAATATTTTAGTTTTGTTGGAAATTTTGTGAGTAGGGTGTAAGGTAATCAAATCAAACAATATTTTGATATGTTTGTTTTTGTAAGGTTCGAAAGTGGATAAATATTCTTGTACTGGAGTGTACATATCATGACAGACAGAATTTTAGTTTCTCGCTAGAGGCATGCAAATATTTTGAATTGTTAAAAATTTTAACAACTTGGTTTAATGTAAGTTACACACAAAATATATACTAAAACTGTATAACATCCGTAAAATTACATCCTTTCCATCGAAAATCATTTATTCCCAGTGTAACCAGAAAACAAATCCCGTTTGCTTGCGGACAAATTTAATACGGGGCACGAGTGATAAGTCGAAATGGGCTTGACCCCAATTCTGCATACACAATGATAAATGTCGATCGTCGTGAGACTCTAGGAATCATTATCGCAATCATGAACTTTAATTGATTTAACTTGAACTCTTTATCAAATTCGTCTTAGTTATTACTACTAGTGATTCTAAAAGCAAACGAGAGGAACAGATATAAAAGCAAAATCAATTATACTAGAGCTGGAGCAGGAATTTTCTTTGACTTGTTTGTGCGAGCTACAGTCAGAACTTTCAGCTTAGAAAACATCGTGTTGAGAGCGATGAGAGCAGGGCGATCAACGATCAACAGTGCTTTTCTAGATTTCATACTTTAGATGTTATTTTAGGTATTCGAGAGAAATTGCGTATTTTTGAGAGAAAACAGCTGAGGTTTTTATGATTATTCCAAGGTGAATTAAGTCACAAAAGGATTGCATTCGCGAATAGCGAAATTCGAGTTGCACTAATGGCGACAAAAAAGTAACAACAAAGCAAGGATTTTTGACGATAAAAATCAATGAGTACACCTTAAAATAACTTGAAAACGAGATTAAACGTATTATGCGACTAGAGTTATAGTATAAGTAAAATTTACCTCTTTCACCAACGAAGATATCATCAATATCCACTAGTATCCATCTGTCAAGGTTCAAGCTAAGCTGGCCGTGGCTGAGATAGCTCAGCGCGTCTAGGAACAGCAGTCGGTGCAGCCAGAACTGAAGACCCGAACCGAAGAGAACTCTGTGGACACCGTCTAAACGGCCGTGGTCTTGTATAGCGGTCGCCAGTGGTATTCGTTCTTCTAAAAATATATTACTGCGTTTAGAACTTACTTTTATCAACATAAAGAAAATCTGTAGGAAAATGATCACTGTAACTAGGGAACCCGTGTGGGCTCGGCTTTAGAATAGGAGTATCCCATATCATCATGTTCGTGTAGTAAACAGCTACTAAGTGTTATTACAGACGGTCTCCATGTAGCGCAAGCCAGATGCAAAATTGCGGTTCAATTGTCATACAAATATTCCGATACAGCTGTGCCAATTGCACTGAAATTGCTATATTTTGCAGTCCGTATGTCTTGGTCATATAAGGATATAAAAATCTTACGTACTATATAGACTATAACGTAAATTGACAGAGCATTATGAGCTTTACACATCTGTTGACAGGACTTATTGAAATTTAATTTAAAAGTTGCTTGAAGAAACTACTCTCGACATTGTTCAAGAATATGTTTACCTCGGGCAAACGATGCAGTTAGGTAGAAACAATTTCGAGAGAGAAGCCGATAGAAGGATACAGTTAGGGTGGGCAGCATTTGAGAAACTACGTCAAGTCTTTATATCGTCGATATCACAATGTCTCAAGACAAAAGTCTTCAACCAGTGCGTCCTACCCGTGATGACTTATCGAGCCGAAACGTAGACACATAAGGCACGACTGATCCACAAATTTAAAGTCGCTCAGCGGGCTATGGAAAGGGCTATGCTCGGAATCTCTCTGATGGTCCGCATTCGGAACGAAGTGATCCGTCAGAGAGCCAAAGTGACCGACATAGCTCACCGTATTAGCAAACTGAAGTGGCAGTGGGCCGGTCATATTTGCCGAAGGACCGACAGTCGCTGGAGCAGATGAGTTCTCGAGTGGAGACCACGCCTAAGCAAACGTAGTGTAGGACGTCCCCCGGCGAGGTGGAAAGACGACTTACGTAGGGTAGCCAGACGTGAATGGATGTGGAGAGCAGAGGTCCGAATCGAGTGGCGCACTCTGGGAGAGGCCTATGTCCAGCAGTGGACTGCCGCAGGCTGTACATGATGATGAAGAACAACAACAGGACGTACCACTAGTTCCATATTCGTTTTGCCGCAGCGCCCAGGCTACTGGTTCGTACGTGGAACTGTTTGCTCTGAACACAGTCCAATGTTCTCCAGGCAGTGCTCCCCATGCGGTTTCTCCAGCACGCGCCAGCCGAAGCACTGGCGAAGCAGGGTTCAATGTTGCATCCTACAAATTAAGAAGTATTAACAGTCATAAATCGATTTTATTGCTTAAGAATTTAATTATTACTATTCTTTATGAAAAATGTGCATCATAGAGGTAAATTGATTGAGTGACCTATGCGATAAGTCAGTGACTCTACCATGCCAAAATGGACACAAACCACAATCCCCAAAACGATTTATTGAAGTTTTCAACAAATTATACAAAAAAATAGGCAATACATTCTGTTGTCTAACTAGGTTACACATTACATGATTTACTATTAGAGGTTAGTCAGGTGTATCCGCAATAACCTTTATGAGGCACTTCTTAATATAAACCAGTAAGTTCACCTGTACCTTCACTCGTTATTTCTACCAAATATAGGTGAGATAAAGAGTAACCATTTTCCAACAACAAAAATCTAGAGAACACTGGCAGACCGTCAAATCCAATATTTCTCCCTAACTTATCGTATACAATAAATAACACGTTGGTGGACATCACTATACGCTTTAGGCTTTCTAGAGAACGCTACAAAAACTTATCAAAGGCTATAACTCATCTTTGGAAAATGTTTTTTGGCAGGCAGAGGCCAGTTTTCTGGCGTTAGAGAGCAGATAAGAGTTGCGAGTTGGTATTTTGCACCCGATATCAACGGTATAATACCGTTACACTGTGAATAATATAACAGTTTGAGCTTGGGACTCACCTTGAGCCTTAAGTTTGTGTGCATGAAGAGTGGGAACCCCTTGAGCTGAGCTCCCACCAGGGTCTCTTCGCCGGGCGTTGCGAACCCCACGACTCCCACTGAGTACTCCCTGCAGTACTTGTCCAACAGCTCTCGATTCCACTTGTCCATGTTCGCGTATTTCGACAGAGACTCGAACACGATCACGCCGTAGCGGCCCTTGTCCAAAGTAGTTAGCACGGGCAAGCTTTTACCCGCCACTTCCACTTTATACCTGAACCAAGGAACAAAGACACAAAATTACAGCACATTGCCATGCATGACATTTCACGTAGTAGTACGTGAGCGAGGTTGAAGAGAAAATAGGTACTAAGGTGAAAGGTTATTATTACAAGCCTTGCAAAGGTCGGCAATATATTCGTTATGTAAAATTTTATTACGCTATTCCTCAAGAAAGTCTTAAACGAAATGCCGACTGAAACGCTTTGACGGTGTACACTGATTTGCGTCAACATTGCATTGTTTACCGACAGGTTCGGTTTCGAGAGGCCTTGCCCGTGCATTTCATTAAAATATTAAAACAGGATGGCCTCCAGTTACCTATTTATAGCACAAAAGAGGGTTGAATCTAATTTAGTTATGCATAAACGTGATTATGCTTTGTATAATAGAAATATTAAATTTCAAAGATTACCGCAGAAGCCGTCTCAAGAGATGTTTATTAAGAGGAAGAGAAATAATAAACGATGCCGAGATGGAATCCGACTAACAATCTTTATTGAGTGGCAATGCAGACGCGGAGAGTACAAACAATCGGACTCGAGTGTTCTCCATTACAATTTTACATTTTAGTAGTCGAGCAGTTAACTGCATCATAAATAAGAATGAACGCTGTGAAGATGGATTGCAGACTTATAAAGCAATATTTTTTCTCAAAACAGTTATTTTTATTGGGTTTTGTTATTCGTAGAAGCGGAGTCACAGCAGTGGCAATATACACGTTCAAGTTAGTTTCATAAATGGTGTCGTCGTCTATCATAGGAGCAAATAGCTGTAAATAGGGATGCAAGAAAATTTATGGTCACACAGGGATTGCAAAGGTGAATTGTGTATTCGGGCTGCAGATGAGTGAGTACGCTGTGCGAGATCAATACTACAGCTTCCCCACAGAGATTCCACTACGAACGTAGAGCCACCTCTTCACAGATCTTGGCTTCATTTCCCAACGCCATCTTGTTACGGCTTCGTATTTATTGCTTTTGTTGGGTAAAGCCTTCTTGTATTTACATTGCGGAAATCAGTTGAAAAAATAAAATGATACTCGTTTCGGGGCAATCTACAACGTACATCAAAGGAAGAGTTGATCGCGCTCTTGTAACAGACTCATACAACTTTAGTGATTACTTAATGGCTATTTGTATTGGGAGGGCCCGCATCGCTACTTGTCTACCAAAACATACTGCAATTGTTGCTTTATTACAGTATTTACTAACTACCTAACACTGTAAATTAATCATCGCAGCATTCGGTACGGTCTGGTAACCGTTTCTGGGGTTAGGCTTGTGATTTGTGGCAACAAATAAATGTCATTTATTTCTTGGCGGTGTTGCTCATTTTCTTTAACATTTTTCTGAGAATGTAGAATTATGATTTAGTCTTTATTAAAATGTAGAATGACAAACTGAGACATAGTTTCAACACATTTGATTTCGAATATAAACCTGATTAAATGAAATACATTAGCAGAATATACCATTAACAAAGCGATCGACCCTTGTCATGAAATTGTACAATTTTAATAGCAATCTAAAATGGCCACCCCTTTTCAAATACCAAGCGAACGGACGAAGTTGATTGGCAATATTGAAGATTGAACTGTCCAAACATTCACTTTCAAGATAACTTTTCAATTTTTTACAATCAAAGCCAGCCAGTTCACTAAATTGGGAAATACACGGAAAATATGACAGGACTTTTAGCTGGATGTAGCGGACGTTCGGTCCGGAAGAAAAATGTAGGCAACGATAGTTAAAGGGTAAGTGGCATAAAAGTATTGGGAACGAATGTTCATTTCGCTCCAGTTAAGGCCCATTTCAATTTGGCAGCCCGAGAGCACTACACAACGAGGCTAGGACGGACGGCAACTTGCAAATAGCATTTACCTACTCGTGCCGGTTCGCTTCACTCTCTAATGTAGGATGCACTCGTTGGAACTTTGTGCACTCGTATATATTGGGCGCGGAAACGTTCTTACCCATCACTGATACTCCGTTCACTTGTTTACACAAAACTCGAGCATGCGTTAACCCTTGTTACAGGCTGGGAATAAGCAAGTATCTTGAACAATTCAACTCGTGATAATATGTTTCTAATTACCTTAATTAGAGTCCTTACATTATACGAGAGCTCGGTTTAAACAAGAGCGCGCGAAAACGGCCTACTTTATCCGTGAACGGAATGCTACGAGGGCTAATTCGTGATAAGGGAGCACGAGTTTAATAAAAGGGGGCGCAATGTCGCGGCGTGCGGCCCCAGAGACCGACCTGCCGCCCCCTCAGATAACAGCCAGCAGTTATCGTAAAGAGACGCGGCATCAACCCGCAACACTGACTCCAAACGTCACCGACGCTAGCTCGTTACCTATACTCAGACTTCAAATAATCAATATTTTGCTTGTGAACCGCAGTCAAAAGTCGACTACAGCATTGTCTATTGCCTTGAGCCACTAGCTGTCGGGCCGCAAGGACAAAAGGGGTTAGACGTTATCTATAGGTCAGGGCGTTGAAAATTTAAATGTCGACGGTATAAAACGCTTCCAGTGAACCGTGGACGTAGCTTTAGTACCCGGAACAACAAACAAGTAGTAGAGAGGTCGAAACGTCACGATAAGAAGAGGAGCGGCCGCGAGTCGGGCTCTAATGGCCGTACTGACGATGTACAACTAGTAACTAAGTGAACTAACGGCTGCCGCAACTGCCATCCCACCCAGAACGGTTTCCAAATTAAAGGAGTGGGTTTCAAGTCAAAGTTTTTTATGATTTCCCTTATTGTAAAAAGCAAATCTAGAGAGCAAGAAAGTAGATATCCAGTGTAAAGACAATAAGAGCTATAAAAATAATTTTTAAATGATCATGTGAACTTCTTATCTGCCGATAGAGCCTCAGACGGTTACCGATCTAACGTAAATTTATCTTGTCGTTTATTTTCAACCCAAAAATATGAAGCGGAAGTATCTGCGCTCGTATAACATAATATATTGTACTGTAATAGTCAACCTTAACAAAACACAACGACGTCGGTGAGGGCCTATCTTTAGGAAGCCCCGAGGGTATCGGGGTAAGGAGTATCCATTAACGGAGTATTAAAAAAAGCTGTTTGCTCACTTGTGTACTATAAAACGGAGTTTATGGCGGGTGGGAGAAATAAACGGTGCCAAACGTTAACATCACAACAAAGGGTCAAGCGGGCATTACGCCTAATGGCTAACCTACAGGAAATCAAGAAGGGAAATGTAGAACTACTCGGTACATCACGTAATATAAGCAATAAACGTGTGGCCTAAATTACAACATTAGTCGTGATATAAGTATTTGTTTAATAAAATTTCTGGTTACACAATACCAAAATGATTTATTTATTTTTATTTAGCTTTGTGGTCTCGGCTTTCCAGGGACTCCTCATATGATCCCGTGGGTGTCGTAAAAGGCGACTAAATCGGGAAGGAAAAAATCAGGAGACGGTCAGCAGCTTCTATCCGTATAACATCAGTGAGTGTAAAAGTCCCCTCATGGCAAGTACGACGTAGCGATCTGTGAGGGAGGCGCATGTTCAACAGTGGGCTTATATGCAGCAGATAAATAAAGCAGACTAACTTTCAGCGATTTCAGTAGACTTAATCATTCCGCAAGCACGAGTATGTTTCGCAGTCGAGAACTAAACATAGTGAAGTGTTCTGGATTTTCTTGAAGTAATTAAGTCATTTTGACTCCAACGAGCACTAATGGAGGAGGGGTGTTGGGTAGAAGGTGGTGGAGACGGGGGTGAAGGCGGGGGACTGTCGCGAGGCTGTCTCTAATGGCACTACTAACTAACTAACTGTCGCCACAACGACTTGCCGTAAACGAGTCGCGACTCGCGCCGCCCGCATTGCATCTCAGCTGTCACCTTACAACTCGCGCAGTACATTTAATTAATTTTATAACTACTACCTATCAAATACACCCCTTTATAGCTACTTACTTATGTGAGAATTGGGTTGTAGAAAATTAAAGCAAATTGATTTAGTAGGTAGTTCAGTTCAGCTTAGTTCAGATAGCGGAAACTTTGTACGCTTTTAGCTACAAATATGACAAAAATTATACAAACTTAACAATATTAATAAATTCGGATATTCGTCCGCGTGGACTTCAGAAATTACCACACACACATATATATTGTTCGATCAGTATAAAAGTAGCGTGTCCTTGTACAGCTCTTTAAATACCCCTATAAAAATCAAGTCATTCTGGCTCTATGTTACGACGTAAAGGAAGAAAAAACAAACAAACTGACTTTCGCATTTGTAATGTTAGTATGGATAATATCCTGGTAAGTGGCAATAAAATTTGATATGATAACCAGCGAGATTCTGACCTTCGTTGATTAGGAAGAGGGCCGTTTACATAATTTTTTGCGTTCTTTTAATTATCTCTGTCTGCACTGATCAGATATGCGACGAGCGAGGAAATAAAAGACTCACTTTTAATTATCCTAATAATACTTTCATTAAATAGATAGGCATACCAGGTAGTTGAAGGGTTATGTGACGACAACTACAAGGAGAAAAAAGTTGCAAAGAAAACTAATTCTGATCCGTCAAACATTTCAAAAACAAGCGTTCGCTCCGAGCCGCGTCGTCGTCGGTAGTTCACTGGGGCTCGATGGGAAACCGATTTTTAACCGAACGCGAGCAAAAAGTCTCGCGCGAGTTGACACGAGGCGGGCGGCCCGGGGTAGATGGGACGTACCATGATTTATTCTATATGCGGATAGATAGGTTCTCCCCGCTTCTTTCTCCGGCGCCGTACATCAACTCGTCCGCATATTAGCTGTCAACAAGCAAAACTGATCGCTTTCTACGGACAGGGAACACAAACAAAAGCGGAAAGCCCTCCCCAAGTCATCTGCGATGCGGGTGCGGTAAATATTTGAACAAGTTTTTGAATGATACTCGGTTCCTTTCTTGAAAAATTTGCTTTTGGCGAAGGGGTGATTTACTGTCGGGTCGCCGCAAACGCTCCCGACGACACGGCGACGACGCAAACAATAGCACCAGAGTAGCATTTGACTGAGTACTCTTAAAAGCGTGTATGAGCACCACATGCCAGAGGACATATTCTATGTATGTATCGTACACGTCGCGACTTTTGAAGACCGGACTGGATATTCTCGACATGCGCTTAAGATTGATGATAACTATTAAAATAACTCTTATGTGAAATGTTTGTTTAGTTTATCATTGTTGCCTGACACTCGATTGTTTATGCTAAACAGTTACGCGTTTGAATGAACAGGAAGTTTACTTTTAGGAATGTTGGTGAAAGGTTAATAACGAAAACATACAATTCTAAAAAAGTATGGTATATTATTTGCTAGAATGTAAATTTAAAAATATATTATTTATTGTTAGTATGCTTAACCTTAACCAGTATCTATGTCGCAGTGGGATTGCTTAGATACTTTACATAACCTCTAGCTGATAGACAAAACAGCTCCTTTATGTAAAAAATCTGAACTAGCTGAAGTTTAACACACGTGATAGAATGAACGTTTTGTATTAATCATTGCAGCGGAATCAAGGATTAACGTTTCGTTAAACAGCTTGAATGATAACGTCGGATTGTAGAATTTTATTTCTAAATGTTGTCAATCGTGGCTCTTTATGGCACAAAAACAATAATGGCGTTCCAAGCAGAATGAAGTTCGTCAAAATTAATTAATAACACCAGTAATATGAGTGAAAATAACACGTGGTATGTATTTAATTATATTTAACGATGGTCGTCTTTAACCAAACGCTTGTTGTGACTGCAGATAATCTAATCTGCAAAACGTCTATACATAGGTAGCTGTTTTGTGAAATGCAACGCAATGAAAATCCAGATAGACAACTGTTTCGTAAAACAGCACATTCAGCAATTCAACAGTTACATCTATACAAGCTCCATTGCTGAGGAAGTATATGATTGTAATTCGAAATTATTTACAAAATGTCCTTTCTTGATTCGCGACATACCATAAATCTTTCACATCTTGAAGATTTTACCGTCAGGATAAATTAGGGGAGCAAATACATTATGGAAATTGTATCCAGATGCTTTGCCGTCAAAATTTTCACCGTCCTTAATTTTTTTTAAATTCTTTGGTGTACAATAAATTGAACTGTCTCGTACAATTAAAAATCCTTACCGTATCCTGTTAGCGACCAGCAGTTCGGCAATATCGCGCCCGAGCCGCGAGTATGCGGACTCTACGATGACAAGGACCTTCGCGTCGATGCGCAAGCGCGCGTCCGAGCGGTGGTCGCGCGCCGCCTGCTGCTGCGACGCCAGCAGCGAGCACTGCGACAGGGGACGAGGCACGCGGTCGCGCCACACCAGGCTAAACACAAAACAAAGATTTTAAAATTCAACGTAATTTACCATTGCCGCACCCTAAGCTACCGCACCACATGCTTTTTAAAACTTAAACGTACTAGCATGGATCCAATAAGAACAAAAACTTGAACATAAAAACAACTTGTTCTTATTGGATCCATGGTACTACAAATTAAATAATTTGCACAATGCGTTTAAATTACTTTGGCTTTAAAAAAGAAAATTATCAGAACCAACTAAGTAGAATATCCGTGTTGCCCCTATGTTAGGAACACTACGATCGAAGTTGTAGACGAATATGTAGGTCTAACTTCGACAACGAGGTCAACCGTATAATCCAACTCGGCTGGGCAGCGTTCGGGAACGACATATCTTCTCGTCCATATTACCTCAACGTATAAAGACAGAAGTCTGATTAAATGTGCGTGTTGCCAGTGATGACATAGAACCGAAACGTGGTCATTTACTGGCCGAACAAAGAAGCCCATAGTCACTCAGCGAGATATGGAACGAGCTATGCTCGAAATTTCTCAACGTCATTAAATTCTGAATGAGGAAAGCTGTAGACGAACTAAGGTCACCAACATAGCTCAACGAATCATTGAACTGAAGTGGAAATCGGCAGCCCACATCGCTAGAAGAACTGATAACCGATAGGACCTAGTAAAGGTTGCGGAGAGTCGCTGGACGCAAGAGGCTCAGGACCGGCCATTGCGGCATACCTTCCTGGCTGATGTTGGTGATGATGAAGCAGGATTATATCGTTTGATGTTTCGGCAAATGTTCTAGAATACGAACATTGAAGCTTGTTCCTGACCCCTTTGGAAATATATATTCTTCTTCTTTTCATTGATTTGATACTAATTCTTAAAATAGCATTTGTCATAAAGAAAAGACAAGCCTGACGTTGACTTGAAAAGAAAAGCCACATAAAAGAGAGAACGAAAGTAAGGAGCAAATATAAGAAACACTGTATAGTAATACGAGTGTAAAGTCGATAAGGTAACCGAAGTTACCGGGAGGTGTGGCCTTCATTTTATCTAATAGGCAACGGGTACGGCAAGGGGTGGAAGGAGCCGAACATTTATTAAGTTATAGAGAAAGACTGGAGGAGATCAGACTGGAATCGTAAGGTACGCAATATTATAAGATGATGTGTTTTGGGTATTGCCACTTTTCAAATGATGGGTTTGCACTTGGCCTTCATCTCATCTGATGGGAAGTGAAGAGAAGGCTGTTGTATGGTAAACGTGTGCACCCATAAGCCTCAAGCTAATAAGGTGCTGGCTCTATTAGCTTTTATGCCGCAATCCAATAGTGCTATAAACACTGCTGTTTGGCGGCAGCCTTAGGTAACACGTTGGTAGTGGTTGGTAGCCAGGTGGACATAGTAAATGCCCTATCTCGAACGAAAACGAACACCGATCGATAACCCCAGTGGGAATCGAACCCGAGCCTCCGTGTTAGTCCGAGCATGTAGCCATTAGACCACGGAGGCGGTTAAAAGGTCAAGGGCAAGACATTTGATATTATCTCCATGTCTGGTATAGGTTACTATAAACGAATCGTGATAATTTAAGTACCTAACAATACATTCAAGGTCTATTCGCGAATATATACGTATAAAATTAATTAAACTATCTATATATAAAACTTATAAAAGTCTTTCCCTGACTGGTTAACATATAAACCCAGCACCAAACGCTGGTGTTAGTTAAGTATAGACAGAGACAAATACATACAAGGAGATAGCTTTTCTGAGGAAGGTATTTCTACGCGGCCAACCTAATATTAAACTATGAAAGACAAAAAAACACGTATACAGTTTTACAATTTTAAACCTAGGCATCCGGATTCCACTAGCAAATAGGAATGAAGTTCAAACTAAAAGAAAACGTTTCCGAAGTATCGGAAGCTATCGAGAACGGTACACTCGGATTTGGATTAAACAAAGAGTGTGCTGGAATTAGCCTCGTTGTTTGTTTTTTACAATGGAACGTTCAGTGGGTCATTCGGTTCTGTATTTACAGTACAAAATTAATTGGTTATAGTCTTAGCAATATGAAAGAAGAAGGATTTCAAGCCTGATGCCGAACAATCATTAATCAAACTACCCAGCTAAGAATCAGGAAACCAATTTAAAATTTATAGAAACAGATTACTAAGTAGCCTTCCGTGACAAAATTTTCAAGAAAATCAATCAAACACTGCCAAAGTAAGGCTGCGTTCAAGTTGAGCCACATCAAAGCCCCATTAGCGTTTTATCTCAATAAAGCAGCGTAAAATAAATAAAGGAATTTGTGAAAATATTTATCCGTAGTCGACAGTGAGGGTCCCGTACACTGCTGCGGCACAAACTTGCGGCCTCTTTGCTTTAATGAAAGCCGCCCATTCGACGAGGAAACTTTAACGACGAAGCGTTGAAAGAAACATCGAGCCACCCAGCTTCTATTAGATAGCCAAGCAAGTTTCTGGCGTTATGTTTCGCATATTTGATCATCACTCCAAACCGTTTCAAACGGTTTAAACAATGTATTGCATTACATTCGCATTTGAATAGTTTGCGAGTTTCTATGCTGAAGTGCAAAGGGGTAAATAGAAAGACACACGATGTATTTATACCTGAAAATGTTAGGTGGAAGGTACACATAATTATTCTCAAACATGATACTTTGTTTTAAGTTAGAATTTGGATATTTTAAGTTGGTAATGGTTATAAAACAATACGGTTTTAAATCAGTAGGCCGCGCACGCGTTAACGGAGCAGCTTCCATTAATTAGCCAGAATACAAGTTTTGCTATAAATTCAACTGAGCTGGCGAAACTTACCGCCCTGCCCCTCTTCACGCTGAACTAATTTAAACCCGATAAAATAAAATATTATGGCGGCACCTCCCAACTTACTAATTTTGTAAATAAATTAGTTTGAAATGTTTTCCGTCGTTGTTCCCTTGTACCGAAAGCTGCCATGACAAAAGGCGACAAGGACGCCTGGCACAAAGTTAAACGCGTCTAATTCGTCCACCAAACAATTTCCTGTATTAAATTGCTGCAAATTTCACGCACAGATAACCCTTTTCGAAAATTTAATAAAGTTATATTTTAAAGCGAAAGTTATGACTATACGTGAAGAGCATTTCTTGCAACCCGAGCGGAAAGAACACGGAAAATGGGAGTTTGCTCTAACGTTCCTTCAGAGTATCACAAAAGAGATAAGAATGTATGAGTGCCTGCAAACAGTACTGAGTCTGACGTAAGTAAATGTGGTTAGGAAACTGATTTACGTTTCAAAAGATAACAAAGGAAAAATAAAGTTAGAACTTCCACGGAACGATGGGGATATAAGGAAAATTAATCATAAGATTATATCTATAGTGTCGTTACTAGTAGAAGGTCGGTATGAATCTGCATCTGAGCCAACAAAAGCAAGCCCAGTGAGGTCCGTTGCTATGCTTAACCACCCGATGTAGACTTGCTTTACCAGTATTAACGATACACCGAGGAGCGAACCCGATATAAGACGCAGCGACCTATTAATGAACATTAAAACGTATTTCTTATTGCTTCAGTACGAAACTAGGTACCAAAACATTATAATACGCGCCATACGCTCATTCTCTCAGTGCTCAACAAATCCCAAAATAGTTAACGATGCATCCTGACCGAGTGCGATAATTTGATATTTATTAATTCGCACCGTGTTTGGCCCCGATACCAAATTGAATTTTGCGCGCGTGACGCATATTTCAACTAGCTAAAGCAATTAATTATGTTCGAGAATGTTACGCAACATAATTTAATTAATAACATCTGCGATAAAGTTAGTTCTGTACTCGTCAGATGTGATTTGATGAAATACTGCCGGGCCAATAGCTCAGTTGACAAGTGCGTTCCCTTTTCTAATGTGCGAGTTGCAGGTTTAGTGTCGAACAAAGTTGCAGTTCCTGACAAGCTGACCGTTAGCGCTGATAAATTTTACTCTAAGGAATAAAATACTACTAACCTTGTGAGGGGCACCGTGACGTAATACGTATAGAAGAATATAGTGAGGACGGACAGCAGCATGACGCCGGCGACGCACTTCCTCACGTTGACGTGGCTGGCGAGCCAGAAGCAGCATCGCGGCGGCGACGCCTTGTGCGCATGTGGGAACTCTCCACCGCACTCGAGCAGCGGCGCGCGCGCACCCAACATCATTACTGCACACACCCGCGTCACACACACAACACTATATTTACACAGAACAACGACACGCAGGACTATGCTTATATGTATAACACTGTTACTCTATCTGGGAACCCTAACGGCTGCGTTTGTCCTAGGTGGTGACGTTTTTTGTCGCCACTTGCCGTGCTTCCACATTTCATAGCGCTGCGAGAGCGTAGTAGAGCCCTCGCGCGCAGGGCGGCTGGATGCGCACGCACAGAGGGTGACGGCCATCTTGTGCCGACAAACGCGTCCGTTTCCGGTTTAAAATGGCCGCCGACGCATTATGGCGGGTTGTGCTCATCACGACGACGGCGAACGCTCCTGTTCCAAGAGCTCACCGCATCTGCGCGCGACACCAAGTCACGTCACCAGGTTGTGGGCTCATCTGTAATGTCTGAAACAAACGATAAACAGCATGAGATATCTTACTGTGTCGATCAGTTTACTGGAAATGAACAAAGTAAGAGTTCTTCTATGATACGTATTGATTGTTTTAATTATGTCAGATATCATAGAACTTAACTTAAAGATTAAGATTTCGTTTCATTTGTTCAACGCTATATAATGGCCATTAGAACAATTCTATTAGGTGAAGCTCTATAAATATTGAGAGGGCGCAACGCTAATGTAAATGGTTTCAATATAAATGTAGAGACGCCGTAGTTTATATCTACACTATCAGAAGGCAATCAATTACTACTAGCACTACGAGGAAATTTTAACGTCTCTCTTCTTGACTGATAACGTTTACAATAAACAAAGCAGACCTTTTTTAGGGTTCCGTAGTCAAACAAGGAGCCCTTATAGTTTCGCTCTGTCCGTCTGTCCGTCCGAGGCTTAGCGCAGAGAACCTTACTACTAGAAAGCTGGGAACACTTTTTGATTAAGGGATCCGTTTGCGAAATATTAAGCTTTAAAGTGATAATTTTTGGCAGAGTAGCCCCCCTCTCCCATCTCTATCTACTAAACTATTGCTTTTAAAAATCTGAAAAAAATTGGCAGTCGTAGTAAATACGAGTATGCTGAACTTTAAATCACGACTAAGGTGGCTTCACAGGTTAACGAGTAATAGGCGACCCAAATATAAAATATACTTCATCATGTACAGCCTGCGGCAATCCACGGCTGGACATAGGCCTCTCCCAGAGTGCGCCACTCGATTCGGTCCTCTGCTCTCCGCATCCATTCACGTCCGGCTACCCTATCCGTCTTTCCACCTCGCCGGGTGGAAAATATACTTGGAGTGGTCAAAATAAAAATTTCGTACAAATTTCACTCAAAATTAATAGATTTTATAAAAACAGTTCAACTACGGAACCCTGCACTGCGCATGGCCCAACACCAACTTGACCGGTGTTACTTTCGAAAATATCAATCTGTAAAAATGGGAAAACGATAAAAACAGTAATTTTTCGAGGATTACTTTATATTTTCTTTCTGCAATATTACACAAATCTATTATTGTAAAGATAAAAAATGATTTAAAATTTTACGCATCTAATCACTAAGTATATTTATACACTCTTCTTATCCTAAAATCTTAATTATGAATTGAAAAATAGTGAATAACGACAAATGTTTCTATATTATGTAAACATAATAACTTCAGTAATGTTTTTCGAACTCCATTTTTCTCGTCCAATTTTTTTTGGTCACAATATTCGTCGGCTTCACTACGTTCAATTAGTTTGACCGTCCAATAAGTTTCAATTTAATTTTTGATGCAAAACTAAACTGACCATTGCATTTCCAGTAATGGATAATTAAATAAATAAACCATTCTTTATGAAAGGGCTGCGGCGCGCGCTGGGAGCATGCATTGCACAATGCTCATGCACCACTGCTGGCAACTTGAGGCATTACTTACGTAATTAGGTTAGTGTGTTTATCCTGGACAAACATGTCTGGCAACAAGTGATACTGCGCTGAATTTGAATCTTTACAATATAATATCATTCATTGTAGACCATAGGTATGTGTACAAATGGTGCTTTACCATTTCAGATTCCATCTGACATTTAAATAATTGTTACAGTAGTTTGGTCTTACATCACCTGTTGCATGAGTTTAGATAAAGTTGTGTATGAACCTGCACTCAACAACACTATTGTTTTACTAATAAAACTAACACTAATGTATTACTAAATAGCCCCGGCTATGTAACGGTTGAATAAACCTCGTACCGAAGGACAGATAAAAGAAAAGAATTGAAGAAAAAAAACTCACGAAAAAATATATCAATAAAAAGACTAGGTACTATTACGGATAATAGTATTAAAGATATTAAGGCTGGGCTTGAAACGTGGGTAGGTGAAGTTCGTAAAAAAATTATGTTGTCATTTCGTAATATATCAATTTCATCCCTCGAGATCTTTGAACCCGGCGAATCGTGAATACCTCGGACGGGCGCCCATATAAATCCAACCTTCGCGTTATTTGAATGAAGGCTTACATTGAAACACTTCTTTGCTGCTCCGAAACAAACCCATTCACCCATGAAATTGGACGAGCTGACGAGCGATCCTCAAAATTCGGACTCAATTTGATTAAAAGTTAAGTAATGAATACGAAACACGATTTGCAGGACAATGAAACATTTATATCAGCTTTACCGCATTTATTCTTGCTGGCTTGATGTTATCCAGACATTAATATTCACAAAATAAACAAAGAATATGCAGACGAGTAGAACTAAGTATTATTTTAATACTAAGACGATTTACAAAAATCGTCACAATAAGCGTGAATAAATTAATAATTTCAGACACGACTTGTTTTTAACCTCAAGTTAAGTAAATTTTATGCACAAGAACAGTAGTATATCCGGTAACTAAAAGGGAGGTTGGTTTCGAGAGTTCGTTCAGTAGCGGGCGGGCGGTGTAAGAGAAACGCGTCCGGAATCTGTGATGGTGCGACCCTTTGAATATTAACTAGCAGATGACCCGCTCGTAACGGGGCCACGAATCTACAACCACTGGGTAGGTTAATTCAAACTGGCCACTGTGCGAAACGTGATCCCTACCTAAAGGATTCAACAAAACAAAAACACACCTAAAACGTAAATGAGAAAAATACAGTCGACTGAACGATAGCAATAAATTTTCTAGAAGACCGATCTTGTCGTAATGAAGATGAAGAAAAAGTGAGCCTGGTAATTAAAACAGGAAGGGACACAGCAAAGGACCGTTCCGACGCTGAGGGAAATATAACAAGATAACAAGCTTTCAGCGATCGTTAGATTAATACAGTTCACAAGACAAAAGCGTTTCATAACAACTATTAGGGACTAGTCAGCCTGTCAAACCAAAGCTTTCAACGCTGCTAAAGAGAACAAAGACGATCTCAAAGTAGTTTCATGGAAGTGCTACAGCGTACTTAGCAGCTGCTATCATAGTCTCACTAATTGACCGAGAGTAAGGTTAAAAGTAGCCATCAGCGAAAGTACCTGTCTTTATGTATATAATCTATACTCGCAATATAGTGGCAAACGCTTCAAGAATTTTTCTTAAGAATTCTTGGTTTAAAGGATATAAACATCAAGCAAATTTTTAATATTCTGCACTACTTCGGGATATTTATTCTGGGCTTCTGGTATATCTGACACATATTACAGAAGTGGGTGCAGGCTGGGTACAATAAAACAAGTTTAAGTGTCCATATAACCTAACAGTCCCCAGTAGCAGGTATTTCGTTGGGCGGGCGGGGCCATAGTGAAGCATTCATCACATTACATAAAGTTAAATGACCCGGATAGGTTACGATACGAACCTTCATTATAGCTGAAACTAGTCATTAATTACAGGTACGGGATAAATTGGATTATAACGAAGTTCTATCGAAATGAAAATTGAGGTTCAGTAAATAATTTGCGTGTGGCTTTACGATATGTTCACCCCATGTTATCGGACGACAATAATAATAATCTCGGGCGCAGGTGTCGTAAAAGGCGACTAAGGGAAATAATATTTAGAAGATGCACTTACCATCATATCACCGTAACAACGATATCTTACTGCAATCACTAATCAACCTGCCAAGCGTAGTGATTATGCGCAAATCCACTCATGGAAAGATCTGACGATTTATGAGGCAGGCGCATGTCCAACAGTGAACTAACGCATCGGATTATATAAATAATTTGCGATTAAGAGGACTGTCTGTTTAGAGCACGTGGCCGCGTTCAAGGTTACATTGTTTTGTAGCTGTCCCTATCCGAGCCCTATCCTACCCGAGCGCGTACGGTGAGACAGCATACACTACGCGAAGTTATCCACCCGTTATTTGGATGTTTCGTAGTCCAGGGATCATTTGAAGGATACAGTATATTATGTAACCATTTTTTAATACAGTATATTAATGAAATTTCAGATGTCGGTGGTTTTTCCAAATTGTTCTAAATTGATTCATACTCTTGCAAAACAGGTTCAAAGTTGGGGCTTTTTATTACCGTAAAATACAATTCTTTGACGCCCTGTAACTCTGGAAGTATATATTTAAACGAAAATCTGACTCACCACCGACACAGATATTTGTTTCTAGATTGTGTATTGAAAGTTTCATAGATGATCATAGCTTAATACTCAAAATATGACTGGACTACGTTTGTATGGGCGCTTTGACACCAGCATACCCTCTTAAAACAATATTTTTGTCAGAAATGTTATCCAACAAAAGTCGGAAAAATTCAATTACCTACGTACTAAGTTTTTAACATGTTTACAAATATTGTCAAAAGCAACGTTCGCGGGCGTGTGACCTGAATTCTTCTTATCTTCTCACTCAACTGCACATTTTGCTAAAGGCCGTAATTTTTTGGTAGCCATAGGTGACGAGATATGTTTATATCATAACTAGCTTTTGCACGCAACTTTATCCGCGTGATCTTCAGAAAGTATTACACGGGAACTACATGCTCAATCGAGATAAAAGTAGAGAGATGTTCTTGTACAGCCTTCAAAAATATCTCTATTAAGTCATTCTAACCCTCCGTCACGACGGGAAGGAAGGTCAAACCAACTCATTTTCGCATTTATACTATTAGTATGGATAGCTTGAATAAAAAACATTTCACAAATGTTTAGATAGTGGGGAGGAAGTAGGTATATGAGTAATTGTTTCTATTAAAACATCCGCTGCTGCTATTATTTCAGATCAAAAGACAATTGCTCTCACGGCAGACAAGAAAGGACCGACCAAGTTATTATAACTTTGCTCGTTCGCCACACCTCGTCGTCACGGGCCGATTCGGAAACCCGCATAATAATGGTGCCGTTAACATGAAACTCCGGTAACGTGCGGATCACACTTTTGAAATATTCCGCTCTTATGAATCAAAGGACGACACTTTGACTATGAATGAGGGAGGCCGGAGCATTCATGCCTATTCGTTTCGTGTACGTAAACATATGATAGTGATTCATTACTGTTCTGTAAAACAATGGATAAGCATTCGTTGAATTATAGATAAAAATCATGTCTAAATCAAAAGTACCTAAAGTCAGAAACACGGCAGTAACATTATCATTAGGGCGCTCAGGGAAGACCGCAATCCGCCCGCATATTCGGTCAAGATTAATTGCCCCTAAACATCATCTGTCAACCCGGAGGACATTCCGAGGACATTTTGTTTGCCATACAAATGGCGCTACATATCCGTCTTGTAACACATTATTAATTGCTAGACCGTTTGCTTTGAAAATTCACAACGTTGAGAGATCTTATTGTAAACAACGTAATTGAATTCGTATTTTTGCGAAATGCAACAGAAGGTACGGTTCGAAATGAAAACAGAGCATGCCGCTTCATAATTTATTTGCTGAATCTCTTACCTGGTTGTTTCATTTGCTAAAATGCAAGCTGCAGGGGAACAACAATCGAGCACTAATTGTGATTCTACTAATTTGCATTCGCGTCGACTTACTGTGCCCTGCTAGTTTGAATAATTATAGAGCATAGGTTCAGTAAACATCCGGAATCCGGTTAGTATTAGAACTATGTACTGAACAGTGTGTAGCTAAATCGGTGACAAGCAAATTAAATGTTACACCGGCAGGGTTAAGTGTGAAAATGTGAAACTACAGAAAAGGTAAAAAACAGTTTGCTTTCTATCTTCTGGCCCTACACGTCAGGAGTTTGCCGGAGTGAGGCTATCATATGAATTTTCCCGATGTGAATATATCATTAGCAAAAGTATAAACGTACAAAACTATTAAGGACATATCAATCGTAGCACAGTATCATCAATTGAGTACAAAGAAAATTGGATAGCTTCGATTAAAACAGATGAAAGCTTTCCAATCAAATTAATCATCCATGTAGGTTGGTGCAATAATTGATCCCACTTCCATTCAACTTGCAGCAAACAGGTATCGGCAATTAAGGGTACATTTGCAACATCAAACTACTATTGCCGGATATTCCATTGATTGGAAGATTGGTTTCAATAACGCCTAAAGTACTAACTTTGGGCGATATAGATAGCTGTTAACTTTTTGAAGATTTAATTGAATAATATCGCAAACGCCTTGCTGGAGTTTAATCATAGAACACTAGACTGAAGCTAATTAAGATTTGAAACCGAGTCGTGCTGTGATATTTTTCATAAACTGCACTGGTTGCTTGAATTAAATTACGCGAGTGGCACTGGCTTTACACGATTACAGTAAATTTATGCAAGACATTATCCGAGGACAGCGGCGTCGCATAACAACGCCTTCAGTGTCCGAGTGGCACAGCACCTCCTTTATGAAACCGCTCACTATGATATACGAGCGTGCGCGTTATTGCTTTTATGCATGTAAGATTTTCCTTTTTATCAACACTATGTTTTTGAATTTCCATAATACTGCACGGATGGACATAGCACGGTCTAACCCTAGATAGTCCGGAGATTGAATAGAAGCCGCCACCGAAGCCTAGTTGGATTGATTCCAGAGTTTGCAAGAATTACAAGGTCAATTCTCGGCGGGATGCCTATCAGGTTTGGATAGTGGGGAGGTGTTTTTATATTTCCGCCTGGCTCTACCACAATGTAATCTAAATTTTCCGCCGAACCGAGTCAATAAGGACCGTTGTGTTTCAGGAAGTAAAGATAAAACAGCCAATGCCTCATTAAATTGAGCATTCCGGGTGGATGAGTACAGTACAGATGGTGCGGCCTTGTGTACTATGAGGTAAGATATGAAGGCCAAGAGGAAACCCTTTACGCATTTTACAAAAGCTCTGTCCAGATCTCAATACGTTGGCCAGTGGTGTCAGACCGGTAATGACCTTATCAATAGAATATAGTTGATATTGTTTAGGTGTAGACAGACTGAGTAGGTGTGAACGCCGCCGGTAACTTTTCGCTAATGACGGCGCGCCGTTGGGTCTGGAAGCGAGGCGCGGGACGGACGGCCGCGTGATAATCCTCCCGACCATTAGGCCCGACCACTCGCTCGCAAATCGTCCGCATATTTTGGCCAAGATTAATTGTTCTCGAATATCATCTATCACGGTGAGCTCTCTCGTGACGGTCGTCAGCAGTGCGTACGACGTTTTATTTGAGGCACAATGGCTCTCTAGCGGACCGCTGTTGGGGTAATTAAATTTTTGTTTTCGAAATTACGACACCGCGCGGAAGAATTCGGGGCAAGTATTTGTGGAAAACTCCAGGAATGTAGCCCTAAGGGTTTTGTTACTTTACGTCTGTGGCCCGTTTACGACACGAAGGGGTATACAAATACAATAACAAGGAATTACAATGCTACAAAAAGTCCGTGATCTCAAGAGCTTAGAAGATAACTTTTAGGAACGGAATCCCCAATTTATCTGTACGTAGGACCAGATCATTTTAAAGTCAAACAAGGTTACAGGCACAGGTACCAGATGAAAAAGCTGAATTTCAGCCGTAATCTCGTTTCAGACGATAGCAGCCGTTTTTCGGATTTCATTAAAAGATAAAAGTACGTACCATTTCCAGGATTTATGTGCATACTTAAAGTTATATAAATTATTATTTATCAGCTTTAGTACGACAATAAATAATGGTTACAATACATTCTGCAGTGCTAACATGATCAATTAATGTATCATTTAAACACTCCAAATTCTAATTACGTTGGGCTAAATTACAGCGAGGGTAGACTTTACGAAAAGATTAAACTGTAGTTAAAAATACCCTTCGCAGAGTTTATTGCGCAACGGACAAGTACAAATTGAGTCAATCTTTTTTTTTCAGAGACGAAAAAAACGAAACACGTGCTATTTTTCAACGAGTAAACTTGGAATATCAATCAAGCGGACCTTTTTTCAATAACATTACGTAGGGAATCTCTTCCGAACAAATTTTTCGAGTAATTTCGAGTTTATATCCGCAGTGTCCATTGGCTTTCGTCCATTGGAAAAATGTATTGGCATAGGGAGCGCGATATCCAAAGTGGGGCGGGTCCAACTGTAGCAACAATACTGTGACCCGCCTTTCGCGGGAGATCGTTGCGATACTTAGACAATAAGTAACTTTTTTATGTATGGGTTCGCACTTGTCCTTCATCTCAACTGATGGTACGTGACGATAAGGTCGTTAGATGGTAAGCGTGCGCACCCAGAAGCCTTAAGCTAATGAGGAGCAGTCTTTACTACCATTCTTCCGGAACACAACACGCAGACTTAGGTAACATGGTGGTAGCTAGCCAGGCGGACATAAAAACGTCCTACTACCAAACAAACCAAGTACCGATAGGAACTCCCACTGCGATTCTAGCCCGGGGATTGTTAATCCCAACATTCAACTATTAGGCTACAGAGGCGGTTAACACTTTGTACAACAGTCAAAAAAAAATTATAGCTTTTGTCCGCGACTTCGTCCTCGTGGACTTTAGACTTTATCCCACGGGAATAACTTCTACTACTATTTAATAAACGCGAATGTGAGTTTGTTTTTTCTTCCTTTACGTCATAGCGTAGACTCAGAATGACGAGAGTTTACGTAGGATAATTTTTTGAAGTCCACACAGACTAAGCCACGAGCAAAAGCTAGTAACGAAATATATGTACAGTGTACACGTAGATTTTGGTGGGATACAGAGGAAGTCGCCGTTATAAATTTGTTAATTTCATAAATTATTCCACGGGAACTAATATCCGGGATAAAATCATGAAAAGTTGAACTTTCTCCTTAATTCATTAAGACGTCTATGATTGATAGTGTCTAGCATCAAAACTTACACATTTACAGTGTTAGTAGGATTTTTTGGGCTCTCAATTGACGCCTGAAGCCTGGCCGGAGGATGCTCTTGAGCGAAATATCTGGAGGGATATGAGGGAGGCCTTTGCCCACCTGTTGGACAGTACAGCCTGATATTAGCAATAACTAGTGGCTCTGTGAGCTGTAGACCTCGCGAGCACTTTGGCCTATAGTGCCAGTAGCTTCTTTTTAAACATCGATGAAATTTTAAATAAATATAAATAGCACCAAATACAGATTTATTGCTAAAATGTAGTTGTGCCAACTACCACATATTAATTGGTTTTATGCATATCAGTTAGTTTTGTGATGAGAAGATGGTTCCAGGTGCTCTATAATTTTTGAATTCACCCATGTGGCAATGAGAATAAATTGATTGGTACTCCCAGCTTGTCATTATTATTACTCACGATTTCTAGTTACTACCACTCATAGGGTGATTGCTAGTTTAAAAGTAGTAAAGTTTTTTACTTTGTTCAACTAAACTTTCAAATAATAAGAAACCAGATCCCTCCAATCAATACCTGGCGACCAAAAAATTCGAAAAAATAGTTTAACCTATATACCACGTTTCGTCCAGACCGGTTGAGATATGCGACCTGTAGACGAAAACATGTACAACACACACACACATAATGTAGCTTTTTGCCCTAACTCACTCGGTCAATTAATGCCGTTTAAAATGTATAAGAATAAAATGCAATTATGAGATTTAATATCTACAGACTATATTAAAATAAAATTACAATTTTCATCAGTGGCTTAAGTAACAGGAAAAGTTGAACGTAACCACTTATTCGTATACTGAACGCCTCGACGAAGACGCCCGCGCCGTCGCAACTGCAGCGGTGCCCATTTCTCATCGTGTATGACAGCGCCAAGTATGCTCAGTTGCTTTTTAGCATTTTTACCGTCTGTTTTTTCTCCAAGTCCCTTAGAAAACAATATTTCGGAAGAGCGTAAACAGATACTCAGACGGAGTTGAAAATAAAATATACTTAGGGGTTTTCCGTAGAAATAGAACGTCAAGTAATTGTGGCGTTCAGCAACTTTTAACAATAATTACATTCGGAGCGAAATGGTTTCTTTTAGACGGACAAGTCAACTACTGAACAAAAGTATCGCTCATATTACTCAGTTTTTATACCTAAATAGTACCCAACGGATCCTTATTAATATGGCTACGCTGTCCGTCAATCCGTCTGTCACAGGACTGTATCTTTTGAATGTTTATCTATAGGTGGACACTTAAAGTTCTTCTACCGCTATACTAAAATTTAGAAAATTGTCTGATTGAGGGTTTTTGGGGTTAAATTTTGTGTTAAATATTGTACGGTAGCACGTAAATCCGTGCGAGTCCGACTCGCACTTGACCGGTTTGTTGTTGTTTTGTAGTTTAGTGTAGTGGACTGGGGTTTCCAGTATTTTAGTCAACCTAAAAATTGGCAAACATGACATAGATCGCTACAATGAATGACTTTCCATGAACGGATTTGACACAACCACAGGTTATATATCTATAGACAGGTTAATAATTAATCGGAATAAGAATAATCTGGTTTGCAAGTGTAAGTTGTCCGCTAAAATTTTCCATTAGTCGCCTTCTTCGCCAACCACGGAGAGCAGAGCTGTGAGTTGATTCTATTCTAAAGTCGAGAACACACTGTATTAATGATTACAAATGTACAAAGGCAGAATAGAGTGCGAAGTAAAAGCATCCGATACTCGGTCACACAAAATTCATAGGAGAAACGAGGGAGCGAAGGGAATATACCCACGAATACTAATACGGTGCTACGGAAACGTTAACGTGGCACATTTTTTGCGGCCGGCTTTTATGTGCCCCGATATTCGCCTTTGCTCTGAGAACCAGAACAGTTTTGGCTGTAAATAACAGCTAACGGGCGTACGAACTTGAGCCTTTAAAACGCTGACGTCAAACGAGAATGTTTGTAAACATAGTCGTCTGCGGCTTTGTTTTTCCTTAACAAAAAAGGCGAATATTACTGATCTGATAACCCATTTATTTACTAAATGCACATCTTAGAACCAGCATTTCAATTTATTCAATCCTAGCAACGGGCCTTAAACAATGAACGCTTTATATGTGGCATTAAAATTTCTCAGACGTCAATCTTTTTAGTGACTGACGCATCGAGGGCAATACGAATCAAACGATCCTAAAGAGAATATTTACGGAAAGTTGTTTTCAAGAGTGCCGTTACAAAAGCTTTACATCGTCGTCGATAAAGGCTATTACTTCCGTTTGTTTTCGTAAAGCGTAGAACGTAGACGCGACTAAAACATACCTGATTGACGCGGTGACTCATCGCATCAATCAAAGCATTATGGAAAGTCACTTTATGTAGACATTTTACAATGGTATCGCGTGTGTGAAACGACCGTGGCACCGATCGAAATCGTGGGGAAAACCTATTATGAAAACATTTATGAGTTTACGTTAGCACCAGTCGATTAACTAAAAAACGAAAGTAATAAAACAGCACTAAATTTGGTTTTCCATTTAATTACAAAAATACTTGAAAGATAAAAAGTATACTTACCGCAGACGTGAGGGATGGTGCCCATTACATTCGCGGGAAACAATCATCAAGCTATTTTACACAGATAATAGTACAGTCTATTTACATTAAGTTAGCAGAAAGTCTAGTCTTAGATGTATTTAATTGTATCTGTCTATAAACACATCAAAATTACATTTAAATAACAAAGAGGAAGCAACACTTATTGTCACACATTTCGTATGCGATAGTTGGGTTGTTACGGCGGCACGCGACACGTCCGCTACGCTAGGCGTCTAGGGGCATACTGAACTGAATTGCTAGTGATATCAGTGTCCGTAGGGCGGGCGAGTGCTACGAGCGATACGCGCTACGAAGGCAGGAAAATTATTCGCTGAGGAAAAATTAGGCGTACAACGACCGCGACAGTCCATCCATTCGCCGACGTTCACCGTCGCGATACAGCGCTGATCCAGCTCGATTAATACTAAGCACACCAATAAATATTGATGCCGGCTTCTTTGTCTTGCACGGAGGATTCGTTCTATTTTATTAATGGCACACTCGCGTTTGCTTGACAAATCGTTTGGGCCCCGATTTTGCTGCAGGTGTGATTTTTTGGTCGATCGGTTTATCCTGAGTAGATTGATTGTTTACGATACATCTATTTTTGTTGAATTTTCGAACGTTATTTATTCGAGCTGTATTTTTTATTTACTTTGCTATATTATGGGTGCTTTAAGGTCTAGTTATCTGGTATTTTGGTAGCGCGACAAGGCTTATTGACCTTTGAAAAGCTATAGTTTATATCCTCTCCATTTATAAATACAATTGAAGAGCACGAATGGTCCGAGGCTGATTGCGAATACGCATTTGTTAGAGCGCTGAGCCGTCTGATCACCCGTATATGAACGTGTGACGCAAGGATAATCCTCGCCTAATTAATTAATGTATGGCCAGGGCAAAGGTTGAGTCTGTGTACGTGAGACTACTAAAATCGGCGTCCGGGGAAAAGGGAAAATGAGTTACGGCTAGTAATTTAATCCCTTGAGCCTGAAAATATACAAACCATCAACAATCCCGCTTGACCGATTTTGTAAAGCAGGGAAAGTGATAAGATAAATTAACCGCGCAGAACACGGCCGCAAGAATAATGATTTCAAAGAAAGTGATAAATGCTCGGAGCAGCCACCGTAAACAGTAGAATAATCGTGTCAGCGAGAGGTTGATCGCATGCAGTGTGTTCACGCTATCTGACCGAGGCTGCTGGGGGCGATACTCGTAGTGGCTCTTATAGCACGCGACCCCTACCCTCCGCTGTCTTTATACAAACACTCGCTAAATTATTCATTTTGATATACCTCTTATACAACGTGTACAAAAAACGAGTGATAATACTTAAAGGTGGGTATATATCCCTTGTATAGAATACACTGTGAAAGCAGCAGCGTTGTAAAGGTTAGTTAAAATTTCCATACATTTTTATTTCATAGGTGTAACGTCGTAATTTTTTACAACCCTAAATGTTTGTTTACCAACGCGAGCACTGGGGTCAATGATGAATGATCTTATCTTTGGTTCTAGGGGTTATTGACAACTGTAGAACTAGGATAGGGATGAAATTCAAAAATTTTAGTCAATATTTTAAATTTGTTTTTCTCCAGATTCGTATGGTTTACAGATGTCTACTACCGCTCCAAAGGTAAAACCTTACCTAACATATACTGCACTTAAGTTTTATCATTCCTTTTTTGTACACGTGTATATGGAACGACGGATGATGAGCACATGTGCGAATATTTCGCAATAGGATATACAGCTAGAATCCAATCAGTATGGAAATAAAGTTTGTGTGTTAAACCATCAGCGCCTTGAAAATGAGACTTTTTACTGGAAACAAAACAATAACAACATGTCGGTTTTGTATGCAACACCGAGCTGTAATTAAGCTTTTATGCGGCCACTATAACCGAAGAGCATGGCCAGTCCTAAACCAATAAACAACAAGAAACCGATTCAAGTACTCCTTCACTGTTAGCTACTCCTTTCAAAACAAATATCCACCGCAGGCACGGCGAGCGGCGCTTTCCTTTAGGAAAGTCTTGGGAACCTACACACGGGGGACTGTAAAATTGGTTTCGCGGAAAAAATGTCCACAATCCACGTGGCCCTAAATTGCTCCAGAGAGTTGGTTAAAGTTCGGTATAGCCGTATAACATACTGTACATACATAAAAGCACATAAACAGCAGTACATAAGTGACACCACACGCTCACATGTTTGCAAGTTAGACAATAAGTACCTTAAGCCCCATCACAGAGCGAAAAGTTTCTTCAGTAACAAAGGGCGGTATTCAACCAACCGGTGAGGTGAAGCCACTGCGGCTTCATTTATGAATAGCTTTCAGGTTCGACACGGTTAACGGGAAGCGCTATTCAAATCTCTCTCCCGAAGAGCCTTTACATAAATCAAGTATTCAATAAGCTGTTTTCTCGTCATAAGCTGGATTTGTTAAGAAATTACTAATAGTAAAAATGTAACGTACTCGTAATAGCGTTTTTAAAAGATAAGGTGTGTCCAATGATAGACAGTCTCCTGAAGCCACAGGACAAAATTGTTGACAGTGTGAATACTAAGAATGTAGGACGCATATTTTCTGCTCCTCTGATCTTTCTATGTTCAGATAATAATCGAATACATAAGTCTACTGTTGAACATGAGCCTCCTCAAATAAACAACAACAACAAATCATGTTGGGCTCGCTATGATGGTATTTGCTGTAATTGCCACGCTTACAAGGCGTTTTTTTTAAATGTTTTAACACAGGCAGATGCTGTTGCCCATGTCTTGAATATTTTTAAGTCGCCTTTTACTACACTCGCGGGATGACATGGAGTGGTTATAGTCTGTATATTTATGTCCAGAGATAGGTGTTAAACGATATAACTGATAAAATTTGAAGGTTCCAGATATTTTAAAAAAGTAATTACTAGTACTTTGACCGCGACGTCGCTCGTCGTTTGCGAAGACTTAACTTTTCGCAAATCATTTACCGTCACAAAAATAGCCTGGGTATATCCCCACGCTATAGGATAGGTGACAATTTTCGTCACGATTTCGGTTGCCTTTAAGGCGTCAAGAGCTAACAAAGTTGAACTCATTTTATCAAAAGCACGGAAACGTCCACTGCTACACATCTCCATAGTATGCCACAATGACCTGTCCAGAGTCAATTGCATCCAGCGACCCCCGGTCGTTGGTCCATTTAGTAGGGGGACGGCCCGGTACACGTTTCCCGGTACATGGTTTCCCTCATTTATATAACTAATATAATTAGAAACGTTTTGACGTTTTGAACGAATAACTGAGATCGGAGTGACGCAAGAAATTCACAAGATGATATTGTATGGGTGTGTAAGAAAAGGACTCCCAAAAAGAACGTTTACCGATCAAATCGAGAACGTTATCAAAAAGGTTAGGTCTAGTGAAAAGTATAAGAGCTTGTCTGAAAAGAGTAATGAATGTTGATAAAGCCAGAGAGGTATTTTAGAATCAAAATCGTGAACATATGTATGTATTCAGTGCAAGTCAATTTGATGTTCTAAACTGATGATTTAGTCACTAGGTATAGTGTAATGATAAATATACATTCCAAGATGTATTGAACCATACGGAGAGCTCCTGTGCAAACAGATAGTGCAGTTGGCTAGTTCCAGTCCATAAGCCGCGAGGCGCGCATTTCGTGGGGCAATAAGCGGCTCAGTCGAATACTGCCCCGATCCCGGTGGATCTTGGCGCCCAACGTGGAACAGATTTGGTCTATGCATTATACATAACTACGTATTGATTCTGTTATGCATAAGATGATGGTTTCAGTCATGTTTTTTATCTACAATATGGGTTTGTAACTATTGTTACGAAAGTTCCAAAAAATTAAAAATCTGGAGATATTGATATTGTTTTCAACTTACTACGAGTATATTTTATTTAATGATGTCCAGCAATCAGTCAAATTTGAATAGAAATTACCAGATCTTTCAATGAAATTATGTCTGAACAGAAAGTAGAAATTTGTTTTAATAGATTTAACAAGATATTACAACAACTTCCTGTAGTATGTTACCGTGACAATCTGACTAAAGACATTATGAATAGGACATAACTTCCCCTTATAACATTTGTAACTTTTCGGCAACGTTCATCAATAATTGACGAGTTTGGAAAAGTTTATTTAAGGTAGTAAGAAAACGTTACACCAAACTCACAAACGCGTCCTCCTCCAACCCATAACATTTAAATCTGGACCAAATTGCGATTCTTTTTTAGCCGTAGGTACGAGACTGGTACAGATGTTATTTCATAAAATTGTCTCTGGATTGAATTTCCCAATGCGGACTGCAACGAGAAAAACTTTTTTCATAAAAGTACAGCGAGCCAGTCGGCTGCGAAGCAAGTGAACAGTTGTAGAGGTTACTTAGTAACTTTTATAACCGTTGTATTTGCGTCTAGCTTGTTTGCATTTAATATTGATAGGATCTGCGTTAGCCAACCGATTCCACTTTCATTTCAATTTACTTTCTCATGTTAGACTATTTTTGCTTGCCTTTAAACGTATCATTGTAATAAATATACCTACGCAATGAACTAATTTTGTCTCTGCCATGAGTTTAGTGCGTTACGAAATAAATTTAACAAATTCTATTAAAAAATAAGAGCCGGCAAGACAACGGCAAGAATGTCGAAAGTTTTTTCATAAATGTGCAAGGACCGTGCCGTACCCAGCGTCGAGGCGAACAGCTGACGACTTGCTCGGGCATCGGGTTGTCACGGCCGGACGGGACTTTCTGGCACATGTGCCAGTAAAGTAAAGGGGTATCTCTTGGATTTTATTTATTTGCGCTACTTACAATTTCAACACTAATATATTAGTCACGATTGTACTTGTACTTTCACTTTAATTCTTCTCGATTATCATTTTCGCTTTAGTTCATGCTGCTTAGAATTGAACTGTCTCTGGAAAATTAAATATCTTGTATTTTTGGAAAGGCCTAATGGTATTTACGACATCAATATACATTGACATTAACAGACTGTGGTCGCACAAATTCACGTCAAAAACAATCTCAATACATGACTTTAAATGGAACTGAAATTGAATTGAATTACATGCAGACATAGCTCTTTATCTGTATGAGTTGAGATAACTATTTTGTTTATAATTACTGCAACTCACATGATCACACTGACAAGAAATTATAGTTTGAAATATATTTTAATAAATTCTAAAAACCTGTGTTCTCGCCTTTAAGAATAGAATTACCGAATGTATTCTCGAAAGTACAGGATTAACATATTAATACGTACAGAACGACACCACATTTCTATGGCGACCTGTTAAGTAGGTGTCGCTAAATACGAAAATCTGAAATTCGAGAGAAGATGTCTGCAGCATCTCAAAAAGGCAATCTCTAATCCGTCTGGCAGGCGTAGTTGTACCGTTTATCAATGCGGTCTATGATGATCAAACATGACAAAATAAAAAGCTACAGTCGCTTTGAGAACCTTCTCATGCAAGTCAGTTGAAAAAAGTAATTTTTAGTAACTGACGAAAATCTTCGAAAAGTCAAACACGACATTATTTAGTGTACACTCGAGTATAAAAATATGTATCCACTTTTGAACTATGTCAGATTAACCCTTTCTTGTTCCTACGCAGTGCCTTAAGGGAAATGTAAATTCAAGATGAATATGACATGCTGAAAAAATGTATGTATCCGCTTTTAAACCATGTCACATTCATCTTTAATTGACATTTCCTTCAACACACAATATACAAACAATCAAGAGTGAATGTGACATGGTACAAAAGTTGATACATATTTTTGTACCCGAGTGTACATGTGTTTAAACAATCCGTTGAAATTAAAGTTGCACTTGTCTTTATACCGCAATAGTCGTTAAACATTAGATTAATAATAAAAGACTTATGCTATAACTACATACATATATCGTAATTTGTAACATATATAAAAAATATAACCACATTTTTCCAAGGAGTCTGAAAGTACAACAAAGCTCATTAAAATAATACGATAGCAAAAACGACTCCCGACCATAAGCCTTTTACTTTCATCTCAAAAATATAGACCTCCTTATCCTTTAATCATGTAATGTAAAGCCTTTTTATTAGTACAAAAATAGACTAGATTCGACATTTGGCCTTTATAGAAACAAACGTACGAAATCAGGGACAAAGAAATAACTGTCAATATATCGATTTAACAATTTTGTGAGCCATAAAACAGACAAGATCTTAAAAAGCCGTGCTGTTTGACGTAGTCATTATTAGTCGAAAATCCATTTATACTTGGAAGAAATAGCGCATAATGGGCTGGTTGACCCAAAACCCGTCGATGTGCGAGTCGGACTGGCTCACCAAAGCGGCGTTCGGTTCGGGTTCGCAAAGAAACGTACAGATTACTATTGAAACCTGGAAACAAAGTTACTTTATTTTCGTGAGTTTTTGCGGGTTTCTTAAAAACTATTGGTCTCGAATGGACATGGCTTTATTGTATGAACATGTCAATGTCAACACTTCGATATAGCGATATTCAAACTTTGGAGAGACTGAAGCACTGCCAAAGTCTCGTCTCACGAGTAAAAGTTCTAGAGTGGCAAATGTATCGGGAAACGTGTATCGGGCCGGATCGTGGAGCCGGATGAGGATCTGACTCCGGCTCCATACATTTCTAAAACTATCCTCTCTTAGCATTCACACTAATAATAATAACGCAAAAATGTAAGGTAAGATCTTGTGGAAATTTTCCACTTTGTATTGCAATAGTGTTCCCAGTGGAATGGAAGTTAATTAATCACCCGTGATTATTTTATTACGAAGTCCACGCAGATAAAAACGCTATGCTAAAGGTAATATTCTACATACACAATATATATAAAAAACTCTTAACGGAATCCATGTCTTGATTGACAATCAGTAACGAATACTAATTGCCGCGGTTAGTTTTAGGAAATTTTTTACAAATTGATTGCCAAATTCAACAAAAAACGATTGACAACAAACAATGAAACGCGCCATCGCACGGTTAGTTAGCTTTCACAGAACGTCCAATAAAACAAATATACCCGCGCTGCATGAGCTATCGGTATTACAATATCCATGTGCTATTAGGAAAAAATATAGAAGCGACAATAGACTCACTTAGCAGTAAAAATATCATTTACATACACACGACAACATCTTCCCTAAATGTCTATCACGTGTTTTCAGCACGGAGTAGATTTCTTCTATACTATCACCAGGTTTTCATAAACCACTTCAGCAAAAGCCACTAGCAATTATTTTTGACACCCGTACATAAAAGTCCGTTCGCTAAGGGTCGTCTTTTTTATATGTCGTCCCGACACACGCCGCTTCATCAAACAATTCCGAAAAGAGCTCAAAGCGAGACGAAGTACAGACGCTGGTGAATTTGCATCTTATCATCTTATCGAGGCATCGCAGTGAGGTTGAGTTTGTGACTTTATGGTAACTGATGCGAGTATGGAAAATGTTTTGCGTTTAATTTTATGCACCGTCATGTGTAATCATATATTCCGTTAAGATGCACCGGCACTATCTAACTAAGCGAACGGACCCAGCCGATCGACTAGAAGAGTTCGAAGTTTGTCGTTCTACCAATTAGACTGTCGACCTTTTTAACTGGTACAACTACAATAGAATCGCTTGTGTACACTAAAGAAAACATGGCCTGTGCCTGTGACCCGCCCTCGTAAGGGGAATCGGTAAAGGACTGTAATGTAACCCAGTTCGGTTCACAGTAACTATCCTGCCAATGAGGAAGTGCACGAATAAACCCGTCGTAAATATATAACAGTCATAACAACGTTAACAGTCGCATGAATCATTGCCGGCACTCGAGGGGAGACGTTTGACATTTGGGTATAGTTAATACTAAACGAAATATGTATCTGTTAATTAATGATGCCAATACAGATTTAGGATTAAAGCTTGATTTATCACAGCAAGAAGAGTTTTGTCAAACATAAGATCAGATAATCATAAACTTACGAATGAATTTTAAAAGTAACTGTTACATTATTTAAATGGTGACTTTATTCTACAAACTAACTTTACAAACTTTGCAACAAAGAAAACAACGAAAACAAAGCCAAACAAATGGATAAGGTAACTGAACACGCAAATGGTATTTGTAATGGAAAAATAATTACGAAATATTCATCAGATACTAGCAATTATACGCACGCAACATCAATTCGTACAGTGACAACATTGAATAAACGACCAATACAAATATCACAGACTCAAATAAGAAATTGCAATCTTTGCATATAGTTGCAATGATCACACAATTCTTAAAACGCGTAAGAAGATAATAGCAGTAAACATTCACGGTCTACTACTGATGTTACGCTTACCAGAGATAATGATCAAATGTATCGCAGCTACTCGTATAAAACGTTTTCGCGTTACTCACACGCGATAAATAAAACATTTCGTTATTAAAATCATTGAAGCAAAACTTCACGAACACGCAAAAAGAGAGCAAATGGCACGAAAGTGACAGTATGATGTTTTAATCTGAAATGAACATAAACTCACAAATGAAGTTAAGATCAGTAAAATATTAAACAAAAATGTGATATAGTATATACTCGAATGAAAAAGTGTGGGACGATTCGTCATTGACATGAATGTTTTCATTAATGAAAGTTAACAACACATACTCGTAGGTGTTGATTTTAATACGGGTTATAAAATATTAAGGCACGGGGCATTAGGCACAAATCTTGAACAGACGTCGCCACTTAAAATAAGCTGGCACGATTTCAAGTGCCGCCAACCTGAATGCGAAGTATTCAGTTCATCAAAACCAGATGTTTCCGAGTCCTACGTAAACACGGACATTTGCGAGCGTGTGATTAAACACCGTGCGATTATGTTTGTTTACCTTGTTCAACATAACACACGGACGGTTGCCATGCGTGTGCGGCTGGGTCAATGCAGTTGACACTTACTCTTCATGCAAACATCGCGAGTCGCGTCGTCCTTCGGACCTCAGGATAGATTTAGAAAGACCAACAGAAGAAAACTTCCGGCGTGACAGCGTACTAACGTCATTTAGCATTAACTTCTTTTTTCGTTCGGTTCTTAGCCCCTAGTTGCAAATTGTTTACACTTTGTGTAGTAACGTGATAGAAATCGACTGACTGGTAGAAATGTTGTAGTCTCGATTTTTCATTCCGCGGATTGCGTGTGCTAGATAGATTTACAGACGCAGGTTGATGCAAAATTACTTTTGTCTCTAGCGTAGTTCTTTAATCTATGGTGGTTCTTCAATCGATGGCTTTGTGACAGGACCCGTAACTTTCTACTGTGAAGTTTTATTATTTGTGAACTTAACTAAATTAAAGTTTATCAGTCAAATTGAATGTTATGTGAAGTTTATTTTTGGAATTTAGGTAAGGCACAGAAACCATACACACTTTCGATTCTATGGTTTCTCGTCTAAAATCCACTCGTATCCGCCTCAGTGGAGGCTCACCCTTAAACGCATGATGATTACGTCATAGTTTCCCTATAGTTAGGAAAGTTGTTAGCTCATTTCTGGACAAGCCAAGACTTGCTACTTATTATCGATTCTATTCTTTCGAGCCTTCTATTTACGGAAATGAAATACAATAAAGAACTCTTTCGTGTGAAACTTGTCAATTTTGCATGAATTAAGCTATATAACCGCAATAATTTATCGTGGTGAAGCTAGAAGAGGTTCAACGACATTAAACGTTTTAATGTTATAAACAAACAGTAGTCTTTGGCTCGGATCCAACTGGGTTGGACGGCTCGGGCTCCGGCGCTTCCACCCACTCCCGTTTGAAATGCAACTATTGCTCTATCTTGTAGTACAGCAAATTTTTAGAATTGTTAATTTAATTCAATGCTACGAGTACATACACTTTGTAGACAGTACTCAGATAGCTTACAAAAGTAAAACGGATTAGTTATCTCACATCCTCAACGGGATTTGCTATCATAAACTGTTTTAGTTTATTCTCAGTTTCAATTAAATCGTGGCTACGGTCGCAAGTTACGCAGTTATAGGGGCCCTATTATCGGCATGAAATTTGACTCGCAAACCGCAGGTCTCCCTCGTGGGTCGACATAACTCGACCCGACTTGAAAGCTTTAATTACGTGGAGTGAGTTGTTCACGCAGGTGACTCCTTAATTACAGGGTCGAAATTGAGCTACCCATTCGACTGACACGTTTGCAAACGGATTATCGTGTCCTGTATAATCTGCCGAGAGTGGTTGTTAAGTAAGAGACATGGTTAGAGAAGTGACGCGATTCCCAACAATAATATATCATAAAACTATTTAATCATTTCATAGACAAGATAGTAACTGTTTCAATTTAAGAAATAACTAACTAAAAATAGTACCAAATTAAAAGAACGTGACTTTCAAATTTAGTTGTTTACTCACGATTATTTGCTGTATTTGAATGCCGTGAAAAAATATTCAGGAGAGCAGTATCTAGTCATGTGACAATAACATCTAACTGCGGTCTCCAATCCACCTGTCAATCATGCTGATCGGTGAGGCTTAACTTATGCGGCCGATTTCGGATGTTCCGAATGCCATTTCCAGTGTGAATGTCCGCAGAAATTTCTTTAAATGAGTAATTAATTCTGATTGTACAGATTAAGCAGTAGTTTTTATGATTATGCATTATAGAACAACTCTGCATAATACAAATTCATACCACATACATACAGCCACATCGTCACTTAGCCGCGTCATACACCTATCTGTTCTGTTCTGATCCTAGAACGGCCCGGAACGTTTCTTGCTTGTTCGGGTGGGTGGGTGGATGACGATCGTTACATTTTGTATTACATTCTAGACTTTCGGGTTCAATTATACCGAGATCGTACGTAGGTGTGAGATGAGGCTTAGCGTCAGGTGAAATTGTAGTTAAGCAAGCCAACTATAAAAACTAGGGATGCATTGTTTATGAAGCGGAGCATCGTTTTGCATCTGTAATCGTAGGTTCTGTTCTGTAATCTAGGTTTGAAATAATTATCAGTATTATGAATACTCAATATAGCACACAAACCTCACAGGATATAATACTCCTACGTAAACTGAAGACGCATGAAGTCATGACCAGAAAGATTAGAAATACAGACGAAGACATTACGTCATTCAAGACGTTTGCAATAAACTGATTGCTCGATTTTATCACGGCTCAAGAATGTCACTGAGCCGAGAAGGGTTCCAGTCGTTATTGAAGCAATTACCCTGCTACGAATGCTAATTTCGTGCCTGATCGACGCGTTAAAGACACTTGTATCAAAATTAATGTCTGTAAGATCAAAGTTTAACATAATGGTTATTGTAAAATTGATTAATCGATTTAACCATCATTTCTTACGCATTGTTAAAACAATATTAAAATTTACTTATTTAACTAACTGGGTTCCGAGAGTATTGTAATACGTATAGCATTCAGATATCTAACCAAATTTGACATTTGTATGATCCAGGCGTTACCTTCCTTTATGGTACGCGCTTTCCGGCGAAGATTATGTCAATACATATAAAAGCATTCGTTGGATATAGCGTGCGACTTCTCCATAATAAAATGGTAGCAAATAGGTGGCAGCGCGTTTGTTATTCCGCCTACGTCTGCCTGTTTGAACACACAATTGACTCGCAGCAATAACGTTTTGCTTTACGTACACGCGTGACGCGTGCCGTAAGTGTATCATGAGATTCACGAGATACCCCAATATATTCCGCTATTATACGATATTCAACTTTGACCTTCAGTGAGAAAATAGACACAGATATCTTATAATTCCAAAGTCAATAACTAATTATTGCATCTGATATTTATTTGAGTAGTCTGGAGGTATGGATTAATTGCCGGAATGTTTAATGCTTGATGCGTACAGTACAATACGTAATCTAATAAAGACAATCAAACAGTGTATGGTGGAGAGCGGACAATCACTGATCAGATAAACGCCTGTTGGAACTTCAAACACAAACGTAGAAAGAAGACAGGCATATATACCTACTTGCATTAATACATGTAATCTATGTTCAGAGACCAAAAAAGAAAAAGCAAATACTAATCTCGTCGAGAACGGGCTTTAATGTAACACAGTCCGTTGTGTCAACAACAGGAGGCAGTGAGCCGACCGCTCACGCCCTGTTGTTGAAGGGTGTGAGTCTGTTACGTCCGACATTCTAAAATATCCGACAAATTAAAAAGGCCGTACGGCGAGGCCGCATTATTTCGGCCCGCGTCCATCCCTCGTGAATCCAATTTACGGTCCTGACACGACGTCTCTACATAATGGGTTTTCGGGCTCGAAGCCTACACTCAGACACCTTCTAATACGCGATTAACGGGCTTTGAAATAATGAAACGTTTAATAAGATTAACCAAAAACAATATAAAACACTTCTTTAGTGTTGCTCACACATAATGCCCAAGAACACTTGTGGAATCAGATCTTTGTCTTTATGTCCGGCCACAGAATTGTTAATAGGTTTGGCTATCCTGTTTCTCTAATGCCTGGTGAGCCCTGGTGTACAGGCACAGTACAGGTTGTAGGAAGTGGTGACCCAGTTAAACACAAACTATTGATTTTCATTAAGAAAGTACGAGTAAGTTTTGGGAATTCCACATACGTACATATCAAATTAAGGTGGACAAGAAAAATTGCTCGAAATTAGAAACAAACAATGAGAATGTGGCACTCTAGTGTGTTGACGTGTTTTCTAATGTAACAAGCATATACGATATACTCGTATGTGCCGGTTGAACCAGTAAACGTACAGATGCAGGGTCTTATTTTGTTGAGGTAATATTTAAAAACACTAAGTGCTCACGAATATGTACTTCATAAAGCACACACGGCTGTTTTGAGGTACAGTGGAGTATGCTTTTAGCTGAATTGCCTGAAAAGGATGATTATACAGTGCTCAGCCAAGACTTGAAAAACGAATAAAAAGCTTCGTTGAAAGATTTCCCCAGGAACATAAGAGGTAACCGTACTTTAACTTTACGTGAAAAGATGTACATCCTATACAGTTATGAAAATCAAATATTAAGTTGTAAAAGGTTTTTACGAGTAAACAGGCCATCATATTTGCAATAATCCGTTTTGGATTCAACCAAATTGGAACAGAAACAACGCTTCATTAAAATACAGATCTCACAGATGAGTTCCACAAAGAGTAGATATGAAATGTGAAAATTGTTCCCGAACAAACGAATTAAAATGGACCTGGGCGGATCACACGGATAACACAAGATCCAAATATTTAAGGGATTCCTAGTAAGAAACAGTGAGCAATTCACAGCGAATTCGGCTTCTCTACTCAACTCACGCACGGACGTTTAGGCCTACAACCCATTTCGTTCAATGTCCCCCAAATATTCGGAAGATGTCGCCCGATATCAAGATTTCATTCTACGTAATACACCACTCTCTTCTCAACCTTTATCGATCGAATTATCCCTAGTATAAAAAGATTCCTACGCATTTTAACATTGGGACACCTATACTGCTGGGTTTAACTCGAAATTGTGTATCTTGGTCCACATTTCAGAGTGTATTTATTTGAATGGTATGAAAAACGGAAACGATACAGTGACAGTAATATGTAGATGTGAATTTATTGCGAGTGTCTATGGTAATGTGTTACAATGAAGTCGACTTATCAACACTTAATCGACCGCAGATACATCAGCTCCATAAACATGGTGTAAGCAACACATACAAGAGATTGACCACTCAGAAAGTCAAAGTATTTATTTTAAAAAAATGTAAATTTGTTAAAATTTATTTTAAACCTCAATGAATCCCATTGCATAAAAAGATTCTGTAGATAAGAAAAGGCGAAAAAAAGGGGTCAAAATGTCGTATTCGAAGTCCTGTTAAAATGAAATTTTAAGATTTGATTTGATGGTACGGTATCATTTCGATGTGTGATCAGAATAATGATCAGCCCATGTATCTCCGTGTGAGTTTCGGTCAAGTGCGAGTCGGACTCGCCCATGAAGGGTTCCGTAGCAGCAATTAACATAATATAAAAGTTCGTGTAGTTCGTTGTATTTGAGTTGATTGAATGTAAGGTAAATTGCGGCTTCCGATTTATGACGTATTAAAAAGAACTACTTACGTACTCTCGTTCAAGCCAATTTTCGGAGGAAGTTTGCATAGTAATGTACTAATGATGTATTATATATTTTTTAAGTTTTATCATTCTCTTATTTTAGAAGTTACTTTGGGGACACACACATTTTACCACTTTGGAAGTGTCTCTCGCGCAAACTGAGAACTTTAGAAAAAAATGATATTAGAAACTTCAATATCATTTTTGAAGACCTACCCATAGATACACGTATAGGTCTGATGAAGAAAAAAAATTGAGTTTCAGTTCTAAGTATGAGGAATCTACGAAGGGACGCTTACTTCCAGCAGTGGCCTAATGAAGCTGGTAATGAATTGAGCATACGGCATTATATTAATACGTTGTACTAACTATATCAATCGTATTAAAAAGTAGGTTTGTCTCAAGACGTTGGATTATTAAATATTTGGAATGAGTAAATGTCTCAGCTCAGGCAGTGGGTAATTTTGAGTGACAAACGAGCGGTTGAGCGCCGGCTGCGTCTCAAGCCGGAGTCCGTCACGTGCGCTCGGTAAATAAAATACGTTCGAGTAAGCCGCCCCTCGCCCCCCACTCCCGTAACCCCGCACTCCCTCACCCACCCACAAAACTCGGGATGACAAATCTCATTCTCTATGCTAATTTCTAGGGTCTGTCTCCAGGCTATATCCTTTTGTGTTTAGAGAAACAAAAACACCTGATTTCATCTGGCCATGTGTTTCATCATGGCATTAGAGTATAACTGCCACATTTCTTCCCGTCAGTGTTGTAAAAGGTCACCAAGAGAAAAGGAAAAAGAATGAGGAGCAAACAGCGATCGCTAATCCATCTGCTATATTATGAATTATGACAAATAGACTGCAGCTTATAATGAGTTAATAACATAAGATTTTTCTCCCAAAAAGTAACTCACATCCGTTCCTATCAAAAGAAAGCAGACCTTGGTCCAACATGTACTGCACACGTAGATATAATCGCAGTGAGTTAAATACGGCAAACAGCCGCCATAAACCGCCTCCCTAACCGAAATGCTCACTTAGAATTTCATGCGCCGTTTAGGTAAAATTGAAGAGCTCCATCACGTGTAATGATAAGCCACGATAATAAAAGAGAAATTGTACGTTTTCCGCATTTTACGTCGGCATCGGTATGGATAAGGTCCTCCAGCCACGGTCCGGAAGAGCGAGCCGCCGAACAGCGCGGACGCACGCTGAATCACAAACTAGAAAATCAGTTCATTGTTGTCAACGGCTGAATATTCAGTTCCTCCACGCATTTACTTGAATGGAATTTGCATGTAGATTCGCAGAGGTGTCGCATGACAATAAATAAGATACCGTCATAAATGATGTCGTGTGGTCTAGTCTACTTTAGAACAGGACCGTCCCATGTCATCCCGCGGGTGTCGTGAAAGGCGACTAAGGGAAAACTATTCAGGAGATAGGCAGCAGCATCTACCTCAGAAGCAGGGAAACATCCACTGCTGGACATAAGCCTCCACATTGACCGGTCTAGCGACTCCCCGCGACCTTAACTAGGTCGTCAGTTTATCTAGTAAGGGGACGGCCCGGTACACGCTTCCCGGTACGTGGTCAACATTCGAGAACTTTTACTCCCCATCGATAATCGGTTCTTCGGGCGATGTGGCCTGCCATTTCCTTCGTTCCTGACTCGTCGAGCTATGTCGGTGAGCCCTGTTCGTCTACGGATTTCTACAAACCGGATTTTATCTTGCAGAGAAATTCCAAGCATAGCTTTTTCCGTTGCTTGCTGAGTGACTTTGAGCTTGTTTATTCGGCCTACAGTAAGATATTTGTCTTTAAACAATGACACTTAGACATTTTGGGCGAGATTTTGGCAGCCGAGTTTGATTCGTCAGTTGTCCTCTTTGTCGAAGTTGGAACTAACTGCTTGAGCGATCTTTACGTCTACCTACGTAACAACAACATCTTACTGCGATCACCAATCTGTCTGCCAAGCGTAGTGACTAAGGCACAATGGAAAGGCTAATGCCGCGATCTATGAGGGAGGCTGACAATCAACAGTGGATTCGTACAGCCGATTATACTGATGATAAATGGAGTATGGATTAACGGGACTTTATGATTAAATTACTGAAGCTAAATTTTAAGCTCGAAGAATTCTACATTTACTAATACGCGCCGCTGTAGGTCGGAATTTCGATGACCTCGACACAAAGAAGCAACGTGCCCTCTGGAAATTCTGTACCGGACCAAAACATTCCCAGCGCGGGACCGGACCGGACCGTGGTTATAATTACAGTTTCGTCAATAAAAAAACTAATATCTTAAGCTTCCGTTTTCCACGTTTATGTTAAATCAAGTCTAATTTAAATACTCATGTCAACGTGTTCCATTGTTCATGACAAATACGCGGTTTCGTACAAAACAAAATAATGTTTGCAATCTCAATTAGATTAGTATATTAGACAATATACGTCATAAACGTGATGACATACGGAACCGAAAAGTGGTCATTTACTGTTGGCCGAATAAACATGCTCAGTCACTCAGCGAGCTGGAACGAGCTATGCTCGGAATTTCTCTACGTGATAATCCGGAATGAGGAAATCTGTACACGAACTAAGGTCACCGACATAGCTCGACGAGTCAGTGAAAAGGGGTGGCAATGGACAGGCAACATCACTCTAAGAACAGATAACCGATAGGGAGTTAAAGTTCTCGATTGGCGACCACGCACCGGGAAACGTGTAGCGGGCCGTCCCCCTACTAGCTAAACCTAAGACCTAGTAAAAGGTCGCTTGGATTCTCTAGATGCCTTATGTTCAAATGTTTTCCGGCTTGATGATATACGTTATTTACGAAATAACTCCAAATACATTTACACATAACGTCAACAGTTTAATGTTTAATAATATTAATAAAAAAGTCATGTAAATATAATGTTCAGTGCTACACAAAATAATGTAATCAATTTCAATTATACTTATTAATATACTAAACTACTTCAACGTTATTTAATGAAATAACTAAAAAGAAAGCTGTATATAACAGTTAAACTAGTAGTTTTAAATGAACGCTAGCTGGCCTTATTGCAGTCCAACTGAGGTAAAAACCACATTTCAAATTTTAAAACACCCTTTTACCCTATTTTACGAAGCAAAAGGCGTCGAACTCTGTTAGCGGGCAGAGTCTGGGCACAGAGGTCCTCGTGCATTAGCGCGTAGAAGCCTAATGTTTACTTAACGCTACTTTTTGTTTGCCCAGCAGGCTTTGTCGACCCCGCCGCTACTCTAACCTGTTGGACTCTTTACATTCATCCACAATACACTTGTCTTTTCCCTCCCATTTGTATAGCCGTTCCACTCTCACTAATGTTGTTTTGAAGTCTCCTTTTATATTATTTGCAGAACTTTGACTTCCATTTCAAACGTTTTTTATATAAACGACACCAAAATACAGACATCACTGGTTTGTCTAATGAAATAACTCGTAGCGAAATCAAATGTTCTAATTGAGGATGTTGAGGGCGGAAATCGAATTTTGCGCTCCTTTCGTTTACCTGATGAGAAGACGTGACTATCGTTACCCTACTAATACAATAAATGTGAAAGTGTGTTTGTTATTTTATTCTTCTTTTATACAGCAACGGAGCAGAGTGATACACAAATTTTGTTTATTTATTTATTAAATACGGAGCATCAACAGTCTCTCGTATTGAATATTTGAATTTATACATTAAAAAGATCTTAATCTGATACGAGAACCAATTACAGATGCACACAACATTAATGTAGTAAGTTACATATTAAAAACAAGATAAAATATAGATTAGATTAAATAGAATTAAATATAAAATTGAAATTCACAGATTGCTATTGTAACGCCAGATGAGTGTTTAAAGTCCACTTAAATTTGGGTAATGAGTTAGAAAATATATCTATTTCCGGCAAGTCCCTGCATAGCTCATTGTATTCTGTACAAATTCTGTCTAAAGGAGATTGTTTATAGGCCAGATAGTAAAAAAAGTATCCAAAAAATCAAAAATGTTTATTTCGTTTACAGCCTTTACAGTACGTAGAGGCTCTCCTTTTAAGTATAGATAATACTTGTATTAGGAGGCCCCACTCTTCCACACGGATAATAGCTGCAGCAAAAGGCTGATTAATAAAATATATTTCAGGTTGGTTATTTATGGTATGAAGTATGTAAAAAGAATTTATAATATCAATGTGAAAAGAAAAGTTTAACAATATTTGACCATAAAAATGAATCATGGAAAAAACATAAAAACTAATTAAAATTGTGGACATACATACATATAATTTATCCTGGTAAAGTAATCCCATGCGATAATTTCTTAATCTACACAAACGACAAACAATACATAATCATTAATTTGTTCCAGTAATTTCTGAAGTCCACGCAGATGAAGTCGCGAGCAAATTCTAGTCAAGTAAGTTATAAACGTAGGTTCTGATAGGTAGTACATAAAGATGGATTTGTAGAAGGTAAATGAATATATGGCGAGGAACGCGGGAATAAAGTGTCAGGCGCGTGCAGGCAGGAAATCGTAGCCGTCGACGAACCATCGTGTCGCCGGATTGGCCCGTAACGCGGGGTCCTATATCCGCCGCGAAATGGAACGTGTTTCCACTCACGATATCACAAACATCGATATCAGGTCGCATAGGGTCGATGATATACTGTGTACCGTACCTGACAGACTGACTTTAAATACAAATCTAAATATGCTAATAAATCAGTAAATGACTCATGTAACTATATACCATACGTAGTATATCATCGATGTAATTTAAACAAGCAGGCTGCTTACCAGAATATAAATCTTGCCGCAGATATTTTATTTGCGCCGTATCGGTTGCTGAGGTATGACAGCGTACAAACAAACTTATGATTTATTGGTACCACCCAACTAGTTTTCTATCAAAACCAAATTGTGACTACAATAAATTATTGATTCGACTAAAGAAAATGTACAAAATTAACAACGTGCGTGCTTATTTTTTATGAAATTAATGAATGATGCATTTCTTTTTTTTTTCGTGGATTTGAAATGAAAAGTGAATGACATACAGTCATTTAAGTTGTGAGTTAGTAATGTCTGTCACGCCAATTAATCTAGTGAAATCGCTATTAAAAAGTATTAAATACAACACCAGTTGAACGCACGTATAAAGTATTGTTTTCTCATCGAAAAAGTTACATTATTACAACGTTAATACGCAACAAAGAAAGATTATAAGTTATGACAGAGATCTTCCTTCATCGACAGCTAAAATTTAAATCCAGAACTTGATCAGTAGCAGACTAGCGATGTTCGAACAGCTTTATACGTGCGCTTCCCGGAATGATTCGTACAAATCAACTCTGACAAGAGATCGACTGTCATGTTTATGGCACATAAATATTTGTGGAGCAACAATATTAACCGCGAGTACGCATAAGCCAGTGCCGTCGTTAACATGAATACAGTGGCATGTGTGATCAGATCAATGATCATGTATCGTTCGTTACCGTATCGACAGTCGTAAATTCCCTCCGTATCTCAATCGTACATTTGCGGTCGATGTTCGTGTCACATTGGCTTTGTAACGGCTGTGATTCAGAACCAGCTTCCGTCTAATCATTATCGGATATTCCTCGCTTTCCTGCTGTGCGCCCAAGTATAACTGTGACTTTCATATATACTCTCGCGTTTCTCTTATCAGTACAATAGCTGATAAGAGAAGAACGTGAGATTGTTTAACGATTCAAATTCTCATACATCGTTAAACGTTTTTAACATGATAGCTTTTACGAATACCTAACAGAAACACAATGAATCTGATACATGCATGACAGAATAGAAGAACGTGAAGAGTGTATCCGCCTATAAAAGGATTTCAACGTTTAGATTTCGGAGACACAATAAAATCCTCTCAGTTACCACACAAAATGTAGCCAAAAATCGTGGGTTAAACGTCGCCGCATGTCACAGGCCGTCACTCCCCGGAAGAGAGCAACACCCGAATTAAATTCCAGCTTCCAATGCCTCACGTTCCCGCTCGCAGCACAAATTTCACGAAAAGTTAGTAGAACTGCGGAGGTTTTCAAAATTAGCTGCGTTATTTAGCCGCGAACTCAAACTGTGAGTCGCTCTGTACAGTACAGTCAGCGTGCGCTGCGGTGTGGCGTATCACATTTCGTGCTAACGACGCATCGCATAACCGAAACAATTGCGGAGTGGAAAAGCGAGTTATGTGCGACGTGAGGGGAGAGGACAGGCGAGTGCATTAAGATAAAGCGCGTTGGGCGGCAGCCAGCGTCTCAAGTGTCCGGCCGGTGCCAAGCGCCAGCGTGGTGGCCCCGGCCCCGCCAGCCGCAGCGGTCGCCGGCCGGCCAGCCCACTCACAACACCCCGCGTGCTTATATATGACATTACACGCAATGGGTTAACTGCTATTAGATTTATGAGTCTTGAGGCAATCTTAAACAACATTATTACTACACGTTAGTTCACCCTACGAATAGTTAGTTGTTGGTCGAGATCATGCAAACTAGTTTAGAGGGGATGTATAAAAGAGGATTATAAAATAAAATCTTTACAAAATTAAGGAGGCCCAGTGCCAGTTTTTCAATGCTGCGCACGTCTCTATCAGCATTTTACGACGCTAGTGTGTGGTGGATGGAATGAATAATATTGCCACCAATCCAATTTAGTTTCAGAAACTATTCAATTATGGAATCAAAAACTTATAATCTCTAAATACAGTGTAGCCTGTGACAGGTGAAGGCCATGACAAATCGCTTAGAAGTTTGACATTTAGATATGTCACATTTCACTCTCACCCGCAACGGGAGGTTTTAAGGGTGGTTTTTACCTCCGCGCTGGTTATAATTCTGACTAAGCTGTATTTGTTTCTAATAGGTCTACTTTTCTTATCAGCGAATCTAAAATTTAGTCTAAAGTCTGATTTAGAAATAATAAATGAATGTTGTTGTACTAAATTAAATTTAGCCTGAACCGTGGATGTTGTGACGCCGAAATGTGAGTTACAATTTGTTTATCCTAAAATGTAAGACGAGAAAATATTGTCGCGACATTTGCCTTTCGTCGTAATTTGACTAGAATGTCAACTAGTATTCCGTCAAGTGTCGCGTCTGCTCTCTTTATTAAACATTTTGCATAAGAAGTAATATTGAATCAGTCACACTTCTTCATATAGTATATTGTATAACAAAGCGCGACGCTTCGCTCTTTTAAAGATTGGAGCGTTAGACAAGTTCTCTACTTTACCCCTGTGAATATATTTGCATAACTTCCGCGCTTCAGGTGCCATCTTTAAAGTTTTTAATGTAACGTAAAATTTCAGACCCGTAAATGTAAATTTTGAAGTAAGTATTGCGTAAAAGGAGTAAAATCAATCATGTACTAAAGAAATACTAAAACAATAAGTTTCATTTTACCTTCCGAAGTTCATTTAAAGTGTAAAAGCAGAAAAGAAGTCATAACTTCAATTCAAATAATCTTTATTGCAGACACATACACACACAAAACAAAACATAAAAGAACATAAAAGGTACAAATAAGGCGGCCTTATCGCTGAGAGCGATCTCTTCCAGGCAACCTTAGGGCAGAAGAATCCTATAAATAAAATATTAAATATTCTAAGAACTAATTCTAATAACTTCTTAAATAAGAATTGAAATGATTTGCGATACCCGAAAGATTTATCAAGACGAGATAATAGACAATTTATGTTACCTCGCCAATCACTGTCTCGGATGTACCGGTGCACGCAAATATCCCGGATATTTTAACCCCATTAGCTGCAAGGAGTTGGAAGGGAGAACCTGGTACCCCGATAGCTAGACGAGAATCATCCCGGTACATCGTTCAAAGAAATGAGCGGTGATAATGAAGTCTTCCAATGTAGCAGCGAGCGTCGACGGGTAAGAGGCAAACAAAATAGTAGCGGGAATATGAATAAGAAAACTCAGTGTATTGTTGACTTCATAGATCTTACAATAGAAAATTCTTGTTTCTCTGCGGAACTAAAGATTCTTATTCGACTTAATACTAACGACGAATATGTGTACTAAGGACATAGTTTCATCGGTGAATGCTTAAGGCCGCGCAGATTGTTCCAAATACGGTGATGTAGGGGTCTTGATGACAGAGCTCCCAATGTCCTTGCACCATATTCATTATTATGATTTGGGTCCCTCTATTTTTTGGGATCTAAACTATTCATTGCGGGGGGCGGGGGTGTAGACGGGGGGAAAAGTTTAGAAAGGGAATTGCCCATCTATGGCCTAGGTCATCCAAGCAAAGGCCAGAATTGTGATATACACAACAAGAAATAAAAAATAAAAAAAAGAATTTTCATCTCATGATCACTACGTAATTAACTCGTAGGAAAACCACAAAACAATAAGGAGTTTATTTTAGATTTTAGTACTAACAGATCTTTAGGACTTTAAAATGGCGTATCAACAGTGTTGCCATTAACTAACAATTTATAGAATATCTATTCGATTTAATCGATTCATTTATCTAAGAAATCGATTACCGTGAGTAGTACACATTTAATTATCGTTACTCGAGTGGATAGCAAAACTATCCGAATGGATTGACAAAAATAGCAACAATATTGGTTTATTTATTTAATACTTGATTTAGTTCACGACTCCGTCGGCGCATTTTATTTTTCTGATATTAGTTAGATATATTTTAAATCAATCATAGCTTTTCAATTTGAATTAATCCAATCTATGAACGACACTACAACAGCACTGTGTATTGAGATCTTTAAGAAAAAGATTCATTTCAAATATCTCAACAGTCGTTTAATAATTATCGTAGACGTATTACCTATATGATGAAGAAAAAGTTATTCAATCAAATGAGATGAATATGTAGTTGTATGCAGTATGTATTGGAGTTCATACTGACATGCATGCGTAGAAAGTACCGTTTTGACTGTATTTTATAGCGCGACACGATCCTTACGCACGATCGTATGTCTCGGCGTACAGCATTAAACAAACGCGTTGTGTATTATGTACCTATCGCGTTCAGATGTTACGTCCGGTGAACGGATGCCCTAAGCATATATTCGACATGCTTGTGTGAAGAAATGACATAAATGTAACGCGTTGTTAGTCCAGACGGACCATCCGTGTATAACAAAATCGAAAATACCAATCGATATTACCAATCGATTTTTAAATGGCAATTGGCAACATTGGCGTTGACGCTGTTTGACATTGACAGAGTTAACCTAGTTAACATCCATTACATATCTGTCGTTTTCGTGCACTTTCAGTGCATTTTCGTTGGGTTTGAATCGTTTAATGATTTCGTGTTTTTTGTATCTATTCTCTTCAAACGACCCTTGTTTTGATAATGGACCCTGACGCTGAACCGAACCTTGTTGACCCGGGCACGAATTTGGACACTGTCTCTACTTATGACGAAGGCCCTGGCGCTAACGTGGACCCTGCGCCCGCTTTATACGATAACCCTGGCGCACTTTTGGACCCTGGACCTTCACATAATGTCAACCCTGGCTCGAATCTGGAACCTAGCAGCAATTTTCGCTGCGTGAATTGCAGGGTAGCTATGAGGAAGTTACGACGTCATATTCTAGAAATTGTAGAAGTGCGATCGTTTACACAACAATGGCTTCTTCCTCAAAATGTAAGTACACTACCTACTAGTATACTTTTATGTGACAATTAGGTTAGGGTGTACAAAGGGGGGCGCTGAGGGAAAAACAACTTAGAAAAGTCCTGCCTTAGCGCCCCCTGGGTGTAATTTATTGATACTTTAGTAACCTGATGAAGTAGATTATTTGATGGTAAGTGATGATAAAGCCATTGGATGGAAACTACTTGGCAGCATACTTAGGCAAAATAGTATTAGCTAGCTTGATAAATGTAGAAAAACGTGTGATATGTGTAGTCACAGAGACAAGTAACTAAGCCATGAAGGGGTTATATAATAATGGTGGCAGTTCCTTTATCATGATATTGATTTTATTCAATTTTTCAGGTGCATATTTCAAGTGAGGATTATGTTTGTCATTCCTGTTGGACTGCAGCGTGGAATGTGGAATGAAATTCACCGACCACCACAGGAAAATTCGCCCAGCTTTTCTAGTCACAGACTTTTTTGTATTTGCTGTGGTTGCTCCTTACGAAGTGCAAGGTTTCATATGCTGCGAGGAGGTTCTCCTCAAGAAAATCAAATCAGAGATATTATTGCTCAGCAGATGACTTAAAGACAGGTAAAAAAGCTTTTTTAAATGGTTTTTGAATACACATACACAGCAATTCTAGTCATAATTCATGAAATCACTTATCCAGTTCCACTAATCAAACATTGTATTGTATTTATAAATATGATTATACCTTACACTCGGAGCTGGTGGGGGGTAAAAGTTCTCGAGTGGCGACAACGTACCGGGAAGCGAGTATAGGGTCACCCCCCTACAAGGTGGACTGATGACTTTCTTGAGGTCACGGATGCAAGTGGCTAAGGATCGGTAAATGTCGCTTATCACAAAGTAGGCCTATGTTCAGAAATGGATGTTTCCCGGCTGATGATGATAATGATTGAAAGAGTTTCAGTTTAATTAAAGTATGCTGTATTTTTTCAGGTGCAGAACTCTGATCATGTCTGTCATCCTTGCTGGCAGATAAGTGTCAGAGCAGCTGCATGTGCAACATCAGATGTACACTCCGTCACTTCTGGTTCTCAATCAGCGGAGCCCTCAAGTGCTCCTTCGGTAGAGACTGAAAGCACTCGTTTATCTGAGGCATCATCTTAAGTCGGTGCAGTACCTACGATTGTGCTGCCCAATTATGTTAGAGCCCCTGACACTCAAAGACGCTGCTGTTTTCCTGGATTTAGCAGCTCTAATGTTCCCCCTTCCATAAGAGTGCGACTATTTTGCGATAGTATTGCGGTATTAAGTCCATTTTCAGGTTTGATGATCAGAATTGATAAAACTATGCTATTTTTGCATTAATTGGTATGAATCAATAGTTAATGGTATAGTAAAAAGTCTTTGTTAAAAAATAAATAAATATTTTTAGTAACTATAGAAATATGGTTTTATTTCTTAACGGCGAGTTATTTTGTTAACCGATATTGGCCAAAAGGAGTTGATAACAATACATACTAACATTTTAAACACAGGTCAGGACTGGCCACTGAGGGCCGAGGTTTCTATGAAGAGTGGGCATTCTCCTTTGTTATAGTTATTATAATAGTAATACGTTTTAGTATTTACTTTTGCCACCCACATTTTAAAAGGGGCATGGTCAAAAAGACGCTGTTTTTTAAACCGACATTGTCTGCATACTCCTTGCAACCACAGAACGTAAAGATAAAGTTATAGACGAAACGCGTTCACGGGGATCCTTTCCAAAATGACTGTTTTGTGAATAAAATCCAAAAGTGGTTTATTCAGAAGTAAAAACACTTGGAGCAGTTGTTATAGCTTTTATTAGGAAGTTTATTCGAAGAGTTTGTAAGAATCTTTCAAATAAGTGCTTTGGTTGGAATTACCAACGCTCTACAAACTTTGTGATCATTCAAACGTTATGAATTCGCGATGAAATAAATATATAAATTATGTGGCTCATTGAATTTCAAAATTACTATCTAAATGATGCTTTTATCTTTACTTTGCAACAAAATAGAAATAATGTTGAGCTTTTTAAACATTGCCAGATTATCTACCGAAAAAACGCATGAATTCAATATAACAATCTCCGTAAGAAACTGTCTGCTGCTACATACAGAACTGATATCAATGTCAATAAACGTAACCCCTTCTCCCAAAGAGCAATAAAGGATGTGAGGTACGTCAGTTGGTTGGATGACGTCGCCAGTTTCTTTGAAGCGCATCCTCGGAGACAATAATGAATTCAGGCCCGTTGAGAGGCGCTAGGAAGTGCTCGCACGCTCCACTTTGCACCTTCTCCCTCATAAAGCGATTAATGACAACCCGAGGTCTTTGAGACTTTCGATCGGAATAAGGAAATAAAATGCAATCACCGTAACGGCTTCCTTTAGGAGTCGGGTCGCTGCGACGACGGCCCCGGCGATTGCAATAAAACATTTTAAAACTTTGTCACTTAGCAGTATCTCTGATTTATACTGGGGAGTAATAACAGCTTCAAATAGAAATGAATTTAAATGGAAATACTTGAAATAAGTGCTTTTAGTTAGAAATTCGATTGTTTGGAAAAGACAAGGCTAATGAAAGTAAAGGTAATAATGAACAAATGTTAGGGAACAAAGGGCCTTACTTCCATTATACATCTAATCGGACACCTACTATAAGATCCGACCGATCGAAGTCCGTTTAAAATTCTAATTTCAGATTCATACAATTAGCACCCAATCCGAAAGCAATAGAAAACAAATCTTTTGGTAGGGAAACTAATTTCAGAGAGAGAAGCCTCAGTTTTATATTAGTCAATTGTTATATAATAATTAAATTATAATAGACTTATTACGAAAGTCAAAGCTATTAAACATTTGGATAACATACACACATACGTATACTAATAATGATAATTTACGCGACATTATAAACAAGAATTACATTTTATACTACTAATCGAGAAAAAACAAATAAATCCATGCCTACTATAGGAACATATGATCGCGTATTTTATGTTGAGTTGGTTGAGGGTGTGTTGAGTTAACCAGCAGAAAATGATCATGTGCCTACAACAAATCATAAGATAGACTCAAGATAATATAGGTTTTTAGCAAATACGGATTTTGTCTATCAACTTTACTGCCAAGACATGTCAGCCCTCAGCCCGGGAAATACATTTCCTGTCTTATAAACATATTCCTGGGAAAGCGCTGACGTAACTCAAGGAGACGTACGGAATCATGTTTTGACGGAAAACGTAAGCTCCGGGTATTTACGTAAGTTTTATTTCGAATCGAACGTGGAATTTTCTTGTAGACTTGGATAGAATTTAGAAGTTAGTTGTTAAGAGTATAATATTTTTAGACTTTAGCTACCGCCATTGAAATCTTTAGAACTTATCAAAGAAGAAGATGGTCCATAAAAACATGTCTAAATATTTGGTGGAAGGAACACAGAAGAAAAACATGGGGTTACACATATGAGATATGATAATTCTACGGTGTCGAAAAAAAGACTAAGCGAAATATACATTGCCTGCTTTACAGGGTCTGGGAAGCAGGCACAGTATCTAATTAGGCAAATGAATTAACAACATCCATTTTACAACATTCACCAATCCATTAGTCGTGTGGTGATTACGGCAGATACCCGTCACGCCAGGTTCATATTGAACAGTGGACTATTTCAGCTGATGGTAATGATTAATGATTCAGTTCCTACCTGATCAGTCTACACAAATTTGCCCTGCGTGTTCATTTCAGATATTCATTATTTAAACGCACAGTATCGTAAATGCATAGAAACATACGTAGTAACATAGTAACTATTAAACAATAATGTGAACAATGCGGTACTATTAGTCGTGACTGGGCATCTAGTTAGCTTGCTAATGTGCAATCGAACAGCATCGGTGGCTCGTTAATTATGCGTGCACTCTATGAATTCCAATCAAACTAGTAGTCGTACTGCAAGGTCGCTAGTGGCGCCAGACATCAGATAAGATACGCTAAAAATTACAAATTAAAAACTATAAAATACTTTGTCGTGATTGACTGACCCAGAAATCAACGCACGTGTACTGTACACCGACATGTATCTAATTAAGCAGGTATCTTTAGTTAGAGGTATATTAAGAAGGTTAATTTTCTAATATTTGGGCGACCGAGCTTTGCTCGCAGTTCTTTAAAAACAAACAAAAACCTTATTTCTGCCCCTAAACACACAAAAAACAAAAATAAAAGCAATTTTCCAACCGGGATTTGAACGCGGATATGTCGGACGGAATGACACGTGTGAACCACTCGGCTAAAGTGATTATGTTTGACAGCGTGAAATTTCCTATCATATTTAGCGTCGAATAATGCGAAAGAAAAAGCGCATGAAAACTCGAAAACACGCGTTTTCCCAGACATGAGACCCCCAAAGGTATTAGATATTAGATAGATATATAAGTAGCCCTAGTCCAGGACAAAGACCATTTTTATCTATAACTCTTGAAGTCAACGCAGATGGAGTCACATGCGAAAAGCTTGTTTAAGTAATAAAAATATTGGATAAAGCAGTAGGAGAAGCAAAAGTGTTCTTAGATTAAGACGGAATTCCCACTTATATTTGTTTAATGAGCAAACATAAACAAGAACTTGTTCAAAGGGTGGAAATGTCTCTGCTTAACCGACGCGACCCGGATTTCGAGCCAAATATTTATTTTAATTACATCTTGGTTCCTTCAAAGCTCAAGTTAAATGTCTCAACCGCCTACCACCGACAATTTCCGAAATTAATTTAACGCTGTTAGGAAAAACATCTCCAAAAGTAATTAGTCCAATTTTAATCTAAGGTTAAATTTCAAATTAGAGGGTTAGATACCATCAACTCAATATTCACTCAATAATGAATATATAAAAATACGTAACTAAGGGCAATTAACGTTAGAAGAGCAAAGCGAAAAAAGTTATCCACTCCAGCAGAATCCTGGTGAACAGTCCCTCCAGGGAAATACACTCGAAGTAATACGACTAGCATATAATCTGTGAGACCTGGTTTTACGCGATTAAAATATATTCATTTTCTGTGATCGCTTAATCGGAAATGAACATTCAAAGGGGAGTTAATTAAAACTGCAGGCGGGAAGCTAGGCGAACGAGGGCCAGAGAGAGAGACAATAAACCGTCATAGCTCCTGTCACGAACAACCTCAAACGGAGATCTAAGATTATGTAGTACTCCAGAAGGATATTTACTTGGCGCTTGCTTTAATACTGGATTAGGTACACCCGTAACTACACAGAGAATCATCTATTGATTCGCGAATATATCAATAATGAAATAGCAAAATTTTGCTAAAAGGAGCGCCTAGTAAGTTCATCGCGGTTAATAAATTAGAGGCGTTTGGTATGAAAATTAATAGGAAAGTTGGCAAAGAGCAGCATCTGCTTGCGTTCTCGTATCGCATTCCGAGCATTGCAAGGACGAATCTTAAGAAAATACATCTGCGCATAAATTCAGAACACGTCCGGCGATATAAATTTATAACGGCGGAACGGAGCAGAGCACCGACAGACTGTGCGCCGCCCGCGGTGTAGCAGCCGCCTGCGAATTTATTAAATAAATTAATTGAACCAAAATGAGCGACGGCTTGAATATTGAACGTGCCCAAACACTTTAACTTCAAATGTCATAACGGCTTAAATCATTGAAAATAACAGGGTTGGGATTCTCGACATCGTAAAAACAAAAGGATTTTAATTAACAGATTACTCGGAAATACTGTTTGATTATCTATCAACATTCCATAGCACTAGGTTAATATATAGCATATTTAATATGTAAAACTGTTTATTGAGTACATATGTAGAAGCGTCAGGGATAAAATCATGAAGACGGACGATTCTGGGAAGTAGGTGTGAAATATGAACGACAACGCATCAACAAACATTTGCAGAGCATTAAGTAGTTCCCGTGCTGGCGGCTTCCAGTTTTCCAATAAACCACCCGACGGAGTGCATAACGTGCCGAGATTACTTATAGCCCCCGGAGCGGGCAACCAAACAACAATATTTGTTGGACCGGGACACTAGATTAATTTTTCCTCGGGCGTTTAGCTTCCGAGACGGAAGTGTCTCTATTGCAAGCCCGCCGAATAGAGAACCTTACACTTGCTTTTAGTTGTTGTGAAGATTGTAGATTACTTTGATTGTATTTAAAACAAAAATATTTTTATTATTTTACGGCTGGAAAATAATTTTATACACCAGCGCCGCACTGCCGTGACCGCAACGGAAAGCAAACGATGAAACATTACAGGATCTCTCTGCATAAAGCGAAGAGTGCTTGCTTTTCCCCATTTAATGTGGCCTGTTGTTAAAATGAACAATGAAAATATTTTCATTAAGCACACAATAAATACACCCAGTAGCATTACTCAGTCCAAGAGTTATCAGAGTGCAAATAGCTCTTACCAACTTTGTATATTTTTCCCATTACGGTTATTAACTGTACGTTTGTTTGACTATTCAACAAAGGCTTACATAATTTAGTATTATTAGATCCGTAATATTAGGTGTTGTTAAAGATGACGCGCCGCATCAATTGAGCTGTTTTGGAACTTGTGCTGGTGTATCATTTGTAATGTATAACAAAAACCGATTGGTAAGATGTTATTACAGCTAAATCTTTGTTGTCCAATAAAATATCGCTGCACGCTGATTATATTTTTTTCTTTTATAGACAATAATTCAACCAAATAATAATATATCACAGTAGGATTATTTGGTCATCCACTACATAAATTAAAAAATAGTTGAGTTCACCAATAGAACGTGTTACCAAAATTAAAACATTTACAAGTGATGATAATATTCACCATTTGGTTTCAATTCAACCGAAAGATTCTGCAGCGTAAGTCGCTCGACCCCGTGTCACTTTACAGATGTAGAAGTTTCATAACGTTCCATTGTAACTATGTATTTTATTTCCGATCGGGATAAAGGGTACTATAAATGCTCTAAAAAAGCTTCTCTATACGGGACAATTTGATAACCCGATTTCACGCAATCTCTAATCAGAGCATGCCGCGTAGAGTCACAGTCCAATCACAGACGAGATTGGCACGCTTTTTACTGTAAAAAGGGGTTATGCATTGCAATCTTTACAATTAATCGGATGGTTAACTAAAGAAAATTCAACAAATTTACTTTCACGTTAATACAATTACAAAAGTGAGACTTTTGGGCAACCTACCGAGCACACTTCCATCCTTAGGTCAAATTATAAATACAAACCCATCACATATATTTAAACTATGTATGTACATATAAGTAGGTAAAGGAAGGCAGTATAGTAAGTAAAAGGACCTTACATGGAGATGATAATGATTTTCTATAGTTACACGTTAATCTCAAAAGGAAAGGGAAGTAATTACCGGCTTTGTTCGAAACATTCAGCTCGCTAAAGGATGCGAGTCATGAACACAAAGGTTCCGTCAGAGTCGTAAGTGTCCAAACAAACTAGGTCACATGTCATATTATGTAACTAATAACTTGACACTCTCGAGTGCATCTAGAGAAAAATCGCTAACATTTCAACAAAACCAATAACCAATATTGTAGTATATTTTTGAATTTGTAGCGAATTTCAGTGCGAAAATGTTGTAAAGTTAAAAAACATTTTGAGTGATCGGAATCAGCGACGCAAGGCTGGCTCAGCGACAGCCGACAGTTTAGCGTCAGCTAGGAATAGGTGCTCTACGCCAGACAGCTCTATCTAAGTAACGTGAGCAAATATGAGCATGACCTCATTTGCATGCATCACTTCAGGATGAACGACGAGGGGTGGTTGAGAATAATCCCGTATAATGAGTCTATTTATTCTGTACATGTCTCGTTTTCTAATGATGTCGTACATGTCTGATATTCTAATGAAATCACAATATAATCGAAATTAAATACTAAAACTTTCATCAAAAACCTTGTTTTACGTCAGTAAATCAACCACCAATTTCGGAAAGTTGTTCTGTAGAGAATAACCCGGTTAAATTTGAGTACAACAGATAACACAACAATACGACAATAATACATAACAACAACAATAAGATCGAGCAAAAATCTCAGTGTAAAAAAGTTGCTTGAAAGTATGTCGTTTTTATCATTCAAAATGACTTGATGTTTTGTAAAGGAATAGTTGTAAGGTCGGAAAAGGTCCAAGGTTAATTTTTATCGCGATCGAAAAATAGAACATAATCGCGTGCAAAATCTAGTGGTAGTACACCATCTGTGAACATTTCGATCTACCTATTACGATTCGAAAAATAAAGTCCGGAGATATAGAGACAAATTGATCCTATAAGGGGTTCCTTTTGAGGTACGAAAACCTGAAAACGTATACCGCCAAACAAGCGTGTTAGTAGCACTGTTGTATTTCGACAATGAAAGATAACATAACCAGAGCCACATAAAACTTTAAGAGGCTATGTTGGTAAGACCACGTGGTCGGTTTCAAGGTTGCATTGTTTTGTAGCTGTCCCTCTCCGAGCCCTATCTTACCCGAGCGCGTACGGTGAGACAGCATACATTACGCGATGTTATCCACTCGTTATTTGGATGTTTCGTAGTCCAGGGATCATTTGAAGGATACAGTATATTATGTAACCATTTTTTTAATACAGTATACTAATGAAATTTCATATGTCGGTGGTTTTTCCAAATTGTTCTAAATTGATTCATACTCTTGTAAATCAGGTTCAAAGTTGGGGCTTTTTATTACTGTAAAATACAATTCTTTGACGCCCTGTAACTCTGGAAGCATATATTTAAACGAAAATCTGACTCACCACCGACACAGATATTTGTTTCTAGATTGTGTCTTGAAAATTTCATAGATTTTCATAGCTTAATACTCAAAATATGACTGGACTACGTTTGTATGGGCGCTTTGACAACAGCATACCCTCTTAAGCTTCTGGTTGGAGCCGCGGTTTTCATATCAACGCCTTATCGTCACTTAACGTCAAGCAAGATGATTTCAATGTGCAAACAAATTGTACATAAAAAATAAGATTTCCAACGCACTGTAAAAGTGGTCGCTTCAGTTTGAAATAAGAGAATGTGCAAGTGCAGCTAGACTGCGTCAATTTTACATCATAAAAGGAGGAGCAATACTTCACGATTAATTAAGCAACCAGGTGCAGCAAAGGATGTAACATCTTGGCGCGGGCTCTATTTATGTTTGAATAATTTAACTTCTGCTCCGTGTGAGTAGTTCATAAAATTAATGGACACCTCTAGTACATTAATGCAATAAAGGGTCACAGTGCAGACTTCTAAAATGATATAATAAATGCTCGGAACAATGTGGACTTGATGTTTTAATTCGCTGCGTATTCTTTACAATAGGACACCACCCAATCTCATCCCGTGGGTGTCGTAAAAGGCGACTAAGGGAAAAAGTATTCAGTAGATGGGCAGTAGCTTATGTAACAACATCTACTAACTGCGATCACCAATCTGTCTACTGCCAAGCGTGGCAATTATGGCAAATCATGGAAAGTCTAACATGGGAATTCTTCAGTGAACTACCTACCACCATGTTACAAAAGTCTGCCACCCAATAACAGCGTTTGTTCCGGTATGAAAGGTAGCAGAGCCGGCTTATTATTTTCGAGGCTTTTGGGTGCGCACACTTACTATTACCATCAGGTAAGATGAAGGCCAAGTGGAAATCATATATATATATAGAGCTTATTGAACCAATTATGTATGTTTTAATATCTACAGTTTTAATGACGGATTATTTCAAACGACAAAATTAGTAGAGTATTTATGCTAAACACAAACCAACAACGAGTACGAAATACGAGTACATACTCGTAATTGTAGTGTTATAATACAAACGTTATAATACTGTCGCAAATGAATTTGATGTTTCGTAAATTTTGTGATTACTATCAGACGGTGTAGATACGAGTATGTATAGATTCCACTAGTGCACGCGAATGAATATGTATATTTCATAACCAATACAGGGAGCACTTATTTAATTTAAATTTGGTTACGTTGCTACAGTGCTGAATGTACGCCCCGCCTGAAACAATGCAAGCGCGTTTATGAGCACATATGGCATGGACTCATTAACGCTACTGCAGCGGTGCAAAGCCAACTGGCGCAATCCAGGTCTTAACGAAAGGTAATTTACCAGCTGCGGTTTACCAACGCTTACCACTGCGCTATCCCGCGGGATAAATACGGATAGACACGATAATCGACTTATTAGTGCACTCCACTACAAACAAAAACATTTAACACTGTTTAAGCAGTATCACACATAATCTGTATGGTTTCTCCAAGGCATGCAACTCGAACAATTTTACAAGAAACTCACTTTCACGCCTTTAATCCTCTATGCAATTTTTTCATGCGGTTTCTTACTTATAAAGGGAAATTAATGATGGAAAAATAATGTCAAAAAGAGAAACAATAACAATAGTAATTACACCCAATCTAACATAAATATTACAGATAATTAAACAACTAAGACTAAAACGAATAAATGTGGCTGATGTGTCGCGTTGTATCGTAACATGAACGGGCGCTGGCTCAACATATTTTCACGAGTTGGGAACCCCTGCCTCTGGTATTCTGCCAGTACCTAACCAAAGCTATAGGGTCGCAAAGCTCGTTACTAAACGTGTGATTGTCATCAATAACAATATTATTAATCATGTATGAAATGTGTATTGCTGTTTGTGTGAGTTGGAGAAGGTCTAATAAGCGGCCTAATAACTAAAAACTTACTCTTGCGTTAAATTTGTCCGACGATCTACACTCGCATGTTGAAGAGGCTATGTTGGTAAGACCACGTGGTCGGTTTCAAGGTTGCATTGTTTTGTAGCTGTCCCTCTCCGAGCGCTATCCTACCCGAGCGCGTACGGTGAGACAGCATACATTACGCTATGTTATCCACCCGTCATTTGGATGTTTCGTAGTCCAGGGATCATTTGAAGGATACAGTATATTATGTAACCATTTTTTTAATACAATATACTAATGAAATTTCAGATGTCGGTGGTTTTTCCAAATTGTTCTAAATTGATTCATACTATTGTAAATCAGGTTCAAAGTTGGGGCTTTTTATTACCGAAAAATACAATACTTTGACGCCCTGTAACTCTGGAAGTATATATTTAAACGAAAATCTGACTCACCACCGACACAGATATTTGTTTCTAGATTGTGTCTTGAAAATTTCATAGATTTTCATAACTTAATACTCAAAATATGACTGGACTACGTTTGTATGGGCGCTTTGACAACAGCATACCCTCTTAAATTAGCAATGGAATTTTCTGTATGACAAGAAATATGGACTATATGAGAATATAGAATAATTTAGGTAAACGAAAGCAAAGGTATGCAACATTAGCTAAATAATATATGGCACCTAGAATATCTACAACTAATTAACATAATCGACAGCATAAGTCCACTGTGGTCGACAACATAAGTCGACTTATAGACCGCTACGTCGAACTTTCTTTGAGGTAATATGCCGTAATCATCACACTTCGTTGACTTGGTATTGGTTATCTATGTCATCATCATCGGCCAGAAAACGTCCAATAGGATACGAATCTTCCATGGCATGCCACAATGACCGGTCCTGAGGTATATGTAGTAGGGTGGCGACCTGGTGCACGTTTCCTGGTAGGTGGTTGCCACTAAATTTTACTACCTATCAATTATCTGTTTTTCGAGCTATGATGACGTCCCACTGCGACTAACGCTAAGACACTAAACGAAAATCTGACTCACCACCGACACAGATATTTGTTTCTAGATTGTGTCTTGAAAATTTCATAGATTTTCATAACTTAATACTCAAAATATGACTGGACTACGTTTGTATGGGCGCTTTGACAACAGCATACCCTCTTAAATTAGCAATGGAATTTTCTGTATGACAAGAAATATGGACTATATGAGAATATAGAATAATTTAGGTAAACGAAAGCAAAGGTATGCAACATTAGCTAAATAATATATGGCACCTAGAATATCTACAACTAATTAACATAATCGACAGCATAAGTCCACTGTGGTCGACAACATAAGTCGACTTATAGACCGCTACGTCGAACTTTCTTTGAGGTAATATGCCGTAATCATCACACTTCGTTGACTTGGTATTGGTTATCTATGTCATAATCATCGGCCAGAAAACGTCCAATAGGATACGAATCTTCCATGGCATGCCACAATGACCGGTCCTGAGGTAGATGTAGTAGGGGGGCGACCTGGTGCACGTTTCCTGGTAGGTGGTTGCCACTAAATTTTACTACCTATCAATTATCTGTTTTTCGAGCTATGATGACGTCCCACTGCCATTTCAGCTCGCTGACTTTCTTCATTCCGGGCGATTATATGTCATCACAGTAAGATATTGTATAATCGGTAAATAAAGCTGCCCATCTTCTGAATATTGCTACAGTTACATCAGCAGCATGAATTAACATACTCGTAGTATGGTGGCAATATTCTAAAGCCGTGAACACACAGCACGGGAAAAACTAACAAGCACAATTATTTGAACTATTTGTGATATGCAAACATAATTTCTAATTCATAGTTTGATAGTCAACAAACATCTACGTCAGTCAAGTTACTAGGTACATACGGTACCTACTTCCTAACTCCGTTCAACTCGCAACACTGAGTTGACAAAGAGTTCCCGGCGTCTCGGCAAGATTCCCGGAGGCAAGCATCACACAACTCAAATAAAACTTAGATGTAGTTATTCCCGTAAGGGATCGAACTCACCGAAAATAACAATCCTTAAATAAAAAACAAAAACTTGGACCTCATAAATCAGGTGGGTGTTAACCGAAGTAATCATGTTGTAACTTACCGCTAAGAGAAAAAAATCCAACCGCGCGTTCGGTAGACACAAGAGTAATACGGTTTTGAGAAAACATTCCTTTTTTACAGATGATATCTAAAGAAGTGATATTGAAAAGTAAACAATTTAATGTAATCATAAAATTTTGTTTTCCATTTGATTAAGTGAATTTTTCCATTTAAGATTTTATTACCATGTTATGATTGTGGAAATTATGTAGCATTTCAGTACTTTTGATTCCTTGAATAATTATATTTATTAATTATTTTTGAGCTTGGTTAAGTTGGTCGGTCCGTCCGGAGCTATCCAGCGCGGAAAACTTTTATAACGTCCCATAGGAACCTTATATCCAATGTGGATAAAAGTATCCTGCCGTTTTCCTGGCTTTTACACACATAAAATAAAAGTAACAAAGGTATCCCTGTTATTTCAGGCAAGAATTAACCTATCTTCCAATCCTATACTGTTCATCTGTATGACGGCGACGGGGTGATTAAGTAACAAACATACAAACAGTTCGCATTTAAAATATACGATAGAAATTTTTTAATTTGTAATTTTTTTTAAACCCAAATCCGGAAATTTTTTATTTACACAGAATTTAACAATTTTAATGATATTACAATCACAGAATCGATATTAGAATCGATAGGGGGTGACGTTACACGTTCGATGCAGCCTTGAATTAAAATAACGCAATTCTTTCTTTTTACTGACGCTGCTTGTAGTGTTCGTTCACGAGTAATAGAGGCCCCAATAAGTTATCTAGTTACCTCTGTCAGTGATAAATAGTATATTATACGGCAGACAATTATAGCCGGGACCGGTCCGCCACTGCGCCGCGTAAGGTCTGGGGAGCTGAATATTGCAGGAGCCGCTGTGTTTTATGTGTTCAATTAGCACATAGCTCTACTTCCTTAAGGCACTTTTCTTCGCTGAATTTGTAATTTTTTTCAAAGGAACAGGTCTCTGAGTAATAACAGTGACATGCGTACTATTCACCGAAGCGGTTATAAAGGGGCGGATTCCAGTTCATTAAGACTGTAAGCGGTGAAATTACTGGTGCGTCGTCAAGCGTAAATCTGATGCGACGGGATTATATTTCGAAGCTTAGTGTAATGGTTAGGTAAACACAATAGTTGGGGCGGGGGGCTATTATGAGATGAGACACATTAATTCAGAAGGTGGAACAATTGCGGGCGGCAGCTTCGTTAGACCGCAAGCGACACGTGTAATAAGATAAAGTAACGCCCGGCGCACCCGCGCCCGCGCCCCTGCCCTGCTGTAACAAAGGTCTTCCGACACCCGCCCCGAACAATGCACACCATGCTCGCAGCTCTCTCCTCACCCACTTCTATCCAGCCTATTGTCCGCACCTAGCGTTAATAATATTGAAATATGTCGTCGTCGTCGCAATAGAGCCCTGTTTGTAATTTAACTCGACTCAATCGTGGACTTTCACATGCAAATTGCACACTGCGAAGCACTCAGCTGTAAGCTTAGTAAAACCCCTATCTAAATATGAACCGGCTTAAAAGCGGAGACTAGAATAACACTTTCAAGTGAATTAAAGGAAAACGTCGAAAGCCGATAAAACAAAGATGACTTCCTCAAAAATTGGAAAGGGTGATTGAAATCCAAACCCTGGGGAGATTTTGTACCAAATATTTATTTAAATGACCCCATCCTCTTTAAGGATGCGAATAAAATATTGGGAGAGCTGGCGGTTTCAATTTGAACTTTAATAGCGCTGCAGATAATGGCTTCTTACGACGCCTTTTATTGCAAACAACTGGATTTTATTGTTATAACTACAATCCATATACACCTTCGAGAATAGATACATATACAAAGTAAGTCACTTCAAGTTATTTGCGAGAAGGCATTGGCAGGCAAAAAGCGAAACCTTAAGTAACTAACTTTAATTAAACAGAATTACTAAGCAATTTCAAACAGGGAAAAAACTAAAGCGTCAATATTCAAGTTTAGTAGGCTCCGCTATCGCCACCGCAATCCACGAGAGGCATATATTTAACGCTGCCGGCTTATCTCAAACGGGGGACGCGGGAGGAGGCACGTGCTACAATATCGAGCCTATCTTTCTACTAATGGCCTACATAGGAAAGGTGAATAGCTCCATCGCGGAAAGGGAAAAAGTCTCTCGGAAGCGAGGATCGATGATGCTATATATTGTTGTACTCCATAAACATCGTGTGTGATAGATAAGTTACATGGGATTCAAGCACAATAGACTAACCTCCGAATCAACAACGTGAAAAACAAGTAGACAACTCAATCAAGATCAAGAACAAGATCAAGTAAACAACTCTAAAAGGCACCGACGAACCAACTCCGGCACAGATTTTGGTTTTTGAGATAATATACGTCAGCTGTGTGTTGTTGTGGATATTTATATTTTGTTTGTTTTCATACTTGAAACCCGACATCGTTCGCCCTTGTGCTAGTTCCGATTCAATAAGCACTCAATCCACAGATTTCTTTACGTTACACCATCGTCACAATACACGATTTTGCTTTCATCTAAGCACGACAAAAAGCCACTCCAGGCTGGCTGAGGCAAGTAGAATTTAGGCTTAGCAAAAAGCCGAACATGCTCAGTCATCAATTATATGCGGCTTCGGTGCCGGCTACCACACGACGCGTCGCCGATGTCCATTACGATGAAACATGCTGGTCTAATTAATGGACACAGTCTATTATCGTGCGGAAACCACGTGTCGTGTGTGTCCAAGTCTATTCGTGAAATGTGTGGCCTGCAGTTGTTCATACCATTTGACCTGAAGTTCAGAGAATTTGATTTACACTTCCAGTAATCAGAGTTATTTACGCGGAAATGGAGTCGTTGTTGAATTATATTTAATATGCGTCCCATGTTTCTAATTGATCACTCATATTATATACATATTACGAAGAGCGTCTCATTTCTAGAACAGTGCACCAAATAAGTATCATAGTACACGCAAATCTTATCGGTCATTTCCCTACCGAATCAAACCTTATCACGTCAATAGTAGCAGCATATCCACACATGTAAGGCTTGTGTGTTATTAAATGATATGAAGTGTGTGTCACTCTCATTCGTAGCGGTGAATGTTAAAGGTTCCAAACGAGAATTCTTTAAAGAAATCAACGTAACGTGTAAGGTCATATTGAAAAGAATTGGAATGTTTCTCCGATTGCCAGCACGTGGTACGTGGGTAACAGATGGCTACATTCGCGACCTCAAATTTCACTGCGGTCGAAACCGTTTTATTGGATTATGCAAAGCGATTCATCTTATCGAGAGCGAGGGCGTACCCTGAACACTGCAATACACTGAAAATTAAAGATATTCTCATGCTAAACCGAATGAACAAAGACAAGACATCATTTACTTAATTTAGCTTTCACGTAGATTTCTTTTGAATGACTCAAGAGTTGCAAGACATTTGGGAAGTTGTTTGAATGCAATAAATTACGCCAGCTACACCGGGGAAGTCATAGAAGCAACAACCACTGACGTACCGCTTTTGTTCATGAGAAGACTTCACCCCAAAACAATTATGTATACTCATGGGTTTACGATAAACATGCAGAGGACGTGCTGTCATAAACAAAGCGGAACGTGCTATTACGTGGCCGGTTGGTTGTGTGATTGAAGACGACAAGGGTAAGGCTCGGCTAGGTGGCGAGGTGGCGAGGTGACGGACGGCCAGCCGGCGGCACCTGAGCCCGGCGCCGCGGCGACGCCTAATGGCCTGTCGCGCGGATGGACGCGCGTCCATCCGCGCTAGTGATTGATCGACACACCCCCATGACGTGTGCACACACATCGCGTGTAATCCATCACAAATTCCAATTGGTGCAAATGTCCAAATGAATCTGAACCGATTTGTATCTAAGACTTTAAAAAGAGAAGGAAATCCTGAACATGCAAACTTATTAAGGGGCCTGACCATTTTCAATAATTTCCTACATCGCTTAGTCTGGCGTATTTCATGTTAGACACACACGATTGTTAAGGCAGCAAATAAAATCTGGACGAGGCTCGCTAAAGACCGTAAACTGTATACAGAGATGTACCATATTAAAAAGTGATCAAAAGTATACCAAGGCCCTTGAATATTGATTGTGGACATAGTAGCAAGCCTGAAAAGAACTAACACGTACTAGTAAACACATACTGAGTCATATATAATAGCAAAAATTTATATTGTCATTGTTTTCAGAATACAAGAATAGACTCAAGTTATTATTATTATCGTATAAGCTATTTAAAAATTTCCTGCTTATTTAAAATTTTATATCAAAATTCTGTAGTCAGTTTACAGCCACCGGACAAAGCTGACTTTGAATACATACCTAACCTAGCAGCGAAGTATTTGGTGTGAAAATTTTTACCATATGCAAATAGAACAGAGATATAAATTGCACACGGTTGCACACAAGTTGCACACATTGAGGTAGTAAAATAATGATCGATTGTTCGAATACTAAAGAGTAGAAAGTTTGAAAATTAAACAACAGGATTAAAGCCACTGCAGATCCGTCAGCAAATAATTTCTAGATAAACTCAATTTCAACTTGATTTAGGAGAAAAAGCTTTAGCAGCTAAATCTGAATTATGTACGTTAACTAAATAGTTTATACTTATTGAGCTCTTTAAAGCATTTATAAAGTTATGAACAGAAGTCCAACTTTTATCTTGAAATATTTAAACATTACATCCATATTTTATGGGCTTGATTGTGGATTTTCAACTGAATGACTGCTACATTAGTCCTAGTTTCCAACAAGTATAACGTAGCTAGATTGTGTGTGTGCCCCGCCTTTTATAATGTGATTCTAGTTGAAGTTATGAGAGCATGTCTAGTATAAGTTTTCTCATTTTAAAATAGTATGGAATGTAATTAAAGTAGTAAAGTATTCACCTATTTTTCATATCTGACACTGAAGAAAAAATATAGAATGTTACTGTTACTGTAATACTGGGACAGAAAAACGCTTCGAAAACATTTTTAATTAAAAATTGAAACCTTTTTAAGATAAAATGCGATCTTTAAAGAAAAATTGTATGCGAGTTAATGGACAGGTACAAACTCGGAAAACCGTCGGGGCTCCGGTGTCGAGGAATAAACAAAACAGATAACGCTTTCAGAAATAACAAGCCCCAAGTTGTTCGAGTGGAAGTGATCAATTTTCTCAACAATTTCACCGTCATCTCGAATCTTTTCAGAGGCACAAAACATTTAGCCAATTCAGCGCACAGGGGCCGGCCGTGATAATAGAGCCTGTTGGCTGGGAGGGACAGTCATCGCAAACATAAGCCATTAGCGTATTGTTAGCGTCTTTTCATCCGTGCCCTCCATTTTCGGGGATATTTTTGTTGAATATCTTTAAGTGCCTAAGGAACCATGAAAACTATTTGAAATTGCCGTTAAGATATGAGAGTAGATCACGGGATCAAATTTTAACTGCCACTAAACACGACCCAATCTTTCTGGAGTGCGGGACAAGTCTAGAGTAAACGTAGAAGAAACCTCTAGCATAGTTGGAACAATTTCAAGAGCAGAGTTTATCTTAGCGTCTGCAACAAAGCACAGCTCAGCGGTGAGTTACAACGTGTGTGGCAGCGGTTGGCTAGAGGCAGAAAGCCTGAATGAAACAGGTAGCCGCAAACAGGTCGCGTGCGGCGGCGGGCAGAAGATAGCGCGCGTGAAGGCAGCCCATTCTCCCCTGAACAAAGCTGCCCCTGATCTAATCAACGCAACAATACACCTCGGATAATTCCACCGAGCTTCGAAATAAACCGCTAGCGCATCAGATATTTTAAATTACAAACAATATTACACGGCTGGTTACAAACGAGTCCATTGTAGCCTGCGGCACCAGGCAGCTGTTTAGATAACGCGTGACCTCACCGGAATAAAGAGAGCCACGCGAAACAATTAACAGCAACAATGACACCACGCCATGCATGTGTATCACTTATCAACGGGTTTATACAAGCGCTGAAAACTGGCATTTTCACGTAACTGACACGAAATATCAGTATATTTACCTATCATTTAAAGCTTTGTTTTTAACTTCACAGCATATATTAAATATGACATTTATTCAATGTGTGGGCTTTTTATTTTAAAAAAATTAAATTAAGTGTACGTCGCACTCACACGTAGCTTCAACTGTAACGGTATTCCCTTGCCTCGTGATGGATGTAGGTTACGGACCAATTTGCAAATTAGGTAAAGCGCAAACAAGAAAACACCTGTAACCGTTAAATATGTAAATCGTGGCACTTACCGCGAGCGCGGGGCAGACGGAGAGCGACAGGCGATGGCTTGCATTACCGAAGCAAGGGGCATTACGCGGATGATTCGCCTGCCTGATGACTTAATCACTGGCTCAATGTTCCGCGCCGTTACCTCATTTAAACAAGCAGACAACATCATTCTGGTACCGCAGTATCTTATTCGAAACATAAAATACTATTTTGAATCGTTCCAAACGATTTCTCTGAAGCATACTTAAAAATTAATTGGAATATATTTGCAAAGCAAATTTGAGAAAATTGAAAATCGTAAGCCAAATGGAAAATAGACCCTTAACAAACACAAAGAAAGAGGTATCTTTTTATTTACTTGCTTCGATGGCTTTGATCTTTAGCTGTTTCAAATATGCCACGTTCAAGATCGCTCTGCATGGATAAAAATATAGAACACAAAGAAGTGCTTATTGAATATTGTATTGAGTGTAAGTAAGTAGATGGAGAGAAAGATTGCAATGTTAAAGCGGAAGTGACTTGAAGAGAGCTTAGCTCGCTGAGGAATCGTTTCCAGATTCAAAGAAATATATTGTATGTATTTTACAACGAAACTGAATTCGCGAAAAAATAAATCAATTTGATCGAAACCGTATCGAGCGACGCGCTGCGTTGCGGGATACGCGAATGTGGGCGACAGCCGTGCAAGATAAAGCGCGTCCTCGTACGGACAAAGCGTCCTCCAATTTAATCAACCCGTCACTTCAATATACATACATACAATATACACGTTCTGCTGCACTAACCTGTGCTGAATGTTTCAACTCGTATGTCACTCATATACCAACGGCGAGTTAGTAACTAGTACTTAGGACTTAGTTGTATGTAACTGTTTCAGTCGAAATACATTACATTACATATTGACGGAAAAATACTCAGGACATACTGAATAAGTCGTGAACTGGCCATTTACAATCAAAGAAATAGAACTCCAACGAAGGAAAATTGATTCTCTGGGAACAGGTTACTTTTTAACCTGAGTGATAGTCATTTGTTTTTTTCATTGTAGCATCGTCGTTTTGAAGATTGTGCATCGGAAGCCTACGAATAAACTATAGGTCGGAAGTACAGTAAAAGTTGCCAGAGACTTCAATCGGCATTTGGTGATAAAACCCCACTTCGTAGCTCTGCGTGGGTGTTTTCGTATTCAGTGAATTTAGACGTGGGCGTAATCATCTCCATGATGATGCCCGTGAAGGTCCACTAGCTACTGTAGTTACCGGATTGAATATTGATAACGTACGTCAATTAATTGAGACTGTCCAAAATTACTTGTCAGCTAATTCGAACTGTATTAGGCATTGGAGTGAATCAAGTGCAAAAGATGTTACATGTGCATCTGAAGGTACAGAAGCTTTGCACTCGATTGATGCCGCATGAGACGGAATACCTGCTACGTGTATAGTTGTGTGGCAGTATTATTGCACCGTTTGATGGAGAGCAAACTTTGGCTCTAGGGTCAGTAGTTCGGTGGTTTTGTACCGGACCAGACTACTGAGACTAGTTTTGTCTGATTGGTTCGGTTATGACGTCACTCGAACTGTTGATACCTTAGCGTTACCGCCTGCGTAAACTCATGGTAGACGCACAGTGCTTCTACCATGAGTTTACGCAGGCGATAACGTATATCGAATACTATCGGAAATGCTGCTCCGTCGAGAACCGGGTGACAAGGACAGAGCGAAAGTTAACGATACACGTTATCGCCTGCGTAAACTCATGGTAGATGCACAGTAGTCAGGTTAGGAAAGTAAACATAAAAGTTTAGGGAACAAAGCTTTTATTATTAATAAAAGAATCAAACATAATAAGGTTCTGACACGTAGTCTATGACATGGACAAGTGTAGTGTACGCGCATATCTTACACTGTCTCGTAAGTCCCTGTATGGTTTACTAAACTTCAGTGTCAAAGTGTCAATAAACGACGGTGTCATGAGAGCCGTGGCTCAAGTGTGGACGTGAAAGTGTCCAGTACCGCCCTCCGGGTGTGATTACGGAACGTCAAACAACGCATAACTGCATAACTCCCGTACCTGAGGAACAGACTCAGTTATGCAACACAAGTTTGAATCTGCGATCTGCTGCGATAAACTGCGATCGTATTTGAAACGTTAAAATTGCGATTCGGAATTATTTTCAGTGACTGCTTAGCTATAACGTTATTAAATGTACTTGCACACACTACATGTAACAAGGATACTGCCTCGATGGTATTTCTACACATACTTCCTTCCTCAAGGAAGGTTCCTTATTCAAGGAACAAAAAATGTAATTCGAAAAAGACAAAATAGTCACGTGATATTGAATTTAACGATAAAACGCTATTTAAGATTACCGCAACCAGTTTTCAGTACAAGTTTACACGGAAGCTGCGTTATTAGTTTGGATAGCGGCATTGTCGCATGAAATACAATGGTGTCCTGTCCGTTCCGTTCCGTATCCGGTACCATTCCCTGCAGTCTCCAGGGCTGTCGGCCGTCACGAGCGGCTCGAGTGTGACTGACAAGCATGCGAGATAATACGACCTCCATCGAAACAAAGAGACGGCGCCCGATTTAATCAACGATTCAATACAGATCCAGTGTAAGCACCCACTCCCTCTCGACCAACACACACATATACTACGTGACGTTAATTCAAAGTTCGCATTCTAGTTACAAATTACGAGCGTAAAAAATTGAATATGGATGGGTTTGGACGCGTTATGAATTCATGCTGTGTTGCTATGAGATCAGTGGTCATCTGATTCTTCTTTTTCTTTGGTCAGACGGAAGTTCACTCATCAACACGAGAATCTATCAGATAAACGTATTGATCGGGCTTTCATTAGGGCGAGATTTTGAAAAATAATATAGACAGTCTCATATCATTTCATTTCAACACGTTCAAAAAGAGCTAGAAACCAACTTCAACTGACTTAAAAATCTACAGCATTCATCCTCTAAAGTCCGTTTTTTACCTTTAGAGGTAGAATGATCTTATTTGGTTTTTGTTGATTTTATCAAAAAGCGCTAAATCAATATCGAAAAAATTTATTGGGACTACCTCTAAAATATCCTCTACCAAACAAAAAAGAATCATTGAAATCGATTCATAATTCGCGAAGCTATCGCGTAACATACATACCAAAATAACACATACACTAGAAATTAGAACCTCCTCCTTTTCACAAATCGCTTGAAAATACAGTAGTATGTCAGTGTACATGCGAAAGCAACAGGTACGCTTTACGCTCTTATCATCAACAGCCTATATATATGTCCCCACTGCAGGGGCTCAGGCCCGGTCTGTTCTATGGACTGGCATACTAGCTTTTTCCCTCATCTGCGTCTGCATGGGCTTCAGAAATTATCCCAAGGTAACGACTTGTTCGATCGGGGTGAAAGTATATGCAAAAAATCAAGTCAAACAAACTAATTTTCACATTTATGATACTTACCCAAAGGTTGTCTAGTAGAAATCGCTGTTAGCGATAAGACCACCTGTTTCTATTCAAGTTAAATAAATATTACATTTTTTTTATGCATTTGGTGTACAATAAAGCTATATTGAAATATTTTTACATGTTGGTTCACTTTCGGTGACAATGCAGTTTATGGTTCGAGCTGGTGTGATACTGGAGGAAGGCCATGAAAATTGAAAACTCCTTCACCTCACATGATAAACCCGTGTTTAAGATAGTTTGATTTGACAGGTCAAACACCTTACGTGGTGTGGTACCCAGGGTCTGACGAATCTGGAAGGTTAGTCATAGGAATTCCTAAACTATCCATTATAAACCCATCGTGTTTAGGCTCGTAAGATCTGATGACAGTGCAATAATAAAGTACCGTTACCAAAAAAGGGAATTTTGGAACAACTTGAAGAATATGAACCATTCATCTCTCTATATAACTATTATTACTCACTCAATGTGTAAAGCTAGAGGTCGAGCTCGCAGTACAACTCCGTGCCGTATGACTAATCCGAACGTCATACAAAAAGTGAACCAACATCACGCACGTGCCTTTAGCCTGTAGACCGGCTCTCCTTCTGCAGAACGTGTTCCGTTTTACTCGGCTCTTTTTATTCAAGCTTTAAATTATATTTTTCTTCAACATGCCTGGATTGGTCACGATTTGGCGCTATGAATCATAGGCCTGCCTATTTCGAAGATCACACCTATTTGTTTTATTGGTTGATTATAAATCGGATCGATATTGTCTTATATTACCAATTTGACATCACTAACTTCATTTAAAAAGTATTAATATTAAAATTGGCAAATGTCTTTATCATAAGAACTTTGTCTTACCTACTGCGATTATGAACGCAGCAGCCAAGCCTGATGTTTATGACAAGGTATAATATTCACATCAGAAGCGCGTTCGTCTTGGATAATTGTGAGAAAGGTTGATCTTCAGCTGTTGATTTTTCCAGACAAGTTATTTACTTAGTTAAGGTAGCTCTATTCTATCTATAAGAAAGAAAGAGAGGGGAAAATCCAATTATAGAATACAATTGTGGAGCTACAGTAGGGCTACAAACAACGCTGTATATACGATGCGAAACAAAATAACTACATGCGCTCTAGGGACCAGCCATTCATCGCTGGCTCGCGCTACAGTCCGACACATAGTGTAAATAGGTCCGTTATCAACTTATCAAGAGCAATAAACTCAGGTAGCACAGTTTATATACATTTTAAATATAAAGCTAAACTAGATCAACTTCGTTTTTGCGCAGTATATTTCTGTCTGGTCGTAGAAGATATACTCTATATTCTATAAATAAATGCCTGCATACATATATGATTTAAAATGCCATGGTAGCTCAGTTAGGTACAGCGTCAGTCCTTGAACAAACGAGGTCTGGTTTCGATCCTGGCTCGTACTAATGAGTTCCAATTTGTTATTTGGAATTTATGTACGAATGATAAAAATCATTACCTTTGACTTTTCAGTGAAGGAAAACATCGTGAGGAAACCTCCACACTCCTGAGAAGAAATTCAAAGGTGTGTGTTAAGTCTATCAATCCGCACTGGTCTTATGTGGTGGACAATGGCCCATAAACTATATGTAGGACAGTAGGCCTGAGCCCCTGCAGTGGGGACATATATAGGCTGTTGATAATGATACGTATTTGAAATCCTATGCATGTCAGATTAAACTCAATTTATCATGACAGCTTCAACTAGACATGTACATATATGTATAGTGGGGGCTAGAAGCCATATAGTCGTGGCTATAAGGTCTTAAACTTGGCAAAGTATCATGTAACCAGTTCTCGTAAGCATACCACCCCAAAAAAATTGTTGAAACGGGTGGAAGTGAAGTGATATACTGAACGTCAACCTACTAACCGATTTTACGTTTATATGTGTCATATCGCTTGCTACCCCCGCTGATAGTCTCTGGACATCACCATTCGGCACTAAAATGCCTATACAGACAATAAACTGGTGCTCTAGACCTACCTGAGGCAATGAGGACCTAGTCAATTACTGTCATAAGCGTAGATCATTGCGTAAAATGTTTAGGGCACTACCACCCAGTATCTTAAGGCACAGGAATGAGCAATTGAGACATTATAACCCTGTTTAGCGGGACCCATAACGAGCGCAGCTTGCCTAATGCACGCAACAAATTACGACGCGACGACGACGGTCCCCTAGCTACCTTAATTATTGTACATCGTCACCTCATTTTATATTCCTACTATGGCAGATTGGAGACGATACACTAAGATTAATGTTCTTTCTTATTAATAACCCAAAGTCACTTTGTTCTTATTCATGATAGAAAAAAAAAACACTTTTTAAGGTTATGTCATCATTATCAACCAGGAAGTCCACTGCCAGACATAGGCTTCCTCCATGGTATGCCACATTGACCGGTCCCGAGCCACTTGCATCCAACGACTCCCCGCGACTATTACTAGGTCGTCCGTCGCTACTCGAAAACTTTTACTTCATCGATTCATCGATCGACAAGCGATGTGACCAGCCCATTGCCACTTCAATTCACTGACTCGTCCAGCTACGTTAGTGACCCTAGTTCATCTACGCGTTTCCTCCTAGAAAAATTCTGAGATTGCTTGCTGAGTGACTTTGGGATTATTTATTCAGGCAACAGACCAACGGACCATGTCTCGGTTCCTTGGGTCATGAATGGCAACACACAGTGATTAAAGACTTTTGTCTTTAGACACTGAGGTATTTTGGACAAAAAGATAAGAGATGACTTTCATCTATATTATGTTACTTATAGCTTTTACACTCTGACTTGTATATATGTAATTTTAAGTAATCATATATCTGGAGGTGTTTACGGAGCTCATATAATATTATCATTATCACTACAATAGTACAGTGTCAGCATGAAGTAGCTTCATGAGCTTCAGGAATTAGTATTCATCATCATCATGTATTGCCAGATTGTTGATAGGAGGTTAGTAGTAGGTGGCACACATTCATACATGGGTACACTGCTATCATTCTCCAAGAATTTTGCTTCACACAGCTTCAATTCTAAAAGCAATTTAGAGTTCCTCTATATGGGATACTTTCCTATTTTCACACAGATGCAGTCATGGGGAGAAGTTAGTGAAGTAGTTAGTAAATTATTAGATATGACCAAGCAAATAACCGATTAGGACAGAAACCATTATAAAATCATTTCATATTGTATTAAATGCAATACTACCTGCAAAATGAGAGCCACAGTTTTGGGCCTAAGTAAAATCAAATAAATTTTTCTTTTGATGAAAGTTGGTATTAAAATATCATAGTTATTAATATCAGTTATTAATTACTATTGACATTGGATAAAATCAATTGCTGGAGTGAAGAAATCTGCCATCACACTATAGTGACCAACATAGCAAAGATGAACTGACTCTTAATTTAATTAATTTACTAGATGGACCAACCACCTGGTCCATGTCATGGGGAGTTGCTGGATGCAAGGGACTTGAGACTTCAATGTGGCATCTGGCATACCATATGGGAGGCCTATGATCAGCAGTTGATGTTTCCGAGCTGATGATGATGGTTAATATCAAATAAAACTGGCAAAGTGCTAGTTGGACTCGCATACCAAAGGTTCCAAACCATGGAGAGAAATGTTCAGATATCAAAACCTTGTAGTAGGATTTATTTTCCTGAATTTACCGACCACATAATCAGTTTGTTTGTCAAGATTTTTTGATGATATCTCATAAACTGTGCTAGGCAGATAGTAGCTTAGGTTTTCCTGTTATTTACACAAAGTCTAATCTACTACTGTGATTATTACTACTACAGTGATCTAAAAGGTGAAACAAATGACGAAAGGTTTTATCGACGACTAAAAAACCTTTTGTTGGATAAAGAATACTACAATGTAAAAGATTTTATACTGGATAAATTTTGATTATCTATAATATTATAGATTTATTTTATTATTTATTTTGACATTAAATTTTAATTTACTGTTTGACATTTATTTTATATAATTTTTGACATTTTAAATATTTTTGATGATCATTGTACACTCTGACATTTTTATATATTTTTTTTTGTAATCTTGACATTGGTACAATGAAATAAATAATCTAATCTAATCTATTACAGATTTTTCAATTTGGAAACTTGAGTTAAAGGTATTTTTACACACATTTTTCATTATAAAAATCAAGAATTGTGCATCATAGAAAAAAAATCTGTTTTAGAATGTACAAACAAAACCCCTTTACATGGCACATAGATGATGATAAGTAGAACTTGATTTTAGTCGCTTTAAAATATTTCAAAGGAAGTTTAAAGTATGTTGGTGTATGTTGGTCTAATCAATCAGGATCATTTATTGTACTTCAATAATTGGTGCTTGGAAAGGTGTAGCAATTCAAAAGTGTGCAATTCAGAAAATGGAATGATTTTAGATAATGTTCAAAATTAATTTGAATATTGTAATACAAATAATAATTATTTGATAAATCAAATAACTTAAGTTGAGATTTTTCTACACTTATGGCCAAAGTAGATCAAAGAATGATAGAATTTAAATTATTGAGTCCATACATACTAATATTATAAACGTGAAATTGAGTTTGCTTGTATTTACTTAGTTTACCCCGTATGGAGAGTGAGAATGACTTGACTTTTTATTTCAGGATAGTTGAAGGGTCACAAAATGACATAGTCCACATGGTTGAAGACACGAGCAAAAGCTATCATTTTTATGTTTTTAATAATCTATAGAATATAAAAAGCAGTATTCTTTTGGGGCTTATCAGGATACTAAATATACATTTGCTTTAATTATATTTAATATATTTTTAGCTTTAAATAATAAACATTCAATAGTACTTTTTCGATTCATACTTATCACATTTAGGGTTTCCATGAATATAATTACTTAATTTTCAACTGTTACCTATAATTGACCATAAATAAAGCAGATATCTTTTGATGAAGTCCAACCTAAAAGATATTGTAATTGATCAAAAATATTAATAATACAAACATTATTCCCTATTATAACTCTAAGAACATCAATGGAGCTCATTGAACACTGTAGATAGTACTAATTATAGGTATTACGTTATTGCTGCTGTTGGGTTCTGAATGTAAACAACACCTACACAAAAACAAGAACTAAACAATGACAGAATTGGGGCAGAAATATATAGAAACTTGTGACCTTTACCGACTTCTAAATTTCTAAGACAAGAGGTGAAGCTACAACATTTAAATCAAAACCTTGTTGACCTTATACTAAAACATAAACGAAAGATCACTGCATACCTTTCAGCACGGGTCCTAGTTGACAGCAGCTTTCTCTCAATATCAACCGAACGCACAAAACACAGGCTCACCAACATTCGCGACATTAAAACCGAATTAAATAATGCTACAAATGTAACGTTTTACATTATATTTCGAGAAGTTTTGTACTGAAGTCCATCAAAAGAAAAGTCCAAACAACCAACTTCAACATTCTCTCAAAATCGCCTTTCATTAGGGATGTGCGCGGCCGGGCCGAATGTTAAATGTCAACTTAGAAATTATGGTCTATGTTATGGTATTGTATGTAACGTTCACTCGAGCTGACATTTTTAGGGTTCCGTAGTCTAACAAGGAACCCTTATAGTTTCGCTCTATCCATCTGTCCGTCAGTGGCTTAGCGGCGAGACCCTTACTACTAGAAAGCTATAATTTGGTACGAGTATACATATTAATCACGGCAACAAAGTAGTAGAAAAAATTCTTGAAAAAATAATTTTACGGGTAACTCGGGGATGATTTTTTTTTCACGTTTACCCCCTTGTGTTGGGTATCGTTGAATAGGTCTTTATAAAACAATGAGGGTCTGGAAACACCACTTTTTGATTTAAATATCTGTTTGCGAAAGGTTAAGCTTTAAAGCGATATTTTTTGTCAGAGTAGGGCGTCCCCCACCCCTATATCTGAAATTGCTTTTAATAATCTGAAACAATTCACAGTACTAGTACATATGCTGAACTTTAAAAGGAAACTATCACGAATAACGTGGCTTCCATAACCCATATGCCAATTATACTCTACATGGTAAACCCTTTAATTCCCGGCGAAACCACAATTTTGCATAATTGGTAACATCATCATAACAAAACAAAACAAAAGTAAAAACACGCCTAACAGTTTTATAAATCAGATTATAATTTCGGGAAATGAATATAATTATATTACAAATTTAATGTCATTTTCAATAGTCGGTACGATACGGTTTTGAACAATCACAAAAGTGTATAAAAATAAAAATTGTAATCCACAATGAAGTTGTATGTTAGGAGATTCTCTTTTCTCGACGTTATAATTCAATTTAAAATTTTAAACGGAATTTTGATAGCAATTAAAGTTGCAAGTTTACTAAATGCAAAGCACGGGAAAAGTCTAATGCTAGTACGTCACGTCGCTTTTCGTATTTGTGTCTTTGCACTATTCGCGCACGAATGTAATATGCGACAATGTGAGGAAGAGTTATTGGTCTACAAGCTTCTATCTTCCTCCGATGGATTTCAGAAGTCTTACGGAAATTACTTATTTGATTGGGATAAAATTAGATGTGACATATCTTGGCTTAATGAAACCTTTCGGCAATGCAATAAATCATGATACCTTATAGTGTCAGAGAAGGTCAAGTCTTTTGTGACCTCGTCAATTCCTTCTGCATTTAAAATGGCGAATAGCATAATTTTAGAAACAAGAGTTTCGGTTAACATATCCGCCAAAAATACAGCATCTCTAACTCACGAAGTTTCAAAATAAATTATCCCCGAGAGATGCTAAAGCATCTGTCATGAGTGGTGATTTTGTGACGCTTTAAAATTACGTAGGCTTTATTACTTTGTCTTTCTTTTTAGATGCAAATAGTGTAATGACATTCTATAGACTAGATATATTGTATATTCAGCTCTGTAATTTCTGAATGCTGATGCACCTTATGGTACTAACCGGAATTTTAAACGTTATAGTACGTATACCATAATAATTCTAGTTGCAGCATCACATCCCTTTAGGATATTTTAAATTGTAGTGTTACCGTACCCTCATCTAAATTCTACTTTTCATAGTATACTGCTTGAGTGTAGCCAATATTTAAAAAATGCTAGCTGGAACGAATGATATAGTTTGTTCATTCATTTTACCGTCAATGTCCCTTATAACCTAGGAGCATTTAATCACTACGTTTTACTAATTACTTATAACTTGGGCACAGTCAGCAGTCAGTTTCAAAATAAATTAACCTAAAATAGTATTTGGTTTTGTTTGGTGGCTACTAAACTAACATAAGAATAGAATAAGTTATAATTTATCCCACTGAAACGACAGTGCATATATTTCATTATGTTAAGAAATTTAGTAAAAAATACGATCCCTCTGTGCTTACGATCTCATAATGCCTTAAACATTGTTAGAACATCAGTAATCAAATCTGATTTGCACACAACAAACTATTGCAATGATCTAATGGAATTCTTTGATTCCAAGAATAACTGGGGTGAAAATAATATAAGAGTGGGAAGAGGATGGCGATTAGATGAACTAAGAATAAAATCTAACACAGATTTGCATAAACTTTGGTACATTCTTTTGAAAGAACGAAACATGCTTTTCACCATGGAACATGAATGTAACAGAAAGATGCGCTTATTTCCGAATCCTGAAAGAATAGATAAAGTGCAAGAATCTATGAATAACATAGAGACTGTGATCAGAGAACGAAATGTCGCATATTACAAATTGGAAACAGGAGAGACTGGTGAACGCCCAGTGGAAGATGTTGTCAGTATGTTTGGTTTGCCAGACAAATATGAAAAGAAAGAGTACTACTTGCCTAAATTCATGAACTCCAGATGGGTAAGAACCTATTTAGAGCATGGGCTAATAAACAGCATTGCTGTAAAGAAGTTCTACAGATTTTATCAAGAAAAACTTCGTAGTGATGACAGAAAAGCTCGTAACAGAGACTACAATCATGTTCAGCATTTACTTAAAAGGTTTCCTGATATGGACATGGAAAAGTTGAAGGCAGAATACCCAAATGTTGATATTGAAAAGGCCAAACGCACAAAAAAATCTAGAGGGCACTTTGTACCAAGATTATAAACTTAATTTACTACTGTGCTAGGATATCCATGTAGGTTATAAAATAAATACAAAATTTGTTATCATTCTGTGTTTATATATATATTTTATGACAATCCTTAATTGTGTTTGTGAAACACAATAGTTGGTGATAACTATTTAGGTTTACTTAAAATCACAGTTCTAGCATTAACAATAAGCATTATGGGTTGGATATAGATATAGGGCCCTGAATTTCAGTATAGGATGGTTGTATGGGTTCTGCTGAATTTATTGTTCTAGGAATTACCATATGAATTAATTAACAATAAAATAAAAATACAAAATTGTGACTGCCTTTGCCTGTATGGTAAGATAAATGTGTAGAGCAAAATGTAAACATGGCATGTTTACAAATTTGGCAATCATTCTATCATTCTTTTAGAAACACAAAGTTTAGAGATATAAAATGAACTTAAGTTCAGATTTGTGACTGTTAAGTTATTACTGCACCCACAACATGCAAGCTGGGAGAGTGTGTCAGGGCAGTGACTGGCGAGTCACCAGATACAATCGTTGTATCTTCCTATTTTTCAGAGAAATCTAGTAAAAATGACAAAATAGGGTGATTTTACAAAAACAACACTGAAACTATTTATTTCAGGTAGGTAAGAGAGGGGAATCCCCTTAACCTGCACCACCGGTTGAGCGCCTTCCACAATCCATTGTCTGGGTGAAGCTGTAGAGGTCGCAGAAACTACGGCATCAAGTCCATTCGAAAAAAAAAAAAGCCTCTACACTTTCCTATGAAGGGGTCCCAATATCTATAGTTTACCCAGAATTGTAAAACAAAAATCAAAGTCGTTCAAAAGATGATTACTCCAGTAAGTTTTCAAAAACTTTCATCACAGTAGGCAGTGTGCCACTACTTTTCATTGTTTGTAAGACCACCGTCATTTCTTTTAATGATTGGAAAATTGATCTGTACTTTTTAATAAAATGTTCAGTCACAGAATATGAATCTAATTCAGGCGAAAAGGCAGTGTTCACTTCACCATTCTCGAGCAGTTGTTCATTTAACTTATCCAATGTTTCTTGGACATACAGAACATTGTATGCATCTAAATAAGCTTCTGTTGTCAGATAAAAAACATGCACAACATCTTTCAGATCAGCATTACAATTCTTTTTCTCAGGTTTCACATATTTTGGATACAGATTGTCATTATCCATCACTATATCACCTTGTGACTGTGCTGTACGAAACTTTTTTGACAGATATTTCAGAATCTTAATTTTTCTCGGTCTAATCACAGGAATTTTAGAGACTGTTATCTCACAGCTACTTTCAGGATATGTTTGCCAGTGTGTATTTTTTATGAAGTTTGTCAGAATTTTTATGATGTCGTCTTCTTTTGTGTTAACCAAAGTTTTCACATGCAGTACTCCAATAAGGTGTCTCATGAATGTAGGCTGTATTCTTTCCAAAACTTTGATGATAGTTTCTTCCGGCATTTCTATAAAATTAAATAAATAAGTAATAAATAAATTTAGAACATCACATTCACAGCCTTTATACGTCCCTACTGCAGGGGCTCAGGCCTACTCTCTTACAGAGTGTATGGGTCATAGTCCACCACGCGGGCCCAGTGCGGATCGGCGGACTTCACATGCCTGTTCAAGACATGCAGATTTCCTCACGATGTTTTCCTTCACCGTTAAGCAATAGGATAATGTACTTGAATTGAAAAACAAGTCATAGGTACACGGCTGGATTCGAACCGGAACCCTCAGATTGATAGTCCGCGCCTTATCCACTGCACCACCGACGCTTCATACCAAACGTTCTACTTGTTAAATAAACAGCATTATAGAGATGTACCTGAAATGATTTCATAGAATTTTTGTGCAAAAGATGTGGAGTATTTTCCTATGTTTGGGTAGTCACTGTTTGAGTTCGTTTCACAGATGTAATATGTCTGGATTATCACATTGAGCCATGTCTGAAAAAAGGTTTACAATAATTATAGTTCCATTAACAATTTAGTTTGATGAAGTATGTTTTAATTAAACACTTCAAATGAAAAAAGCTAGTAACATAATTTCTTTTTTGGGGGGTGGATGTTGATTGTTAACTACTTATTAACATAGTTTTAAGTTATTATTACTGTATAATGGATTTGGGTCATGCTGTCTAAAAAAACAAAGGTACTTCATTTTCGAATGACTTTAATAAAAATCAGAGTATTAGACTTATAGCTTATTCTTTTTAAACTTTCTTTTGAACTATTAAAGTTTCAAGTGATTTTATTCTTTCGGTTGCTGGTAGTGTGTCCGCCTCGCTAGCTACCACCATGTTACTAAAATCTGCCGTCAAAGAGCAGTGTTAATAGCACTCTTGTGTTCCTGTATGAAAGGTAGCAGAGCCAGCGTCTTATTTCTACGATTTCCATCCAACGGCTTTATCATCATTTAGCAACAGGCGAGATCAAGGTTAGGTCACAGGCACACATTAAACGGTTGACATATGTATGCAAGTCGCGCGCGGTATAAGTAATGCTCATTTTTCGAGTTTCTTGCGGGGGACATGAGGTATCGCGAATCAGCGGGAGGCAGCGAACGTCCGTTCTGCAGACAGCACTATATTAATTCTGTGTGTCCAGGTGCGAATCTATCACACTTACAATAAAAACTTACAGTTATGGTTTTTATATGTTCCTCAGGGTACTGCAGATGAATCATATACACAAATAGCCTGAGTATCTGTTTGCAGTTGTTGTTCACAGTTCCTGTATATAAAACTTCATTGGACCACAAATAGTAGGCGACGAGAGGTTTATGTGACCTCATTATGTGATTGCCAAGGTTGACTTTGTATCTGTAACATGTAATTTTATTTCTAAATTTAAATAGATTTTTTTGTAACATGTCTTATTAATAAATTAACGAGAATTTTTCAATCACAAACAGCGCCAAGTGTAAATCGCATACATAACAAATAAAGTTTGTTTGATACCATCACAATACAATGACAATTTAACAGTATTTTTCATACATATGTAGCCAGCGAAATGAATCTCTTTGCCCTGGTTACTGGTTAGTACATGAAGTAAAATTTTGAAGAGTAGAGTAACTCAAATTGTTCAATTCTTTTAAATATATTATGTAATTTTTCATTCATCAGTTATGTTACACACTATATTTCAACAATTTAGTTCGACAGTTTTTTTTTATGTGAATGAGTTTTTTTATCTCAATTTAAAAGCAACTCTATTAAAATATTAATACATATGTTATTAATTCATTATAACTCTAATATACATAATTTAGTGTCATCAAAAATTATTACCAAAATTGTTTTAAGTTTTATTCACCTTGAATGCCAAATAGCCAAGTCAAACTGCAGCAGCTCAATAATACTCTCCAAAACAGCCATCAGCCTTTGTATTCTTTCAGGTCTCTCTAGTACTTCATATATTTCAAACTTTCCCTTCTGCCAATGTAATCCCTTGACACTTCCTTTCATATCTTCAGGAGTATTCTCATTTATGTCCAGCAGGGCTTCATCTTTACTTTCAGAACTTATTTCATACTCCAGTCTATTGATACAGTACTTAACTATGCCCTTATCACAGCCAAATTCAGTTCTGTTAGTGAAACTTTGTCCTCTAAGGTCCATAGGTGACATAAGGAAGTCATTGTAGCACTTTCGAAGTCTTTTTATGAGGCACGGGGGGTGGGCACTGAAGTTTTGAGCTAATATTTCTTGAGATTTTTTAATTAGATATTTTATTGTGTACTCTGCATCATTGTCTTCATGTGCATTCTGGAATACATATAAAAAATATTAATAAAATGACACATTCCATCGCTGACTGGCCACCGGTCTTGACTTGTACACTTCTAAATTTAAGAGATTATTATCAATTAAAAGTGATCTAATTCCCATTTTCAAATATTTTGGTCCAGTTAATTTGTACAAAAACATTACATAGCACAGGCAAGACTTAACTTGAAAAACAAAGATAATGAAGACATTTGACGTTTTCACTCAGTACAAAAAAAATATTTTGTGAAAATAAAATATACACAAAAATGTATTTTTCGATATATATTTAGATTATTCGTTGATTTCTTAAAATAGTGTACAAGTTCAGATTCAATCCGAAATATATCTTAGAGTTTTTATCTCTGTATTTGACAATCTTAAATTAAATAATAAATTTAAAACCCTCAGTATAAAATACCAAAAAATTTCCTCCTTTAGGAATTTTCAGTTTAATTAATATACTTTTATGACGATGATATCCAAAACTTTAACTTTTACCACCCTACACTACATTGCCCTAATAGACACATTTGTTAAATAAACTAATCTTTAGTTAGTTAGGCTTAAATTTTTAAGAGTTATTCATGTGAGTAAGAGAAAATGCATAAAATCAATACCATTAAATACCTTTCATAAAATATGAGAGCCATCATTTGTCATTGACATTTTATCCTAATCAATTAAGCAGTTCATTAAAACTTCACCATGATAATAAGGCCATGGGCCTAAGACAATTTGTTGGCAAATAATATTTCGCAAGTGAAACTTTCTATAAATCCCACTCTTAATGTGTTGTTATTTTATTACTGAATATACATTCTTAAAGTTGTCTGTCAGGCATTAGCATATGACTACCCCATGTCATCAAGTGGATGTACCTCGTCTGATGTGGAGATCTAAGGGGAAGCTTTCATACTTACACTACAATAGATATGCCTGTAACAACCAGAGGAACACTGATCCGTATTATCAGTGTTCTAGCTTAGGGGTCAGAAGATTGATAGAATTGTAATCCACATGCTATTTTTAGTGGCAGACAGTTTCAAATTCTTATCTGTAATATCTTATCTTATCTTATCTTGCAAGAGGAGGCCTTTGTCAACCAGTCAGATTTAAACAGCTACTAATATATTTTTAAACAATGAAGTAGAATCAAATGCCATACCATCATTATTTCAACCATATCCTTAAGCATATTGGCAGACAGGTATTGGTTCGGTGTGACACACAGTTGACACACTTCTAAGGCATCATGCCACATATTGTTAGCTGTTTCTATCTTGAGACATTTTTCTGCATAAGTAGCTTCTTTTGGCAGGTCCTGAAATACATATATGTCAATATTTAACTATAAGCCTTTTTAAATTTTTACAATATCACATAAATGTGTTAAATCATGCAATAAGTTAAATTGCGACTCAGAGTTCAATAAGAATCTAATAAAAAGTACATTATGTAAATTAATGAATGAAAATGAATATACAACAAGAATAATTGTAAGTGTTAAATAGGATACATAGCTAGATAAAATTTGTCAAATGATTCTCAACAATGTCTCCAAAAGTAAGAGTGGTTCGTTTCGTTCACTTTAGGTGACTGCAGACTTGGAAATGACTACAGGGCAGAAATCCCATCGGATAGATTCAGTTTGTTAGGTTATTTTTTTATATACAGACCCAGAGATGAGTGCAGGGTGAAATCCCATCAGATAGATTTGCATGATGAGTTCTACAAGCAAAAAAAGTTTGAAGGCACTGTTGTAAGTCACCTAAAGTGCAGTCCTTCCTTAGGAGTTTTTTAATCATAAGATTCATAAAATTATGTGAGAAACTTAATACTTGAAGTATGTACAGTGAATTGTTTATTATTTATATTATTTTTTTAATTATTTATTATTATTTTTTATCAGTTTTAATTTCACTTAGTTTATTTGTTCGGTGTAGCAGACAGGATGTGGTCATACAAGAACTAAGATTTATGAGCAACTTTGTGGCTGATGAAAAAGTATATTCAATGCAGAAGAAAACTTTTTAAAACTTATAGTACCAAACTTACATTAACTTTCATGGCTTGATGTTTGCATCCTTTAGCACAAGCTGGAGAATACATCATTTGCAGTCGAGAATCGTGATCAAAATAAGCGAGACGAGAGACCTGTTCGCATGCCGTCACAAAGTTCTTCCTTCTCATGGCTTGCAGGTCTACAGTTTCTTTATTTTCTGATTTAATTCGCTTACTAGTATTCATATCACTTTCGTTCCCGCGCTTTAATGTGTTTTGTTGGTTTTCTATTTTCATTTTCTTCTTTTTGGGGCTCTTGTCGCATTCCATATCGAGAGTATTATTTCCTTCCCTTCTATGTACTTTTAGTTTTTGCTATCTAAATATGACCTCCCAAGAAATTAATAGCCAATCAATTAAGTAGTTTGGTATTTATTTATTTTATTTGTAACGTAAACGGAAAATTGTTTTGACATTTGATTATTTGACACTTCACTGTATTATTTGTTTTCTGTTATTCCTTTTCAGGGAAGGCAATAGTTGTAAGACCTTACAGCCATTTCTGTCCTATATTTTATTTCATATTTATCTGCCACCAATATTTAATACTATGTATATATACATATATCCACGTAATGTGTTCTTGGTATTTATTTAGTCATTGCAGATTAAATCAATCATTCAGTCAGACAACAACAAGGAAAGTTCCTGAAATGATATTTTTAGGGTTCCGTACCTAGAAAGGAAAAAAACCCCAATGTATATTGTTTTTAGTTAAAAGCAATGGTATACTAGCGATGTGTTGAGTGGCGACCACTTACCGGGAAACGTGTACTAGGCTGTCCCCCTACTAGATGGACTGATGACCTAGTAAAGGTCGCGGGGAGTCGCTGGATGCAAATGTCTCGAGACTAGTCGTTGTGTCATACCATGAAGGGTATACTAGCTAATTAGTTAGAAGAAATTTAGAGAGAAAACACATTGCTTTAGATAAACTGTTATTTTAGAGAAAGAGTGAGTCTTTTTTGTTATGGAAGAATTTCCTGAAACAAAACAGCACTTTACGGAAAATTTTACCGATGAACGTAAATTATAATTTTTAGCACAACCGTCCGTCATCGTATCTGAAACTGCCGTACGCAATTTGTAACGTTCGACTGCGTACCCGATGCCGAATATTGAAAATTATTGATTCATAGTTTGCCGCAACGACCAGTGGACAAGTTACCGATTGCACCTATTCTTTCTTAGATAACTGTCTGGTATAAAACCGCAGCCCCTGTGCCGCACTCAGCAGTCCCTCTAGGATCATTGCTGCACTCCATCGACGCGTATTCCACAACATGGCTTTTGTTTGTAAGGTAGGTTTGTTATTGCGATAACTATAATTCTAATTTCATAATTAAGATAAATTTTCCAGTTTTATACGTGCTATAAAACAAGAATTTTAGAATCTATTTCACACAGTGTGGCATTAATAATTCATTCACAAAAATAATTGTTTTCTAAAGCATAATTAATATTTAAAAAAAGATATTATAAATTAAGACTTTAGTACATTTATAATTTGAACTTGAAAAAATATCTAGAAATATTTATACTAAATGTAAATTAACGACGAATATCCGTAATAGCTTACCTTTTATTTCATTTATTAATTCACACATTCTACACCAAGTCGCTTATCGTCAACAATGATTTAAACGTTTTTATATGGTAGTATTTATTAACACAATAGACGAAGTCGTTCAATATTATTATTATAGGTAGGTATTATTAGTGTAGGCTATAGTATACCTAAATCTGTAATTTTGCATTTTTGGAAAAAAAGCAGAATAACCTATGCATAATATTAACTAACCAAAAACTAACCAGCAAAAAAGCTTTCGACCTTGCCCCAACAAGACTGCAGTTGAAATCAGCCCACTTTTCAGCCTGATAAAAAACAACGTGTTGCCTGACTGAACTTTCTTCGCCGGCGATTCATATTTTCATTGCCAACGGTTGATGTTGAGTTGAGTAACGACCATTGTCGTGAGATAGTAGCAACGAAGCGTGAAGGTCGTACAGCTTTTTGATCTCTCCAATAAAAATAATAAGATGGCGAGGTTCTTTACACTGGAACTCGAATTTCCACGTTTCCTCAACATTTGATTAATTCAGTTTCGTGTAATTTATTTCCTGACAGTGGCAATGTGTTTCCGGCTTTATAATAAGTTCACCTCATCGTAGGAGCACCGTAAAAGAAAAATGGGAGAAAGTTCTGGATGGATAACAATTTTCTACTTCACATTTGCACTAACAATCCGCAGGTCCCGGGTTCGATTCCCGGAAGTTAGTAGTAATAGCAGCTAGCTACCACAATGTTACCTAACTAAGCCGTCAAATAGCAATAAAATTGTGCGTTCTGGTATGAAACGTAGCACCTCGTTTATCCATTCCATCTAACGGCCTTATCGTCACTAACCATGGACAAGTGCTAACCGGCCTTATACATTTAAAAAAACTGCCTTTGTATCGATAACCTGTCAATCCACCCAATTCTTCGATTTTAATCTGTTATACTATTAGTTAGGTTAGACTAATATAACAGTCCGGAAAAGTCCGTTCTGTTTTAGAGTATTATCAACCGGGAAACGTCAACTGCTGGACATACGCCTCCCCTGTGGTGTGCCACAATGTCCGGTTCCGAGCCACTGCTCCATCGAGTAGTTTCTCAATGCGTGGTCGCCTCTTGAGAACTTTTTGTTACTCCTCATCGGCTATTCGTTCATTGTGCGATGTGGCTTGCCCATTGCCACTTCAGCTCATTGACTCGTCGAGCTACATCGGTGACCTTGGTTCATCCATGGTTTTTTGTTGCCTCCTACGACAGACACGTGGATGCTGAGCGTGTCCGTCTTGTAATGCCGAGAATGCACAGTAAATTCACTGTTGTTTTTGACTTATCATGAAAAATGTATGTAAAATAAAAAATACCCTTCCCCAAACTCTACGAAGTTACCAATGTGTAATATTTCAGGAAAACCTAAGCGAACGAGTAAGTTCTGAGAAATCATAAAAAAATTAACAAAAGTTTATCATGCGGTAGGAAAAATAAAACTTATTTCAAGGAAATAATTATATGTACCGTAGACCAACTGGCACTTGGTCTGAGCAGAATTTTTTCCCCATTCCTGAACTGGCTGGCTGGCAGGATCATAAGCTACTGGTGTGATCGAAGGTTTCAATCAAGTCCTTATCGTTTCAGATTGGGGCTGTGCTCACCTTAGCTTCAATATCTTTAGCTGCCGCGCCTGGCGGCTATTCATACAACCGCTTCAGTGGTCCTGTCAGTGGACAAATTGTTGAGGTGCAGGTGCCGGCCGCACAAGGGCTTCCAGCTCAACAGCACGCCAGCTACGGGTACGATCATAACAAAGGAGAGATCGACCCAGAGACTGCCAAATACGCGCACTTGAAGACTGTTGATTACGTGGTACGTGAATCCATATTAATATAATAAATGTGAAAGTGAGTTTTTTATCCTTTGTTCCCGTCATAATGGAGAGTCATAATGACCTGTTTTTTGTATAGGTATACTTGAAGGGCTGGAAAAGAATATAGCTATGTTACTTTTTATCCCGATCTGATTTATCACATCACATTATTTGTGTACCCACTGCAGGGCTTCAGGCATACTCTCCTACAGAGAGTGTATGGGCCATAGTCCACCACTTGGACTCAGTGCGGATTGGTAGACTTCACACACACCTTTGAATTTCTTCTCAACAGTGTGCAGGTTTCCTCACGATGTTTTCCTTTCCCGAAAAACCAATGGCAATGATTTTTATCATTCGTACATAAATTCCAAATAGCAAATTAGAGCTCATTGGTATGAGCCAGGAGGATTGAGATTATCTGGACTCAGCGTTTCCCACGTGAAGTTAGTCTTTGTATAGTAAAGCCAATGTAATAAATATCTTGATATTATTTAATCGTTGCCAGTGGTCCGATAATTGATCAGACTACTCTAACCTTGTTCTACTCAGCAACGCAGGCTGATACGAAAGTCCAAAATAAAGCCTGCAATAATGACTAATCTTTACGAATCTATTTTTTCTGTAGGCTAAGCCCGATTATCAATACGCATACGGCGTGGAAGACCCTCACACCGGCAACCTTCAGAACCACAAGGAGCAGCGCGACGGAGACGTGGTCCGCGGAGAATACTCGCTTGTAGAACCCGACGGCTCTATCAGGCTTGTGAGGTACACTGCTGACCCGAAGAATGGTTTCCAGGTGAGACGAGTTTCTCCTTCTATTTATTCTCTAGGATCTCTGTTGGTCTATTGTAGTAAATTGGTTTATCTGTCAGTGCCCCCGCCACGTAGCAGTACTTGCAAAAAAATCAACTTATATCATATGCTACAAAGCCTGGAACACGGGTGTCAAATAGCCAGCCTTTCGGTCTTCTACAGGGTTCATTTCGGAGAGTGTGCGATTGCATTACACGACTTAACTACACCGTCCCCCTTTTTCAACCGATCAACCAGAAGAACGTCTGGGTTCCACCCCTACTTGGTTGACATTCTACCATTTCGCTCGACGTATTTCGCTTCTTCATTTATTATTCATTACCTGTCGGCTTCTGTTATTCCCGGGGGCTACAACCCGGATATCTTCAAGGCCAGTGTGAATAGGCTATTTTTCTAGGCAACCGTGAACCATACTAGATAAATCGTCGCTTAACATCAGGTGAGATTGTGGTCAAACAAAAGTCTATCTAATAATAAAAAACGTAAAATTATCATACAAACTGCGCTATTTCAAATTACACCCCAGTTTTAGCATACGCTTCTGACCGATGATCTTCACGAATTCAGATACATGCTGAATAAAATCAACTAAAGGACTTTTGTAAATTCCATGTACTTTACTACTACTTACTTTACAAACTTTACATGTATGGGGATACTTGTATATCTCGCATGGGTCACGTCATGTGTGTGTACTTAGTAAGACACTCCTGCAAGAGTTTTGTTTGAAGATCCAAGAAATTCAGTAACACAGAAGGATTGTCTCATCACAAAAACTTCCTTTTATTTGTTTTCTTGGACTTTTTTTAGTTCGTTTACATAAGTTAAGTTTCTTTTTGTATACTCGTATGATTGTTTTCGTCACCGAATAAAGATATTATCTATCTATCTATCTATCTAAATTAGCTTTTCACTCCCGACGGAACAGGTAACTTAACTTTTTCATAGACAGTTTATCGCTTGACTGTTTAAGATCCACCAAGAGTCGTTAAACTAGTCGTAACATTACTTGTCCTTGTTATTTAAGAAATTACTAGGTAGTTCATTACTAGTTATTGACGTAATTCTATTAATTGGTGCTTGTTTTCAAGCGTTGGTGCACAAAAAGTAAAACGTGTTTAATAATTGTGGTGTTTTTTCAGGCGGTGGTGCATAAAAAAGCCGGTGGACAAGCTCAGAACCCCGTCCATTATGGACATGTGAATCAAGAAGACGATACCAGAGAGTACTAGCCTAGTCTTGTTGTTTATATTGTATAGCGTTGTTGACTATTTATTACTTTTGTATTTTAAAAAAAACACGATGTGAGTAATCGTAGCTAGATGTTTTATTCCAAATCCAAAGTACAATAATATATCTAAAATAAAGTCTAACAAATAAAATATGAACCCTATCAAAGTGTCAATTCTGCGAAAATGTAAAATGCACTTTGTACTTTGTTACATTCATTTTGACTTGATATTATTGAGCGCATCAGAGGCAATTGTCATGTAAAAGTTAGTATGATATGGTACATTTGTATAGAACTGACTGTACGTAGTATCTCTAGTGACAGTGGTATAAAACACGTCATGTTTGTTTAAAAAATATGTTTCACAAAAGTCTAAGAAATGATAGAAATTTAAAGAAGACGTGCTAGATACTTATTGTAATATTTTAGTGTATCTATATGAAGTATATAATAAAAAGGTTTCTTAAAATTTCGGGTACTGGCGAGGGTAAATTTACGTATTTTAGCGCAACAGTTGGTTGGCGATAGTTTTCTAATCTCGCTAAATAGTTCCTATGCATGTCCATTTAACACTGAAAACTAATTTTAAATGGTAAGACCGATGTAACTTTCATGATAACAGTAAATAAAACACATTATCATCTAAGAATAAAAGCCATTCAGTGCAACATATCTGTGCAAAGCTCTGAATCATATTTGCATGCAATCGATTCATTTTTACAAAGTCAAAGTGCATATTAGATGTAAACTTTAAATTTAAATATAATATGTTTCTTATTTATGAGAAACTTAGACTAAAACATCAGCATAGGTATCACGTGCACCTCGGATACCTGATACTCGTTGCAACGCATTGTGTGCTTTTCTACTGATAAACACATTTCAAACACAAATCACTCTTTAGCAAAAAAATTAAACATAGTCGACGGCTAATTACACTATGGAAATGTTAGCATAGTAGTATATACGTAGAGAAGGTTCTTCTCATCAGGTCCTCCAAAAAGGGGCGGTATTGTGAGCGTTTTTTTGTAGCGTCCCAAATGGAAGGCGTGCATTATGGAGACCTTAACATAGTGATGGCTACCTACTAAAGATTCTTTTCATGAGGTCTTCCGCTAAGGGGAAAACGATAGTGTGAGTTTTGTTGGAAGAAATCATGTGCAAGGATTGTAAATATCTCAACTGAAAATAAAGAAGAAGAAAGAACGGTGTTAAGTATCAAAGTAGAAATATTACTTGGGTTCGATCACAACTATCATAAGGTTGAGAAAGAAGACTCTTGAAGATATTGATGATACAATCACAGAAGTCATTTACAAACACGCTTCGTTTGCGTGGACTTATGCGTGCTAATATAAGTGTCATACTTATATTAGCATCCCACGGGAATAGTTTACCGGTCTAAAATAAGCCTATCTTTCATGCCATAGTCAACCTGCTTATAACATTTCATCGAGATCGGTTAAGCCTTTTAGTCATGAACAGTCGCATGTTATGGTTATGAAAAGCAACGGAGCCAATCACATAACGATTCATCATCATCATCAGCCGGGACACGTCCACTGCTGGACATAGGCCTACTTCATGGTATGCCACAATGACCGGTAACGAGCCGCTTGCATCCAGCGACTCCCCGCGACCTTTACTGGTTTGTCGGTCCATCTAATTTAATTTCTTTAGACTCGAGAAATGTTACTTCCCATCCGGTCTTCTGCTCACTGTCACATAACGATATTAATAAATATTAATGTCAACTTGAAAACCTTATACAGCAGACGGTATCCATTCATCATTATTGCTGCTTTTGAAATGAAATGTATTTGTTTTTGAAGACGAAAAAGTACTGATTGAGTATTAGCCTTAAACTTTAATAAGCAAAATTATCATATTTGATCACTATTCTACAGAATTCATTTTATATTTGACGACGTAACATACTTGCATAGTATAAGGATTTTCCACCAACATCTCGGTCGCTTTTTGAAGGCTCTTGGTGGCTTCAATTTCTGCGTTCGCGACAATTATTTTCGCGTTTGCCAGCCTGGAAGACTCTGCTTCAGCTGCCATCATTTTTTGTAATCCCATGGGTAATCTAATGTCCTTTCTGAAATTATAAATTACCCCCACCATGAGTTTAATTTTTTTTAAATAAACTAATTTTTGAAAAAGTTTGAGAAAAGGTTCTGCATCGACCAAGTACTAGAGGTATAAAAACTACAGATCAAACTAGTTCAGTGGGTCCAAAGGAACCGGCCCTGGTTTTAACAGGCCATTGTAACCTCGAACACGACAAAAATTTTATTAGAGTCATTTTCCGATACTATAATTCCGTATCATGTTTGTTCAAATCCTCGTGAAATAACACAGATGTAACTTTTATTAAATCCGCCTGAAGTTGACACTTTTTACCATTCTAATGATAGTAATTAGAAAGGAAGGTAACAAAGAAATAATTTACACTAGACATAATCGTAATAAACAGTGCCTCGATTAATTAAAAATCAGCTTTTAGCACAAATTGTGCTGCTTGGCTTTTGGGAATATTTTTAGCTAAATAAAACGTAGCCAGTGCCTTTTTGTAACACGGGCTAGGCGACAAATTTTGTCAAGACTAGTTCAGACGTTTACACGTGAAAAGGCAACACACAGACAGAACGACAGATAGAGTTACTTTGCAATTAGTGATATTCGTGTGAAGTGTGATTGCGTATACATTTTAAAAAAGCAACCAAGTGCGTGTCAGATCACGCGCATTGTAGGGTTTTCGTAGTATCCCGGAACAATAACTTCACGGTTTAATGCTAATAACGTCTAAAACGGGTCCACAAAGGACAACAATTTTGAATGGAATTTGTACGAAACTTTCATTATGAAATCTCTAAGTATTATTCATAATTTAGTCGACTATTACTCGTTAACCTGTGAAGCCAACTTTGTCGTAATAATTTTTCTTTAACTTCAGTATACATAGTATGTATTACATACATACTACTACTACTGTACATTTTTACAAATTTTTAAAAGCAACAGTTTAGCAGATATAGATATGTGTGTTACCACAATTATCACTTTGAAGCTTAATATATCGCATACGGATCACTGAATCGAAAAGTGGTATTGCTAGACCCTCGATGTATTTTAAAGACCAATTCAACGATATCCCACACAGTGGGGTATTTTTTAAGATTTTATTCTACCACTTTGTCGGATGTATACCCGTACCAAATTACATCTTTCTAGTAGAAAGGGTCTCTGAACTAAACCGCGGACATACAGACGGACGTTTCTTGTTTGATTACGGAACCTTAAAAATCTATGTTGCGTGCAGTTGCAAGCTTTATGTAGCTTTCATCAAAGAACAACTCACATCTCAACTTTATTCGTGGCCACTCCCCACTCGTGAGTGCTGGATTTCATCTCTAAGTAGACCGTGCAGCTCACTCCTGGGCGGTTAGCCAGTAGCTCCGTTAGCTTCTTGGAGCCGATGGCGTTGCGAAGTGTGGTCGCAGCCAAAAATTGTACAGCCACTCTGCAGGTGCAGATTTTCGTATAAATGTATATGCTTTTCCCGCGACTTCAGAAACTATCTCAAGGGAACTAATTATACTCGCATTCAATCGAGATGAAAAAAATTGAATGTGGGTCATATTCGTGTTTTAATACCTCATTACGTACAGTTACATAATCAACTTAATATATACACATGATGTGAATCCTCATAAGGGTTCTGAAACCATACGGTGTTACATGAATGTGTTGTAAGAGCTTTGGTTCCATGAATGGCAAAGTTTAGTTACTGGGTAGAACAAAATGGATAGAATAATATATAATAAATAGAATTATTTATTGTAATAATTATTTACATTTTGTACAGGAATTTTTTTAAATGCATGTAAATATTTGAACAGCCGGGTTTGTTCTTCGTTCAAAATTACAGCGCTAACTTGGAAAGTAAAGCGCGCGAGCATTAAAAATTATTTGGATGAATGATAAATTGACTGTTTCAAAAGTAGGACATAGAGAATCGAGGCTATTTAAAAAAAGACGAGATTTTTTGTATGAATTTATACCACTCGATCGGAGAGCGTCGTGGACTCGACTCGTCGAACTGAGTCGAATCGAATCGCAATAATTCGCCGCATATTAGTGCATCACCGTCGATTAGAGAAGAGCCGTCGCACGCGCAGCGCTCGTCAGACGAATTTTCCTTTCCTTAGTTGAGGCGAGGAAGTGTTTGCATGTCCACGAATCTTACTGTTTGCTTGTTATCTTTTGTACAAAAGTATTGAAGACTGCCACGACGACCAGCGTCACTTATGTTTTCTTACGCGCTGTTCTTCACGACAAAGAGTTTGAAATAAAACCATTGCTTCATTTGGTTTATCCGTTCTCACGAATACGATCTGCTTCGATGACGATTTGCGTTTATTGACCGTTTTGCTTTGCTCCGTCTTTGATGAACGCACACGGAGCAAATTCGACGCTCCTTGATTTGGATGTGTTTCTGCTTTAGTGGCAGACGCGGGCTTTAGTATGACACTGGGTGATAAGGTAACGGTTTCAGAACCCTTTATATACTATTTTAGCACGTATAGATAAAATAATAAATTTCACATACTGGTAGTCCATTATATTCATTACCGCCCAGACAGGGTTGAATACTTGGTAGAATATGACTGCGTCGACTGACACAGTCAATGAATCTTTCGTCAAAGCCTGTAAAAAGTTGTAATTGTTGGCAGCTGGTTCGTATTTTGTAAGTTATATTCGTATTTTGTAAGTTCTGTGTAGATCATGCACGAGGTAGACCGTCTCAGGCAGACTTAGAAATAATACCCCCTTTCGATTATCACTAATTTGTTTGTGAACAGTCAATAGTGTAATGTTTGTAGATGCTATCAAGATGTTAATATTTATTCAAGAGATACTTTACATCCTGTGGTGGAACTGCGTAGGCCACAGTTCTCAGTTCCGTTATAGTTATGTTGTCTATACAAGGCAGGATGAATACGAGTCCAGGGCCGAATGCTTTGTTGCTGAGTACTTTCCCGTTGCGTAAAATAATGGCTCTTTCATATTGTCTGACCACCTGGTTCGTGAAAAAAAAAACCTGTACATAATTTACGAATAAATTGCTCAACGATTTAGTAACCCTGACATGTTATAATTTATTGTTGATCTTCTAATTCCAATTATTATTTACCATGATTAAGTGGCGTCGGTGGCGCATTGGATAAGGCGCGGACTCTCAATCTGAGGGATCTGGGTTAGAATCCAGCCGTGTACCTTTGAGTTGTTTTTCAATTTAAGTACATTATCCGATTGTTTAACGGTGAAGGAAAAAATCGTGAGGAAACCTGCATGTATTGAACAGGCATGTGAAGTCCGCCGTTCCGCACTGGGCCCGCGTGGTGGACTATGGCCCATAAACTCTCTGTAGGAGAGTAGGTCTGAGCTCCTGCAGTGTGGACGTATATAGGCTGTTGATGATGATGATTAACGTGCATGTTTTCGCCGACTTGCATGAATCGTCGTTTTCGTAGCCGCTCGTGATTATCAGCAGTTTAAAGTCATGGTTAATAGTGGGGATAATTATAGGTACGCTTTTCTGACTATCACTCCAACATTTACATCAAATATTTTAGAAAATTGACCATGAATAAAACAGAGTTTAGGAAACAAACAAAAACATTTTACTTACCTTGTAAACAAAAAGCAAAGACAATGGAAACCCGAGGACCACTCCCAGCATGCATGCCAGTATAGTTAATTTTTCAACAGCTGAGTCACCAACTGTAACATGCACAAAGCCCATAAAACACATTCTTAGGAAAACACTTGAACACAATCTCATGTGTCCAACTGTCGATGACGGTTCGATTTCCTTACTTACTGATTACCTTTGAAGCTTTCTAGCCTGTGAAGTGTTTTTACGTTTTATCGATTCACACACTGTGTTCTCTTTAAGAGACATTTTTCTCGGGCTCTACTGAAAATCGTCGCTAGTGCGGATACTAGTCGCGGTAGCACATGCTGAGTCAGGGTCCATTTTGGCATCACAATACTCACATCATTGCTATTGTGTATTTTCTTAATTTATTATTATTTTCCTTTTCCTTGAACTTTAGGTTTAAAGAATTTATTTTCTCTAAAGAGATATTTACATTTCACTGAAAGCTACAGAAATCACAATTTATATTAAAGTAGTTATCTCAGAGCTAGTATTACAGAGTTGTGCAAACTTATGTCTAAACTATTTCTAATTAGATAAGAGGTTTATCTGCTATGTATTGTTTTAATTTAAATTTATTTAAAGAGTTCAAATCTGTCATTTCTTTAGGGAGGCCTTAAACTTGTATTATTATATGGTGGTGCTGAATAAATTGATATCTATATTTCATTTCATTTTAAAGAACAGAATTAGTAGGCAGTCACATTCATTGCTTTACCTTGTTGTGAAGGGACTACTCGGTGACTCATGATGTCCTCTTGAGTGGGTGCCCCGGTCTTCGTTGGCAATTTAAGTGCTTGGGGTCCTGCAGGACCAGAGTGTCCAGGCTCCGGTGGCCCTGGAGGTCCTGGGTGTACTTGAGGTTCAGGAGGACTTTTGATTGGCATGATACGGCAGAATACAACTAGAAATATTATTAGTAAGCCCTGTTTGAATGTTTAATCGAAAATAATGAGATAGGAGATCGGATAGTTTAATCAATTGTCTGGTATATTTTTTCAATTTAATGCAATCTTTTACTCCCTTTCGGGGAAAAATTAAAAGAAGCAAGTAGCAACAGAGATCTCAGAATCACATACTAATATACAACTAATATATGTACCTACTCAGAATAATATATGGCATTATATTCTTTGAATATATGCCAGTGATCTATGTATATGTCAAAGATCACTATATATGTTGACATATTATATGCTCCTAGGTTTATATATCCAAATTATATATGTCATGTCCAGTCATGTCATTACCAATGCAAGTCATCACGTGTTCATCACCACAGATCACTCACAGATCACTAGTGGTTATATGCTCTTTGACTATATATGTACTATTTTTTTCCTATATGTGTGTCACGCGGTGATGACAGTAATTCAATAGAATGTGGACCTGTTTTTTTTGTAAATAACAAAAAGGATTTTTAAAAAAATACAACTTACATACCTAGTAAAATAAAATTTTCCGACCACTGAGCAAGTAAATCACTACGTTTCCGACGTGAATCCACAAATCTAAGAAAAAATCTCTACGGCCACGAATTTTTAGCCTTGTTTTATCCGCCTTCGTGCCTATAGTATTATGTGTGATTAATTTCATAATAAAATCTGCTTACACAACGTATAACTAATTGTATAACTGGATGGACTAACCCTTTCTTTGTTGTGAATTTGTCTTCTATAAAATTATTTAAAAATATATTTAAACAACATTACAGGTCAAAGTTCCACATAGTGTTTTATTCCTTTTCTTAAAAATAAGAAATTTTATGAACGAGATATCATAGAAGATGAACCGTACTCGTAGAAGAGAGCGCATTCGTAAAACTGAGGCAATAATATTTGTGTTACATTTCGCCTTGCGGATTGGGTATATTCAGCGGGAATGGGAAGAAAATTGTAGTATTCTGTGAAGCTCCCACGAAGTTTAGAGTTTGTAAGTATCTCAGCTGAAAAATTAATAAGAAATATTATCTATATATCTAAAGAAATGAACATAATATTGTATTGCCTGTGATATCAAAGCTAATAGCAACTATGTATAGAATATGCTAGAGTGCGACGTGGAACTTTTGGCACGTGGCTGACTTGTGTTGAAAAGTGCAGTACACTTCACACAACTTTACTGACCAGCATAATTTGCGGAGTTTGTTCAATCAGTTTAGATGCGTCTCTAAGGCTATGGGCAGCTTCTATTTCTCCGTTGGCCTCTATAATTTTAGCTTTAGCCAGTCGTGTGCCTTCAGCTTCTGCAGCCATAGCTTTCTGGAGATCCTGTGGCAAGATAACTTCTTTCCTGTAATCATTTGGAAATAGAGGGTATTAAATCTACATAAAATATACAAATACGTATTATGTAAATGTTAGCTCTCTTGTCTCTGAAAGAGGCACTGTTTGTTTATTAATTTATCATGAGTTTGCACTTGGCTTTAATCTCACTTGATGGAAGCCTTAATCTAAAGAGGCGCTGGTTCTGCTACCTTTCAAACCGGAACACAACTTTGCTATTAGCACTGCTGTTTGGTAGCAGACTTAAGCAACATGGTGGTGGTAGCTAGGCAGGTGGATATAGAAAATGCCTTACCACCAACCAAACTGAGTACCGATAGGTACCCCCACTGGGAGCGAGTCCAAGTTCAAACCATTAGGCCACGGAGGCGGTTAGACTCGAGTACATTCTACTCGAGTTTATGAATTATTGTAATTTTCTCATTGTTACACAGAAAAATCAAATTGACCGTGATGGGCCTCCTTTAGGTGACACAACGTGATGACCTAGCTGTCCCATTAGGGGATTTGCCACAATGACCAAGCTTGGAAGTGACTGAAGCTAAAATTCGTTTAGTATACATGTAAGCTCTTTGCCTCGTCTACTAGAATTTACCTGAAAGTTAATGTAGAGGAGAAAATAAAGTCTGGTACTATTCTTAAACTGAAGCCAAAAGGAAATAGAAATCTGACAGAGGAAATCAAAATACAAAATTATACACAATTGAAAAACGTAATAAAACGATTTAGTTGTGACAACAAGTACAAAGTCACAATCTACCCGATTTAGACGAATTTAATTTTTTAAAAGGTCTACTTCTTTGTTCTAGTTACAGGAAAAATATACATTAAAAGTTCGTATCAAAACAGAATGAAAAGTAAGAATTCGTTACAGTTCGACTCGCTCCACAATGACGCCCCAATTAGCTGCAACTTCAGCGATGCCGAGTTTTACTTCATTGCTGATATTCACTCGGTTACCAAGCACGTCGGTTAGTGCATACTGGCCCAAATTATTCCTGAGGGTCGCCACTGCCAACAGCGTGGTTGCAGTTCTGCAATACAACACCTTTAATTTTATATGAATTAAATTTTTAAGATAAAGTTTATAATATGGGAGTAATGTGGAAGGAGATAAGTTTTTAGCATTATAAAAGGTTATGATTTAGAACCTCTGAATACCTGTGAGGTGCTACATTAGGAAATCACTCCAATGGTATGATTTAGCTTTGAGGTGCCACAATAAGGAAGCACTCTAAAGGCTATGATTTAAAATCTGTGATTGCTTGTGAAGTGCTACGCGAACAAAGCACTTCAAAGGCTATGATTTAGAAACTGTGATTACCTGTGTAATGCCACGCTAAGAAATCACTCCAAAGGCTATGATTTAGAACCTCTGAATACCTGTGAGGTACTACTTTAGGAATTCACTCCAATGGCATGATTTATAAACTGTGATTACCTTTGAGGTGCCACATTAAGAAAGCACTCTAAAGGCTATGATTTAGAATCTGTGATTGCCTGTGTAATGCCACGTTAAGAAATCACTCCAAAGGCTATGATTTAGAACCTCTGAATACCTGTGAGGTACTACTACTACTTTAGGAAATCACTCCAATGGCATGATATAGAAACTGTGATTACCTTTGAGGTGCCACATTAAGAAAGTACTCTAAAGCCTATGATTTTGAATCTGTGATTGCTTGTGAAGTGCCACGTGAACAAAGCACTTCAAAGGCTGTGATTTAGAAACTGTGATTACCTGTGTGATACCACGTTAAGAAAGCACTCCAAAGGCTGCTCTACGTGAAAATATACAATAGCGTCGACTGTTATTGTTACGGAGTCTTTGGTTAGGATCTGAAATTATTAAAATATGTTTACAAAACTTCATTATTAGACCAATTTAAAATGAAGATTGTTTGAAATCACTCAAGATGGTCCGGCCTTTTCTTTTTTAGTTAAGAACTAAAATTATGGACTGGAGCTAAAGGACATGTTTACGCAAAACTTTTGAAAAAAGAAACCACACTATATTATACTTCTAACGCAAAATTATTATACAGTATATACTTATCTCTATAGAGATATTCGTTCATGTGTGAGCTGAAGAAACCAGAATATGAAAAAAAGTGATGGAAAATATGATGGTGGATGCGTATACAAAATACTCACCTCCTGTGGGTCGAGATTGAACGATTGCGTCCTGAGATCGACTATTGTGATGTCATCTATCACAGGCAATATAAATATGATTCCTGGGCCAGCCGGAGACCTTCGAATTACTTTACCTAAGCGCATTATTATAGCCCGTTGGTATTGAGCCACAACCTTTAAAACAATTTTTTTAAAATTTGACCAATTAGATCTCAATTAAAATACATCAGTTTAATTGATTGTATCAATTCTAATTAAATATTTTCTCACGGGGACAGAATTAATGCCCCGTGCATTCTACTTGCTCGATAGTGATACAAATAGCCAATGTCCTTTTCCGGTCTGTCACCTGTTTTCATACAAAATATCAAGTCATATTGACTCTAGTGTACTAAAAATAGTGTCACGGAGCTTCTTGAAAAGTCCAGAGATAAAGAAAAGAGAGAGGCGGATCCATCTATCCCTTTCGTGTCGGACATTGTCTCGGAGCTTCATGAAAAGTCCAGAGATAAAGAAAAGAGAGAGGCGTATCCATCTATCCCCTTCGTGTCGGATATTGACAAACGACTACCGTAGAAAGCTCTCGAATACTCGCATAAGGATTGTAAAGTGCGAAAGGGACACCAATTCATCTATCTCCTTCGTGTCGAATACTCTCCAATGTTCCTGAAGATTCTAGACTATAGGATCTAGAAACAACACGGGGTATATATAGGCGCGAGCCGAGCTTCGAGTTCAGTTTTGAGTTGAGTTCACAGCGATAAAAAGTGAAGAAACGAAAACCGGAAGAAATTGTAGAGCGAAAGTACAGTCGAGGTGGAAAAGTGTTAGTGAACTAGTGTGTCACGTGGTGACAGTATCGACAGATCGGCGTCAGTAGTGTCCAAGGACTCTGTACGTGGAATCCAGGGCCGGACTCAGTGCAGACGACTCGGAACCAGTGAGACCGGGACGTACTCTGTTCGGGGGGACCCGTGATTTTGAAGATTGGTGTGTGGACTTGTGTTACCAATAAACTCCGGAACTTTGGGGTCGTGTTTCTCTTCAATCTACGAACCTCAGAAGCTCGTAACAATACACTATAAAATAAAATCACTTACGCATTTATTATATAAAGTATGGATGCATAATATATCAACAATACGGAATCGCACTAATAGATATCATAAACTAGCTTTTGCCCGTGACTTCGTCTTCGCGTACTGCGGAAATTACATACACGATCGGGATATAAAGTAGCCTATGTCCTTTTCCGTCCCTTTTAATATCTCTATACAAAAAATTAAGTCCTTCTAAATTTCTAAAGCCTCCGTTACGACGAAGAATAAGAATAAACAAACTCACTTTCATATTTGTAATATTAGTAAGAATATATGGATTCGAAAGTAACTCTGCTTCTCTGTCTGTTTGTTTCTTTTTCATGCAGACATTGTTATACTGATCTTAATGATTTTGGCACCCATCCAACGGTGTCGAGATCAGCTTTTCGAGGAAAGAGAGTTCTACTAGTACACAAATATAAACCCTTTTATTGAACCTTTAGATTTGACTGATAACTCAATACATAATACTACACACATTCGGATTTCACTTATTGATATAGTATCACAAATCAATATACTAACTTTAAAGCAAAAAATAAGACTGCAGGGACAACATATTACCAGCGCCGTAACCAACAAGATGGCTAATTTTTCCAACGCGGAGTTTGGTTGCAGTTCTACAAATTAAAATAAAAACATACAGTGTGACGGTTAAGTGTAAATTCTCCAAGGCAACTTACGATGACATGAGTTATGAATAGCGGTGCCAGAGAACGTCCACTGCATGTCCACAGCTGAACATAGGCTTCCCCAATGGTACTCCACAATGAACAGTCCCGAGACACTTCGCTTGCTTTACGAGCTGAATTTGGATGAAAATAACACGACTTGGATCGATACAACAAGGGAAAAGATTGAAAAAGGATAACAGACTCCCTGAAGCTTGACTTTGCTACTTTTGTTTGGCATAAAGCTATGAAGAGCCAGCGCCTCATTAGGTTGAGGTTTCTGGGTGCGCAGGCTTACCGTCCAACGGACTTATCGTCACTCGTGAGGTGAAGGCCAAGTGTAAACCCACCATAAATAAAAAAGCTGTTGTTTGATGGTATATTTCCATAGAATGGTGGTACTTAGTAGAGATGGGAAAACTCAGCCTTCTTTATATCTGGTGTTGAGTGAAAATAAGGCCTGAAGCTTACAAACAGTAAAATTTATTCTGCGATTAAATAAGCAATGCAATTATATACTTACTAGTGAGATCTATGTACTCAGGGTTCTGCATGTTATTAAATATAAATTATCTGTAAGATATAAGATAAATATAGAAGGATATAGGTTTCAGAAAAACTTTTTATCTGAAAATACAATAGAGCCAGGTACAAGGTACCAAACTTTTTAAAATGTCGCTCAAACGTCACTCAGCTACATCCAAGAAACGTAGTGATTAAATGCTCCTAGCATCCAAGCTACATTTAGGATCATATAAAGCTACATGAAAAAAAAAACGGATCTCTTTGTGAAGTTCGTTTTTAGGGCTTGTTATCCACTGTTATTATCAATGTCAAAGATATATAATCTGTGGGACAATGATCAATGTATATAATCCTGTGAGTATTATATTCTTTGATATAATAAATTTTTGTGTCAACATTTGGTCGTGATTTGGTCAACAAATGAATTTATTTCGCTATATACGCTCGTAGACAATTTGTCGCAAGATGACAATGCAGGCTGTTTCCCGGCGCTCATTGGTCTATATTTGCAGCCAATTTATACGACAAACTGTGAAAGCTTGTTAATAGTTTAAGAGGCTAATCAGTTTAAGTGCCACTGAATTTTGACAGTAACTGCATATCCATAAACATTAATGCACAAAGAGAGAAAGCCTCGATATCGGATGTCTATCCTAAAATACAAGTCGTCTTCTAACAATCGGAATAGGCTAGTTGACTAAATTTGAAAACTTGGCTAATTATATACTTTAATATCTATTTTATCCCAAAAAAACTATATTTTAAAGAAAAATCAATATTTACATTACGTATTTTGTATTTTAAAAAAGCCATTTAGATTTCCCTCGAAAACGCTGAATAGTGTCATGGCGTCTTGAATGACGTCACAGCTCGCGAAATAACCTGCTCTGTGATATGAAAACGTCAACAACAACAATGATGTTTTGCGAGGCGTGACGTCACACTTTCTTGCGCCGCGTTCTTCGTGTTCGTTGTCACGTGACCTAATGCCTATTTTTTTCGAATTCATTTTCTAAAAATATTAATAATCTTTAACTTTTTTGAGAAATATACTAGTTTTTTCTTATCTTCGTCTCCTCATTTATAATTAGAAACTATAAACCAAGCAATTTGTTATTAGTGGAAACAGGCCTAATCTAAGCCTGTTCCTGAGGTATCGGAGCGGTATGGGAGGGTGTATTTACGGAACGTCAAACGACGCATAACTTCAGTCGGGCGTCGTTTGACGTTCTGTAAACACAGCCTCCCGTACCGCTCCCATACCTCAGCAACAGACTTAGATATGCGTTAGACTTGTAGTTTTATGAGCTTTGTGTGTTTAACTTTAACATCAATGCATACTCCATCTCATGGACAAAGATATTTGAGTGTCAACGTACCATAGCATTGTAAAATAAATAGGAATAGTACCCTCTTCATATTTTCGAGTTCCGTATCCATAGGGTCAAAGGGTGTCCAATAAAATAACCCAAAAAAAATTAAATTTCATTTATTGCTTAATTGATATACTAGCTAGACTATTGAGTAAAAAATCGTATGCTATACATTGGCTATACACATTATATTGGCAGATGGGGAGAAGTGCTTGGGCCTTGTCCTCCACTGTGTCCACCCAAAAATGTCTTCAGGAAGTCCAGCGGGAACGGAAATATGATGGTAGAGTTCTTCTCCGCGGATATTGTGTTCAATGATTGCAAGTAACGTAACTGTAGGTATAGATAAAATTAAAGTGTTTTTTTAATATAAATTACCATTGCAATCATTAAAATAATTATATATTGTCACGAAGCTTCAAGAAAAGAGAGAGGCGTATCCATCTATCCCCTTCGTGTCGGATATTGTCAAAAGACGAGCGTTGAAAGCTCTCGAATACTCGCATAAGGATTGTCAAGTGCGAAAGAGAAAGCAATTCATCTATCTCCTTCGTGTCGAATACTCTACAATGTTCCAGAAGATTCTAGACTATAGGATCTAGAAACACTACGGGGTATATATAGGCGCGAGCCGAGCGTCGGGTTCAGTTTGAGTTTGAGTTGAGTTCACAGCGAAGAAAAGTGAAGAAACGAAAACCGGAAGAAATTGTAAAGCGAAAGTACAGTCGAGGTGGAAAAGTGTTAGTGTACTAGTGTATCACGTGGTGTCAGTATCGACAGATCGGCGTCAGTAGTGTTCAAGGACTCTGTACGTGGAATCCAGGGACGGACTCAGTGCAGACAACTCGGAACTAGTGAGACAGGGACGTACTCTGTTTGGGGGGACCCGTGATTTTGAAGATTGGTTTGTGGACTTGTGTTACCAATAAATTCCGGAACTTTGGACTTTCTTTCTCTTCAATCTACGAACCCTGCAAGCTCGTAACAATATTTTACAGTGTCTGATTAGACTGATATGATAAATGCCAAAATATCAATGTCTTTTTGCTTGTTTGTTGCTTTTTCAAAACTAAACTGCTTAATGGACCTTGATGAAATTTAGCAGCCACGTAGTTTGTGTGGATAGGGACATACGAGTATGCTACTTTTTTTGTCCCGACACAGGGTTCCCCTGTGATGGTTCTTTAGAGTTGACGTCAAATTCCCCTAACCATTCCGCTAACAAAGTCGCGAGTAGATATTTTGGCAAAAAAATTGGAACTTATTTCCAGTGTATAGTCTCAAAGTTCAAATCGATGGATGACAACAGGGGGTGAATCGGAATCTTGAGTTTAGTCTAGAATCTAAACCAAAGACCAACCCGTAAATAATCAACCACTTTCAGTCAGGTGAGATGGTTACCGTTGTTTTATTTCGTACTAGAAAAATCGTATAAACTCCTTACTTGCAATGCAACAGGGTTGTCGAACATAACATGTGAGGCCTCTCTCAATGCTTTGGACGCCTTGATCTCTCCTTCTGCTGCGATGATCTTCGCTCGAGCTTCACGATCAGCTTCTGCTTCTGCCGCCATTGCCCTTTGAAGCTGCACAGGTAGTCTGACGTCCTTGCTGGAAGAGGAATCTTTATCATGCGTACAGACAGGAGCGCACCGTCGATATCTTTATTTCCACAAATACAATCTGGGGCCTCTTTAAGATGAGAGTCAACAATACTAACGTTTTTGTTGGTCACATTGACAATTACCATCAGGTGACATCGGGGCACGCGTTGTTCTATTTCAAGTAAAAAATATTCGTAGACCGTGACAACATTTTCATTGCCTCCTGTGCTTTCATTGTCTACTGTCTATAACATTTGCACTATGGATATTTTTCCTAAGAAATGAATTTCTCACAGAAATATTAGAATATGAGCATGAGAAGTCGTATTAGTGTGCTGTATATAAATCGTAGTCAGTGACCTTATCGTCGCGCAGGTGACTCGTACGCCACAAGCGTGTGTTGTATCGCTCGCAACATCGTGAAAGGAAATCGAATTGCGGAAAATCTTTCACAACTTTTCATTAGATATGGTGTTGAAAAGTAATTTAAATAATAAAAAAAAACATTCTAAAAAACCTAAAATTGTGATAGCTTTGAAAGTTTGGGACGTCGGTGGGAGAAGAACGGTGACACAATTCCGGAAAAATTCTCGTTCCATTTGTTTCGATTTCTGTGTAAAATTATTTAATACTGTTAAAACAATTATGGAGTGAATGAATGCAAAAAATCAGAACAGAGACCAATGCACAGCTGTACAACACCGAAAAGTGACCAGCTCAGCATATTTTGCACTCAGAGCCAAATACAAGTTTAGCTTACAAATGTAATGTAAGCGTTATGAGATTTTGAGACATTATTCTCAGTCCTCTTTTTTCTTTGTAAGTTTGAAAAGTAATGCCGATGCCGCTCATCTCCTTGTAATGTCGGTTAAAAGAGAACGAATCGGAGTTATCCGATACATAATTATAATATTATCAATAAAAAAACGACTAAAACGAAACTATAACTACTACCGCTAATAAATATTTATATTATTACAGCGATCTGTTTTATCAAATCAATCAATTGTTCCATGACAATAAGTAATTTCATTAGATTTATATTATTCTAAAGATAAGAGTTCAGTGTCGAATGTGCATTGCCGTGATGAAGATAAGAGTCCCTTACTTCTGAAATGTCTTACATCTCAACTCTCTCGACTTCAACTCCCCAGGGGTCAGTAGCTTCATCCAAGTTGGCTTGCATCATGTGACTGATTGCTTCTCTGTCGGATAATAGTTGAGCTAGGTCTCGCATTCCCAAGACGTTCCGGAGCGTTGTGGCTGCCAGGAGGCGGGTGGAAGCGCTGATTAGGGGTAAAACAAACAGATCCATTTGAAATATACGGGTATAGTATTTAAAGTTTAAGTCACCGGCATTGTAATGCTTGCGTTTTTAGTGACGTAAAAGGCAATAGAGAAAAATGAGTATCAAGGTATTTAGGTATAGACACCAACTTATTATGATAACAAATCTAGTTAACCGTGACGATGAGAGAGTTCGATGTAATCAAACACAGCACCTAGTGGTTAAAGTGAATATTCTCATGGAATGGTTATGAGAAAAGGTGACACAACGTGCGAATTGCGAGAACACCTAAACGGGGTCTGTATTTAGTTATCTAGTACAGTTTTTGAAAAATCATCAAAAAACCTTAACAAAGAAGCTTAGAAATGCGGAACTTTATATTATGTCAAGATAATATTTGTACGTTTTTTCTATGGTTAAGAATCCTTGTTCCGAGTCCGATCCGAGTTCAACTCGTACTTTGTCGTTTTGCCTTCATTCATCTATTATGACACCCCCGAGGTTTGGTTATAAGTAGTCGTTGTATAGCCAACCACATAACTATAATTTTTGATGTTATGACCATGGCAAAAGAGCATTGTCTCTGACCTTAATTTTCATCAGAATTTACAAACAGATTCAAAACAATGTCATGTTAGGATATCAAGTAGATATGTAAATCTTGATCTTAAGACTGATCTCTAACCTCTAATGGTCTCCAGCAGTAGATAATTACCTGTAATCAGCTACTCTAACCACTGCATTTAAAGGTTCTTTAATTCTGTAATAAACTACTGCATCCACGGCCACTGTCACCGAATCTCTTGTCAACACCTGCAATAAGAACAAAAAGTTTATGGGATAGTTGATTTATTGATTATTACTATTTTTATACGTACTTTAATTCAAACTTGTGTTAAAAATCGACTTTTTTCGGGGTGGAAATCTTACCCCCTAGGTTAGAAGCCGGGTTATGTGAAATTTTTATTCACGAAAACCCTCCTTCAAGCAAGCCGAAGAGCCCTGGTAAATTCTAGGAACACAACGAGCACAAAGAACTATGTACAAGTAACAAATTTACATACGGCGCGGCTTCGGATTGGAGAAAATTACATTCTTTGTCTTAGGTACTGTGAAAAAACAGAAATCAATATTTGTAAGATTGTTCATCAAAAGATTCGTGATAAACATAGTGTATTTAGCTTTCCTGTCCTTTGTATTAAACATTTTAATTGCAGTTTGTGTCATGGCAACATCAGGACTGCGGCTGCGCTTCCCACGACATTTTAACTTGCCAAATGTCAACCGTAACATTTGCGAGCGCAGGCGCAGGTGGTGGCATACAGGGTACATACATACATGTAAGCATACGAGTATAATGATGAAACGTTTCTAAGCAAATGCTACCATAAAGGTCTAAATTGACACGAAATAATAAAACATTTATCAATATATATATATATATATATTGATAAATGTATTATTATTTCGTATATATATATAACAGCATTTAGCAAATTATTTACCGATAAAATTGAAGACATACAAATATGAATCTAAAAGCTTTATAAATCGAGATTAACCAAGTTTAGACAAAGGTTAGATACGTGCTAAGTCCATTTCTGATTTGTGAAATAGAATGTGATGTCAAAATTATTTTAATATAACTACTTACTATATATAGCCTATCGCCTTGAAATTTGTAATAGTTATGGGAGTGGACCAGAGTGAACCCACAGGTGCCGAAGTGAAATAATGTCTAATTCCTGCTTGGCCAGGTTTTTTCTCCTTACCTGGCACTGACGTGTTCCGTTAACGAAAGATAGTATGTCATTCAATGTATCTTACTTGTCGTAAAGTATCATCGAGTAAGATTACAGCCAACTTCATTAATAAAATAATGGTACATAAAGAAATAAGGTACGTATTTAATAATTTCAGACTTTTCGGAGATTTCACCTAAGCAGTCGAAAAGCATGTGAGTGTAGGTATATTAATTTCATATTAAAATTACAACATTTGTATGAGGCTAAATTATTTTCAGTCCTTACTTACGTGTGTATAGTAGCATTTTAATTTTAATGTTACTTAATTAAATCGCAGAGAATGTCATTAAAGTGACTAACAATAAGCTAAATTAAACAATGAAGAAACTACATATCTCTTGTGTGTTTAGATAGATGTCGAAATCAACGTGATCTGTAATCGAGCGAGAATCGGGCTTCGTCTTATTGTCAGGGGCATCAATTCTGGAGGAATGAGGTCGACTCTGCTAGATGTCTGTTCTCGACCGCATGTAGTGAGGCACGGGGCACGGGTGCGTTCGTAACGAATATCGAAATATACTTGCTATCTGTAGAAAATTTCACACTATTCACAGTTTCCAAATCTCACAGGATTAGGAACTGGTCACTTACCATCACACGAAGCCGAGATTCAGTTATCTATGTAATTTATTAAATAAACCTTGATAGATATATAACTTCCGTGTGTTTTAGCCTTTTTAATGAAATTCTAGTTTGTAATACGAGGTTTAATAAAGTACGTAAATAATTAAATTTTAAAATAAATTACTCAAGGTGCCTCTTTTTAATTTAGTTAGACAACGACATGTTTACTTTCAGAATCTTACATTATTTTTATGTTATGATTATGCGTTTAGTCAAACCTGTATAAATAACGCATCTGTAGTTTGGTTATAAATAGAACTTTACTAGGTCGCCCTGTTTCTAGACAATCAGATTACAAGGAACGATTGTTTTGCATGTCGTAAAACTTTGATTGATAGTTTATGGCCTCATCAATTAAACCTGAGCGAACTGAATGGCGGGAGTGTGGACGCCATCATTTTGGAAAATAAACGAGACACTAAATAAATTTTTTTGCTGCTATTTGCTTTTGTGATTGCTTTCTTTACAACAATATCGCCCCATTTCAATAATGTTATTAAATTTTTTGTACCGAGTTTTGCATAAAGTTGAGTTTTAATTTAAAAAAGTTACCTCAAATAAAAGTGTTTTATATAAACCGGTCTTTTTCTTCACTGTTTCACTCTGCTCTATGTCTTTGTCAGTAATAGTTGCCTTTTCTGATGCGGATGTTGCCATACTACTTTGGCTCTTTATTATGTCGTTGCAAGAGTCACTATGTCTTTTCGGAGTGACTTTATTAGATATCCCCTTTTATTATTACGTATTATGTGGCTATACACTTGATTTGCCTTTTTATCTATCAAAATTTTTATGAGACCTTGCATTCAATGTATCTCTAATTTTACTATACATAAAAATAAGGTTGAACACTAATTTGTTTTCTTATCCTAGAAAACGGTAACGTTTGGACACAATGTAAACCAACTGCGTTACAGTTTTCAATACCAATGCCATTACAGAGGCATCTCGGCGTTTGGTTACTGCTGGCGATATGTTTACCTATTTAAATGCTGTAAGGCCGACGTTGATGTATCGTTAAATTGGTAAGTTGCTCCAAACTTTTAAATAAAAATAAAACATATCTCACTTTTTACGACTCATAGACAAATAGAAACTTTTTTGGCGCCAAGCTATTTTAAAATCCAGACGGTGGAACTGCATTTCAAGTGCAACGTGAATAATTTATTGTTTTATTCTTGTTGCTTTGCTCAGTCCTGTTGTTCTTCGGAAATTGTGAATCGGACAGAGCGTGAGTTTATGTATTTCGTTTTGTGTATTTCAAGTCGACGATGATCCATGTATTGTTTTCGTTGAAATCACATACATTAAATTCTGTACATTTTTTCTTCAAGCTTTTTGAATAAATCACCTTTTCCATCAATTAGACTGCTAGAATTATGTCTGTACATGGTATTAGGTACATGGTATGATTTTATAAGTAATGGTTGAGATTATGAAATGTGAAATATAAATGAAGCATGTCTAAAGACAAGACTGCGTCCGTCTGCGGATTTTCTCATAGAGGATATGTCATACAAATCCCCGCTGAGATACTTAGAGCTTGTTTATTTGGCCAATAGTAAAATATATTTTACGTACGGTAGATGTTATTCGTTTAAAATACGCACGCAACACAGACGCGTCCCCAACGCGACTCGTATGAACACAGCCTTAATTATTATCTCCAGTAATTCGTACCACTGTTTATATACGATGAGTTTTGAATTTGACGTTTATTCCACCTAATTAATTACCTAACTAATTAATTTTCAAATTTCTGTTGTACTCACCTCTTGTGGAGGTACGTCAAATGAAACGGTCCTGAGGTCCACTTTCCTGTAAGTATCGATGCAAGGAAGAACGAAGAACAGCCCTGGTCCTCTAGCTCCGCCTTTCCTTAACCTTCCAAGGCGGAAGATCACGGCACGTTCAAATTCTTGGACGACCTGCAATTCAATAATTATCATCGTCACCATTTATTAATCGATAAAGTTGTTTGAATTCCCCCATGCAACACCATTGGCTAGTTTGGGATTAATTATCGCCAAACTTAGTATTGTTGCGAGCTCATGGGCTGAGATTGAAGAAAATACGTGTCCAAAGATCCGGAGTTTATTGGTAGCACAAGTCCACTACACTAGCTGCACTACTGACGCCGGCCTGTCGCTACTGACACCACGTGACGCAATACTACACTAACACTTTTTCACCTCGACTGTACTTTCGCTCTACAATTTCTTCCGGTTTGGGTTTCTTCATTTTAAATTGCTGTTTACTTAGAACTGAACTCAACTGCCGTCGAAACCCGGCCCGCGCCTATATTATATACCCGGTTGTTTCTAGATCGTTCGCAATGATCGTCAATTTTCGCAAACTTAATTGTTTACTTCAAGAACATTCTTCATTCAGCCCGGATTTGGAGTAACTTCTCCATTTCGTACTTGTCAATCCTTCTGTGATTATTCGAGAGCTTTCCACGCTATCTTTTGTTGCTACACGACACTAAGGAGATAGATAAATCCGCCTCTCTCTTTCACACTCGTTCGAGAAGTTTCAATGCTACTCTACACGAAGCAGATAGGAAATCCACCTCTTTTTTCATCATTTCTAGACTGCTCGAGAAGCTCCGTGACAGTATGTTTTTTATATTTTTACTACAGTGAAACTGGATGCACAAAGAATTAAGTGATTTATTTTTTTAGTAGAATTCAGGAACGGTTTATGTTTACAGGAGCGGGGAAATTTTGCGAAAGCGTCGCTACTGTCCGACTGATTTATTTTAAGAGTTTTATATCGTCGGGTTGTCGACAGATGGCTACCATATTTTCAAATATTTATTGTTAGGATTATACAAAATATTGTGTTGGTAAGGCATGACTGATAAAGGTAGTAGTACTTTTAACGATTATTATGTTTGTTGATATTACGACGCCAAATTAATTGAGAACCCACGGACTGTGCCGTGTAAATTCAAATTTATCTTGAACTACTTTTCGCCCGCAACTTCGTCGGTGCGGAAATTATCCCACTGGAAGGCTTTGTCGGGAGCTTCTATTCTCCAGCCCATAAGTTATCTCTATGACAAAAACCTCGTCAATCTGTTGCTCTTTTACTGCATGAAACAAGGACATACATACATACATCTATTATGATTAGATAATTTACCTTAAAACACTCAAACAGGGAGAACGGGAACGTGATGATGACCAGAAGGAATGATAGAAACGTCGCGAATCTTTCCACACACCCGGCTGCCTCGGGATTTGCTGTTACAATAAAATAAAATGAGTCATATATAAACCGACCGGTGACCAATATTATAAAATATCACAAACAGAATAGTGTCACAATTACAACCACTAAATTACTGTGTGTAAATGTAAAATCGTAATCGTAAAACGTTAAATCAAGTATATTTTGTTAATAACTGAAAGTTATTTGCTAAAGGCTTACATACCACCCGTCATAGACAGATAAGGTATGAACTACAAAACAACCGCACATCCAAGATAGGTCCAGTTTAATTCAGTAAAAATATGAGCGTTAATCTTTAATTATCTCCTTATGCTATTTTACTTACGCATCTGTATCGTGATAGCACAAGAAGTACCGGTATCGCAATCTAAAATATTTAAATCAACAAATTAAAACCCAATTTATTCAGTTCTATTGAAATAACGGAATTCTATATCTTGTGGCATTTACTCACGACTCGGCACGTAGTCACGTCTAGTGCTTACTGTCCTTAATTCAGTACGCATTTTATATTTCAAGAATGAACTTTATGAACAAATTAAATAGCATAAGCAATACCCTCATTAAACTGTGTATATCGCGAGCAACAATCACAGACTGCGCTGACATACGCACCAACTTACTGACAGAAGAGCTCGAATGTTTACACGACCCAAAAACATCCCGATTCCAACTAAAAATACCAATTACAATGTCCCGCAAACAACAATGAGAACGATAATCAACGTAAATGACGCCGGGGTGTGAGGAAAAAATGTTATTTACGTATTTCGAGGTAGCACTCCACTTCGCCCGAGTCCTTGTCGTTGCAACCGAAATCCATGGGGTACGAAAGAGAGAGCAACGTTAACATTGATATTATTGTCAATGGCAAAGTTCACGCTGTCTCCCTCCCGGTGTCTACATTGATACTAAGGTAAAAGCCGAAGACCAGGTTGGTAAAAATAAATAAATAACGCACTTTGAGCCATATCGACAGTCGCGGGCGCACACCGGGCCGCGATGCTCCAAATTGGCTGGATTTGATCGTATTCTGGAAGCAGCTCAGCCCCAGCTCCAGTCTATAATTTGCGTGAGGATGTTTAGATAATAAATAACTTTAGTCGGTATCCGAGTGTGTTTTGATAATATCGTTTCTCGAATGAATGCCATTTCAATTAAAGAACGGCACGTGGTCTAAACAGTAGGTGGCATATGGTAAATTGCATAACTATGCAGAGTACTTAATAAACACGTAGGAGTAATTAATACTTGCACAAAAGACCAGATGTTGAATATGAGACAACAACATTAAGCTCGACCTTTTTAGGATTCCACATTCAAAATGAGTACGTTATGCTGACGTTACGATGTGTGTTCCATATCTAAATAATACATACAGGAGTATGTATACTATAATAGAATCATAAGAAATGAAGGATAATTACTTTGTACTAACGCTGTTTCAGTCAAATTCATCGATTAGTGTATACATTTTCAGCTATGGACATAGTTCACCGATTAGTTTCAATACATCTTCATACTTTTTTTACTGAAACTTTCATGCTAATTTTACAAAATACATAAATACAAATAGTAGGGCCAAGTTTCCTTTACTTGAACGCATTAATTATTCAGAAATCATTAAAATAAAACGTTTTATTTCATGCAGTTTATTCAGAGATTAAAACCACATGTTGAGACCTTCGTAGAGACTGCTAAGCTAAAATACATGTCAAAGAGCTGTCAGCAGTGTCAGTAGAGATATTGTAAATAGAAATACAACTGAGCATTACTCGTAGAAAGGATCATGGTTTCAGTGACGAAGTCAGCGTTAGTTTTATTTTCATACTGACGGGTGATGGGATGGACAACGCATTTCGTGTGTTTCAGGGTTCCGTGCCTCAAAAGGAAAAAAGTAACCCTTGTAGAATCACTTTGTTGTCCAACTGTCTGTCAAGACCCTTTTTCTCAAGAACGTGTAGAGGTATAAAATTCAAATTAATATTGAATACTTACGTGTGCTGTCCGTTGGATTCGTAAATAAATCCAGCTTCATAGTCAATGCAACGATATAATCTATACTATAATAAATCTGTAGAATCGACGTGTCTGTACATTGATTTTTTTTGCCAAAAACTGATTGAGGGTGATGTAAGAAGTATAACAGAACACAATAAGACCATTTTTAAAAATTTTGTCTGTCTGTCTGTCTGTCTGTCTGTCTTTCTGTCTGTCTGTCTGTTTGTCTGAACCGGCTAATCTCCGAAATTACAAAACCAAATTTGATGCGGTTTTCACAATTAAATTAGGCGTAGGTTTAGGCAATATCTAAGCTTTATTTAATCAAAATCGGTTTACGCAATAAAAAGATATCTTCAAAAAACCTAAATCAACTTACCTGTATATGGAGAATCGACGTGTCAATCTGTACATTGAAAATACTTGCCAAAAATGGTTTGAGGGTATACAGAATAATAATAAAACAGTTAAGTGCGAGTCAGACTCGCGCTCCGTGGGTTCTGTACAGAATAACTACAATGCCTGATTAATTTCAAATAGCAAAGACAAAGAAGGTGCTTTAGTGGTTAATGTTAAAAAGTGATTTTGAAACATTACCTCAGTGTTTGAAGTGACTGATTGATTGACACGTGGTTTTTTTACATTCGATAGGCTTCCGTTTGACCATAATCTCACCTGATGTTAAGCGACGATGATGTATAGGATGGTTCACGGTTGCCTATAAATAGTATATTCACTCTGGTCTTGAAGTTATCGTAATGGTATAACACAAAAGCCGGCAGGGAATTCCACTGCTTAGCTGTAAGCACGTGGTAAGTGACAATAAGACCGTTGGGTAGAAATCACGTTTAGCCAGGAGGGTAATGAGATTTTGACAATATGTTCCTTTTATGATAAGTTCCGCAAAAAGAATATGTGATGCAAGTTTGTGTTAAAGTTTGCGATTGCCGTGTAACGTGTATCGGGCCGTCCCTCCACAACCTGGTTGGCTGCATGAATCCACTGATCGATCCACTGATTGGTGATCGCAGTAAGATGTTGTAGTTACATAGCTAGATTCTGCTACCCATCTTCTAAAAAGGCTTATACATATACAACTAAGACCTAACGGAATGTGAGGTAAAATTAGCGATGTAAGTTTGTATAAAAAGTTCGTAAATAGTTGTTTTTGTATGAGTTTGTATTTGACCTTCATCTAACATGATTTTTTTACATTCGATAGGCTTCCGTTTTATTACAATCTCACCTGATGTTAAGCGACGATGTGGTCTAGGATCGTTCACGGTTGTACAGAAATAGTCTATTCACTCTGGGCTTAAAGTTATCTAGGTTGTATCGCTTGGGAAACACAGCCGGCAGGGAATTCCACTGCTTAGCTGTACGCACGTGGTAAGTGACAATAAGGCCGTTGGATATTGGCTCTGCTACCTTTCATACCGGAACACAACAGTGCTATTAACAATTCTGGTTGGTGGCAGACTTAGGTAACATGGTGGTAGCGAGCCAGGCAGACAAAAAATGGCTTACCACCAACCAAACCGAGTACCGATAGACACTGGGAATCGAACCCTAGACCTCCGGATTGTGAATCAAACATTTAGCAATTAGATCACGGAGGCGGTAACTATTCTAATTTTAACGAAAAACAATACAATTCGAACAATATTCACATAACAGACTAACTATAATATAATCCAGATGGGCATAGAAAATGCCTTCACCGTCATCATCATTAGCCAGGAAACGTCCACTGCTAGACATAGGCCTCTTTCGTGGTACGACACACCGACAGGTCCCGAGAAAATGCCTTACCGCCAACCAAACCAAGTACCGATAGGCACTGGGACTTATGGTCAAAACTGTATGTACAAAAACAAAAAATCTTGGGACCTCAGGGTTGTTAGTACAATCATGTTGCCATTTTTAAGACACGGAGGTAGATAATTTTTTAAACAATGTATTTTTTTAGGTACACATTTTGATTGACAGCCTAAACCATTGGTCCTATAGCCATGAAATTTGGAGGCTGCGTTCTTTGTAAAGTGAAAGTATCCGCTAAGAAAGGATTTCTCGAAATTCCACCCCTAACAGGGTAAAATAAGGGATGTAAGTTTGTACGAAAGTCCGTCATTTTTGAAGATAAGTTTGTATGGGAACTCTGTTGTTTTTAAAGTCAATATCATGAAAATTGATACTAAGTAAGTGTCTAGATTCGAAACAAAGAAATACGTGTTCCACAGGTTATTAATGGGAGTGGTTCATTTTGTATGATAACTCTGATGTTTTTGTAGTCATCAGCATGAAAATTCATACTCAGTCTTATGAACTACAGTTAAGGGTGAAGATAATAATAAGAAAATTCTTAAGTGGTTGGAGAGTGGAAACAGATAAATACGTGTTTACGCATATTTTTAAATAGGGGTGAATAGGGGTTGAAAGTTTGTATGGGAAGTATGTGTTTTCCGAAGTCAGCGACATGAAAATGGGTAGTTAGCCTTACTGATAAAATTAAGTGTGACGTAGTTTCACACATAATGAAACAATCTAATATATAAAAATGTCACGGTTTTTGTGGTCGCACTGCTGCGAAACGGCTTGACCAATTTTTATGTGTGAATCTTTCACCCTCTTACCCCCACCTCTTACCTATATTTTATATCGATTTTAGAATTGTAGTATGAATAATATCAAAATAATTATTCGTTGCCGGAAAGCGTCACGTCAGTTTCATATTTGTTATGTAGTTGATTTATCCAATGGGATAAATCCTAAAGTCCACGCGGGCGAAGCCGCGGGCAGAAGCTAGTATAATAATAATACGGCCATTTATATTAAATATAAAGCTGCATGTTCCCACGAAAAAGGAGTCTAAACCTATAGGGTACTTCCCATTGACCTAGAATCGTGAAATAAATTATATCTATCTCACGTATTACGTGTGTATATACGTATTTCAATACGTAAATTAACAACTGCTCGTATTTTTAGCCAGGCGCAACATACTCCTATAAAATATTATTTCCAGTATGTTAATTATTCATATTGTGTACGGAACCATCGGTGCGCGAGCCTGACTCGCACTTGGCCTTTTTTAACAATATGTGTCTCTTCCTAACCTCGTAACTCACAAATTTAGTCTTTAGTTAGATTCGATTTTATGTGACTTTGACGTGTACTAAGATGACGTGACTCAAAATGCAAAGGCCAACTTTGTAAGTCAACTTGTTTCACTTTTAGCAGCCGGGATTGGTCTCAAAATTTAAAAAAGCTGACAAATCAAAAGAGTAAATAGATGTATCTGTTCCTTGGAATTAGGTCACACTGGTATCGATCTGAACGCATGCTTGTCACCTTTGATCAAAGTTTGCTTTGAAGTCGTTGGTTGTACTTTTATAAACGGTATGTTTTTCTAAATTAAACTAATTTATTAACATTTTAATATCTTTTTACAATAACTTTGAGTTTACTAAAACGACCGTGGCTTGCGGTCTCGACTTTAGAATAGGGTCACGTGAAGGTGGATGCTTCGAACAAACATCGCTGGTGTCGTACAAGGTGGCTAGATGAATAATTTCAGGATATTTTTATTTTATTTTATATTGAAGATAGATCAACGTTTGGCCACGATGTGGCCTACGATAGTGCGCGTAGGTTTAGGTGCCTGTTCACCCATTCTAGCTCTGTGGGAACATAGACGCCGGCAGTGCGTTCTACTCCCTGTCTGTACGCATGATAAAGTAGAAAGCAATGGTATCATTGCAGACGCAACAATATTTTACAACGATCACTATTCTCCCTGCCAAGCGTGGTGATTTAAAAAATCGCTTTGGAGATCTACGCGGAAGACATATGCCCCTTTCATCAACAGCCTATATATGTCCCCACTGGAGGGGCTCAGGCCTACTCTCCTACAGAGAGTGTATGGACCGTAGTCAACCACGCGGGCCCAGTGCGGATCGGCGGACTTTACATGCCTGTTCAAGACATGCAGGTTTCCTCACGATGTTTTCCTTCACCGTTAAGCAATCGGATAATGTACTTGAATTAAAAAATAACTCACAGGTACACGGCTGGATTCGAACCCGGTACCCTCACATTGAGAGTCCGCGCCTTACCCATTGCGCCACCGACATATGTATGTATAAAGGAAATGTATTTTCCTGCTGCAACCATAAATTAATGTCGAACAATGTTCTTACCTTACTAGTATGTATAATTCTTTTGTATAAAAAAATTACATTTAGGTGATGTTCACATAAGAAGTTTTTGTCATACCACGCATGAATCATTATAAATATATTTTAGCAAATACATACTCGTACATATACGTATGTAAAAACAATCTTTGGGGTCGTTTGAGATTCCGACATGTTCAATAAACAATTACTTCACAATATAAAGAAACAACTTGAATGGTGCGACACGTTTATTCATGTCATAAGCCTATTGTTTCCAATAGACATTGTTTACTTGCGAAATATTGTATCTTTGTTAGTTTGTGTCATTTTGTACAATCTGGCAAATAAATCAGAAAAATAATAAGAAAGTTAAAAAACTAAAACCCGACTTCGACAAGAAACGAACGAACCACTGGTCTTAGAATGATAAATTAATGCGTTGAAATAGAACTGGAACCGACTTCAACTGCTCTAAAAGGATGTCATTGTCAGAACTGGACCAAATTGAAATGAAGCCACACGGAAAGCACCAGCTTTTAAATAAAAAAAGATTCATTAAAATCGGTTCACCCAGTCAAAAGTTCTGAGGTTACAAACATAAAATACCTTTTATAAAGTCAGTTAAAAAAAATTGCACTTCCTTTATACGGCCTTCTCCTCTCCTCCAGTTGAGACAAAAGCCAAGTGATAACTCCTCCTCTACAAATAATGATAATAGTTAAATAATAGGGATCAGTTAACCAGATATAGAGATTGTGAGGTATTATATAGAAATTACGTAACATCCGAAGCAGCTGGTTATTGTTGTATAATATTTGAAAGGGTTTCTGCAACAGGTTTGGTATCTAAACCAAAGCTATAATAACTCATACGTTGCATCGACCCTATTCTTGATTCGAATCGACTTACGTAAGATAAAACTAAGGCGTGAATGGTCACAGGTATACAGTCGAAAGGCATTTAGGTCGGCATAAAATATTTTTAAAGTGGAAGTTGATTGGTATTGATTTTTTAGCGAAGCAAGTTCTACGAAGTAAAAGTTGCTGTGTTTATGTCCACATGTTTCCGATAAATGTAGGTTTTAGTTTCAACGTCAAAATTGTAATGGGCTGCAATTATGAGTTTTAATAAGTAAATATGAAAGGGAGCAAAACTAGTGCTTCACTTGCCTAATGCTTCTGTGTGAGCACGCTTTACATAAAACGGCCTTATTTTCACTTACTGTCAATTGAGATGAAGGCCAAATGCATAGCCATTTTATATAGAAAACCAGCCAAGTGCGAGTCGAATTCGCGCCCCTAAGGTTCCGTGCAGGATATGAATAACTAACATACTGGAAGTCATAAATAACAGGCAAGGAACAATGCTCTAATAAAAATCTAAGTTTTTTTATTTAAAAATTAATATAAAAAATTTCATAAAGAAGCTTTTATTTAAATGCTCTAAAAAGAAGAAAATAAACTTTAAATTAAATCAAACCCATCAATTGATTACATTGAACAATTTATATGCTATAAAAGCTTGTCGCGTGATTTTAATTGTATTGATGTCGATGTGGCGTACCATGAAGGAGGCCTATGTGTTGATGAAATACAAGAATTATGTAAACTGATCTAGAGAAAAAGTATGTATTGTATAAAATAGATAAATCTACATACATCTACACTAGTAAATCACGCGACAAGCTTTTATAGCATATAAATTGTTCAATGTAATCAATTGATGGGTTTGATTTAATTTAAAGTTTATTTTCTTCTTTTTAGAGCATTTAAATAAAAGCTTCTTTATGAATTTTTTTTATATTAATTTATTTTTTATTTTTTAGTTATCGTGTAAATGTTTCTTAAGACTAAAAAAGTTTAGTTAAATTACTGAATCTATTTCAATTTTAAAAAGTATCCAAGTTAGGTCCCACGCAGGACGATGTAAAGTAATTTTGATTGGAATTTGTACGAAACTTTCATTATGGCATCTCGAAGTCTATTTTTTTTTATATAATTTGGACGACTATTACTCGTTCACCTGCAAAGCCAGCTTAGTCATGATAGTTTTTCTTTTAAGTTCAGTGTACATACCACTGTGAAGTATTCAGATTTTTAAAAGCAATAGTTTAGAAGATATACGGGGGGAAACGCGAAAATAGTAAATACATTTCGAAACTAGTTTTGAACGACATTTCTTAATACATTTGCTAAAAAATATAACAAATAGTAAAATTATGATGAAGATGATTGTGTTCCGGTTAGCACAGAAAGCAAAGTAACGTTTCTAGATGAGCACGCTTCCATTTGTCAGCTCTAATCACTTAACATCGGATGATATGAAGACGAAAGTACCAGGACCTCATACCTAAGGTGGAGTCTAACTACAACTTCAAAGAGAGAAAAAGAGATATATAATATCTTGGCATAAGGTCTCTGTCATCCCCATAAAATTAAATGAAATCATTATCAACATTCGAATTTACATATGTATATTTAAAAAGCGAAGGCCCGCGTTCTATAAAAAAAAAACTCAAACTGAAGCCAATCCTCTTGGAACATGTCAATGCAGCAAAAAGTATCTAATTAAACAGACCGAGATCTTTGCACGGAGGTTAGTGCGGAACAGTTGTCTTACACGCTCTCTGACACTTATGTCAACCTGGTAGTCTATTATTGAGATTGTGGCCAAGAGTGTGTTGCAAATACTGCCCAGTGACTCGGCAAAAATACTAGTATTGATTTTTGAATGAAAAACATTCCTTCAGTTAATAAGAAAAAAAAGTACTAGTGCTTTTGGCTTTATAACTAGTTAATAAGAAAAACGCACGCTTGCCTTGCGTTTTTAAGACAAGCTTCTGAAATCACGAACTTTTAGCACGCCAAACAGCTACAAAACGTATCACTTTCTGAGCACAAGTATTAGAAAATCTATATATATTATTCCCAAGTTACGTGTATGGGAACCACCCTTAAAAATATGTTTTGCAAGATTTTATTCTACTACTTTGTCGGCGTGATTAATATGTATACCCGTACTAAATTACACCTTTCTAGTAGTAAGGGTCTCTAAGCAAAGCCGCGGACTGACAGACGGACCGACTAGCAGAGCGAAACTAAAAGGGTTCGTAGTTTGACTGCCGAACCCTAAAAACAGAAGTGACAGAAGTTGAGCGTTCTCATTTCAAAATATAAGTTTTACTCAAACCCGCGCGGAATATGTCATTAACTTCTTCTGTTTCTGATAACCTGGTACTTCAAATGATTTTTCAATAGTTTGGTAGGAAATTAACCTGCGCTACAAAAACGATATTGCACGCTCCGGTGCACTTATGTCAACGTGGTATTCTGGAATTAAGATGAGCCCGTATTTGAGGGACCATTGAAAAGTTCTTCTTTATTTCTCCTGGCTCCAGCATCAGACCAGGACCGATGACCTAGTTAAGCTCGCGAGTAGTCACTGGATGCAAGTGGCTCGGCCCTATCACCGTGCATGTGTGGGCGCGCCATAACAGGGAGACTCATGTCCAACAGTGGACTTCTCCAGACGATGATTATTGCATACGCTGCCTTGTCCAGCCTCAATTGAGTGACACTATCTTGTCTTAAATTTATTTAGAAAACCATGGCCAAACTAACATAAACACACGCTTTTTAGTTGTATTTTTGGCATTTATGCATGACATTCAGCATTTACACAGAGGATATAATCACAGACTTTGCACAGACTAGGTACTGATATAATGCACAATCACGACTTGATTTGATTATGTGGTTACTCTTTCATTCCCTTGGGCCAAAAAGAGACAAATAGCATTTTGAATCTAAAACACTTCGACTAAAAAGTCTAAAGTTAATGAATCTATTTAGATTTAAAAAAAAAAGAAGTGACAGAAGCTACGCGTTCTCATTAGTAGAATAAACCGCGCGTAATATGTCATGTGAGCTAAATCAAAACTACTTCTGTTTCTGCTAACCTGGTACTTCAAATGATTTTAAGTAGTTTGTTAGGAATCAACCTGCGCTACGATACGATATATAGAAACGATATAGCACGCTCCCTCGCACTTATGTCAGCCTGGTATTCTGATTTTGAGATGAGCCCGAATTCGAGGGGCCTATTGAAGAGTTTCTCTTTATTCCTCCTGACTCCAGCATCAGACCAGCTTGATAGTACCAGAAAAACGCATTGTCATCAGAACTGAACCAACGTACAAAATTTCAACTCCCTAGGATAAGAGGAAGTGCTTCTAATTCAGCTTGCAAGATTTGACCCGAACATACATACATACATACATACATACAAACATTGCAAGTTAAATAAAAGCTTTTAATAAAAAACAGACAGTCTGTGTGCGAAATTATTACATTTTAACTTAAAACTATTCAATGTACATAAAATAAATGTCTACAAATTACAATAATAAATAAGTCAATAAAATTAAAAAATTTCAATTTTTATAGGAGTAATCAAAATCACCCACCTAGTGTTGACTTCGAAGGTTTTTTATAACTCCAAGGGATTTCACACTTGAATATGTTCCTGACAAAAGGTCAGGCTCACGCTGTTACAAAAGTAACCAATGATCTTGAAACTCTAAATCAAAAAGTACTAAAATAACACATAACGTACACACGTACATAAATCAGGCTAAATAGTAAATTGACAAGTTATAACTTAGTTGGCACATAGATCATTATATTATATTGCTCTAATGTGCACAAGAACATCTTGCGACATATTTCATCTAATTGAAAACTTCAGAGCGCAGCGTTTAAATTAAAATAACCGTTTTCTCAATATGACGTAATTGAGTCTCTTTTACTATCAGCTAGGGTACAAAATCAATTTGTTTTGGGGAAAATCCGTGGTTCATAAATACGGAAACAGAATTTTCATGAAAAAACTATAGATTATTATTGATTACCCGTCAAAATTAGTGTAATGTCGAACAAATCAATTATTATCTACTACCTACATGTCTATGCTTCTCATAATACCAGTTTCAGTTGAAGTTTAAAATCATTATTGCCTTATGCAGATTTAGATATGTTTGCAATGCAATATTATAGCTTATCCATTGCCATCTATCCATGACATCTTATGAGAGGTAATTATTATAAAGTCCGATACAAAAATCAGTTCAAACCTCAAATGGACTAATGACAGCAATAAAAACTACATCAGTAATTCAATACTATACGAGGCTTTATGAAAATTCCGATCATACTTTCTAACCCTTATGTTCTAGGACATATAGCTACTCCAGTTTCGAAACATAAGTGACAGATTTATGTCGTTCAATGTAGATATGTAGCTATTTGCTCTGTATAACTTATCATTTGAATATTTTGCAATATCCCTTAGCTAGGGTTCATATTCTGCAGAGCTCACATCACTTATGTAGAATAATTTAAGCCAAAGTTTGAGAATGAACATAACCACGACATTTTTGATTTCACTTTCGTGAAAAGGCCCCTTATCCGGTCGTTAGAGATACTCGTTCATACAACACACACAAGACTTTAAAATTCACATTGTACCTTAGGCCTGGTAGAAACGTGAGGGCTTATAGCTTGACCAAATCTTTACAAAAGTGTACCCTTTTTCATTTGGAAAATATATCTGTTTTTATAGTAATGATAGAGAAGTTAAAAAATTATCATATACTAACTTTTTTCCGCGACTTCGTCCGGTTGGACTTTAGAAATTCTCCCGCACCTTCAGCTTATACCCTTATATCCTTCTACATTCCATAGGCTTCGTGCATTTCAAATAGATCAATAATTACGATTAGAAAATATTCATAAAGATCATCATCAGACTGGAAACGTCCATTGCTGGACATAGGCCTCCACCATAGTATACCACATTGACCGGTCCCAAACCACTTGCTTCCAGCGACTCCCCGTGTTGTGTATGTGAATGTATGTACAACATGTGTTGTTGCTGCGGTGTTCCCCGCGACCTTAACTAGTTTGTCAGTCTGTTTAGTATGGGGACGGCCCAGTACACGCTTCCCGGTACGTGGTCGCCACTAGATAACTTTTACTCCGTTCTTCGAGCGATGTGGCTTGTCCGTTTTCACTTCAGCTCACTGAGTGGTCGAGCTATGTCGGTGATCGTAGTTCGACTTACGGACTTCCTCATTCCTCATTTCTTCACGTATATAAATTTCGAGCATGTTTTGTTACATTGCCCGCTGTGAGTTTGTTTATTCGACCTACAGTAAACCACGTTTCAGTTCCACGCGTAATCACTGGCAACACGCAGTGATTAAAGACTTTTGTCTTTGACACTAAGGTCTTTAGGACGAGAAGATTTTCCGTACTTCCCGAACGCTGCCCAGCTGAGTTGGATTCTTCGATTGAACTCTTTGTCGAAGTCAAACAATCCTTTATAAGCTTCTAGCAAAGACATTTAATATTAATAGACCGGACAAAGCAAACAAACATTTTGATCCTAAACTTATTACCAATTGGTAATAAGTTACTCAATCTAGTGTCACATCACGTCACGCGGCTTTGCAAGACATTTGACATACCATTGACTTTTGAGATCAAAATGTTTATATGAAACGTTTCCCAATGACCGCTCTATAACCTATTACTATATTTAAATCTCTCTGGCTTCTAGTTGCGAGATTTTTAAGTAATTTTGTGCAACAGAATATTTAAATTAACATATTTAATAATGACTACAAAATCATAACTTGAAAATAGCATGTGACCTATTAATTACGAATTAATTAAATTAAGACTGAGAACACAGAGGGAATTTATCAAAAGATTATTTTTACCTTGACAGTTCAATTCTAGGAATCCAGTAAGCACTATGCCTTAGCTTAGTGCATCGAGCGTCAGGTGAACTATGGTGGGGTCCTATATTTATAGACTGCAGGCGGCTGAGCCGCCAGCCGGGATAGTGTTGCGTTAGTGCCAACTTTACTATACGACCATGTGGGTGAGTTGCGCGACTGATTGATAGCTTGTTTAGAATTAAGATAAATATGGTTCAAATTGTTTAGAATGAGATGATTAAAATTGCATTTGGTGATTAATCTATCAAAATATTCGTATTAATATTATGAATGCGATATGAAGTTGGTATGCACCGGACCAACCTGTTTTCGTCTAGACGAAAATGATCGACATGTGCTCATAAAGCTATGTATACATTTATGTATCGACTACTTTTTATTATCCGAAGACACATAGATGGTGAAGGTATTTTTACACACATTTGTAGTTTACATTCGTAATGTGTATTTCGTGGAGTTTGAAATGTAGGCGTACTTTAATTTTCTACAAAATTGTAAATATAATACTTATAACATGATTTATTTCCTGTGAGTAAAATAAAGCTTGGTTTCACCTGATAGTAACGATGGTTCGGTTTCGTCTAGAACTACACGTTGATTTTGAAGTTAACCATTCTAGATTAGGAATACACGGTGCTTTGAGAAAATACAGACGCGACAGTGCATTTTATTCCCTAACTGTACGCATGATAAATATGAATGGTGCGTTTGGATGGCAAATATGTTGAGAATTAATACAATATTGTTCTTACAGATGTTAATGTTGTTAACGTGTGTGGGAAGCGCGGTGTCGCTGCCACAGTTTGGCCTGCACGGGGGTTTGTATGCGCACGCGCCGATAGCAGTACATGCGCCTGTAGCTGTCGCCGAGCCCGTGGTAAGAATCATGACAGTATTTAAACGATACACGCACCCTACACTACGGCTTTATTGTTATATATCAGACGAAATAAAGGCCAAACGTAACCACACCGCAATGTGCACTAAGAGGGCGCAGTTTTCTTATTGTTCAGAATTATTTAATTAACAGTGAAAAGTTTTTCGACAGTAAATATATAAAAAAATTAGTTTGATTTTAGTTCTAAAAAGTTATTAAGTCATTTGCAATTATCTTGAAAATGTATCCAAAGGCACTAGTGACAAAAGCTGGTGCGATAGCTATGAATTATGGTCCCGTGTTTTGTTGTTGTTACGAGTATAAGGGTATTGGGTGGGTATATATACTTACTAATGTAAAACTTGAACTAGCATTAGAAGTATTTCAGAGTGTGAGTTTCATAGTTTTTTATTGTTTGCCAGGCATATCCCAAGTACGCGTTTAATTATGGTGTGAAGGACCCACACACTGGAGACATAAAATCACAGCAGGAAGAGAGAGATGGAGATGTGGTCAAAGGTCAGATTTTTTTAAATGAATAAAATTCTTTTGAAACGACTAATCTTATTTTGCACTTGTTACACACGATAGAATATACGGAGGTGAACAATCTCATCAACAATAATATTATTAAGGCAAAAGTGACTTTGTTTGTCTTTTAATGGAACGGAGAGTCAGAATGACTTGACTTTGTTTGTCAGGATAGGTGAAGGATCGCAAAAGGATATACGAGTATGTTTCATTTTATCCCGATCGAACAAATGATTTCTGTAGTCCACACAAATGAATTAGTGGGAAAAGCCGTCAAAATATAATATGTACATAGAAGTTACTGCACCTTCTTATTTATATGCCGAATTTATGTACGTACGAGTACTAGCTTCGCACAGGCGCAATGTACTGATAGGATATAACTCCGCTTCTAGGCGGCGTATCAAGACAAGATACGCAATTATGCACAGACCTAATTTCATGCAGTAGTTTTTGCGTAATGCCATAGATTAGATATTAATATGTGATGCGCGCACAAACGTACAGACGGACGGACAAAATTTTTAAATATAATTTTTTCGCTTCTGTTGCTCACATATAATTTTTTCTTCTATATTTTTTATGTACAGATTTTGTCCAGTTATATTTTTATTGCATGCACCAACATTGAAAGCTATTCCAAAATTTTGGGTACAAGTAACACAAATATTCATATACACAAACTCTATTGTACCCATAAGTTTTGTTCCAGGAAGCTATTCTCTAGTAGAACCCGATGGCTCAACGCGTACCGTGGCGTACTCGGCGGATGACCACAACGGGTTCAATGCCGTCGTCCATAAGACTGGTCACGCCGCGCATCCGGTATGGAATCTTTAAAATATGGTTTACTCACATAATAATATAGTTACTCTTTAATTTTTATTTAAAATTTAATTAATAATATAGTAGACTATATACTATCACAAAGCTCAGGAACCAAAGGAGGCCAGTCAGTGTAACTTTTTTTTGTATTTTTTTAAATAAAAGCATTATTGATAAAAGAAACACAAGCAAAAATTACTGTCGTGAGTTTTGAGTGTTGTTTAATAGGTGTTGTTGTCACTGACGGGTGTCGTAAAAGGCGACTAAGGCAATTCAGGAGACGGGCATGTACCTATGTCACAATAACATCTTACTGCGAACACCAATACAACTGACAAGCGTAGAGATTATGTTCCCGTTTGACGATCGATGAGGGACTTTAAAAATGAAGTCATAACTATCCTCAATTATCATAGCTAAATATCAAGTCATCGTTTTTCACTAAACGCAGTATCTAGTAAGGCACACGACATTACACAAACTTGATTTCTCGACGGTTGCGGGCTGCGCGGCGCTTGCGCAAGACACTAATAGCGCATGTGCTTATAAGGAAATAGCCAACTCATGAAACTTGGCCTGCATATTTTAACAAATTTTTCCGATAATTCCCCGAAAGGTTTCCGAAGCACGTACATAACTGCTTTTTCATCTATCAAGACAAGCAATTGAACGTTTAATCGCATGTGGTTACATTTTAACCAAGTTTAAATAGAAATACTGGAATTGGTTGCACCATTTAGAACATTGATGAAGTTGTATGTAGCTTGAGTCTTTTAACGTGATAACGTCTTTTAAATCGATGAACGCCGGCTGCACGCACGAAAAAGTGTCACGTTCCGCCTGAGCCGAGCGTGCAAGCGAGCGCGCGGAACAAGCGATAGAGAGGCACGATCGGCCTAAGCATTCGGCTTGTGATGCATCTATTCTTATGACGTTATCACATTATCGTCCGTAAACCGACTTTACAGACAATCATTTTTTAACCTTTTATTAGGGCTCTATTCTATTCTGTTCTATATGTTGGATTCCGTAGCGTACCTCTCAGGGTACCTGGGGAACAGGACCTTATTACTATGGCTCCACTGTGCATCCGTCCATCTGTCACAGGCAGTATCTCTTGAGCCGTCATAGGAAGAAATAGATTTCACAGAGTATTACTAAAGCCGCTTAAAGGACATTTTGCGCGCTGGAAATTTTTTCAGTTATTTGTATTTATATTTGATCCACATCCTCTGTCACTGCGATGTACTCCATCACAGTAGACAAAAGTACCTTGGAGGCCATATCGTCGCACCAGATAATATTAAGGTCTCCCCCCTAGAGATATCATCCGATATATGACCGGAGTGGGCCTCGGGGAAGTACTTTAACCACATAGGGGTCACAATAGATTTATCAAGGTCGCAGTGAGTGGTTGGGCCCGGTGGACCACCCCATTGTCTCAAATAATAATAATAATAATTTATATTTGAAATAAACAGTTTAAATGTTTTTTTAAAACAAAATATAAAAAGTAATAAATAAACTGAATTACATATACTTACTATGCAATAAATCTCTTTCTGCCAAAAATCTCTTTGTGCCAAGTTTCTTGATCTGGTGTTAAATATTATCTGGATGTACGGTACCATTGGTGTACGAGTCCAACTCGCACTTGGCTGTTTTTGAATCAATGCTATCTAAGCAGTCTATGAACTTCTCTATTCTTTACTACGTTCCATTTTTGGTGAGCATGTTTTCTTCCATCCGACAGCTTTATCGTCATTTACCATCAGTCAAGATGAAGGTCAAGTTAAACCTTAAATAACAAGATCGAAAAGATATGTCTAAGAAACTGTGGAATTACTTTAAACACGTGTCAATAATGACTAAAAACGTGGTTCTAGGAAATTGGAGACCTTCAGAAGAGTAAGATTTCAAAAAGAAGCCAAAAACAGATTCAAATTCTCTACAGAAATAGATATCTCAAAAGCAATAAACTTAATGCCAAGAGATCAGTGCTAAGAATTGAAAATCGTTGCGAAGGAAAGTCTAACTATTAATATCCAGGAATAGTCATGAATGGAGGTCAATAGGTCTGCTGGTTTCAATATTTCATTCAAAGCGTTGCAACGGCTATTGCATCTTAAAGGTGCATTGTCTGGCGGTCGTTTGTGGCTTGTACTTTCTTTGTAAAGAAAACGATGAAACGTGTTTTAAACTGTGTGTGGCTTTCATTCATTACTATGACCACACATAAAATCACTTGCTATCGTTTAGGGAATCTCACATATATTTTTTATAAGATTAAATTCTATAGAGAATTCTATAGAGACATTAGTTCTCTAAAGGCTTTGATGTTGTCAAACGTTGAAAGCATTTTCCAGAACTGTTGACGAGATATTCTATTAGTGTCTTGGTTGGTTATTACTGTTTATGTGTGTATGAAATCATAAGTGATAACAAAGCCGTAGAATGGATACCGGTTCACCTAAAAGCCTCTATCTATTGAAGCACTGATTACGTCACCTTTGCTTTCTGGAATACGATTTTAGCGGCAGAATTTAGTACGAGTAACACGGACGATACAATGGCTTTGTTGCTCAAAAACTCAATTTCTTATTAAATTCTGACTACCGATCAAGATAGACATCTTCGGCCGTATTATCATCATTAGATTAATTTTGCCATATCTAAATCATATAGTTTCCAAATAACTTTGACGTATTAAAACTGTTAAAACTTGGTTAAACTTTTTTGTTTCAAAAAAGATGACATTAAGAGGCGTGCGATGTCATTAATTGTCGAGCTATTGCATCTTTTTTTGTCTTTGCTTGGAACAAAAACGTTTTAACAGTTTTCTAAGACGTCAAAGTTCTTCGAACTAATGTTAGTTATCATGTAGTTATTAGTAGTAAACCTGCTCAATGCTCATATGCTGTCTTGCCACGCTTGATCTTAGACCGTGCGTGACTTTTATCGCAACCAGTTCCGCGTCGACGACAGCAAAACGCATTGAGAGAGTACTCTTAGCGGCAACCTTGAACGACACGCTTCAGAGAAATTGTCACGGTTCACTAACTGTCGTGACATTTCTTACAAAATGCTGAGACACTTCAAATAGATGTTTCAAAATGAATTTAGACATTTACGCGCAATTTGAGTTTTGTTTCAGTTTGCAATGCTATGATTAGTTAGGGAGATTTGAGTTTGATTGGACAACAGCTTCTGTGAAGCAATTATAATATTGGATTCTCGTAGCGACCTATCTGTTTCAATACAAGACTGTAATTTTGTGTAATAGCCTAAGTTTCTTTTTACGCCATTGCGTCAATGATCCAACATGTGTATTGGCCTCCTAATCCATAGAACGCTACTTTTTTCTGCTTTATGCCGCTTTGCACCAGTCCTCTAAGAACAGTTGGCCTACGATAAAATCTATTGTCCCGTCGTTCAACTGCATAAGTCCACTGTTGGTCATAAGAAGCTAATAGATTGCCAAGTTAAACGGGCTTTCCATTACGGGATTGCCCATAATGAGTAAAGTGCGTTTAATCGAATATTAATAACCATAAACAATAACTGAAACAAGACTACCTGTCTATTTATCCCTGACGCGATGATGTGAAAGTATATTAATGAAATCCGCAAGTAAGTAAAGTAAAAGTTGTGATGATATGTTTGTTTGTTTGCACGTGGTACTAAAATATATAATCTTACGGATATTTTGGAATTAAAAAAACATACGTTTTGATCTCCTGATTTACTTACTACTTTAGTTACTTTTTACACGATGTCGTTGGATAATTCTGGTGTAGAACCGAGACTGCACAGCCTTATGTCTGACGTGCCTATTAATTTTGATAATTTTGTTTTCCCGCAGGTGGCAGTGGCGCCTCACTACGCGGCCGCACCAGCCATAGCTCTCTCCCCGTATGGACTTCACTGAACCACCTTTACTTATAGAACTAAATGATAAATTTACAATACTCTTTAAATTATAAGTACTCGATATTTTTTACAACATCAGTAGGTATGGATATTAAATGAACAGTCGAAAACAGTTGAATTAAAATAACTTTAGTTTCGGTGAGTATTAAATCAACTAGGCTAGAAATGCTCGCCGAAAATGGTTATTATTTAACTATGCTTCGCATATGTAGAACGTAATTCTATGTATAACCAAATTTATTTATCGTAGATCCTTTGTGTAATAACTCAAGGATCTAGATTTTTTTGGAACTTGCAAAAATTATATTGATGAGTTAATTCAACGTGAAAGCATATAAAGTTGGTTTTAGGATATGTTTATCATATCGGATATGTGTGTCATAAAGATCGTACATGTTGGTAAGTTTTCAGTTGAGGGATTTCGTGGTTAAGAAGCGAGACGGATAATTTTCGTTGAATTTGTTTATTGTGTCGTAATTTTAGTAATTATGTATTTTTGCATCTGAAGTACAACTAGTTACAATATAAAGGTTTTATAAATATTATTTTAGTTTTTCTATGCATTGTTTTAATTGTGTGAAAATAAACAACAGCTTTCTATACATTTGTCTAAATAGAAAGGTTTAGGTGTCTTATAACGCGTCATCTTATTTTGATATTTATTTTCTACTTAAAACTTAGAGTTGATATTTTAAAAATGTATACGTACATCTTTATTATTTTTATATTTAAATATTGCGCCCCGAGAATTGTATACATATCTAAATACGAAAAATTCCTGATCTCAGAATGCCTAATATTGTTTTGTATAGAATTTTCGATACTATGTATGAACAAATATGTATGCATTCTGGACCTAATCGTTGATGTTAATAATTATATATTATTACAGTTTCTACTTTGAATCCCTTTATTTTACTAAATCCCAAACATAATCCGAGCAGTATTAATTGGCGTAAACGTAACCTTTACGTAATATACGTATATAACTAAAGTAAACATGGTCTTATTTATTTCCATATAGTTTACATTGACATTTCATAAAAAAATCAACCTTTTCACCTTTTAGGTATAAAAATTTTCTTCTTATCTTTTAGCTAATTATGACACTTACCAGATTTTATCAAGATCGGTCAGCATGTTTTGGGGTTTCGTGATCTCTAAGTTGAAACAGGGATTTTTATATAATATACATTCCTACTTATATATGTTCGTACCAGCTGATGCCCGTGTCCATTTACGTGTTTTAGCCCCCGACGCAAAAAGGGGGGTATTATAAGTATAAGTTTGACGACAATTTCTATGTGTGTGTTTGCGGCATCGTAGCTCTCGAACGGATGCACCAATCGAAATGCGTTTTTTTACGTGAAAGCAAGTTTCCTTGCGGTGGTTCTTAGCTGTATTTGGTAAAGAGTATGCTGATGTTGGGTATTTTTGGCATAAAAGGAATAATTTTTATATTTTCGTATACGTAGCTTTATTTAAAAAAAATTATGCACTTTTTATTGGCTTTAATTTGTGTAACTGAATTGACTTTAAATGAGATTATTAAAAACGAATAGGAATTATGGCAATTGAGATATCACTGAATAATATTGAACTTATTTTTGTTGGTTTTCTCAAAAAATAAAAAATAAATTTCAATTTAATTTATATACGATCACATCTAAAGTATGACCAACCCAATAAAAAAAGAATTATTAACATCGATTCATAATTGGCAGAGAAAAACATACAGTTAATTGTGAGCCTTCTTATTTGGTCTTTAAAGTCGTTTGAAAATAGTGCCTAATGCAAACTGAGGTGAGGTATGCATCTGGGCTAGCACTATTTCAATGATAAGGAAATTCTAAAGAAATACACTGTTTATTTTAAAACCAGTCACTCAGAATATTCACTCCAAGTAATTAAAACATTACGTAATGGGCCTTCACCAAACAAGACTAAGTAGGCCAATAGTGTACCCGTGCCTACAAAAAAGGATTGGAGAAATAATAACTAAAAAGCCAATACCGTTGGAATCCAACAGGCTGTAACCAAATACATAAGAAGAATATATACCTCTATGTTGAGTTGGACAGAAATGGTATGAGTCAATCCATAAACTGAAGTGACACAATCTATCTTTTTTCACATTTTGTTTGAACACGAATGCCAATTTTATTTATTTAAAACAGTAATTTATGCATTCAGATGAATATGGTGTAAAGGGTCCTATTCACTAGATGATTGAGCGCAGGTTTAGTGGAAAATGTAGTTTATATCCAACCCATCCAAAACAATTTTTTTTGTACATAAACGTGTTTAAGAAGGATTGTTGTAATGTAAAAATCCATATAGTTGTGATGGCATGTAAACAGGAAAGGCTGATAGTAAAAATTGTGTTTTATGTAATCTCGTTTAAGTCTTTTGTATGCCATCAACGGTAAAATCGTACGAGTAAGAGTAACACAAGTACAATTTTAGCTTTTTTGTAAACTTGAGTATAATTCTAGTTTTCTAATTCTAACATTTATGATTAACATCCATACTAATATTATAAACGCGAAAGTGAATTAACTTGTTTATTTGTACATTCTTCCCGTCGTAACGTAACGTAACGGACTTGAATTTTGTATAGGGGCAACGCGGATGAAGTTATAATTGAAAGCTTAGTGAGCAAGAGGCCATGTGGTCGCAGCTTTACGTATAATAGGATCAATTCGTGTCATACCGTGGGTAGCGTAAAATTTTCGTAGATAAGCAACCAAAGAGATGTAAGTATATATAGTAGGTTATAGAGACGGCATTGGAAAAAAATATAAAATTTGTGATCTCATGCATCACTATCGCCATCTAGCTCTGTAAACCAATAACACGCATTTTCATTATTAGAAATCATCTCAATGCACGAGTATGCACTTATTTCATTTAAACCATGTTTTTATCGTAGAAAAGTTGAATGTCACTTGACATGTTCGTGTCGGCTTGACACACTAGACTGAGAGGTGACACATATACATATTACACGTTGGCAATACATACGGGATTATGATATTGTTCCCAATGACCCGTCTATAGTAATAATTTTATGTCTTTGTGAGAGTCTATGACCAACGTCTTACTGTGATTACCAACCCGCCTGCAGTGATTATGACAAATCCTGTCGTGGGTATTCGTAATGCTTAGGAAGGTTCATGTTTGATTAAAAAATAATATGAACAAGAGTCTTTATCCATTACTATTATTGGATATTTATGGTAGAAGGTTATTCTTTTATGGCTCTAATAAAGTTCAAAGACCTTTGGTCGTGAAGTTGAATTTATAAGCTATTAACATGACAATTTATTCACACTAATAAATACCATTTATGGCAACTGGTCTTTGATACCGTTATTATATCAGGTTGGTTGTTTTGCTGTCTATTGAAGAACTTATAAACCTTAAATACGATAGAATGGTAATATAAAGATAAATTAAATAGACTTTTGTACATTGCTGGAACCGAACCCTCAACCCAGGGCAAGTTGTGTCGCGGCAGAACACGAAAGAAATGGAGAGATGTACCCGAACGACAGGCCAACGAAAGCTCTTGCCAGGGAAAACTTAATTGATTTCAGCTCAGATAAACCTCAGATAAAGTGGGAAAGAAAAGATTTGAACAACAATAGAATTTAAATAAATGTCTAATAATAATTTCAATTGATTTATCTTTAAAATAACGAGATTTACCTTTCTTATCCCTTGAGAGAAGGAATGCCTAACTTTACCCCCTTACGGGAGGGGATGTTTTTCCAAAATACTTTAACCATAAAGATAACATTTTATCAATTCAAAGATAACAACAACACAGCTCCCTTACATACTTAAATATCATATAAAAAACCCGGTCAAGTGCGATTCGGCGCACATGAAGGGTCCCGTACTATAAAAACGGAAAAAATCATGTCTGTTGTATAAACCCCCTTAAATATTTGTTTTATTTTAATTTAATTATTTATTTTTAAAGTCAATATATAAGTAAATATTATGTAATCATTTCCTGTTGACGTTATCAATATCGAGCAAAAACGAGCAAAATCACGTTTGTTGTATGGGAGCCCCCTTAAATATTTATTTTATTCTGCTTTTCAGTATTTGCTTTTATAGCGGCAACAGAAATACATCATCTGTGAAAATTTCAACTGTCTAACAATCACGATTCCTGAGATACAGCCTACAGACAGACAGACGGACAGCGGAATCTTAGTAACAGGCTCCTGTTTTAAAACTTTGGGTACGGAACCCTAAAAATAAGCCAAATTCGAATTTTCTTCTTATTAAATGACCAGATGAAAGTTCAAATTTATTAAGGGAATGAACTTCCATATTATATGATGTTGAATACCTCATTTTATCCCGTTAGGGGTAGGATATTAACCCGGGATATATAAGTTGTTTCTCAATCGTTGTAGTCAGGAGTGTCCTAAGTTAGTGGTAATACCAAGTTGTGTATCAAAATAATTTGCTCTCCGGGTGTAGGTAGGCGTACCATGCAGACTTAGAACCACGTCATTCAGTAGCCAAATTTGTCAATTTGACATAAAACAGCTCCATTAAACTGCACTTTTTACACTTAGTACTTAATAAAAAGTCGTCTGAATCACCTCCGCCACAACGTTGGGTGTAATCGTCGTAAAAAAGTCGTCAAAAACTACTTGGGATATCTTTATCGTGTTCCTTTTGGTTGTTATTGGCACTATAAACGTTTCGTTTAGGTAGTTTTCATATTCATACTGACTTGTCCTCAGATTATTTGGAATCAGGAAAATACAAGAGTTGGTTGATTTGAGAATGTATGCCTAAAGAAACGAAGCCATGAATGATGAGCATTGAGCAAGCAATCTTTGGATTGTTGCGCCGGTTCACGTGCCAATGCGTCTTAGCCACCTTCAATTCCGGTTGTAGTTGAGCATTGTTAAATTTTGTGTCATCATCAGCCGGAAAACGCCCACAGGTGAACATAAGTCTTATTTGTTATTAGATATTAGATAAAGAATGATAATCATAATAAGCTTGTATAGTCAAATTTAAAAATATATTCCCACTTTGCATTGCACAGGTCAGAGTGAATAGGCTCGTTCTAGGCAACCGTGAACCATTCTAGACCACATCGTCGCTAAACATCAGGTGAGATTGTGGTCAAACGAAAGCATATCAAATGTAAAATAAAAATAATAGGAACAAGTATAATACATAGTAAAGGGGGTTACTAATTTGGCCATTGAATTTAATTAACTTTCTTTTTTTTAAAGTTGAGAATAGAAACAGAAGATAAATGGAGAAACAAACAGTAAATAAAATAACAAGAGGTTTTCTTATCGCTCAACGTTAGTTGCCTAGCTTTCATCGCTCGATAAGGCATCCGTTATCCTCACAAACGTGTCGTGACATCAGTGTGAAACACATATGGACGAAATTGCCCTCACCCACTGTGTCTCTAAATGTGGTTTTTTGCCAGCTAAACCACTAAAAGGAGAGAACCATAAAAGAGATTATAATCCATGTGAATGTGAGTCGGTGTTGGCGCATTTCAATTCAGTTGGTCGTAGAAGAAAGGTGGTTCGTGATTTGTCGTGATCTAATTGTGATTGTGATTTAGATATGGAGTTATTAAAGATACTGCAGGTGAGAATTTACTGGAAAAATATATCTAAGTAGGCATACTATAACTTTGCCGAGTGCGCTCGGTTAAGTGTTTTCGTGGATGCTTTAAGCGCTTGAGAGTGTATGTGTTCAGCTACAGGCTTTATTGCATGTGTAGGCAGAGAGTAGATTACACTGCCGGCGGGCGTGTTTCTCTAAAGCAGAAATCGGAGGAGATTTTTTTTAAGAAAGAAGATTGGCTACCTGGAATAACTATTCAGGTCGACATCCACACCCAGAAAGACATAAATGAAGAAAAAAAAATATCTATAATAAGTTGTAGCTACACTAATGACATGTTAGAAAACAAGATAACTACGCATTCCAGGCTTTATATACTAACATCTTATTGAATAACCGTACGGAATGAGATTGTATAAGTATATATCTAATTGTATTTTTTGTATCTTTTTTATTTTTATGCCTATCAATAAAAACAGTTAATTATTTCTATTTAAATCTCGCTGTTATTAATTCGGATTCAACATAAATGAACAATTAAATTAGAACTTCAAAAAAGTTTGATAATGTTAAATTTTTATTTAGTAAAATAATAAAAAGCCAATGTTATTATTTAAGAAACAAAAATTTCCATACGAAGTATTGGGGCAACATTCATATACCTTTTCAAAGTTCGCTTTAGATGTAATCAAGTAGTAAAATGTAAACCTACGAGTACATACAAAAATCCGTATTAACGTTATTATGCAGCTCAACCCGAAAATAATCATTTCCACCCCCCGTAACCAACCCCCATGGTCCTGGAACTCTATACGAGACACATACTACAGAGGGATCAAGTGTGTGTCTGGTTTGTACACGTACGCAGAGGAACTTCGTTATCTCACGCTACGGAAGCCATTTCGAACTTATTTGGTAGCGAGCCGACATCGACACTGAGTGATTTCAAACATTACTCAAACTGACGTTAATTCTCCAACATGTTGAGAAAAACTGCGGGTTATTGATACGGTCCTATTTGGGCCTACGTTCAGTTGGATTCGAGTACGGGTATCTCTCTCATAATGAATATTGGACCGATTTATCAGGAAGTTAATTATTTTGCGTTCGCGAACCAGTCGTTGTTTTCTTAAAGACCCGTAGATAGATACACCATTTGAATTTTTAGATGACGGTTCTGGTTAAAAGTTCGGTTTTACGACTGCCTTCTTTCTTATCATCGGGTGAGATGTGCTCAAGTTGTGACCAATTTTTCAATCGACTTAAAAAAGGAGGAGGTTGTCAATTCGACGCGTATGTGTTTTTTGTATGTGTGTTAACCGATTTTGATAATTTTTGTTTGGTAGAGTATACTTCAAAGGTGGTCCCATATAAATTTTATCGAAATTTTTGGATGGCCCTTTGAGAAAATCAACAACAACCCAATTTTTTAGGCAATTGAAGTCGGTTTTTAATTGTTTTGAAACGCGTTAATTATTAGATTAGTCTTTAGTCTGGAATCTTAATAAGAGTTGTTTGTGCTATTACTCTAGTTACTAATTTAATGCACAAATACGTTAAGATGCGCAGGAGTGGACGTTTCCCAGCTACTGGTAATAATACTTTAAATTTTATGCTTTTGAAAATAATTGGATTTCTACTCGTGGTGTGTGATTTTTACGCCATGTCATCCCGTGGGTGTCGTAAAAGGTGACTAAGGGAAATCTTATACAGGAGACGCGGAGCAGCATCTATACAGGGTGGTCCAAAATGTGACGTCCAAAAATTTTTTTTAGATTCCTTACACCTGGGTGTATCCGAAAATACCCCATGTATGTTCCGCGATTTTTTGTAGTTTAGAAGTTATGATTTTTTAAATGTATATTTCGAATTTTCTGCCGGAGCGACTTAAAATAATCGTAACTTGTTTAATAGTAAGGTTTTTTTATTTATTTTTTCTCGAAAGTGATCGTCTTGAATCACCCTTTCTACTTTATTATCAACTACACAACGTTATTCATTACAAGTTACCGAAAAAAGGGACGAAAGTAAAAATTTTAGGTTTGAGTTGAACGGAGCCAAATTTTCAAAAATTTCTTAATAATACAAAATTAATGTTTCATTGGTTCAAACTAATTTTAAAAACTCCAGCAGTTTGTCAGCTTACCAAATAATAAAAAAAAAGTTGTTCTTAATAGGCGATTTTACGACGAAATTGGCTTCAGAACTTAGTTAGGTGAGAATTCATAAAGAAAAAATTTTGTCAAAAAAAAATATTAAGCTTATTTTGTTTTCATTTTTATGGCCTACATTAGCAAGGCATCATCAAAAGCATTCAAATAATTTCAAATTGAACGATCAGTGACACATTAGAAAACATTTTATTTTAAAAAAGCTTAGTTTAGTTTTTATTAATACGGTTATTTTGGTTTATTTTTAGCATCAATAAAAGAAAACACAAATTAAGTTCAACTACTTTATTAAAGAAGATTTTCAAAATGACGCCCTTCAACTTCGATACACAATCGGCAACGTCTTAAAAAGTTATCTTTTAGTCTGCGGAAAGCGCTTGAATTTTGTCTGACTTTCGTCGCTGCTTCTCTCAATTTTCGTCTCAGTTCTTCTTCGGAGTTAGTTTGCTGAGCATAGACAACTTCTTTGTAGTAACCCCAAATAAAAAAATCTATTGGGTTCAAGTCCGGTGAACGTGCAGGCCATTCGATTGGGCCGCCACGCCCAATCCATCTGCCCGGGTATGTTTCATTAAGGTGCCCCCTCACTTGGCGTGCGTAATGGCAAGGAGCACCATCATTTTGGAATATCATGTGCCTTCTTGTTTCCAAGTTTACATCTTCCAGCAATTCAAAAAGGTTGTTCTGCAAAAAGTTTAGATATGTGTCTCCATCCAACCTAGACGGCAGCTCGAAAGGCCCAATCAGTTCTCCATTTACAATTCCCGACCACATGTTTACGCTGTATCGATGTTGAAAATTTGATGCTCTTGCAAGGTGTGGGTTTTCAATTTCCCAGCTGTGATAGTTATGGATATTAAATACTCCAGTGTTTTCAAAACGGGATTCATCGGTCCATAAGATCTTATTAAAAAAATCTGGGTCTTCCTGACACCTTTGTATCATTGTTTCGCAGAAAGCAACTCTTCTAGGGTAATCTGAAGCTTGTAGCTCCTGAACGCGCTGAATGTGGTAAGCGTGGTAGCCTTCTGAAAAAAGAAAAGGACTATTACTCACCACCTAGGCAGGAAGAAGTCTAATACCTGGCATTGTATCTGTGATTTATGTTTTGTGTAAATAAAAAACAAAACGACATACCATTTTTCAATATCCTTAGAACTGAGGTCCGTGGTATTCCAGTCCTTCTGGTTATTGCTCTGGAACTCGTAGAAGAGTCTCTTTCTACAGCTGCGATGACTTCATCTCTTCTGTCCGGATCTACTCTGGGTACTCCTTCGTGCCTTTGGCTACGACCGGGGATACGCCCGGCCATCAGCGTATTATGAGTATTAATAAATACCCTATGGTCCGGGTAATGGTCCAGTATTTCTCCTCGCCGGTCCAGTTGTTGACGATATAGCCTTGCGGCTAAATGACCGTTTCCTTTGGCCATACCATAGTAAAAGTGCATTTCTGCGTACTGGCTTAGACTAAAATTACTCATGTTGCCGTCAGTAACACAAGCACAAGTCAGTCGTAAGGCAAATCGGAGTCCGTAACACAAGCACAAGTCAGTCGTAAGGCAAATCGGAGTCCGTAACACAAGCACAAGTTAGTCGTAAGGCAAATCGGAGTCCAGTAACAAAGCGAAAGTAGGTTCAAAATATCGGTATCGGAAAGAAGCAACGTCAAGTAGTATCACACGCGATGGAAGTGAGTGAACGACTAGCGGACGGACGATACAGTGAGATGCTACGGAGAATGTATGGGGAGAGGGGGGAGAGGGAAGTGCAGGTAAAAAACCCCTAGCGCGCACGGCTGACTTTTGTGGCCAAGACAGTAGGTCTTTCTCTTTCGTACTTCTACGCAACCATAACAGTGCGAAAGAGAAAGACCTTACTGGCCTGGCGCCTTTTGAAACGTGTTATTTATTGCTTTGTGTCATTGTGTGTGATTGGCCTTGAAGTAGATTTTGGTTTAATTCTAGCTTTCATAATTTCATGTCTAAAAACAGAAAATGAAATGTGTCACTGATCGTTCAATTTGAGATTATTTGAATGCTTTTGATGATGCCTTGCTAATGTAGGCCATAAAAATGAAAACAAAATAAGCTTAATATTTTTTTTTGACAAAATTTTTTCTTTATGAATTCTCACCTAACTAAGTTCTGAAGCCAATTTCGTCGTAAAATCGCCTATTAAGAACAACTTTTTTTTTATTATTTGGTAAGCTGACAAACTGCTGGAGTTTTTAAAATTAGTTTGAACCAATGAAACATTAATTTTGTATTATTAAGAAATTTTTGAAAATTTGGCTCCGTTCAACTCAAACCTAAAATTTTTACTTTCGTCCCTTTTTTCGGTAACTTGTAATGAATAACGTTGTGTAGTTGATAATAAAGTAGAAAGGGTGATTCAAGACGATCACTTTCGAGAAAAAATAAATAAAAAAACCTTACTATTAAACAAGTTACGATTATTTTAAGTCGCTCCGGCAGAAAATTCGAAATATACATTTAAAAAATCATAACTTCTAAACTACAAAAAATCGCGGAACATACATGGGGTATTTTCGGATACACCCAGGTGTAAGGAATCTAAAAAAAATTTTTGGACGTCACATTTTGGACCACCCTGTATGTGTAACAACAACATCTTACTACCGCGATCACCAATCTGCCTACCATTTGAAACTCCAACGTGGCGTTCTATGAGGGGAGGCTTATGTCCAAAACAGTGGACTTATGCAGCTGATTTTTGATTTATACTTATTATGTACTCGTTACAGAGACGTGTTTTGACTTTTTGAAGAAATTTGCATTGTCGTAGTATGAAATACTACACAATAGAAACATATATAATTCACGGCAAATAAACGTCATTTTTGAGATGTATCACCCTTTTCTATCTTCTCGTTGTTGATTAAAGAAATACATAAATTGGGATAGGTAGGTTTGTTCTAAATTAATAAGGTATATTTTTACAGATGCTGTTTATATTTGGAGTGAGTGCATGCCAAGCGAGAGTTATCTCGGGGTCCAGACAAGCCCGGCTCAGCTTAGCTGAACCCATGCCCTACTATTACTACAACAATATTGACGGTAATGTGCATATTACACTAACTCTACCAAAATATCCACACCGAAAATGTACAAGATTGAAAAGTATCAGATTAAGGGTTCCCAAAAAGAATGCGACTTATTAAAAACAGTGTCGAATTAAAGAAAGTAGCGGATTAACTATAGTAGATAATTAGGGAACGTACCGAACTGAATAAAATAGATAATACGAGAAAGGGTCCACGCGTTTCTGGATTCAAAAACTTAACCAAAAATGTGGCTAGTTCCGCGTAACCGGGATTGGGTCACCAGTGATAAGCCTTCATCTCATCTGATGGTAAGTCACGATAAGTCAGTTGGATGGTAAGTGTGCCCACACAGAAGCCTCAAAGTAATGAGGCTATGTTACCTGTCATACCTGAACACAACAGTGCTATTAATACAATTTTTTGGCGGCAGACATAGGTAACATAGGCCGGCATAGAAAATGCCCTACCACCAACCAAACCGAGTATTATATTAGGAAAACTATATCCTTTCAGGTAACCAGTGGCCTGGGAGGATTTTTTTTCACAGATCACTGGTTACCTAATTCCGGTTAGGCACCTACGCGGAAAAAGCCAAAAATGTCATCATCATCAGCCAGGAAACGTTTAATATTATAATTCATTAACCTGTCTTATTAATTGTCATAAATTTGTCCATCATCATCAACCATCATTCTCGTGATAAGTTATTACAATAGGCAAAAGCAAAATAACAGCACCTCTGAGGTCCTCGACCCAAAACACATTATGCTGAGCTATCTGCCTATTCATCATCTCGATACAATGTTATTTATGTAAAGCATTGATGCCTGATTGATAAATTACAGGTATTTTGATTTAATTTTTTTATTTTTCTCTTGCAACGACGATGTTCCAGCGAGCCCTGTGATCTATGCCATAGACGTCCCGTCTGTTTGAGCGCTTCGTATCCATTCTTTCCCCGTTACGTACGTAAATCAACGGAGTAGGTACCTATTTCAATATTCCTCATGGTATTATTTCAGGTAACCCTGGGAGCTACTCATACGGCTATGACGTCACTGATCCGTCTACTGGTAATAACCAGTTCAGGACCGAGGAACGTTACCCCAACGGTACCGTGGTGGGTACCTATGGCTACGTGGACTCATGGGGCAGGCCTCATAGGTTCAAATACATTGCTGATGAAAGGGGGTACCGGTAAGTGAAACATTTTAAACTATGATCTATTGGCTACACAGTTTAACTAACAAGCAATCGTATATCACGGGTTCGATTTCAAGTGCGGGGTATCTCGGACACTCACTTGGTTTGGTTAGTGGCATGGTTTTTTATCGGCCAGGTACCAAGTACCATGTTTTCTATGCCTGCGGCAGTTTTAATAGCACTGTTGTGTATAGCAAAAATATGTATAATAAAATGGGTATTGCTCTTGGCCTTAATCTCACCGTTAAGTGACGATTGGGCCATTGGATGATAAGCGTGCACACCCAAACGCTTCCAGTTAATAAGGCACTGGCCCTGCTACCGTTAATATCGGAACATAACTAGCGGCAGACTTAGGTAACATGATGTTAGCTCTAGCCAGGCGGACATATAAAATGTCCCACTACCAACCAAACCAAGTACCTAAAGATTGCCCCCACTGAGAATCGAACGGGACTTCCGGATTGATAGATCAAGGGTGTAGCCATTAGGCCAAGGAGGCGGATAAAATCAGCGGCGTTCCAGTAATGTAGGATAACATAGCTGCAGTCTCATTAAACATATTTTTATGGGTGAGCAAACTGTCTGTAGTCACATACCATCAGGTAAGATAAAGGCCAAGTAAAAGCCCGTTGTGCATAAAAACTTTTTCGTTTCACTCTTCTTAGTAAAATTTCATTCATGAAGGTTTGTTGTCGGCATCATCCCATACGCATCAGTCTAGTGAAAGTAGGAAGAAAACAACCTATTCTATGGGATTTACACGAATAACTGTGTTTCCTTTTGATACTCTTTGATTATGTCAGAAAAGATACATATCTGAGGTACAAAATGCCGGATACTGATATAGAACTCATTTGTGTATTTCCTCTTTCTTTTCAATATTGTGTCAGCCGTCTGCCATATTGGTTGTAAATATTTATATGTCAGTTTAATTTTGCAGTTTTTTCACCGTTAATATTTGATTTTATGCTTATTTTGTTACCTAAATAAGTGAGAAGCATCTAATATTGTTCAGTAAACAAGTTTAATAAAAATGCCACCGAAGAATAGTTGATAACTTGTGAAATTAGTGGACATCGCGCTAGTCGCAAAAATTTCTACAAAATGATGTTTAATACAAAAATATCCTTTGGTTGATGTCCGGTAAGCATTAAATTAGATGTTTTGGACCATTTCTGAGTAAATCGGTCTACGAACAATCAAGTTATTTTCGATTTTATTGTGTGACTAGTGATGAGTTTTAACTATCGATACTTTCAAGGCAATTGATCTTGTAGCACAAAAATATAAAAGTAAATCATGTCTATATGAATGATTATGCCTATTGGAGCTATTCCCGAAGTAGAATCTTTACCTTTTTTACTTCGTCGGCGTGGACTTCATTTTTACCCGACTGCGTCAGAAGGAGGGCAATGTATTCACCCATATGGCTTATATATTAACGCGTTAAAAAGAAACCGACTTCAACTGTCCTAAAAGTCTACAACATTCATAAAATAAATTAATACTTAATACAAATCTAAGACATTTGGTTTTCAAAGTTCTGAGGTAACAAACATAGCTCCTTTTTGAAGTTGGTGTGTAAAAAAACATACTCGTATAATTGTTAACCTCCTCTTTTTTGAAGTTGGTTAAAAGTATAATTTTCTCAAATATGAAATCTGGGATGACAGCTGTCAAACTAAAAACAGTCATATCTCGGAAACTACTCACCGCAGACTAGCGGTGTCTTTAGCAAAGTCAAAGGTCTCGACGAGATCTTCATTTTTGATGACAGCTGTCAAACTAAAAACGGCCATATCTCGGAAACTACTGACCGCAGACTAGCGGTGTCTTTAGCAAAGTCAAAGGTCTCGACGAGAACTTCATTTCGGATGACAGCTGTCAAACTAAAAACAGTCATATCTCGGAAACTACTCACCGCAGACTAGCGGTGTCTTTAGCAAAGTCAAAGGTCTCGACGAGTACTTCATTTTTGATGACAGCTGTCAAACTAAAAACGGTCATATCTTGGAAACTACTGACCGTAGACTAGTGGTGTCTTTAGCAAAGTCAAAGGTCTCGACGAGTACTTCATTTTTGATGACAGCTGTCAAACTAAAAACAGTCATATCTCGGAAACTACTCACCGCAGACTAGCGGTGTCTTTAGCGAAGTCAAAGGTCTTGACGAGTACTTCATTTTTGATGACAGCTGTCAAACTAAAAACGGTCATATCTCGGAAACTACTGACCGCAGACTAGCGGTGTCTTTAGCGAAGTCAAAGGTCTCGACGAGAACTTCATTTCGGATGACAGCTGTCAAACTAAAAACGGTCATATCTCGGAAACTACTCACCGCAGACTAGCGGTGTCTTTAGCAAAGTCAAAGGTCTCGACGAGATCTTCATTTCGGATGATAGCTGTCAAACTAAAAACAGTCATATCTCGGAAACTACTCACCGCAGACTAGCGGTGTCTTTAGCAAAGTCAAAGGTCTCGACGAGAACTTCATTTCGGATGACAGCTGTCAAACTAAAAACGGTCATATCTCGGAAACTACTGACCGTAGACTAGTGGTGTCTTTAGCAAAGTCAAAGGTCTCGACGAGTACTTCATTTTTGATGACAGCTGTCAAACTAAAAACAGTCATATCTCGGAAACTACTCACCGCAGACTAGCGGTGTCTTTAGCGAAGTCAAAGGTCTTGACGAGTACTTCATTTTTGATGACAGCTGTCAAACTAAAAACGGTCATATCTCGGAAACTACTGACCGCAGACTAGCGGTGTCTTTAGCAAAGTCAAAGGTCTCGACGAGAACTTCATTTCGGATGACAGCTGTCAAACTAAAAACAGTCATATCTCGGAAACTACTCACCGCAGACTAGCGGTGTCTTTAGCAAAGTCAAAGGTCTCGACGAGAACTTCATTTCGGATGACAGCTGTCAAACTAAAAACAGACATATCTCGGAAACTACTGACCGTAGACTAGTGGTGTCTTAACTAATGTTGGTTTGTCGGACGGCTGGCTGAGCAAGCGGTTGATGTATAGATGACGTCAGACAAGCTACAATATATACCCATTGTTCGTCCGCATCACATACTCTATATGTAAAAAATAAAAAATATATTCTAACAATGTTTTAATTTTAATAATAAAAGAAATACGTATGTCCTTCAATTGAAATGTATTTACAGAGTTGGAAGTTACATCTCGATTAAGAAAGATAATAAAAAGTAAATAATTTGCAAGGAGGAAACAGTGAAGCTTTGAAGAATCGTCTTATCTACATTCTTAGGACATTAAAAGAAGAAGGTTTTGTAGATGCAAGTAATCAATGACAAATCAGTGTTTGTGGTAAAAGGCATAATACTTTGCAAAATGAACAATATCGTCACGAAGTTGTTAAAAAAAGTGATGAGGTGTGAATTGAAGCAAAAGGCATTATTTAATAGTTTTTATTATGACAGAAAAGTTAATGTTATTCGTTTATGTACCATCAAATTAGCTCTGTATCTAATTGAATAAAAAATAAAAACCTTTTTTATTTTATCGTGGGTATACATTTAAGTCTAGTGCACTAAATCTTTACTGTGCAGCATTAGGCTTATGAATGTGAATTCAACCCTGTGGTTTGAAAAAAATATTGATTTATGGGTTCCCTATTTTCCATTCTGTATATTTTATCGATATCGATAAAGATCAAACGGAACAGCTCTACTTGGTCCGTCAGGTTGGTACCTCAGTTGTTTGACGTATCCTGTCGGGTAGCCAGCTGATGTTTATGGTCTGCTGCCACGCGGTTGGTGTATAAGTGCCATGTCGATGAATGCGATTGGCTAGTATGGGAGTCCCGTCTCTTAAAACGTAGTGATTAAATGCTCCTAGATACGCATACCAAACATCATGATTATGCAATGCCTCGTAGACGAAGTCATGCTCAAGAGCATGTTAAATAACAATCACAAGAATAATGGCAAATAGTGCACGACGAGTTGTTGCTCATAAAATATAATCAGGCGGTAAAACTCTTCAAGTGTTTTAGTTTTTGTTAATCACTTCTGTTAAACTAAAAACAGGAAGAAAGACAGAGGAGAGAGTCAGAAATCCCCCCGTGTTAAATACACACTAATACCTACATCGGTTAACGATTAACAAATCTGGAGTCTTAAAAATGTGTAAAAAGATAAATAAATATAAATGAAAAATATGCTAATTATATTTCTTACCTTCCTTACTTTATTTGGTTGGTCCGTGTTAGTCAGCCTTTAAATCTGTGCTTTAAATAGGACCCTGTGATTGCCGATGCGCCATTATGAAACGTCCAACAATGTGCGAGACGATTCCTAAAGGAATGCTTATGTCCAACAGTGATTTTTGGGAGCCGATAATGTCGATTTGCTATTGATCTCTGTTTATATAACGTATTCTTATATTCTGTTATATACATCTTTGTTTAATTTCAGAGTAATGCGTGATCGTTCAAGCACGTATGTTGGACAGACTACACCCTCGGCAACGACTGCAGGAAATATACCAACAGAGTCATCCGTTACCTGGACGCGACCGCCGAAAACAAAGAAAAAGAATTCAAATAAAAATGTGAATAATATCGGTATTGAAAAGAGAAAATATGAAACGCTTTACAATAATAATTTGTTTGTTCAACCACAGTATCGCCCAGTACATTATTTACAAACATACGGGTGATTATTGTTAGATGTACGACTTGTTTATTTTTGTAGAGACTGGTTTTATGCATTTACTAGAAGATAATTAATGTTTAATTATGTATTAAGTTGATCTTGATCATCAAATGACACTTTTATTTTTAAGCTAACCAACATTTATTTGTGATTTACATTTGTGATTTTCAAAGAAAAATAAATATTTATTGTCTTAAAAGATTGTCTGTGATTATTACGCAATATCAAAGGTCATTAGCTCATAATTCATGAAAGGATTGAAAAGGAAATGTAACTGATGCTGATCAGCACAACGAGCGAGACTCTTGCCGTGATTGAGCTGAAATCTCGTGCAAATAGATGGTAAATATGATTGGTGTTAGTCAGGGAATGGTAAGTGAAGGTATAGTTCCCGGCCAATTCCCGGCAAACAACTTAACAACTTCAAAAATGACCTTGACTGCAATAAACGATTTTCGGGTATCTTTGGCGGTGAGCGGGATGCGGCGCGTAATTGGCCGAGCAGTCCCCCTTGCGCCCCTCTATCGCCCGGGATGCGCGAAATCATCCCCACTATGCCCATTATTGTACAAGTTGTGTGCCGGGAACTATAACTGACGATTTGATGATTAGCTGAATTTAGATGTGGCATATAAATATGTAAAGGATGAAAAGGTGAATTCTGCGCGTATCATCTTCGGCCACACCGAGAGACCATCATCAAGTGAGATCGTGGTCGATAGTATTGCAGAAGGCTAAATAGGATAAACATACGTGTAGCCCTTAATATTTTTATTGTACCTTAGATTATCTTTGAACATAAACATGAATTTCAATAAAGCGTTTGATTGTTTTGTGATTGTGACACTTATTAAAAAGAAAAGACCGAACGACAAATAAATAAGCGTTTGATTTCAATTTAATAAAAATTCCTTTTGGCCAAATTTTTTTAGTCATAGAAAGAGGATACGATAAGTAAACAAAACTTTTTTCTTTTTAAAAACATTTTCCGGTTTCCTGTTATAATGTCACTGTAATGTCAATTTGTGACAAGTTTATACATAAATATTGTGATAGTATTAACCTGTATTAATTATATTTTGTAGTTGCCATAAATATCAAGAATTGAATTGAATTAACCTGTACAATTATCAAATTTATATTTCACCGCCAGCAGGAATTGGGACAAATATAGAAAGGCGACATGAGGGTCATTATATTTATGTCATTGGTTACTTTTGGAGGATGTAAGTACTCTATCATCTATCAGCGTCAGCTAAAGTATTACCACCAGCGTTAGCAAGAATAGTATTACATGTTGAGATCCAATAGTCTAATCAATTTATGTTGTCATTTGAATAAGCCCACAGCTGAACCTGTGTCTTTGCTTTGAGACTGTCCTTTCTATAGAAGTTTTCTTATCTTAGCAAAAATTCATAGATTTTTGACAATTTCCCCAGCCGATGAAATCTAACCCGGGACCTTCCGCGTGTGTTGCGCACCCAAGGCTAACGCTCAGACAACTGCATCACGGAGGCCGTTGTTTTTTGTTTTAAGTGGTGAGCATAAGCTTATCAGAATTCACTTCGTTTCAGGCTACCCCGCTTCTGTATCCAACACGGAGCCGGCTAAAATAGACTCAGAATACGAGAACGAGAAGCGTTTTCCTAACGGGACCGTTGTAGGGCAATACGAGTACACGGACAAGGAAGGGAACCCAATACACGTTAAATACTACGCCAGTGACTCAGGATATGGGTAAATGTTTTATTAATACTGAAAAAGGCTTGAACAAACATTTATTTTATTGTGAACAAGCTTACCAAGACGGGGGTTGTCATGTTTACTTTGTCAAGACTGCAATAAGTGATTGCAATAAGATGGCAGTTGTCAAGTTGGATTCTATATTTTTAGACGCCTTCTACGATATCCACGGGGATCCCGTAATCGTCTACAAGACCACTGACGTGAGCCTCTCTCAAACAGCCACGTCAGGGTTTCTATGAGGTTTGACATAATTACCACGCTTGGAAGATGGGTCTGTGATCACAGTAAGATGTTGTTGCTACCCATCTCCTGAGTATTGTTTCCCTTAGTCGTTTTAAACGACTCCATCGCGGTAACTTGGAGTAGTTCTATTCTAAAGCTGACCACGCGGCGATCTATGGAAAAAATCGCAGACGTTTGGAATATGCGGAAGTAGGTCTGTTTATTGCCTTTTAACTGCTTAACGTCACAACGTTTTGTGATGAAATTTCGCTTGAATGTAGCGTATACTACGAATACTACATAAGCTACTTTTCATCCAGATAAAATGTTCCCGTAGCATGATATCTGGAGGTGACAAAATCTTGTATAGATATATTGATTTGCAACGTAAAAACTAAAGAAGAATGAGTAATAATAAACACTTAATTCAATTAGTTTCTATTTGATTTAAATAAAAAATGTATGAATGGTAATGAAATGATATATTTTATGTTACTTGTAAATTTACTAAATTATTGGCAGGATTTAAAGTCCAACTCTCTCACTTACTTATTTTCTAGTGTTGAACTGAAAAGCCTTAAAATCTTCAACGGGAAAGACGAATCCGTAGTTTCGCCAGCAGCTATTGACAGCATTCTGAAGTCTACGAACCCTACCTTCAAAGCAGCATCCGAGCTTCTAGACACCGTCATGAGGTATCAAAATAACATTCCGAACGGCAAGGTAAATGATAAAGCAGAACTTCCCGTCTCCAAGATGGATAGCGTGGAAAACTCGGAGTACGATGTCTTGATGAGAAAGGAGTTCGCAACGCCAAAGAGATGCAATAAACAAAGAGTGACCGTTTACAATTTTCACAAAGAGAAAAGAAACGCCGAAAATGCTTACACTCCTCATGCTGATAATGAAAAGTATTGCCAAAGGGTTTAAGATATTTTATGTTTAATTAAAAGTCAGTTTTAGTGTTTTTGGTGTTTTAAAACTTTATTTAATAAAACCTACAATATTACTCTAATAAACTAACAAGCGCTAAAATCTGGTTTTGATCATCAAACAGTTTATTGACAGCGATTCCCCGCACTGCAAGGCATTCAGCACTTTGGTGAATATTTGTAGCATCCTGACTGTCTCTAACATGAAGTGCTTCTCCAATGTAACTGTGTCCTAGCTTTTTATCCTTTCTTAGAAGAGTTATCTGTCAGAAAAATAAATATATATCAGTAAGGGATATTTGGAAAAATGAAATACGTTGGCGTAAAATTGCCAGAAACATTTTCCTGGATCCATTCAGGCAGAGCGAATTACACGATAGAATTCCACTATCCTCTTGTATTCCAACCTGGTCAACCAGCGATACAGAAAGGTTTTTTTATCTCATTCGCTCATTAATTACGCACGAATGATTTCGCTTCATCATGCAAATTCCCGGAATTTCCTGCAGTCTTCAATGTTACCTGAGATTCACATTCTGGACTATGTTACAACAAGTGTGCACAGAATTTTGCTAGGCAAGCGTGTACTATCATCAGCCACTTTGTCATTTAATATCAAACGGCCAAACACAAGACTGTCTACTCGAAAAATGGGTCAACTGCCTTCTGGAAAAACTTTCCAGGTTCCGGGAAGCAAGTTTAACATCTAAATTTTAAATATAATTATTATCTGCATTTTACTACTTTGAATACCAGCCCTCCCAATTATGATGATCACGATAAATACCCTCATAAATTCACGTTCACAATGGAGATCTATGTGTCCGTGATCTGCTGACAGTGAATGAAAAAAAATGACGCCCCTATATATATATATATATATATATAAAATGTCAAACCAAATACCAAATATTAGTAGTACAATTTATTGAATTACGATTTAGCCTATTGGTCATTGCTCATACTCAGCGTGCCACTGTTTGTACATTGGGATAACTCTGTCGGATAATTTATTTGGACTCACACTGTAATTGTAATCCTTTTCGTCTAATTTACACATCCACATAAGCAGTACTTCACCATCAGAGAAAAATTCATTTCCTGGACGTTGTTTCAAATTTTCATTTCTGGCAGAACGTGTAATTTTACGGTGCTGAAATAATATTGTAAATATTATTGAATTAAAACTAATATTTAAAGTAAACTTGCCTTGAATCTATGCAACCTTTTTATAACATAGCACATCAGAGACATCCGTCTGAGCATATGCCTCGCGCAAAATCGTTATTGACCTTCTATGATCTTGTATCATCACATATTCATTTGGCATTTTCACTCCTAATAGCAACAGTGATGAAGGGTTGCTGGAATTGCGTGTAGCTTCTGCAGAATCCGCCTTCACTTTTGTCTCTTTAGATCTGAAATTCAACGGTTGGTATATGGTTAAACAGAAGATCGACGGTATAATTGAAACTTTAAAGTTATCTCATTTAAATCTGGAGCTAGCCAAATTATCGAAACTACTGTAGCAAACATCTTAGTTTAGTTATTTTAGCGACGCTTATTATTTTGTTTTCGGATCCAAAAATAAAGGCATCATACCAAATATTTTGATTACATTGTTGATTAAGTTAGTCTTTATGTCATACAATATTGGTTTTAATATTTTGGCATGAATTAGGAACAAAACCGTGGTTGTGAGCTCTGTGCTTTGAAAAATCCCTACAGTCACTTACTCTTTTTCCATTTTTGGTTCTTTCAAATTTAGTACCGCCAAGCATTGCGTTTCCATCTTCAAGTTCGACAATTTCAACGCTATCGGTTGAGACGCATCATATTTCAACGCAAGTCTCGGAACTCTCGAATGGTCAAAGTGAAAATGCTGTTTAATGGAATCCATGGCTACCATCTTTCTACATTCGGACACAGGGCAAGTGACTGGCCTGGAATCAAAATGTGTTTTATTGGTGTCTGATAAAAATGTTTGTAGTAAACTCTAATTAGAAGATCATATTACGGATGTCCAATGAGGCACTCGTGATTTTGTCTATTGAAACAGATGAGTCCAAAGTGTATCAGAACGTGTGCGCACGCGGTGGGCACTCGGGTTTTGCTTGAGATGGCGTCAAGGTGTACGAATACCTAGAGAATGTTTTGTATTTATTTGACGAGCTGTCGTTATGTTTCTCGGATCTGTCGTCACTCTCATTCGATCCGACACTACCCAAACTGGACGTGCTAGACTTGTTGTCTTGATAATTATCGTTTTTATATTCGATTATCGTTTGTAACTCTTCTTTTATGGCGCTTCTCTGTAATTTACATAATAATGTTTGATTCATAATAAAAAGTTTTAATTCTCGCAATAACCTCTATAATATCAACTTACTTCTTCAGAGAGCCGCCTGTGATTCTTCAATACCTTGTTGTTTTCATATAAACTTGAAGCTTTACATTCGCTTCTAGTCTTACGTTTCGGTTCTGAAAAAAATTCACAGAAATCAGCAACTTTGACATTTCACACGAGTCTTTTACAGATCAGGAACAAAGATAAGATTTTTATATAATGAAAATGGTGATAGAATGTAAAGAAAACATTAGCTGATGACAAGTATCAGCAGCTCGTACTCACTCAAAGTTTTGCGTTTGTCGTGATCACCGCTCTCCAAATTTTGAAAGCACTGCGCGGAGGTTGATATGTTCTTTCTAAACTTGCAGGTGTTAGACGAGGGACCTTGTTGCGGGACGTAATCACCGCTGTCATGTCTAGTCTCTGATGTTATACCTTTAGAAGAAAAAAAAATATTTTTACCATAACGATATCACATAAATAATCCTGAGGCGCGTACTTATCTAAAAAGTTAAACAATATGATAGAAGTTTTGTATGTAGTTCGTGTGCCAAGTGCGAGTACGGGGCTATAGGTAGGGAAACAATATTAAATTGCACGCTGACAATTTTTAAATATTGGTACTTAAATTTTTTTATTATTAAAAGTACAATTTTGAATAATTTTAATGTATCAAAAATTACAAGTTATCTGTCTTATTTCCTCAAAAGATTATGTGACTGCATTACCGTATTTCATTTTTCACACAGCTAAAGTAGCGGTAACACCTTGTATTTTATTATCTTATCGGTTATTTAACCCAACGTTGTCATGAACCAGTTTAAAAGAAAGCCGGTTGCACGTGAGTAAAGAAGATTCAACGAGGTATTTACATAAGCGGCTTACCTGTGATCTGGCAATTCTTACATGTAACGTGGCCGGATTCACAGACGAACAGGGATGTCTTAGTGGGAGTGCAGTTGCACACGGAACACTGCTGGACATCTTTCTTTAGTCTGGGCATGTTGGATAAGGATTTGTGTTTCTGAAAGATATTGTGTTCTATTATGGTTCCAATGTGCGTTTTTCCACATGTCAGGCGCTCATTTGAAAGGCGCGACACATATTATTCATACACTATTGGTTCCCAGGTTGACATACCATTGCTGTGTCTGCTAGTGCAAAAAATACTCCCAAGGCTCTTTAGCATTGGCCATAAGTTTTAGGTTTTAAAATAGAACTACCATGCCTATCAGTGGGTGTCAGAAGCAGGTTGAGGGAAAATTCAACAAGCAATAAATTGATATTAATTACACCGAGGAAATGTTGCAGGAGCAATTAATATCCATTTATTGCTCCTATTTATTAAACACCCTCCTTATAACTACGGATATAATGTTTGTTAGTTTGATTAAATAATGTATGATGCAAATTCCCTCCGGGAAAAATGTTTCGGAAGCAATTTAGTTACCTCATCCCAGGAATCCATTGACCGGCACCATCCACCTGTGTACCACCAGGATATTATTGTGATCACCAACCCACCTGCTAATTGTGGCGATTATAGCAAACTATGTCGTGGAAAGCTTTAGGTCTGTAGTGAACTTTTTCGGCTGACTTAGAAGTCACTAGAGAATACTCGAGATGTATAATAAAGTACACTCTGCATAAATACAATACAAGCACGAACGAATGTATTCCTCAGGTGAAGTAACTACTTGTGTTACAGCTAAACTAAGCATAACTAAACATCGCGGTTTGCATCACAAAGTGTGCACGTTTAGGTACGGTGTAGCATGAGTTAATGTTTCAATGAAAATTCTTGTTAATGTTGACATAAGAGGTATAATATAGGCAATACATTCAAATACAGAGGTGTTACGTTTAGTTTCATTTTATGTTTAGACACATTTTGATTAATAATCGTTGTCGAAGCTATGTTTATAGTGCTAATTTGTGGGATTATGGCTTGTAGACTTTAGTCATCATCATCATCATGGGCCAGGAAACGTCCACTGCTGGATACAGGCCTCCTTCATAGTACGTCACCATTTCCGAGTCACCTGCATGAAGCGACTCCACACGATATTAACCAGGTCGCCAGTCCACCCAGTAGGGGGATGGCTAGGTAGACGTTTCCCGGTACGTGGTCGCCACTCGATAACTCTTACTCCCCATCGGTTATCGGTTCTTCGAGCGATGTGGCCTGCCCATTGCCACTTCAGCTCACTGACTCGTCGAGCTATGTCGGTGACCTTCGTTCGTCTACGGATTTCCTCATTCCGGACCTTATCACGTAGAGAAATTCTGAGCATAGCTCGTTCCATTGCTCGCTGAGTGACTTTGAGCTTGTTTATTCGGCCCACAGTAAAGGACCACGTTTCGGTAATTAACAATACATAACGTTAATGATATCTAAAGCATTGCATAATCCATCCTTCCGCCATTTCCAAAGACATTCAACTTTATTGGTGAAGTAAAATAAAAACTATTGCTATATTTAAATCTCGCTGGGCATTTCGAATAAAATGGATGAGAACAATGAGGATGAGAATGTTTTTCTAGGTATAAATTAATAGACAAATGTATTTTAGTGAATATCTATAGTAGTGATTCCATACTACACATGTCATTGATTAGATTTTAACGAATTACCTTTGATATCTTTTTGGGAAACATAGCGTAAAAATAATTTACAAATAAATGTAGTTTCGACTTCAAAAAATCTGGTTTGAATGACATGTGATTTGATGTCAGTCACAAATGTCAGTTGATGTCAATCCAATCATAGAGAATATAACCGCAATATAACCTTTTTCAGGATGTCAAGGGAGTATTGACTACTATTGTGTTTGTTAAAACGAAGTTGAAGCTTACAAAATAAAGCTTCACTCATCGCTCTTATAAAGAATGCCCTCTGTTAAAAGGAGATAGATCACTTAATTTTAGGGTAAACATCCGATATCGAAGTTTTCCCCTGTTTGTGCTCTATGTGTGCATCACTGTGTACGGGTGTGCAGCAACCTGTCAAACTATGACTATAAACCGAATACATTCAGCGCAAAGAGATTTAAATTATATTTTTTTAAAGTGTTTGATTCAGTAAAACTGTAAGTTTTCAATTTTTAGGATAAATTGGCGACAATAGGCTACATACATTGACCAATAGGTCGTTGTGTGCAGGATAGGTTTCCACAAAAGTAATGTATTATTAAAAATGGGGACACTTGACAGCTTGATACAAGTAGTGTACGAGCGACAGATCTTCCTTAGTCTATGAATTAAAGTCCGTAAGATACATAAGAGTTAAACATTTGATCGTCTAATGTTTATACGCAAATAAGGCTTAAAATTAACGTAGGTTTGTTTCTTCATGAGATAGATCAATGAAATATTCCTCAAAAGTTTCATGTTTCAATTTTTATAGATGAAGAAAACTTGAAAGATGTTCCAAAATTGTGTATTTCGCTTTCTGTGTTCCGAACAAAAGCCCACTAATACAATTGGAACTCTAATGTAACAGAAATAGTAACATGTCAAAACAATAAGTTACGAGATACTTTGGAAATATATAGCTATTACAAAAGCTTGCTTTCAAATAGAATAAGACATTATTCTGGGGCGTAATCGACCATTTTTGATTGTATAAGAGACTAGAAATGTATCGTATTGTAGATATCCACTATGTCACACTATGTTCACACTTAATCGTAAATCTATAATAGCCTAAGTAAGTTGTTTAATAAACGTGAATACTTCCTTTTTTATTAAAGCTGTATTAATTATCAACAGGGAACAATTCAATAAAATTAGATTATAGATGATAGTGCAAAATGCAATTTATTATTCACTCATTCTAAAACGTGTCGTAACAAGTGATTTACAAAATTATATATTTACTAGCTAATGAATGAATAGCAAATGCAACTATTTTGATTTCAAGTAATAAGTGGGTGCAAATAATAAATTAAAATTTGCCTTCGGTAATTAGTAATGGCATTACGGGTCTTGTTAGTTATTCAATATTTACGCGTTCAAAAAGAACTAAAAACCGACTTCAATTGCCTTAAAAATTTGGTTTTTATTGATTTTCTCAAAGAGCGATCAAAGAATTTCTATGAAATTTATATGGAACCACCTCTGAAGTATGCTCTACCAAACAAAAAAAGAATTATCAAAATCTTTACTATTGGCGGAGTTATCGCGTAACACACAAAAAAACACTCGTCGAATTGAGAATCTCCTCCTTTTTTAAGTCGGTTGAAAATATCAAGTGTATTTGCGTTTAGCAGACGATTTAAAAAAGTCTATGGTGAAACTATTTAATATTTTGGTACATGTTGTTTGTTCTTCACGGCACATTTGGCGAAATATTGTACAATAGAACTCTGTCACCAAATTATGTGTAGTTAGGAAAGTGGGCTGCCGATCGTTCGCTCGTCTCGTGCGTTTACGCAATTTTTCTCGCATTACTGTGACATATCGGGTGATTTTACGTTATGTTACGAAATTAAAGAATTTAGTATTTCCAATTCATTGTCATAATTGAATTTGCTATGGAGCGTCTGTTAAAGTAATATTAGAAGCCTTGTTCGAAATTGTACTTAGAATTTTATTTTTGCAATACATCTGCGCTGCAAAAAGAATTCAACGCGCGCTCTTCGCTTCTACATTTTGTTTTGGAGGAGCGATGTGATAAGATGAAAGTGTTTATTTGTGAGTGGTTACGCAAAAAGGGACCCTTTTTTAATGAATACTTGGTATTGGTATTTCAGCTTATTTCGGTCTAGTAAGAATATTATGTGGTTTAAAAAAATTATCCCCACGCTCGAGGCGAAACTCATTTCGTTCAAACTCGATTTTCGCAAAATCAATTATTTTCCCTTGAGGACCACTCACATTTATGAACATATGTTATAGCTACCAAACTAAAACAGCAATTTGCTGACAGTAAAACTCGGTGGACCGGAAGGAGTGGCGCACGTTGGGAGAGGCCTATCTTCAGCAGTGGAGAGACACGGGCTGATAAGTCAAGTCAAGTCAAAACTCGGTGATAAATAAGTCACAATAATTGGAAAACTTTTACAGTTCAACAATTCTTAATGTAAAATGGTTTATCTTATTCCATACATGTCTTCTAAACAAAATTGTTACACATTGCCATCGAATACTGCGAGAAAATGTGATATACTTGGACCTTAATTCGTGTGTTTACGTCAGCTTTATATGTGAATTCTTTTCTGTGTGTTTTCCAGTTATCTTTGGTTGTTACGAGTACTTTTAGGGTTTCACATTTTTTACCTATATATTTTGAGTTTGGCTCTAATGGGACAGAAATACAGGCGTCGTTCCACGTCGATTTTTACCGTAGAACGTTACATTTCACTAATTGATCAGTTCGACACGCATCAATGTGTATCGTTCGAACATTACATGCTGTCTTCAGCGATAACCACACAAATTACGACCAGCTGTAATACGATGTAATACTTATAATACTTACATGGACTTATTATCGTATTCGTGACGTAAGCCAGTGCTTGGCAGTAATGCGGACTAATAGTGCTTTATGGGGGTTGCTTAACCGTTGAGTATTATTGTGAGTTGTTAAATTTCTTGAGAAACTTGTGGCAAGTTTAACTGGATTTTATACAGCTGTGAGAAATTCAGCAGCCAGCAGAAGGGTGTAGAGATAAACAGATCACGATTTATAATAAAGACAATTCAAAACAAATTATCTTACCCAAATTTACGTCCCGGAAATTTAACAACATGTCATTAATTATTTCAATCTGAACAGCAATACAATATTGTAACTTATTTGTTTTCAAAACTGTCGAACATTAATAGAAGCCGCAGCGATTGGCTCCATGGCTTAATGGATCAAATGTTGGAATATCACTCCGGAGGTCTCAGGTTAGATTCTCAGGGCATTTCCTATGTCCATCTGGCTAGATACCACCACTTTACCTAAGTCTGCCGCCAAACAGCAGTGTTAATAGCACTGGTGTGTACCAGTATGAAAGGTATGTAGCACCACCGCCTCATTAGCTTGAGGCTTCTGGGTGCGCACGCTTACCATCCAACAGCTTTATCGTCACTTACCATCAGGTGAGATAAAGGCCAAGTGCAAATCCATCATCCATTATAAAATAATAAAAGAAATGATACATAGATTCGTATAGATAGGTCAGACTAGTCATGGAGAATGCATCCGAGACGTAAGAATATGCAACCAATACAGATGAATGATCTTAAATCATCACCGAACTGATGATTTACGTATTTAAGTGTTAATAGGCACTGGTTCTGCTCCAACACGAAAAATATAGCGGAGCCAACGCCTGATTAGCTTCAGGATTCTTTGTGAGCACTACTAATGGTCTCATCATCACTTACCATCAGGTATAATGAAGGTCAAGTGCAAATCTACATGAAAAGTATTTCAATAAAAATGAAAGATAATACTTTACAGTGAATGAACATTTCAGGGTATAAGAATGTTGAGAGCAATACAAAAACTGTGGATACAGTATTTTATAGTGGTAAACACGTAATGTTTCTTCCGAACCCCCGCGAATGCGCCCGCGCACCCACCACGCTACACCCACATATAAACTGACTCAACAGTTTCACTCTCCACACTCCGTAGATAGCCTTGGAAACGTCTGTTCAGTTCAATCAATTTTACAGCTTTCCGGGTCTGTTGTGATTTAAGTAAAAGTTGTGATAATTTTTGTTTGTGTGCGAGAAATGGCCTGTAAGGTGAGATTGTTTTACATGTATATATTAAATTAAAATTATTTTTTAAATGTATCGAGTGACAGTAAGGAAATCGGTTATTGCATCAAATATAGACATATCTTTATTGACAAACACAATACAGAAAGACATACAAGATTCTAGAAGAGCTAAATACAAAAGAAATAATAACGCAACAAATAATACAAATACAGTAAAAAATGTATAAAAAACAACAAAATAATAATAATAATTTATTTTGTGTTATAATATGTATTGCGCTTGTCAACTGGGAATCGAACTCATCATGTGCTGCAGCGGAGACCGCAGTCGGACCCTGGGGTGGTGATGCGCATGCGAAGCGAAGGGCAGTATATCATCCAAACAAGCACTAAATTGGTGACACTCGATTATGAGCTAAAATTTTCATGTATCTGCCAAATGGTGGTAAAGTTATTTGTTAAGAAATCAAGTCACAAATACTAAACTTATATTACTGTTTTTATATACACACACGCGCGCGTATATATATATCTCAGCTGATAGTAAATGACGATGAGGGAATTAGATGGAAAGTGTGCTCACCCGGAGGTCTGGAAGTAATGAGGCTCTGGATCTGCTACCTTTTATATTAGAACACAACAGTGCTATGAACATTTCTGTTTGAAGACAAACTTAGGTAATATGATAGTAGCTAGTCAGGTGGACATATAAAATGCCTTAACACCGACCAAACCGAGTAACGATAAGTACGACTGGAAATCGAACTCAGGACCTCTGGATTGTGAGTTCAAGCATGTAGCTACTAAGTCATATAATATTGAAAATAATAACGTTAATATGAATGATTTGTTTATGTGTGTGAGACTATTATTTGTACGAATTAAAATGTATAAAGGTAAACAAAAATCTGGTTTTGCATTTACTTACCGTTGAATTTGTACATAAATTTCCTCCATGGTATGCCAAAATGATCGTTAACGAGCTACTACTTAGGTGGTACCTAAGTAGATATATTCACACATATTTGGACCCTAACACGCAATAGCAAAACTGTCAGAAAATTTGAAACACACTAATTACACATAAGCAGAATTAAAAAACAAATACACAATTATCAGACACACATAACATTGTTTACATGACGAGTGCAAGAGAAAACACAAGTTACGAGCCGGTGCGTCAACGCTTGCAAGAAACAATACGTAACTCCGAACGACTGAAAGTTTGTGAGAAAATCGTAAAAAAAAGCTGTCTTTGTTTATTCACGTTACTAACGAGTGTATTGATTCTGATGATAATTGTTTAAAAAAAGCTTGTAAAGTAACCTCGTTTAAGGTTATTCTTCATTGAGTAGAGTTTAGTGTACTGTAATTATGTAAAGCAATTACGATCGTTTGCGGAAGGCAAGAAGTTTTATCACACAATTGTTTGATTATTGTTACGTTGGATTTATGTTGTTATATCTTTAAGTTGCGAGTTATTAATAGATAGGTGATTTGTGAGTTAGTGACAGAGATATTGGACATGTTCAATCGATACTTATAATTCTTCTACCACGTACTTTGCATTGTCATCACAATCATATTTTTTACTGCCGCCCTAAACACGACTTTGCATGATATCGATTTTCATTACATCACCGAAAGGGAATTATTGTGGTGACTTTACACAAATTGATAGTATGGATTGTGCAGCGACTTCGTCCGTGTGGACTTCAGAAAAATATGGCCATGGGAACTAGTTCGATTAGGATAAAAGTAACATATATCCACTTCCGGCCCGTCAACTATCCTTGTACACTCGAGTACAAAAATATGTATCCACTTTTGAACCATGTCACATTCACTCTTGCTTGTAGTGTGTTGAAGGAAATGTCAATTAAAGGTGAATGTGACATAGTTCAAAAGTGGATACATATTTTTTTACTCGAGTGTACAAAAAAAAATCTAATCAATCTGAGTCTAGGACAGACCAACAAACAAAGAAAAACCAACACACACAAAAAACTATCGCATTGAGGTATAATTTTCTACGCAGACCATAATATATTAATGGTATATGGATTACATGTGTAGCTTTGTGGAATACATATTTCAATTAGAAAACCAGACATTCTTCGATTTGGATGTTCTGACTCCTTTTATAAATGCAATTTCATATAATCTCTCATTTTGCGGAATTAAACTTTAGTACAAGTAATTCCGCTAATTTCACATAATCTCATAAGTAATATCTTCTATAATTGAAATCTCTTGAGGGAGTTACGACTTCGTGACCTTATGTAAGAGTTTTCACAAAGATACAGTTGGCGTTTTATACGCCATGGTCAAGTTTATGCTCTTTGTGAATTGTCTAATATTATCAATAGGAAAGTGAGTTTTTCTTTGTTCTTTCTCTATTTCTTAACGGAGAGTCTGAATGACTTGATTTTTGTATAGGAACCGTTGAATAGCCGGGAAGGGTTCATAAAGACAAAGCTAAAAGTAAGAATCTAAGTTTGTGTTGTTTGTTTTTCTTTCAGCTGTTGATAGTGGCCGCGCTGGCTGCGTGCGCGCATGCCCGTCTCTACACGTCAGTGCGGCACCTGGACCCTCGCCCCGCAGCCACGGCGCAGCGAGCACAGTCCAGGCTTGGCTACGAGCACCATCATATATCCGAGGACGAGCACGTCGACTATTACGTAAGCTATATCCCCCGAGAGACGTAAGTCTCCCTGGTTGTCTTTTTTTTCTTCCGATTTTTGATCCGATTAAACCTGGATGCCTCAAGCTGCCTTTCATACAGTGCCAACATTGCTGGTTGTTGGCAGCCAGGTAACTCGGTGGTAGCCATAGCCAGGTGTACATAGAACATGTCTTACCACCAATCAAATCGTGTACTGATAGGTAGCCTCTGAGAATCGAACCCGGCACATCCAGATTTAAATTCCAAGCGGAATGCCAGGCCGTAACTCTGGAAGTATATATTTAAACAAAAATCTGACTCACCACCGACACAGATATTCGTTTCTAGATTGTGTCTTGAAAATTTCATAGATTTTCATAGCTTAATACTCAAAATATGACTGGACTACGTTTGTATGAGCGCTTTGACAACAGCATACCCTCTTAAGCGATCCACTGCTGGACATCTCTCCCAGAGGTCCTCTACTCTCCGCATCTATTCGCGTCCGACGAAGTCGTCTTTCCGGGGGACGTCCTACTCGAGGACTCGTCTGCTCCAACGGTTGTCGGTCCTTCGGAAAATATGACGGATCACTTCGCTTCGAATGCGGTCCATCAGAGAATCAAATCTCCTCACATTGTGAGGTATGCTCATGTCCAACAGTGAACGTATATATAGCTGTTAATGATGAGTAAATTGTTTTCATAGTCACTAATATCCTGCAGTTACCGTATTTTAGCTGCTTTTGAATCAATGTAAATAAGAGTCCGAAATCAAGGGATGTAATTTGTCTTTACCATTTACATAATTCATGAGCGGAACTAGTTGATGTCGCTCTAGATTACTTTACGCAATCAGATACAGCCGATATTATGTGACTTGACAATGAATGTGTTTCGAATAGCAACATACATGCGTACTGAGATTGGGGCATTTTAAAACTGAACTAGAGTTTACGTAAGTGGCGTAAATACGGTTTTGCGCGAAAAGAAAGCGTGTCATGGAATACACTTCGATAACTGTATCACTCGCGGTATCGTATGGTAATGAGACATATTGCAGGATTGATGATTTTTTACACTGACTGTGCTGTTGTGTAATCAATTATTTATCAATTATTAATCTCGATTTGAATAATTACTTTTGATTTGTGACACCATCCTCTTTGACTTGACATGAATTAGAATAGGTAAATCATTAGGACTTGTTTTGCTAATTCTACTGTTTATTTATAGAGTCGTATGATATAATGTTATAACTGCGAAAGTGAGTTTGTTTGTTAGTCCTTACTTGACATCGCAGCGGAGAGTTGTCAGAATGATTAGACTTTTTGTTTAGGGGTAGTTGAAAAGCTGTAAAAGGACACAGGCTACGGTTTATCCCAATTGAACATGTATTTACCATAGGATACGAGTGGATTTTTAAAATCAACGCCGGCGATGTTGCAGGCAAATTAAGTATTAAATATTATTATTTTGACTGAATAAATTTTTAAAAGAAATTATGTACAGATACATTTGATCTGATGATGTCTAAATTTACTGAAGAAACTAGTGAGTACAGACATGTGAATAGCATTTTGCTTAGTTGATTAGACTCTTTACAAAATCGCATATCCTTTTTTTCTTGTTCGATTTTAACTCACACAGACATTTAAAAGAAACATCAAATCTCGAGCAGTTGTTCATACATTTTTGCAACGGTATATACAAAAAAATGTCATTTGAATAGACGTTGAGATGTAACGAAACTATGAAGGTTCCGTATTTGAATTTTTTTTTACTACTACGGAAACTTACAATTTTTGTGACGTGACTAGGTCTGAACTCAAGCAAACAGGAATTAACAGTCGAGGTGACACTTCCTGCACATTCCGCGTGTAGTCGTCGCGTCGTCGCGTAAACATGATGCGCACGCGCTGCTAGTCTCAGAGGTGGCGGCGGAAATAATGTCGTGCGATTATGTGACCAACTTATCTAAACTACTGTCTAATTATGTAAGCTAAATACACTACTTAGTATATAACTGATGTAGAATGGTAATTAGATTTGCAATTATGATAATTGGATTAATTTAACAGATACCTGCTATCATAATAACAGATTTCGTATGATTAAGACCACTTTCCGTATTGTTAGGGAAAATAGTCCTTGTCCTTTCTCAAAGCATAAGCTTATTTTTAAAAAGAAAAAATCATTACTTTAGTATTATTACAACTTTAAAATTGGCTATGCAGCTCTTCTATAATAGGTACCCCACCGAATATCGAACCCGCAACCATAGCAAAAACCGAAAAGTAAAATGTCTTCATATGACACCAACCCGAAAGGCTCAGAAACCTCCAGTAGCGGTACCAATGATCAGATTTGCTGTAACTAATAATAAACGACAGAGTTAACATTCAAATGCATGTGGCATATTAGCAGAGTTAAGGAGTTTTGTTTTCAATATTAGTGATTGAATTTGCTTCATACCTGACACCCGAATAAGGAAACGATTTCCTTCGAGCAAGAGTTGTCTACTCTAGTTTGTTCGCGCTTTCGTTACACACTACATTTCCGTCAAATTCACAGGAAGCTTGACACCGTTTCGTTTCTCTTACAGGCATATCCGAAATACGTGTTCAAGTATGGAGTGAATGACTTCCACACCGGAGACATTAAGACTCATCATGAGACCAGGGATGGAGACGTTGTCAAAGGTATTATAAGAAAATGTTAAACATTTTAATACAAGTTTTTTGTTGATGAAAACAATTATATAATGTCTTTAAGTGTGAAGAAGTCAGAAATTGAATGTATTAAATAAATCTAAGACAAAAGACAGCGTAAAACGAAATAGCTTCCAATGGAACAGGTCACTGGTCCGACCTTCTGGCCATACGGCCATACTGGCCTGTTCAATATTTACAATAATACCAATGCTAATTATTAAAACTAGTTCTCTAGGTGATACGTGATCTCTATTCTAATAATGCTTGTTTATAATAATTTATTGGTTGCTGGTTAGATAATATTAAAATCAGAGATTTGACGAAAATTAGAATTCAATCTTGTAACAATGTTCAAATCCAGTTTTCCCATAGAAAATTCTCCGTTTTTGAAATGTGCGAGCTACTTTATCGCTCCTTCGATAGTTCTTTCATTATAATCACCAGCGGACACTGTTTTAAGGGATGCGAGTTACGATGGTAATAGACGCATACTGATGCTAGTGGAACATGAACACAAGATTTGTTGCTTTTGTTCTGAGCACAAGTCTCCTGTCTCAGTGTAAAACATCCAAGCGTAGTGCTTACTACAAGTTCCTTTAAATAACAAGTTTGCCATTGTATACTTTTATGTAATATAAAATTGCCATTTTCAGGTCAATACACGGTGGTGGAGCCCGACGGCTCAATCCGCACCGTGGACTACACGGCAGACAAACACAACGGGTTCAATGCCGTCGTGCACAAGACCGCTCCTATATCGCAACACGAAGCATTACATCTTTAAAATATCCTAGTAAATTATATGCACACATCAACTCAATGCTTAATTTACGCTAAAAACAAATCAATATCTATGGACAAATAAACCAAACAGAAGACTTTACACTTTAAAAAAAAACATAATTAAAAACTAATCTATGAAACCGGATCGATTACCCGGCTCAAACGTACCCATGACGCTGGCAGCGTTGCCCCGCTGAATGGCCAGGGAGATACGTTGAAATCATCTCAGACACATCAACTCTGATTACTCGAATACTCCATCAGTTCAAAAACCAAAGTCTACTAATGGCTACGTTCTCGCTCAAATAGAACGCTGTGTTAGAAATCTAATTTGGTACTACATGACATGAAATGTTATGGAAGAAACCTTTCTGAATCGCGCAAAAAAGCGCAGTACTAATTTAATACTTAGTTACATGAATTTGTATGAAAGAAACGTTCTTGATCGCGTAAAAATAACATGCACCTCTTCGGCTTGACTCAATCTTCAGCCAAGGTATGTCCACGCGGGCTTTTCGAGAACGGATTACAGAGTTGAGACTGATTAGAAATGTCATCTTACTTCTTTAGCTGACTGTGACTTTACAAGGCCAATTCCTAGTGTAAGTAATTTAATGTTATTTAGATCGTAAAATATTAAAGTGCAATATTTTGTTATCAATCGAGTTACTGTTAAATGTTATTTCGATCTATTTTCTGCGTAGAGTCTCCAGCGATCTTGTATGAACAATAATAATGTTTAATACGCTTGTTGATTTATTTACAATTATCAACTGGTTCGATAAGTTGTTAATTGAAAGGATACTTTCAATACCTGTTTGCTGGCTGTATGGCCATTCCCCGTTGTACTGTTTCATTAATTGTATTTTATTTATTGTTTGTATTTAAAATACGAGAGGTACCTGAGTAGTTAAATAGTAGTTGTAAGTAGTTCGTAATTTTAGTAAAGTTTGTTGTTTAAATTTTTACGGATTGTTGTAAAATCTACAATAAATTTTGTAATAAAATGATTTGTCTTTTAATGTATGTGTATGTACGAGTATTGTGAAAGTGGTTGCAGAAAACCAATTTCTAATTTATATTTCTAAGTTGTCATGATAACAGTAGCTTTATCCACGTATAACTAGCATAATGCTAAACTAATGATTATTATAAAAATTTGATTAATATACCATTATTATAAAAAACAATTTTAGATGGATTTTCCGCAAAAATCTAATGGTGTGTAATTTGTTTTGTATTATTTATTTCAACTTAATAAAATAGCTTGCTTTAGAGATTCTTTTTTCAGATTAGAAGGAAAGACACACTATAAAAATAATACATTTTATTGTTGTGACAAATCTACATCACATAAAAACAACACTTTTCGAGTTGATCGAACAGAGACGACGCGGAGAAACTAGCAGTCTTACCACAAAAAAGATAAACAAGCTTTAGACACACGTTTTGAAAAAATGTTACCACAAATGCATGTTTAGCCGATGTCAGCTTAGACACTGCTTAAAAGAGGGTATGCTGTTGTCAAAGCGCCCATACAAACGTAGTCCAGTCATATTTTGAGTATTAAGCTATGAAAATCTATGAAATTTTCAAGGCACAATCTAGAAACAAATATCTGTGTCGGTGGTGAGTCAGATTTTCGTTTAAATATATACTTCCAGAGTTACAGGGCGTCAAAGTATTGTATTTTTCGGTAATAAAAAGCCCCAACTTTGAACCTGTTTTACAAGAGTATGAATTAATTTAGAACAATTTGGAAAAAACACCGACATCTGAAATTTTATTAATATACTGTATTGAAAAAATGGCTACATAATATACTGTATCCTTCAAATGATCACTGGACTACGAAACATCCAAATAACGGGTTGATAACTTCGCGTAGTGTATGCTGTCTCACCGTACGAGCTCGGGTAGGATAGGGCTCGGAGAGGGACAGCTACAAAACAATGCAACCTTGAACGCGGCCACGTGGTCTTACCAAGATAGCCTCTTAACATAAAACTTTAATTTGAATTGTAGCCTGTCATAACATTCTCTGCCGGAATTCGCAATAGATTTCGTAGACTTTATTGATTTTAATGATTTTGAAGACGTGGAATTAATGGACAACTATCGTGACCGTTTTAACAGTGCGAATAAATACATTTGAACATTACAACGAGCGCAACTTTCGAAAACGCTACAGATTTAGTAAAACTTTCGGGGAAATTATTATTATTATTCATTTATTTCAGGTAACAATGACCCATAAGGATATATACAATACAATAAAATACATTAAGTTAAACTACTACACACTACAAAAATATTCTGCACACTTATTTACTATGGCACGTTGGTGCCGCTCTGGTGGTGTTGGTCGCTATCTTTCCTCTGAAGCGACGGGTCAGCTTGCAGGTCGGGACTCGAACCACGAACGACTTGAATGATGTACCGTGGCGTGACTCCAGCTGCGCCATCCTCACGGTCTAGTTGGACCTCTGCTATATATATTCTGTGACGTCCTGCATGGTGGTGATGAAATGTAGGCGTGACAGATACGTGGCCGTGGTTGGAACTTCAGCGCGCAGCAGGTAGTTGGGCCCTGTGGGTGCGGTTCCGCAGCGGTTCCGAGTCACTCGTTTACGGTACGCCTTTTTCGTCTTGACTTTCTGAAATACATCCTCGTCCGTGTCATCAAATCGGACGCGCGTCCGCTGCTGGCTCGTGGTCGTCTGCGCCTTCGGTAACACCGGCTGCTGGGCTTGAACAGTTCGTTTGTTAGCGACGAAAACCACTGAAGCAAAATCACGTCGCGGTGATTCAGCTTCTTTGTGTCCAGCAGCAAGCTGTTTCACTGGAGGCTGAGAAGGCTGGTGACGTCGACATGGTCACGGTGACGGGAGGCAGCTTGTGCAACTCCTTCGCTACAAACGTAGGCACGTCGTCAGGATCGGTCTCTTTAAGCACAGTGATGATATCCTGCAGGCTCTTCGGTGTCCCTTCACGTCTGTGTGACATCATCTGGTCGCTCTTATTGAGAGCCGCGTACTGCAGCTTCCTCGCCGCAGCTATGTCAGCCTCGCAGAAGCTTGACTTACATATCTGCAACGCTCTGACTTCGTCCATCACATCCAGCTTCTGTTGCAGGAACACGAGGAGTTCGCCACGAGTTTTTCCTCGCCCATGACGCTGACGTCGCAGCGGCTAGCGCCACGCTTCGCAATTTATAATAAAATAAACGTAGTCACGTCCACACGAAACCACGCATGACTCGAGACGAATAATCGTTGATATAATTAAGGACGATATTCCTCACGATAGCATAAACTATAGCTCAATTTTAATATTCGATTCACAGATTCGATTGAGAGAATAAAATTAACCTGACACCTGACACTGACCTCATGTCAGTGAAAATCACGTTCCATTGGATGTATAAAATTGTTTATTTAAAAAAGTTTAGCATTGTCAATCCACCAAATGTACGGCTACAAAAGCAAGCGTGCGTTTATATATTACATAAAGTATATATATTTCGTATATTTTTATAATGTAGAAATTACTGAATCAAATCAATTTGATAAATAAAAATTATGTTAAATTTAAAAAAATGCTTTCAATGAAACGTTTTCTAGAGGTGTCAACATAAAATAAAGATACGTCAAGATAAATCGTGCCCAAGTAAACAAACGTTGGATATGGTTTTGTGGTAAACAAAATTAAACAATTGTCTATGAAACAGAAAACAGAAACAGAAACTAATCTCAGCATCTGCTATGGCAGTAGCCATAGCGCTGGTTTTCAGAAAAGCCCTATATAGTATGTAAGGCATTAAATATATGTGTAAAAGAAGTGTATGTGTGACTTTGCAGTGATTATCTTTTTAATACTGTCTAACTAAACTGGTATTTAACTGATGAGTTAAAATATTTTTTGTGGTAAGACTGTAGAAGTTCTTTGTTTGACTTAGGAACCGTTAAAAATGAAATGAAATAAATTCAGCTGTTCCTGTATTCATTTGGAATTAGGCATCAATTAATCTTAGACATTATCATAAAGGCTTTTGAGACGCACACTTTAAGCTCTACTTATTACTTATATCGCCTTATATTATTCAGTTGACTCTGTCCACGACATCTCTGTGGTTTGGATGGGAAACATAGACAAGATCCTTCGAGCACAACATGAGCTTGGCTGCAGCGAAGTTAGTGCTTCTTGTAGACGTTAGATGGCGCCATTTACTGTAATAGAATATTTAATTTCAATGAAATTTTTAGAATGACACAGATTTGCTACTGATTTAATTTCAATGTAAGTTTTTTCAACTACGTATAAATTGAATAATTTGACCACGAAATAAATGAGTGAGTTTTTTCCAGGGTACCTTATTCTATAAGTTTCAAGTTGTCCACAGCTGCTACAGTCCACTGTTGAGCACGTTAGTCCATGAGGACTTTTTTATATGTAACGGAAATTTCAGCTGATTTTTAAATATGTAAAAACCTACTGAAATGCGATCCTTTCTCGTATTGACAACTAATTTTAGAAACATTGTATCTACTCGTATTTTGTATATTTTTCGATAGTTTTCAGTGGGGTGCCATGGCTATGGATGAGACCGATAAAAGGTTCGTAGTAAATTTCTTTTGCGATAGTCTTTTAAAATAGGATAGCTGGCTGTGTGCATTTTTAATTTTTTAATCGGATAATAATGTCGGGAACTGTTTCAAATTAATTGCGCGCTGGGTATGTTTGTACCACAACATAACAGTGCTACCAAAGTTGTTTTTTACCAGGTGACTTTGATAACATGGTGGTAGTTAGCGAGGTGGATATAGAAAAAAAACTTCAAACCGAATGTCAAAGATAAACCTGCCTAATATCCTCTTGTCCACAAAGGCGATTAAAATTCGCTCACAAAACCTGCCTTGAACACAGAGATTAACTTTGAAACATAAATTATTTGTTGTTTATTTTGAACATTTGAACAATGAATTAAACAGAAGTGCTATTACACATGGAAAACAAATAGGAACAAAGAGAATTAAGGCTTATGTTCCCATAAAAAGGTTATGGGTATGCAATTGAACAAGGTCATGCGAGGGTCATAAGAAATCAGTTAAATATTAAATGCCTTTTGTTGTACGTCGTGTACAAAGATCTGGGTGTAATTAGAGTGATCGGTATAAACTGGTCATTAACTTTGTACAATACATACAATTCCTTATATATTTTAATAGAATACAGTGGCGTAGCCACGCCAAAGAATGAGCTTTCAAAATCATTAAGAATAGTTTTTACACGGGATTTTAATTATCTCGAGCGTTATGGTAAAACCCCCAATAACATAAGATAAGGATAAAACTCTATCTATATTGGTTCACCCTCATTCATTGGGGGTAGATAAAACGTCAAGTAGTCACTCAGTGACCTATATAGAAGATCTAAGGTCACCGACATAGCTCGACGAGTCAATCTGTGAAGTGGCAACAGGCAGGTCACATCGCTCGAATAACAGATAACCGATTGGGAGTAAGAGCTCTCGAATGGTGACCACGTACCGGGAAACGGCTACCGGGCCGTCCCCCTACTAAGGATGCAAGTAGCTCGGGACCTGTCAATGTGGCGTACCATAGAGGAGACCTTTTTACAGCAGTGGACGTTTCCTGGCTGATGATGAGTTACAAAAGAGTGGGAGAGAGTGACGTGTTTAGAATCTTTAAATTGTGAATATGAATATATTTGATGATGTAAAGCAATGTGCAGTACCATTATATACATAAGGATTTTACCAAATTTTACCTCTGAAAGGACGAAAAAGGGAGAAAAGGTTATTATTGGCTTACAACTTGAACTAAAACCTTGACATTTTAAACATCGGTCTATTTGTCGATTTTTCAAACGATGTAATGTACGCGGGCAAAGCTACGGGCGACTTACTACTTCAACGTAATTCACGAACATTGACTCTAATTATCTACACAAAGATTCGAAAAGCCCTATAGGAGGAAATCCTTTGATTTATGTGGTGTCAAGTCATCAATTATCTTCCTTCACAGCCTCGGCTTGGCTTTCGTGTTAGTTCCGGTTGCGGGGTGGATATTTGATTAGAAGAGCCATTGTTCCTCCGAGGATGTGCCAACCTCAAGGGACGGAACTGACGACTGTTTGCTTATACAGAATGACGAGCATTAGTCATGGACAGTTAGCCGTGTGGAGGTGAGTTGGATTGTGTAGGCACAAGCCACACAATTATAGAAATGCGAAAGTCTGTCTGCCTGTTACCTTGTCATGACTAAACAGTTGAATCTATTTTGACGAAATTTGGAACACAGGTAGAATAGAGCATGAAAAAGGACGAGATAGTTTTTATGTGTTCCAGTGGAATAATTTATGAAGTCTGCGTAAACCAAGTCGCGGGTAAAAATACTTGTACTAATATAAAAAACCAGCCAAGTGCGAGTCAGATTAGCGCGCCGAGGGTTCCGTACATGATCATATGTCATTCATTAGAAATACGTTCAAATACAAATAACAACCCCTTCAAATAAAAGTATTCGAAATGTCAAGTGCCTTAGAAATCTCAAGCTTCGCCATGATTCTTGTTGGCTCCATTTGTGAGAGAAATGATAAGATCCCCAGTGGACCGGCCACGGGGAACTCTGAACTGGCGGTCACTTAGTAGATCGTTAGCTTCCACGTATGCCTGGAGACGGTTGTTTATTGTACGCTCCATAATCTTGCAGAGAATGGAGGTGATAGCGATGGGTCGGTACGACTGCCTCTTTAGACACATACTTTACCCTCTTCCACTTCTCTTTTTTCTCCCTACGCATTGTCTTTGAAATAACAAAACGAACTAACATTCCAACAAGGACTCCTGGTATGTGACAAATAGGCATATAAAAAACATGTGAACAAGATTATTGAACCAGGATGTGGCCTTCGAGAACTCACCTCTTTCATCCTAATAACGACCTTAGACGATAATCAGAGCGTCGAATGACACCGGACCCAGCACATTATATAGACAGACGAGTGAAAAATGCTGTTTGATATTGACATTTTCAACTTAATACATATTTATACATAACCGAAAAGACCAAACAACCATATTACTAAACGTAACCTTGGCTGGATACAAATTTTAAAGAAAACTCGTTCTTATTGTAGGTATTACCGCATCCTAGATGGTTAATAGGATCATTCGCCATTTAGTTTGGCAAGATGAGTAGGTTTAGAAATATGTCGTGGATTGAGAAACGATCATGGCAATAACAATGCGTTGGAGACTGTATGGCGCTAACGTGGGCGGCTTTTGTTTCTAGTTTGATTTTATTGTATCAGATCATTATCGGCTATCGACAATGGACAGATTAGACTATCAAAGTACAATTTCATTGGACTTCGAGCCTTGAATGGCACCAATGTACCGAAAAAAACATTTTTAAATTGCTTAAATGACATAATTTGAATTTGGTAGTTGCTGGTAAATAATTTTTTAAATTGTCTTACCACATAAAATCTAGAGGTTTCTATACATATATAGTAGTGTGGGATTTATGAATATACATTTGTGTAGCATTAGCATATATTGATATTATCTAAAAGTTATCCAGAAAGTCATCACCCAGTGACCATTTTGAAGATAAAAAAATTTCAAATGCATAGTTAGTTCGCCTACGACGTGAAATTTTACCCTGATAGCAGCATATGCGACGTGACGGGACTTTCGATGTGTAAGTAACGATGGGTTTACTAATGACTATATGACTGTAGGATGGAAATGTGCTCACCTATAAGTCTCATGTTAATGAGGCACGGCTATCATGTTTGACGGCAAACTTAGTAAATGGTGGTAGCCTAGCTAGGCAGCCTAGAAAGGACCAGATAGTTTGTAGGATTCGAACCCACAACCTTTAGATTATGAGTTTACTCCACTATGCTGCGGAGGCGATAAATTTAGTTTAAATATTGTCTCCATGAATAATGTCTAGAATTTTTTGCAACTATTTTGAAATAATAGTCCGTGAAGGATAACCAATATTTGTTAATACTGTACGTGGACTGAATAATATATATTTCGGGTATATGAGCCAAAGAAATAAGTATAATCTCGATCAGCTTATGTTGACAGCTGGAGTGTAGAGCTAAATACAAAGAAGTAGGTTAAGACCTGTTCTAAAGCTTAACAGGTGTAAAAATAGGAACGCCACAGTTTTCATGATCCAATATATGAAATGGAACCAAGCTATCCACGATCGATCCACGATCTGGTCGACTATATAAAAATCTGTTCACAGCTCCGTTGATGTGCAAAATAATGACAAACTAACAGACACACTTTCAAATTTTATTTATATTAGCATGAGTATGATGCCGAGACATGTCTCATGTGGCTTGAGACCAATCACAATCATGCGAAGTGTTCAATGTTCATTGCACGCTACTGCTCGACATGTCACGTAGTACCTTGTGACAGAGCGCTGGTTCACACGAAAATCAGGGCTCCTATATTAAGTCTTATGAAATGAGTGAAGCTAGATACTTTTTTACCTGAGTCTGTTTAGTGATTTTCTTGAAATTTTTATAGAGTTTTTTCCCGCCACTGCCGTGACTGTTTACCTCAAAATGTTTCTATGAAAAACAACAAAAACCTCAATATATTCGAATTTTTTTCGAAATGTGTACATAATCCCAATAGTCTAGATGATTTATATGTTTTCAATATTGTAATTTTTGAGACAATGAGGTTTCATCTCCTTAAGTTTCCATAAGGAAAGTGGCGAAAAGGCCGTATGATAGAAGAGTGCTTATCTGTAACATAGTGATTTATTCCACAAGCGGACGGGCATATAAGTACCATCATCCAACAAAACTGATATGTACCTTGTATTCGTATTCAGACAGGTTTCCGCAACTCGACGTCAGATGCGCCTATTTTGCGTGATGGGGTGGCGTGCCTTATTCATGTCACCCCAGCTCCAGCAGAAAGCCCAACAACTTATTTGTGTTGTTGAAGGCTTCTGGGAGCGATCTCGGTGTTCTGAGGTATTTTGCCCGCAGTGTTGCTATTCCTCCGCACTCCATCAGGACGTGAACAGCTGTCTCCTCGGCCCCCATGCATGCTCTGCACACAGAGCTGTCAGTGATACCTAGAGTGGACAGGTGCTTGTTGAAGAGTCCGTGTCCTGTAATTTATCCTACAATCAAGTTGGCCTGGCCTGTTTCGCCTGTCTGCAATTTCCCCTTGACTCCCACTCTTTATTGTGGGATTGTACGGTATGTAGGTAAGGTGTATCCATGATCGGAGTTGCGAGAAAGGTAGGGCCCAATTGGTTCAGGCCCGGCTATCTTCATACTGGAGGCCCTTCTGGCCAGTTTGTCTGCTGCATCATTACCTCTAGAGCCAGCTTCTGTGTCCCTTATGATACCTCTCTACGAATAGAACCCGGGTTCTATATAATATCAGTTCAAGAAGGAGTTAGTTCAGTTTAAAAACATAAAAAACAAAACAAAGTAAATCATATGTTTTAGGTAAAATATTCCTTGAAATCGTGTCGCTAACCTGAAAAACATTGAATAAATAGTATTTTTTTTGCTTTGATTTAAGAACTCCTAGGAGTTGGTATTGGGATAAAAAGTAGTTTTTGTGATGTTTCTACTCGTATCAATGCCTAAAAGTAAAATAAAACCTAGTACCTACTCCAATACAAGTATCTTGTGTTTAGTTAGCCAACCGCGGTTTAGAAACGGGATAAAGCTAGGGGAATGAATATAGTTCCACAACCTGCCTAAGAATGAAATACCCATTCAAAAAGTGGTCATGTAACATTTGATTTTAAATGTATCTTTCAAACGAGACCATTTCTTCATTCTTGTCTATGTCGCGTGCCTCATATGGTCAAGTTTTGTGACCAATTGAAAAGTAACAATGCCAAACGATTTGTATTTGGCAGACATAACCATGAAATGTCCTATGTTCAAGGGCAGACGTCCGAAATGTAGTATTTCATTTATCAAAGAGGTCATTCGTTTTAAATTTATTAATTTAATTAGTTTTAATTTAGTTTCGCTGTGAAGTGATTAGTAAAAAACCAGATGTTATATGATATCACGTTCTTGAAAGGATGCGAGCCCAATAAATAAATTCGTTTTTTTTGTCAGATCGCTTCAATTTGAATGAAGAAGTAACTAAAGGTTTTTTTAAATAGGCGAAATTATATTCGTGGATATGTTTGATAGATTAAAATTTAAAAATCGGAATCAGACTCGCATACCGAGGGTTCCTTACAGAATATAAGTAATTAACGTACTGAAAATCCGTTCCGGTTCCGTACCTCAAAAGGAAAAAAGGAACCCTTATAGGATCACTTTGTTGTACGTCTGTCTGTCTGTCAAAGTCAAAGTCAAAAGTCAAAGTCAAAGTATTTTATTTGTAGAAATAGGTAAATTACAGTAAGATGTAGAATAAAGGTATAGATCGCTATTTCTTACCTATTAGGCATACAAATATTACATTTATACAATACAAAATGTCAAAATAATGGAGTTAATAAGATTTAAATGTCAACATATTATAATATACAATTCAAATGTCAAAATAATAGTAAGATAAAAGAATATAAATGTCAAAGTAATGATTTTTCATTGAGGAAATCTGAAATTTTGTAATAACATTTCTCTAATAATAATCTTCGCAGTTTACTTTTGAAAACAGGTAGGTCTGCGTTTTTTAGATACATCGGTAATTTATTATAAATTTTTGGTGCCATACAATAGATGCTCCCAAGTTTGAATGCTGTGTGAGACCTTACCAGACACAGGTCATTGTTATTTCGGAGAATTCTTGTTCTCATGTCAAAATTTAATGCAAATAATTTAGGATTATTTTTTACAAAAACAGCCAACTCATATATGTAGAGGGAAGGTAATGTCATTAATTTCATTTTTTTAAAGTATGGTACACAGCTATCTGTTCTGTCAAGACCCTTTTAGGAGATGCGTAGAGATATTCAGTTGAAATTAATATCGAATACTCGAGTCTGCCGTCCCTTGGACCTGTGAAAAAATCAAACTCAAAGTACGCAATAAAAGTATTTTACCTGTATTAGACCTGTATACCATTTCCATACAAAATGCATGGGAACCAAAGCCGTTGACCTAGAAACTCTGAAATTTGCCAAGAAGCAAGGTCTTACAGCACAACGATAGGAATAAACCAAGATTTTTAAATATTAACACAGTAAAATTGCTTTTTTAGGTACCTAATAGGTTTTGATTCCTGCTTAGTTGAAAAATGCGGTTCAAACATACGTAATTTTCAATGTTTTGATGATTTATATATATTTTTCAATGATTTAGTTAGAATTTCCATCTTTTCACACAGCTCCAAGGGACAGTAGACTTGCGTATTTGATATTAATTTCAACTTTATACCTCCACGCGTTCCTGAGAAAAATGGTCTTGACAGACAGACGGACAACAAAGTGATACTGTAAGGTTTTCCTTTTGAAGCACGGAACCCTAAAATGGCCAAGTTCGAGTCAGACTCGCGCACCTCCTCCACCACTAGGAAATAACTATGACACCAAATCACCTGTCAAATGTGCAGAAAATGCTTACTCGTTGCGGCAATCTACAAGCGCGCTTTCTACCATACCATTAAAGTATCAAATCATGGCAAGATATAAGTTTATCCTAGAGTAACTTTTCGACAACGAATGCAAATGAAGCAAATAAACGCAGTATTGAATATTATAATGAAGTTTTTTGCTAAAATCAACTTTTAAAGTAATAAATTAGGATCCCTAGACTCATAATTGTCATCCGATACTGGTGTACTCCGGATGCACACATGCTCGTAATTTTTTTGGGCGTCCGAGATTACAATAAAATATCATATTAAAATTGATATAAAATAAATTCTAGTAACATGCCTCATTCCGTTTCGATGGTGACAATTAGTACAAGTTATTCATGTTTTTAACCGAAAAAAAGGTGGAAGTTATCAATTCGATTATCATCAACATTTATCAACTCGGCCAATTTTGAATCGTTTTTGATGATTCTTTTTTGTGTGGTAGAAAATACTTCAGAGGTAGTCATTTATAAATGTTATCGAAATTTATTAAGCACTTTTTGAGAAAATCAACAAAACCAAATATGTGCCCTAATTATCGAATAATTCTACTTGTAAACTTTTAGGGCTGTTGAAGTCGGTTTCTAGTTCTTTTTGAACGCGTTTATTATCTTACATAATGTTATATGAGTTTACTTACTTAAGGTTGTTTCATACTTCAAGAGTAAAAAACGGAACCCTTATATAATCCATTAGTTGTTCATCTGACGGTAATGATAATTAATCGGGAACTGGTACATGTATTAAATTCAAATGAAAGTCATTATCATCATCAGCCGGGAAATGTCGACTGTTGGGCATAGGCCTCCTCCACTGTATGCCAAAATGTCCGGTCCAGAGCAAAGAAAAAAGAATGGCTCTGGAAAACTGGAACGAAGAAAATCGAAAATGAGTTCAACTTACTATCGGTCGATATAATCATTTTGAACGCGAGATGCTTGATTTGAATTTGATTTGTAGATATATTTAAAACTTATGCAAGGAGAACCTAACCAGTTTTTCTGTTTTTCTGATTTTTTAATTCTTGTGAACAACATCACACGCGATATTGTTTAAAGATATTTGAATAAGAAGAATATACTGATTTCACTTAATGGCCCAAGCCGTGACTTTTTATTTAAAGTAAATTTAATTTTGGCACCAACTTTTTATGAAGTTATATACGTAATTTTAGTAACTGCTTGGTTACTTATAAACTCATCTTTTTATGTTGTGACCATTTTTGTTGAGCACATGACTGGCGTACATAAAATGTCATCAAGGATCATCACATCATACCAGTATCTGAGTACCTCGTGGCTCTCATATAATCAGCATGGTGTTGCAACCTAAATCTACATGCGACGGGCCATTGTACCGTGCGAAACTTTTCTCAATTAGTCACGATGGCGGCGCCTGAGCATCTAAGGAAACTTCATTTTCGGAAGCCCCTCGGCCCCGCCCACCAAGGCTGGCACTCGCCACAAATAAGGCCACATATAAATGTCTGTGTACCCTCTGTCGTGCTACTCAGGATTGGACATTCAGAGAGGCAGGTGTGTCTACCCTACAGTGACAGACTTTAGAATTTACAGTGAACGATGTGTCAGTTACAGTGGTTACTTTTGGTGGTGGTTGGAGTGTTTGGAGTTACTCAAGCGAAGCCGCAGAATTTTCCGTCTGTGTTTGACCAAACTGTTCCTATAGGATACGAAAAATATTACAATGTGAGTTCATCAATCGATGTATTAGTTGGAAAAATCTAAGATTGGTTAGATTAAAGGGATCGAAGTGATTGACATGTGTAAAGACTTGGAATTAGTGACTGTCATAAAAGTAGAACCTCGTACTTAGTCCTTTTAAACAGATCACTCAGTTCCATAAATATCTATTGCTTTTTGTAAATATAAATTTTCAAATACAAAAGAGTAACAGTGAATGTGACAAGGTACGAAGATGCGTAGTTTTTTTGTTATGAAGTTGACTATGATATTTTTAAATAACTAAATAAGTTTTATGGATCATAAATACGGGGTGTTTATGAAAGTGATGGAGCCTTCCAAAAACCGTAGCGTTCTATTTGATGTCTTGTTAATTTTTTCTTGATTGAAATATGTCTACGATGGATCATTACAGGACCGGCCCAGGTATGCTTTCAACTACGGCGTCTCAGACCCGAACACTGGCGATATCAAGTCCCAACACGAGACCAGGGATGGAGATGTTGTAAAAGGTTGGTTGGTTTATTGTGTGCACATATTTTCTTGTATGTACGAGTATGTATAGCAAAAGTTCAAGCAAACTACTTATGAGTTTAATTATATTGTGTTGCGCCTTTAAAAGTCTAATTGTTTTTGATCGTGCACAAGATCGAAAAATATGAAAATTTAAAACTTAGAAAATCACCAAAGACTTGTTTAAACTTGTTTTAAAATAATTATAAATAAAAAAGGACTGATTCAAAATTCAATTACTGACATTTTAAGGTATTTAATAAGGACATTACTAAAGTTTGCAGTTATTTTTCCTAGGCAAACACGCTTCCATCTCAAGCTTCAGTTCACTTATAAAATGAGCTCATTGCATGTGTACACCTTTTGCAGAAAAAAGGCAGAAATAATTTGCCTATAAGGAAATCAAAACTGTTAATATTTACTTAACAGTAAAAAATCGTCAAAGAAACTTAATAACATTTAGGAAACAATTTCTAAGCCTTATGTTTGCCATTTCGACTCTGCAGAACAATGGTCCGAAAGATCAGTTTGAAACTTTAAATTAAAAAAATCTTAAAACGTCTTTAATATTTTGGACTCCAAGTCTCGGCTAACATTGTTCTAAGTTATTTTTTTGTAAACTATCAAGTTTATCAAGTATCTAAAAATGTACCCGGAATGACCAATTAGATACGGGTCGCCGTTACAGTCAAACATAGACTTTGAAAGGAAGCACATAATTAAAGACTGGCATCTACTTTATACACAGTGGCTATCTATGGTTTTGTTAAAATCGCGTAAGAATAGGTATCACACCGTTCCCATAACCCTGATTAAGGTAAGTCACACATACGTAATTACTTATACCGCCCACGTAATGTCGTAGTGTGCACCTATAGATCGCTTATCTTTATCTCTAAATCGGTGTTTTTTAAACGGCTTGCATTGTTTGCAAAATCTTGTTGCCGTTAGAGTTTCGCTGAGACAACATATGTCTTGTATGCCTTTTGTAAGGTAAATTTATGGCAGCGTGCGGGACAGAACAAAGGTAGCTAACTCAATTTGAATTGCGAGATATAAGTATCATGTTTAGTGTCTATAAACTGTATATATCATGCTTGGCAAACCTCTAGCAATTTTGCTACAATTTTGGCCGTTAACTACGAGAAAAACAAGTTCACCAAATCCCTAAGGTGTCTAGCCTCCTGTCAGAGACAATTATGATTTTGAGGGTATGATAGCTTCAAGTGTAATGCTGATTTGTTTTCACTCAATTCCAGGCCAGTACTCTCTCGTGGAGCCTGACGGTTCAATCCGAACAGTGGACTACACAGCGGATGCTGTCCACGGATTCAACGCAGTCGTCTCCAAGAGTGGACCAAGCGTCCACGCTGAGGCACCAAAGCGTGCCCCAGTGGCAGTGCCAGTGCCAGTTCCCGTGCCAACTGCTGCGCCAGTAGCATACCAAGCTCCCGTACCGACACCAATTGTCCCGATCCCCGTTCCAGTTCAATTTTCCTCGCCACAGTACCAACCTGTGGCAGGTCCAGTGATCCAGTATATAGGTAATCCTATTCCAGTTCCCGTTGAGTTCCCTGTCTACAACAATCAGATATACGCATCAGCTGCTCCCTTCTGTAAGTATAGTCATAGTTACAAAGTAATACAGTACTGCAGCATTGATATATCCCTGGATAGATATCACATATTATCTAAGTCTGACGCCAAACAGCAGATATTGTAAATAGCACTGTTGTCTTCTAGTAATGAAAGCCGGGATTTATTTACTTTAGGGTACTACGCGAGCATGCATTCAATCTTACGACCTTATAATAAAATATTGAAAGCACTAATGCACGGTATAAGTTTATGGGATTAAAACGATCTGTAATTCTATAAAGGTTTAAATGTAGTAATAGGTTTATTAATGTTTAATGTCTCTGAAGTTAGAACACGAGCCCAACAGTATGTACTGTTTCGGTAAACGATTTCAGCATATTTCAAAATTTAACTTACGAACACAACACGTCAAAAAAGTCTATTGTAGTCTTGTTGGTTGTTTCTAAACTTTATGTGGAAACACATCAATAAATGCTTTGAAACATCCTTTATTTTCAACGGTTATTAATAAAGTAATAATCTTTTTAACTTGACACACAAAGCCCCTTGACATAAAACTTCGTGAGTACGAAACGTGTTAAAAGATCGTATGCAAAACGTGCCTACTTTTTCTTAGTCAACCAAAAAATCGACTGCTGAAAGTACTCACGAAATGGATGGAGATTATCAAGACCTCCAAACACAAATCTATACTACGGTTCATGACCGAGATTTGTCTTGGGGAGGTGATCCATAAAAGACTGTCACAATATATCTATAAATGAATTCACCCCTTAGGCCCAAATAATAAAAAAGCGCTTAACAGGGCGGTGATCGACATTAGATCGAGAGACCGAATCGAGTGGCGCACTCTGGGAGAGGCCTATGTCCAGCAGTGGACTGCCGCAGGCTGTACATGATGATGATGATGATCGAGATTAGATTTTTTTCGTACATCATCTGACTTTCCCCTTGGTCGCGTTCTGTAACATCTACGGAATGACAAGTAGTAGGTGACCTTTTGGCTCTATAAATGTCAAATTGAACGAATTGATATTTCTCAAGTTGTAGCTAAAATGGTTTGCCTTTAAAAACTTGTCACACTTTATTAAAGATTTTATTTCGAAAAATGATTTATTTGGCCTGCGTAGATCTAACAAGCCGCTGCATTTTAGTAGAACTACATATTAACGACTTTGCTAGCGTTGTAATAATAAAGAAATTACTGCCCGCTAAGGTGTGCCTGCAGTCGATTCGATGCCCTCGGTAATTGTAAGTCGCGTTGATTAATTTTCAAAATTATTTCAACGCATGCAAATTGGACAATGTTTTCGCAATGAAAAAAGCTCTGCGATGCGTCTATTGCAGTAAAGACGTCTAACAAATCTTACGCTGGACTTTAGTTTATCAATAAGTGAGTAAAGGATCCCAAAAGACCATACAATAGACATGTTTTCTAACTGGAAATATCGGTGGTCAACAAGAGTGGCACACCATACAAGCAGTATGGATTTACATTTGAAATACCGACAGTCACTATCCCGACTACATATACTCGTACTTTGTCATTGGACTAACGTGAATTGTGGCCCATAAATCAGTTTAACATGTTGATTCGACCTCGTTCATATTTTGATATCTAATTTGTAGTATTAGAATAAAAAATTTAATACCTGCGTATAAAATGTTTCGGTATATATCATCTAGTTCATTAATGTAACAATATTTATTCCTTTTCTCTATTTGTTACGCTTGTATGTAATAATTACAAGGACAAGGTATATATGTCGGGGTGTATCGTATTGTTTAGCTAATATTTGTACTGTGTGCTTTGTGTCGGGGTTTACCCGTGAAAAATCGTTGACGCAATGTTTGGCCATATGGTTGGTGTGACTCTTTAGATTGGGTGTACTTGAACTAAACTGTAAATACTGAGTTACAAATTATCATGTCTTCATATCGAATATATTATATATATGTGCCAAATATCATACAGTCTTTATAAAAAATTTACAACCCTTCTGAACTCTAGAAATATATACCCTAAATTTTAGACCTTTATGTTCAGTGGTTTAAGCTGTTCATTACTTGATAGTTTGCTCCGTTAAGGCCTTACACTGAGAATGTACTGTATACGGATAGCTGTTGTACTCGGCTATATACTAATTTTATTATAGTTAGCTTGGTACATATTTTTACTGGTTTGGCAAGTAAGCTAATACAACACAGAAGTGGTATAGCCAATTTTCAACATGCGATTGAATATCATACATTCTTAATTAATTACATTTTTGTGTAAATAATCCATAAAGAAGTCCGATGAAACGCGTACAAAATTACAAGCCATTATTAAGTTCAATTAGCGTCAGATAACAATTCGTATCCCCATTGTCTCGTAGGCTATTGTTTGTTGAGGAATTTACTTATATTTTGTGTTGCAGTGTACCCCAAGGTCGGGCCCACGCAGTACCCTGAATACGAGGGCTACGGATTAGAATACGACGGAGCTTACCCACCAACCTTCTACAAGAAAAAGTGATTAATAATAAAAAATAAGTGTAATTTATAAGATACAATAGTAATTAAAAACTTTTTAATTGAGTGAGATGTCATTTAAGAGCCAGTATTATGGTATTTAGAGCTTGTTTGAATATAAACTGTTGATAATAAAACGAGTGCCAATCATCCTAATTTATGTCAGGCAATTCTTTGATTTTGTCGCTCACGATCACGACATCCTGTTAATTATATACTCCGACATATAATGTATGCTGTAGGTACCTACATATCATCAATATGAATCTAAACATACTTTCACGTTTGATCAGAAAACGCTCAAGTCTCTCATTCAAATCTAAGTATATTATGAAATAATTTAAGCATATTCTAATTGATGGCTCCATTAGTATTTGCGTTTTGCCTTGATAGCCAAAATTGTGTAAATTGTATTTAAAGTAATATTGCATGCAAAATATCTATGACACCCAATTTTTTAATATACTTAATCTTTTAAAATAGGAGAGAGCTGACTTCGATAAGTAATTAGCAAAAAATAGGACGCCTATAGGAAAATGATATTCTATTTTACAAGATTATGGTTAAGGAAATTATGTTTGGCAGCATTTTGGAGTGCAATCAACTAAGAACTAACATTTTACAACCTCAACTTCAAACTTGGCTGACTCGGCTGAGCTGAGCTGGGTTTGCGCTTCCCGAAAAAGAACGAAAGCATGAAGCTCAAAAGATTTTACTGTTCCGTTGGGCGGGCGATAATTTGTATACCTTCATGAACAAAAGGTATCAGGAGACACCTAAAACTTTATTCATTTGGAGACATTTTTAGCTTTTTACTTTTTTCTATCGGCTTTCGTGGCGTATAACACAAATACTAATTATAGATATAAATAAAGGTTTTACCATGTCTAAAATGAGTCCTCATCCGATAGTTCTATCTTAAACTTGTATTTATTAAGAGCTCGTTCTGGGATTTCGAATAGGAGATATTTTAAGAGCAGATATTCTTGAATGGCGAATTAGCCTAGTTACTTTAGTGCGTGGACTTTAGTAAATTATCCCACGGGAACACTACGTCTACGTCAATCACCCTCTGGCCCTGAAATTATCTCTGTCAAAATAAATGGTAGTTTTAAAAGAAATAAAACTGTAAACACGTTTTTGACAGTTTTGTACAAAAAATCAAGTCAAAACAAATAAAATAAGTCCAAACTCAAAAGGTACTAATTGGGCTTGAAGAGACTAGACTACTTGAATCCATCATAGACCCTCGTCACAATGTAGAATGAAACCGTTGTAACAACTCAAAGATGTGGCTACTAGACCCATTGCGGAGTGCCTCCACTACCTGACTCCAAGGCCAGATCAACTAAGTGCCAAATTATTGTATTATCCTACTATCCTATCCTACTAATATTGTAAGTGTGAAAGTTTGGATGTTTAGATGTTTGGATGTTTGTGACGCTTTCACGGAAAAACTACTGAATGGATTTGTATGAAACTTTACAATAATATAGCTTATACATCAGAATAACATATAGGCTATAGTTTATAAAGACATATTGTGTAAATTGTACAAAATCACACTTATAATATTAGTGGGATTACATGGGCAATTTTGGCATAACAAAAACGCGTTGCCTAGCAACCAACTATAGAATATGTAATTCGTATATACAAACTTTCGCGTTTATAATGTTAGTGTGAAGACTATTTGAATGTACCTACTACGTCAGATATTGAAATTTCTTTTGTTTCTTTAAACTATTAGCATACGTAACAGAATAAACACTATTTTGTACCTTATGCTGGAAATGGAGATAGATGCCTTCTATGCCTATCGAACAAGTAGAATAAATCCTGAAGTACACGCGGACAAAGTCGCGGGCGGAAGCTAGTAGTATATATATTATATATATAGTATGCGAACGATATACTCGTACATTGGAGTCGAGACGTCAGTTTCAAGTAGGTTTTTTGTCGCAGCAACTACCTATCTATAAACAATGATACTGATTATGGTAAATTGCTTGTACTTATAACGGTAACTATAACTTGATGAAGATAATTTTGACTATACGTCTGATATTCTTGCGGAAGTTGGAAAGGGAGGAGTGTGTATCCAGTCTTCGGTCGTGGTCCACTTGCTTAGTTCACCTGGGTCAGAGATAACGTGGATGGACCACGGGCACTTCTTTTCGTTAAATGAAAGAAGTTTTACGTCAGTGATGTGTACGTACAGTGAAAACTTTAAATTTATGACGAGAACTCCATGTCCGCCTCCGTCTCCACCGCTCAACTACCGCTGAAACCTAATCAGTTAAGCGCCTTACCTTTAGTTAACTCGGAATAAACAGGCAGGTGATTTTATCATTCAATGCGCCTGACTGTTTTCAAATGGACTTGATGATTTTGTCTCTAAAGTTTTTGTTAGGCACATTTGGTTTCGCCTAATACTTAGAGTAAGGCAAAATAACGTTACCAATCATTTGATAACAGAATTTAATCAGTTACATTATCATGGAAATTAAATGTTAGCTTTTCTTAAAATGGAAGTCTGGATGACTGTAATCCATTAAATTTTTGTCTTGTAAAGCTGGCATTACAATGACTGTCAAAGATGTTATTTTACATGAAATTAATTAAAACAAACTATACATCGTGTAAATTGACATTTCAAACCAGGAGTATAATTATAGGAGCCAATCTTAAGCGCTTTTTAATGATTATTTGATTATTAGGCTGACTAACAGGATTTACGGAATACACCCCTTATGTCCAAATAATTAAAAGTAACTTATTGTATAATATCCTTGATAAAACTTGTATCCATATTGTCCGCGAGTTGCCAAATATTAGCGGGATCGGTCAAAGAAAGCGGAAACTAAGCTAGCAAGTTAAGCAAGATATACGATGAATTTATGACTCTTCATAAAAAGTCGTAAATAAATCGTGAATAGTGTTATGTATGTAAAAGGCACTAATATGAAACCCGTTTGCAATAAATTAATAACATCCCCAATTTCATACCAACGCCATTACTTTGAAATAACTTTCTTGTTACGATTTAGAAACCTGTATAACGATGCGCTCGTGATGTATTCAAGTATTCACATTCACCACCCAAGGAAATAATTCACAGGGCAATCATAAAGAATCCAGCATTCAAGATCACATCGTGACCGCCGATGTTGAATCCGGAACGAATTACACAGGTAGACTCGTCTTCGTTTTACTAGTATACTTCAGTGCGCGATTAGGGGAACCTTATGTATTATCAGTATTTTTGGGATTGAATTTAGCACGAGTATCTCGCATGATAGCAAGCTTGTTCCTCCAGTATCTGCATTTGGGTAAGAATGACTTAGTAATGTCATTTTGCTTATATTTGTGCGTCAGAATACAAATACAAACTGTAATATAATGGGGTAGGCATGAGTTTCCTACACAAAAATCCCTTAAACATAAAAAAATATATAATAGAATTTCCCAATGGTTTAAAATATACATTACAAAAACACATTACAATACAATTCATAATGAATGGGGCGGGCTTCAGAAACTATTCAACGGGACCACTTTACTGTCACAAAAGTTTTTATACATACTTATTTTTAGTTTAGGAAGACTAGGTTTGTACTTTACCTTCATCTTACTTGATACATGTTTTAGGTAGACTTAGGTAATATAGTAGTCGTTAGCCAGGCAAACATAGAATTAGAAGATTTAGAAGAACTATTACAAACACTATACCGAGTACTGATAGGTAGGTACTACTGGGAATCAATCGAATCGGATTGCGATTCCAAACGTGTAGCCATTAGGTACAGACCACCTCTACGTATAATAATTTTCATTGCGATTACGACGCTTGTGACGCTAAGACTTAATAAACAAATAAAATCACTTTCTAATTTTAATATTACTATTGTTGTATTTTTAAAATATTGTACAATTTGATTTTCACATAATTGTAATTAATAGCGTACTTTAATTGGAAAATAGCCAAGATGTGGTAACTTTTAACAAACTATTTTAATATCTGTTAAATAACATCAAATAACATCATAATCATTATCAACTGGATGGGTAGTCATAAAGCTGTCTCACTCATACGTCACGATATTGAAAATAACATTCATACTTATTAAAAATCCAGACATTGTGTTCCGTTATGACAGGTCGTAAAAATAAAATCGGATAATCGATGGGATTACAGCAACCTCCATAAGTGGATCTTAATTTGAATAATTTCGTAAATATCATCAGCCTCGGCTACATCGTAGATTATGCCACAATCTGGCCAACTGAAGTTCAATAAATATGGCACCGAGTGTACACAGGTTCATTTAGCTGCAATTCGCCGGCGGTGGGTCGTGACCTATGCGAACTCAAGAGTGAACAAGATATCATCCGATAGCGAGGGGGAATGCGTAGAATGTTTTGTCAAGTTAGACAGTGAGTGAGGGTCATGGTAGGTTGATAGGTTATCCGATACCTCTGTTATTGAAGGGACTTTTTTGTATCCATGTCTAAGATGGGTTTGCATTGGAAGTTACTGTAAAAGGTCTAAGTTGCACGGAAGTTGAAAATGATTACAATCATTCTCGACAAGTTTATTTAAGAAAAATATATTGATCACATAACCAAGCCAAGCAACAATGATTTTAGGAGTAAAATCTTAATCTAGGCATTCTAGGCTATACTACATTTTATTACAAGTGAGTTAAGTTGCTTATTACACACGAGGTTGTGGTTTGCGCCCGAGGCATGGCGAGGGCGTAATACAGCCAAATGTGTAATGAGCCGAGGTTACGATTTTCATACGACGTTTTTCAACACATTTGCGAAGAAAAAACAATAAAACATCAGGTGACAGTACCTTTTGATATCAACACACATACTTTTTAACATAGGATACATGCACCACGAGCAACATGCTGGACTTGAATGTATTGGCTAGTCAAGAGAAATACGCCAAAAACACACTTTCAGTAAATAACTGGGTTTGTTTCTTGCTCTTCCCTTGTAGGAAACTATCGTAGCCAGACAAGTACTTTTGTCTAGATTTTGCGGGGATACGGCTATCGTTTGCATTTTGTGCTTCATTTAGTATTTCTGGCGGGGTTAACTCTATCAATAGTTCATCTTCTGCATTTTAACTTGATATTTTTAAAATAATGTATACGACACAGCAACAAATACGATAAACACAAAACTAAAGAGTATATAATGTATGTATACTAGACAGAATATGCAAAATTATGGGAAATGACCACATATGTGGAAATGGCGCGCAAGATTTTTTTTCGCGCACCAAACACAAGGTGAGTGAACATCCTTCTTTAAAATTATAATTTAAAGTGATAAAATGCAAATATTTTAATACTTTATATAAAATTATTGTAAAGTATGAATAATTTGAAATAATAAAAATTTGATTGACGTAATTAAGGACGTACAAATTTACTTCAAAAATGTATATCTGTGGATTTTCAGGTTTTTTTTACAAAAAAGGAAATCAATCAATAATATAAAAAACTCTATAAATCACTTGTGAATAATAGCAATGAAAATTCACAGTTTGATTTAACAGGTGAAATAGCCACTTTATGAGCAAGTGTGTTGTAAAATAGTTATTATGTCTTGTTCTTCTTCGTATGTCAAACAAATAACGTGAATCAGATGTCCCAGGGAACATATTTCGTTGCATCACCTTGTTATTTCGTTATAATTGTGTACCAGAGCTTAGCCTCTGTGGTTATTTGACGAGTGACATTATAAGCTATGAGAGCCAGAAGACCTTTTAAAAATGTATTAGTAAGACATCGGCGAATTCTTTGTACTTACCACTCGAGAATGAAATGTAATTGATTAGTCATTGAAGCTCATAAGAAAAGCTTTAAAACTTGTGTTGCGTCTTGCCGGTCTGCCTAGATCAGAGATTTAAAAATATATAGTAATAATTTAAATGTCTTTAGCTTAGATTATACTCGTAGTATTAAGCTTCTCTGTTATAACATAACTTTGAAGTTATGCCTAGGGAAAGGTACTTAAAAGGAAAATATCATTCTGCTGTACTTTTCAAATCTATTGAATATATAAACATCATAATTTGTATGACAAAATGTATTTGTATCTTTTTAGGGTTCCGTACCCATAGGGTAAAAACGGGTTCCTATTACTAAGACTCCGCTGTCTGTCCGTTTGTCTGTCTGTCTGTCACCAGGCTGTCTCATGAATCGTGATAGTTAGACAGTGGAAATTTTCAGATCATGTATTTCTGTTGTTGCTATAACAATAAATACTACGCACTTGGCCGGATTTTATCACATTATTTGCTCGAGTTTTACAATCAATACCACTACAATAATTTTCTATAAGAGCAGCTGTTACAGACAATAAACATGTCACAGTGCTTCCTATACAACATTCTAAGTAATTTCGAGATCATAACCAATGTGAAGGCGCTTCCTCTAGTCTGACGACTTCCTACAACGGATCTATTGCATTCCTTTCTTGATAATCTAGATGATAATTATAGATCGAATGGCCCAAGTTTACTGCTACAATTACGATGATACCAGTCGATCAGATAGATTAAATTAAATACAATAGACTCGTCTTCAACTGCCTTCCGATTTAAAAATATCAGTAGCCTTAACTCGATATTTCCCATTATCTACTGGAAAATGAACTAAATGACGATATAATTACTATATGATGTTGAGATTTCAAGTTGAATTAATTGTGATTGATTGATTGTAATTAAAAAATTGAAAATGCAATCGTTGAACGGTACGCTCTCGAAGCACAATATTGTTTTCTGCGCCAACATTTGTGATGTAGCAAAACATGTATGTACTGAAAATTTCATTTACTGCAACGTAACCTGAGAGCTTGTTGAGGACTTTTTGTCTGAAAAGTAGCCTCAAAATATGTACTACACTTTACAATAAGATAGCTTTTAGAATACAAAGAGTAGTCGTGGTTTACAAGCTTAATTAGAATTAGGTGACTAGAACCTAATTTTCATAGATCAAGTAACATAACAAAGAAAAAGATAAGTAACATATCCATAAATTTGTTTCTAATGCCGATCAAGCGTTATCGATCGGACAATTACGCTTTGTTCCAAGTTTTGAAGGGGCATTGTGGACCTGGAGTGAAGGTAAACTGTTTTGTTTCAGACATGAATCATTCCGCCCAGGTTTATCCATATTTTCGTAATTGCGTCATTAAATACAGCTATGTTTATGTATTATTAGTACTAGTAGGTCGCACGCGGCTTTTCTTGCGTGGAAATTCCGTTCTAGTGTTTATTTAATTAATCAAGTTCAATTGAATTCTAGCTGATTGGGTTTCCACAAAAAACAAGCTTAACAATAGGGGCGGATATTGTAAAAAATCATTTTTAGTCTTTTAGATATTAAAGCGATAAATATCACAAATTTCTAGTCTCCTGATATGTCACTAAAAAATTTGAACAATAGAACAAAACTAAAGCAATATCTCTTAGCAAAGTACAATCCTATTTTACGTATCCGTGCGAAGTAATGGCCTTTGGTGAGATGAGTTTAACTCACACTTGACTGCATATTGTTTTTATTGTAAAACAAAGTCTCTGGTTTCTTTACCGTTGAACATTTCACTTTTCTGTTGAAACGAAGCCAAGAGACTGTGCTACAATTTATTCCCTTTGCTTGACATCCGTGCTTGACATACATGCCATCACAGAGCACTACAGGTGTAACGCATAACTGAGTCTGTTCCTGAGGTAAGGGAGCGGTACGGGTGGGTGTGTTTTCGGAACATCAAACGACGCGACGCATAACGGCAGTCAGGCGTCATTTGATGTTCCTTAAACACACACACCCGTACCGCTCTCATACCTCAGGAACAGACTCAATTATGCGTTGGACCCATAAAGCCATCCTATTCTATCTATCTTTTTAAATCCCATAATAGTCGTCACACATCAACCACAAGACATCAAGTTTACGGCCGAACATTTTTATAATGAAAATGTTTTATTGTTACATTAAAGTTTTAAATGCTAGTTACGGTCATTGTACATTATATTATGTACAAAATGAGAAGCGTTTGTTAAGCATGCACTGAAGATTAAGTGCTTTTCACTTTAAAATGAAAGGTGCATTTTATGTACGAATAAATTATCATAAGATTCGTTAGAAATTTAAATGTCCCGCACATAAATATGCCGACTGTAAAAAGTTCCGTAATTTTACGTAAAGTCATTTTGAACTTAATTTCAATTTAATTGTAGATCACACAAATACATGCACCTTATCTCATCTTATCTTCAGAACAGTGATATTTCCAAATTTTAGTCACTCATATTCAATTGTTTTCAAAACTGGCCAAGTGTGAGTTAGACTATCAGACAAAGGGTTCCGTACTACAGTACCATATTTATTTCAAGATCGAGTGAAAAGGGTTGTTTGTTGTTATATCAACCGTGCTAATTACACATTGTATGAGAACTTCAAGTGCGTACATATTACGGTTAAAAAGGTGTAGCCCTGTCACAGAAATAGCCTTGGCCTTCATCTCACCTGATGGTAAGTGACGATAAGGCCGTTGGATCACCCGGACGACACAAGCTAACGAGGCGTTGGCTATGCTACCTTTCATTCCGGAACACGACGATGCTATTAACACTTCTGTTTGGCGGAAGACTTAGGTAACATGGTGGTAGCAAGCCAGGTGGACATAGAAAATGCCATCAACCAAACCGAGTACCCACGGGGAATCGAACCCGGGACCTACCGATTGTGAATTCAACATTTAGGCATTAGGCGGTTAAAACTGAAATAATTACAGATTGTATTCATTTGCCGTAAATATTACACAAATGATAATAATAAAGAAATTAAGGACCATTTCTCTGACAATAGTCATCATTCATCAACAGCCTATATACGTCTCCACTGCAGGGGCTCAGGCCTACTCTCCTACAGAGATATGTAGCATTAAATTCTTAGTTAATAGCCTGGCAATATGCCCCAACTTCTGTATTGGAACAAAACCGTGCACAACTACCCGTAATATTTTGTATTAGACTAAGTCAAAGGAATTTATCCTTTTTTAAAAGCTTTTATTTAACTTGCAATGTTTGTATGTATGTATGTATGTATGTATGTAAGTATGTATGTATGTATGTATGTATGTTCGGGTCAAATCTTGCAAGCTGAATTAGAAGCACTTCCTCTTATCCTAGGGAGTTGAAATTTTGCACGTTGGTTCAGTTCCGATGACAATGCGTTTTTCTGGTACCAGCGAGCTGGTCTGATGCTGGAGTCAGGAGGAATAAAGAGAAACTCTTCAATAGGCCCCTCGAATTCGGGCTCATCTCAAAATCAGAATACCAGGCTGACATAAGTGCAAGGGAGCGTGCTATATCGTTTCTATATATCGTATCGTAGCGCAGGTTAATTCCTAACAAACTACTTAAAATCATTTGAAGTACCAGGTTAGCAGAAACAGAAGTAGTTTTGATTTAGCTCACATGACATATTACGCGCGGTTTATTCTACTAAAGAGAACGCGTAGCTTCTGTCACTTCTTTTTTTTAAAATCTAAATAGATTCATTAACTTTAGACTTTAGTTGAAGTGTTTTAGATTCAAAATGCTATTTGTCTCTTTTTGGCCCAAGGGAATGAAAGAGTAACCACATAATCAAAACAAGTCGTGATTGTGCATTATATCAGTACCTAGTCTGTGCAAAGTCTGTGATTATATCCTCTGTGTAAATGCTGAATGTCATGCATAAATGCCAAAAATACAGCTAAAAAGCGTGTGTTTATGTTAGTTTGGCAATGGTTTTCTAAATAAATTTAAGACAAGATAGTGTCACTCAATTGAGGCTGGACAAGGCAGCGTATGCAATAATCATCGGCTGCAGAAGTCCACTGTTGGACATGAGTCTCCCTGTTATGGCGCGCCCACACATGCACGGTGATAGGGCCGAGCCACTTGCATCCAGTGACTACTCGCGAGCTTAACTAGGTCATCGGTCCTGGTCTGATGCTGGAGCCAGGAGAAATAAAGAAGAACTTTTCAATGGTCCCTCAAATACGGGCTCATCTTAATTCCAGAATACCACGTTGACATAAGTGCACCGGAGCGTGCAATATCGTTTTTGTAGCGCAGGTTAATTTCCTACCAAACTATTGAAAAATCATTTGAACTACTAGGTTATCAGAACCAGAAGAAGTTAATGACATATTCCGCGCGGGTTTGAGTAAAACTTATATTTTGAAATGAGAACGCTCAACTTCTGTCACTTCTGTTTTTAGGGTTCCGCAGTAAAACTACGAACCCTTTTAATTTCGCTCTGTTAGTCGGTCCGTCTGTCAGTCCGCGGCTTTGCTTAGAGACCCTTACTACTAGAAAGGTGTAATTTAGTACGGGTATACATATTAATCACGCCGACAAAGTAGTAGAATAAAATCTTGCAAAACATATTTTTAAGGGTGGCTCCCATACACGTAACTTGGGAATAATATATATAGCTTTTCTAATACTTGTGCTCAGAAAGTGATACGTTTTGTAGCTGTTTGGCGTGCTAAAAGTTCGTGATTTCAGAAGCTTGTCTTAAAAACGCTAGGCAAACGTGCGTTTTTCTTATTAACTAGTTATAAAGCCAAAAGCACTAGTACTTTTTTTTCTTATTAACTGAAGGAATGTTTTTCATTCAAAAATCAATACTAGTATTTTTGCCGAGTCACTGGGCAGTATTTGCAACACACTCTTGGCCACAATCTCAATAATAGACTACCAGGTTGACATAAGTGTCAGAGAGCGTGTAAGACAACTGTTCCGCACTAACCTCCGAAAAAAGATCGGGGTCTGTTTAATTAGATACTTTTTGCTGCATTCACATGCTCCAAGAGGATTGGCTTCAGTTCGAGTGTTTTTGAAAAAAGAACGCGGGCCTTCGCTTTTTAAATATACATATTTAAATTCGAATGTTGATAATGATTTCATTTAATTTTATGGGGATGACAGAGACCTTATGCCAAGGTATTATATATCTATTTTTCTCTCTTTGAAGTTGTAGTTAGACTCCATCTTAGGTATGAGGTCCTGGTACTTTCGTCTTCATATCAACCGATGTTAAGTGATTAAAGTCAACAAATGGAAGCGTTCTCACCTAGAAACGTTACTTAGGTATGCTTTCTGTGCTAACCGGAACACAATCATCTTCATCATAATTTTACTATTGTTATATTTTTTCGCAAATGTATTATTAAAAAATGACGTTCGAAACTAGTTTCGCGTTTCCCCCCGTATATCTTTTAAACTATTGCTTTTAAAAATCTGAATACTTCACAATAGTATGTACACTGAACTTATAAGAAAAACTATCAAGACTAAGCTGGCTTTGCAGGTGAATGGGTAATAGTCGACTAAATTATAAAATAGACTTCGAGGTGCCATAATGAAAGTTCCGTACAAATTCCAATCAAAATTACTTTACATCGTCCTGGGTGGGCCTAACTTGCACTTCAATGCTTTTTAAAATTGAAATAGATTCAGTAACTTAACTAGACTTTTTTAGTCTTAAGAAACACGTCGATAACTAAAAAATAAAAAATAAATTAATATAAAAAAAATTTCATAAAGAAGCTTTTATTTAAATGCTCTAAAAAGAAGAAAATAAACTTTAAATTAAATCAAACCCATCAATTGATTACATTGAACAATTTATATGCTATAAAAGCTTGTCGCGTGATTTACTAGTGTAGATGTATGTAGATTTATCTATTTTATACAATACATACTTTTTCTCTAGATCAGTTTACATAATTCTTGTATTCTAGTTCATCGACACATAGGCCTCCTTCATGGTACGCCACATCGACATCAATACAATTAAAATCACGCGACAAGCTTTTATAGCATATAAATTGTTCAATGTAATCAATTGATGGGTTTGATTTAATTTAAAGTTTATTTTCTTCTTTTTAGAGCATTTAAATAAAAGCTTCTTTATGAAATTTTTTTTATATTAATTTATTTATGACTGACGTAACGAAAATCAATCGAAACTTTCCTACAAACGATGTGCAAGTGTCCTTAGGTAGAAAAATGTGACTTTTCGAAAGGCGCCGGTGTCCGAGTCGTCACTATTCGCTCGTGGTATTTAAATAACACAAGTTAACATTGGTCCAGTATCAGCTGGGCTGCCCTTGACTTTTAGAGATTGCTTCCCAACGACGCTTCCGACGAGCGACAATACGCGTAAGTCGTCAATACACTATAATATGCACTCACTGTTTGCTTGTCCATAGAAACGTAGGAATAGATTAGTTTGTAATTAAGAACTTTGAGGGAAATTCCAAATCCCATTTGATTTTGAATTGTGTCCATATGTATAAATATATAAATAAGAACATGACTGTTTTATTTTACGAATTTTTTATTTTACTTGGCACTTTTAAAGTTTGTACAAAATACAAACACGATCAAATGCTATTTACAAGCTTCCTTAGTTTAATTTATTTCTTTATGTCTCTACTTGTAATTCGACGTTTTTCTTCTTATGTTTGAAGTAATAACAAATCCATAAAGTAAACATTATACTGCGAGAATTGGTAGATCGAGGCAATTCGCACGCAATTTTTTATTGTAAAAAATACACATTTAGCTATTGTATTGCATAAATAAATACTGTTCTATTCACTGTGGTAAAAATAAACATTTTATAAAATTAATTTGACTTGTCTTCTATTAGGCGAAAATTCAAAATATAAACACGAATTTAGGATTTAATTACTGCAAATGTTGCCGTTAAATCAATGTGAACGAGGCTAAAGATGTTATAAATGTGGAAGTCATCTAAGAAATATGGCCTTACTGTTGCTCAACCATATTTGCTTTTGATTATTTGCTAAGTGTCCATTAAAATGCAACATTGAGAGCGTATTTGGACAAGCTATCTGGCTTCAGCGTTGAAGACAAATCGGTCATGTGATATTTATTCACAGTTACCAAAGCAGGCGAAGTGCTGACGCCTGATTTATGTTTGATTGAAAAAATGACAGACTTCCTAAATACCCATAAATAATGTAATATGTACACAGTAATATGTGCCAGGATTATAAATGCCCTATTCTGGTAAATAAATGATTTTATTTCAATCAACACCTTTTTCCGCTTTGAAAGCTAACAACTAGTTTAATTTTTACCAAGAGATGTCTAGCGGCTTTGCCTACCTGGTTATTCCTTCTACAGTGGTATACCCTTAATTTAACAGTTTTAGCCCATGTCTTTTACTCATATTTTTACACCCTTTTTATTCCTTTAGGAGCATAATTTTGAAAAATAATTTCTTAGCCGTAGTCAACATCATCAATGGAATTTTCATTACCGTAATTTTGTCCCGTTTCTCTATCTACAGTTTGGCGTAGCTGTTTTTCATCATCATAAAAGGGATCAAACTAAAGTTTCTGGTTGAAGCTGTTTAGACTAGGCGTTGATATGGGTCAATATGTCATGTAAATGAAATGGATAGTCAATGAAGCATTTGCTTTATATTATACTAGCTTTTGGACGCGTATTTGTACTCGTTGAATCCTTGGATGTAAACTATCCTATAAGTTAATCCAAAACATGTTCCATTTGCTTTCTAAATTTCTTCTATATCTGTTCAGCTTTTAATGAGGGGAATATACATCGAAGCTCATACAGTTTTCAGGGAGAGCACAATAAATTGTCACTTAACGTTATTCCTCTCCTAATGTTTCCATACTAAATTTCTGTTGCCATAATCTTTTAGAATATAATAGCTGGCTTTGATAAGTAATTACCTAAAAATTGGAGATGAAATTATAGTGTCGCAAAATAAATAAAATTAATTTACAACTTTATAGTTGGCTACAATAGCAGTTACGCAGCTAATGGTTCATTGATGGTGCTTTGAACAATAATCGAAAGAAAGTGTATAAAATAAAATTATGATTCACTATGAAGTTGTATGTTAATGGTACTTTTTCACGATATCAGAATCTGATGTCATCAAAGATTATGTCAACAGAAATTTAGTATGAAACTTTGATGGATAGCTTTAATACTAGGACATAGACAATGATTGTCACTTACCACTAGAGAAGTTAGGAGAAGGTTAGCCTTCAGCTCATTGTATGCAAGCCAATTTCGAATAATTGTAAACTTTGGGCTTATTAAATTAGTTAATTGATAAAGAACGTACCTATACGTAGTTACACATAGTTTAGATTCTCGCGGTTGAAAACGTAATCAATTCGTATAAAAATGTGCTGGTCAAGCGTTTTAAATAGGATGTGTATAAGGATCTTCTGCAGTGAATAAGTGGCATTGCCATTTAAGCTTTGATACTTTGGATTACAGTACAATAGCGTTCAAATCCGGGTCACACATATTGTTTTGAACGGAAGATTTTAAAAAAAATATTTTTATTGAGAACATATTGTAATCAGAGCCAGGAATATGACGTAGATTATATACACAGTAATTACATGCTGATAAGATATTGAAGGTACGCATTAAAATTAGTTATCTATTGAATTTTAAAGTAATTCCATTCAAGTTTTCAAATTAAATTTATGTAAATCCAGAAAACATAGTTCCCGCAACTAAGGTTTTGTAGTTTTAGAGTTCTAAGTTTGGACCCTCTGCGCCCTGTATGATGTTCATTTGTTCGAATGTCACAGGCAGCTGGAGTATTTAAAATTTGACACTATGTACGGCGAACCTGAACGAACGGAAAAAAATACCTAACAGGTGGGTTACGAATTTATACGGTTTCAACTGCACCAACTATAAAAACTAGTCTAATTAAATATTATTAACATAAAATATAGGCTCTCCACTGCATATTTGTGTAATTAATTTTATACGGAGACAAATTAAGATTACATGCAGCTAGGTCGTTAAACCGTTAAAGAATTATCCAATTTAGCTGTCTGCTAAAGATTGGCTTGCATAGATACATATAATATATCACTCGTATTTGAATTGCAATTTTTCAATTGCAAAAAATACCTACTTGTTGAACAGATCTGGCGTGAATTTATTGGTTTCAGAGCAAGTGGGCTTGTGAGATCTAATTTGTCTTGTGTCAGACAAAGCGGTTCAACAGTTGGAAGTCAAGTTAGTACAATGTTAGTGATTTGATCATGCCTTGCAGGTGTGCATCAATAAACATGATATCACGACCGTAGCCATGGACCGATCATGAATAATCAAGTGCTTGGAAGTGTGGCTAAACTGTTGATTCCAATTGGGATGCTTTTCGTTATATTTGATTCAACTCTGATTATGATTTAGTCTATCAAAATCCGCTAATGTACATAGCTACCCCAAACAGGGGCTCTATTTTTGATTCGCTCGTGAGACATAGCTTCGTCGCACACGACTTAAGTCACGATCGACTACAAGTCGCATGAAAACAGGTTTGGTTTCGGGTGATAAGTCAAGTCGATGTTCATTTTGATCATTAGGTTTTGAGTTTATGTTTCTTTCAACGATGTACTGAAGTTGTCAGTTGATTGTGTTGATCTTTTTAACGCACTAGTGTACGGTGGGAATACACGTACCTCATTATAATGCTTGCGGGAGCCGTTTATATCGTTCTTTTGCTTACCACAGTCGTCGATTTCAACTTATCAATATATACCGTTATGGCTGAAAAGCGTAAATAGAATTCTAATAAATCGAATATAGCATTCGCTATTGCGTGTGCTATTCAATTTGTCTTATTTATTTTACTGGTAAATGTGTAAAATATAATAATGCGGAAAATTTGAATAACCGTTTACTTTTCAATTCTATACAGATTATGTAATCTAAGTACAGAAATCATAGTATTTTGTAGAATTGTTATTATATTTCTTTTATTAGAGAAAGATTAGCACTTAGTAAAACTAAACATGTTTAAATTCAGTGCTAAAACTTAACAACCTTGAATTGTGCTAGGAGCCATTAGAATTAGACTCTCATTAGAAACTACATTCTGAGCTACACAATAGCTCATAGCACAATCAATCTTTAAAAATATTTGTCGAAGGGTTTTCATGGCATTAAATTGAATTACACCATCATTTTTAACACTCTGACGTATGTTATTTTTATTATTTATTTTTAAGTACACACCTGTAAAAATAATTAAATAATAATAAACTGCTTACACACAGACAAACCAACCTCACACATACTCGTATATCGAGTTTGTCGTCGCTTTAGCATCATTTTAGAGCTCTGTAAGTGTATCAGCTGGGATCGCGCATGTTGCATCCGGCCATGAGCAGCGTCGCGATCCACGGCAGACGACTTTACATCTACTGAGCCGAGGGATTGATCAATAATGTATATACATTCCTTGTATTACAATTTAAGTCCAAAATAGAATTACTAGACAGCATGAAGTAGCCCGACCTCAACTCATTGGTCAATAAGATACATTTTCCAGAGGTTTAACAGTTTATACGTCAACATAGAGTTCCTATATTAATTGGAAAATGAGCTCATTGATTGGTTCGTCTTTCTTTGATGCCAGAACGGCTTTGATATAGGTTTTGACCGGGGGTGACACATTTTATCTCAGTAAAGTGTAACAGAAAAACGCTTTCTATGAGTCATAGAGAAGTGAATTTTGTTCTGGTGGAGAGCAGTTGATTTTAGTTTGCCATTTATATAAAAAAAGCTTTACCCCAGGATTTTGCTAGCGTGGATTTCAATAAGTTTCCGATGGGAACTAGTTGGTAGATCGGGATAAAAGTAGCCTATATTATTTTCTTGGCTCTATACATAAAATCAAATCATTTTGGTTTTCCGTTACGACGTAGAGGACAGACATAAATATACTCACTTTCGCATTTGTAAACATTATAGACTAAATTGTGAATGCTTCTTGTTTTAATATACGGATAAAAAGAGGCATCTAAACGCACTTGAACAAAGCCACAGTACTATTTATCGACTTAGATCTAGTATCACGGCGCTAGATACTAATATCATATACATAGGACAGCGGCATCCTGACTCTGAATAGCTATAATTATAGCGTACTCACATAGTTTATCTAAACGCACTTGAACAAAGCCACAGTACTATTTATCGACTTAGATCTAGTATCACGGCGCTAGATACTAATATCATATACATAGGACAGCGGCATCCTGACTCTGAATAGCTATAATTATAGCGTACTCACATAGTTTATAGCAGACTGCGAAGGTTGTATTTAATTATAGTTTTTTTTACAACGATGATATGATTCTTAGCAAATGATATAAGGGATATTTCTACTAACACGATTTGTGGTATATTTAATTATGCAAATGTTAAAGCTCGTTTAATCCTTATTGAAATATTATGTAATGTTAAATAGTAAACAAGTTTATAATTGCGTACTTATAAAATTAAAAGAGAGTAGACAAACAAACTCATTATAACATAAGTCCACTGTTGGACATAACTCTCTATTCTATATTGCCACATCGGATTTACTGTGAGTGGATTTGCCATAGTCACCACGCTGGGCATATGCAAAGTCATTGGATGACCATCAACTACAAAAAATATATTTTATTATTTAAATTAAACTAATTATTTATATACTAAATCATTTAAAATAGAATTGCTGGCTTTAATAATTTCCTAAAAATAATGCCGTCTTGTTATAATGTAGGGAAATGTAGGCTACAATAGCCGTTACGCTGCTGATAATAAAAAATCTGTCCAAATGCAAGTTGAACTCGCGCACCAGGGGCTCCGAAGCATGAAAAGAGATATACAGGTATTATAACCTTGGAATAAGGTTCATTTACCCGATCGAATAAATATATTTAAACTAAGTCCACAAAACCTATACTACTCGTAGATATAGATATAGCTTAGTTTATAATCATCGGATATATAGAGACCCCTCTCTGTATTGTTACATATTTTTCATAATACTTCAAAAACAGGAAATAAAATAAACAAAAACCTGTTTTGAATCTGAATGTACGCACGGCTACAGGTCGAGCTATACATTTCCAGTGTAAGCTGAACTAGATCGTGCGGGAGTACATTCAATGTCAGGTCAGCGTATACTGGAAATGTACCTATAGCTTGATGTGTAGCCGTGTGTACAAATAAAGTAGTTTCATATGATACACTCTGTTTTAGCTCTTTTTTAAATAAAAATATTTTATCAATTATTTCACGGCACCTGTGGGTCACCATTTTTCTTACCTCTTCCAAATTTCAAGTGGATAGCTGAGATAACTAGCTGTGACAGATGAACGGGCGGACAGATATACACACACCAGGGTGAAATTATAAGGGTTCCCATTTTAATCGAATATTCGGAACTCTAATTTTTTTACATACAGTATTTCTTAATATCCTTTGTTATAAAATAAATTGGAATCCAAGTGGTTCAGTAGGTAAAATACACGTAGACAGGAAGAGTTCAAAACAACGCTGAAAAACTAGTACACGTACATGAACGCTAAATGTTATAATGCCAATGCGACAAAAAGTGGATTCTATGACATTTTCGTAAGTAGATCAAGACAAGAAACCTAATAAAAACTTTATTTATGGTATCGTAGCTGGATTTGAAAACTTTCAACTTCATACGTACAATTAGTGAAGTGTAATGTGTTAAGTACAACTGGACTATAAATGACAGTTTATGCATTCAAATGTTTATTGGCATAATTTATGTACATCTTAATTGATGCATACAGTGTAGGTTTTATTTACATATCCAGTAATTAGAGTAGCAAAGAGTGTTGTTAAAGTAAATCCAAAGTCTTAAACACCAAAAAATATATTTTTTAAATAATACTCGCATTATATCCCCTCTGTAACAACGCAGATTCTCTACACCATAAGTTGTGAAGTTAAAAGCTAGTTGTGAGAATATAATACAATACTGAGTCCTTTAAATATATTTGAGAAATTGAATATTACTATACTTTTTACATTCATGTTTGCATAATTTGGATTAATAATAGGATTATCCTAAATCGGTCCATCCTGAGTCAGGGAACAAAGAGTACAACATAACAGGGGGCGGTCCTGGGAAGTCTTGTAATTATAAGAGTGTCGCTATTCCAAAACAAAGCACCATGTAGAAAATATACAAACATTGGTCATGCCTATTAAATCTGTGCACATGATTTTATAAAAGTTGTTTATAACCGACTTTTAATGAACATCCTGTGCAAACTGAAATATAAATCCTAACTCTATAAAATGTAACAGTAATAAACGAATAAAATATTAGTGCATCAAGTGTTAATTGACTGTCTCGATATACATTTCTGAAACTAGTCTCCGAACTGATGTTCCTCGGGCACTGAATAAACATATGCGGTTTCATAGTTGTTAACCTTCAGACAAACAGCTTTTTGTTATACATATTTATTTATCCTGTGTAGTTACTTCAAACAGAGGTGGTCAAGCTATTCTTCATTCAGAGCAACATCTTAAAAGACTTCCACAAAACACAAGTAACAGCTGTTTTGTTTCTATAGTCATTCAATTTTATTATCAATGAACAATTAGCTGGTTTATTTCTTAAATACATATTTAGCATATTTGGGCGTGACTCAATTTATTATAGCTTCAAAATAAAATGACAGTACTTGTTAATTATATGTCAATCGGGTATGTCATATATGCGATAAAGAACACTACAAAAGCTTGATATTTATACAGTTTTTAAAATTTTTGGTTATTAATACTTTACTCGTATTTGTTAATGTATAGCGGGTCACTTTTAGAGATACCTTGCTTAGATCTCGTCACAGAGGATAGAGAGATAAGGCAGTTGGCTATCCCAACTCTACAGAGAGTCTCTTTAAAATATCGATGGAAAAATATATCTAGTACTGTGACAAACAACTTGGGAAAATGGGATGAAAAGCTACCTTTGTTTTCTTTAAAGCTATGTGAGATTGCATAAATTCAAAAAATATATATTTAAAAGTGTAACAGGTAAAATTGTTACGCCTCAGTAATGTCCACATTAATCGTTTACAAGACGAACCGGCCTTTAGTTGGTCACCACTGTCATAGAGCCGTCCACCACGCGATAAGCTTATTTAGTGGTACAATTACAAAAAAGACGTGGGACAATGGCTTGTATCATTGAGGCTCCTACGAACAAAGTAAAAAAACTACAAGTAAATATAATAGAACAACGATTGGCCGCGACTCACTTGAGCTATTCCGATATTATCGTATGATACGCTTTGGTCTAGTTAAAAGTCACACTAGATTTTGACTAATTTTTTACCCACATGTTGCTTTAAAGCAGACAAAAACTATTTGTGCTATTCCACAATTTGATATGTGGTTTAAGATGTTATTAAGAAGGTACTTCACGAAATTTTGTAAATTAAAGTCTACTTACTATTCTATACACTGAATTAATTACATACATTGAAAGGGGCTTATTTAGATTATCACGATACATAAACAAAGGCACTCTTTTTGAAATTTGATACTATGTATATATGTATTATTTATAATTTATATATATGTATCAAATTACAATAAAGAGCGTGCCCTTGTTCAAGGATCGAGCTAAACTAAATAAGTCATTTCAATGTATTTTAACGAATTCAGCGCATAGCAGTAGCGAAATTAATTTACAAAATTTCGTGCAGTACCTTCTTAAGTACCTACATGATTGCTATTAATAATTAATCAAATAAAGAAGATAGCTACAATTACCTTCATTAAGCTGGACTTGACAAGAACCTGCCTTTAACAATGTCCATATTCACCCTAGATGTTGTTGTCTTTGTTATTTCCTAGTTGGTCTTGTTTCTACAATGTACCGTTTCATGATTAATTTATATAAACAACGGTCGTGGCAAAACCAGGTTTCAAGGAGAAATTGTAATGTCTCTATAAAATTACTAATTTGTATTCAACATGAGGAGGCTTACACCAAATTGTAACATGTGCATGTAGATTGATTGCGTAGATCAGATGTTGGGAACCTTTTTAAGCCTATTACAACAATGTTTTGGTTTTAGCTTAGATAATGTGGCGACTGGCGGCATTCTGATGACAATATACATTGATATATTTCTATTTTTTGGAACTAAATCTCAATGAACACGGACAGCACATCAATGAAAATTAAAATAAGTGAAATGGAACATTTTCAAAGATGTTTTTCATAGTCCACAGCTGGACAAAGGCCTGCCTCATACATCACCACGTTGGACTTTCAACAATAACAATGTTTGGCAGTCGGATGGGTGATTGCAGTAAGATGTTCGTATTACATGTGTAAATTTTCGGTCAATTTCCTGAATATTTTTACCTTTAGTCGCCTTTTACGACACTCGTGGACAATTATCACATCAATATAGTGTTATTTTTTTCCCAACAAATATTAAATTAACACAAATTACAAAATAACACACATACATTTTTAACAATGTTTATCAGAACAACCACTGGTTTGCCATCACTGACATTGTTGATATGATAGTTTTTGTCGGACCGTGACATTAAAACTGGATCAGTAAGTACCTAAACGTTAATGTCCTGGTCTATTAATTATGCTCTGGGCGTGGATAAGTGACGACGTAATTCCGAATAATGACTACATTGGGCAAATTTAATTTGGATGTTAGTCGGTAGTTGCGTAGACCACGAGCCAGCACGATTTGAACAGGATTACCGTCGGAGCAATGTAATGTGCAGATCCACAAATTACTATATCGATGCTTCCATACAATCGTGCGCAGTCGACGTGCTTATTGGGATTGCTTCCTTACGATACATGTTTTTTAGTTCACGAGGATATTTTCGCTGCCTCTAATTGGCTTTTAAGTTGAGGAACACAGATGTTAAGTACGAGTAATCGTGTTTAAATGCCCTACTAATAAATTACTTCAATGTTATAAAGTGTTTTTTCTGTTCAGGGTAATTCCTTATTTGGATACTAAATTGTCTTACTAATTGATGGAATTGATCCCTACTTGTTCTGTACTGTTCTGTTGTTAGTGACAGTATAGAAAAATTTCAAAAGAGGTTTTTACAATGAATATGTTTGTAAGCCTTAGCGAGGCCGTTTCATTTCCATAGTGTTATTTGGTTCGCTCCACAAACGCTCGATTTTTACCGATTTTCGTACGACATCGGAAATTCAAATATACGACTATAAGAAAAAATAGTAAAATTTGATTTGCCATAGTTACAGGTTTTCATTTCTCCTTCGTGAAACGGACAAAATTCAACATTTCAGATTAAATTGACAATACCGGCGACGAGCGATTCAAAAACAACAAAAAAACTGTTTAATGCGACTTGGAAGTCCCTTGTGACGATACGATGTCACAGAGGTACATCAAACATAAAGCTCCTGTTCCCTTATGCTTTTTTCTCGTAGTCTTGGCGTCGGCGGTGTTATTGACACAGCACTCGATTGCCACTAGCATGATCATGCTAGTGGCACTTAGCCCTGATTGCTGCGTTGGACATTTAATTAATTTGTTATGTTACATCTAATAATAACAATAAACAATTCTGTATGTCACAAGAAGAATATTCTAGATGTAAGGTTATTTTGATAATTTTAAATATTTTTCATAAAAACTGCTGGTTAAAAATTGATGTTCAGCTAAAAGTTGATTTATAACCTGTTTTCCGCAACTTTAGTTTTTAAGAAACGTATGCGAAGTGTTTTCCATGCAACTTAAAATTAAAACGAAATACGAAAGAATATTTGTTTGTTTGTCCTTTCTCGACGACTTGATCTTTGATTGTATTTTTTGTTTATTTGTTTATAACAAAAAAAAATGATTTAAAAAGGCTTCATCAAGAAAACACAACGGCGCTTCTCTTTACCCGGAAAAATCCACTTCATCAATGAGCTTCTTTCATAAACTGCTAGGGGCAAAGAATTTTGAACACCCCCAGTGTTTGCCATTAATTAGCAGAAAAGCTACAGTGATATTCGACCCCTAAATTTTGTTCTATATTCTTATCTTTTAAAATGTCCACGGAGAGATACGAGTTATTTACCGTTTCAAATTATGCATCTCTCATATCCAACCTTTATAACATATAATGCGTCAGGAAAAACTTTGGTAATAAACATCGCCATTGCCGTTTCAGCAAAAAAACACAACCAAAAAGTTTTACGCACGACAAAGCACACCGTCAGCCCAACGAACTGTTAAGGTCATTTGCACGGTGGTCAGTTATCTCCGGAGAGCCATGGAATCATGTGATAATTGTCCATTTGCCTTGACTCGCGAGGGACATTACATAGCACCGCTATCTGTTTCCTAACATCTGTAATGTATGGCGCTCGGCTTGATAAATGGGCTTAACAAACTGTCGGGTTGAAAATATAGACATGGGTTGTGATGTATGATGTGGTGGTCGTGGTATAATCATGTTTGCATCAGTAGATGAGTACTTTAGTGGAACTGACGTACCGAGTAGAGAATAATCGGTGCTTTATGCGACAGCAAAGCATAGATTATAGCGCGCTCATCTCCGCTATAGATGAAATCTAATTTAATAACAATTGTAACGATTTTACACTTGACCTTAATGGCCCTTGGATAGTAAGCGTGCCCACCCAGAAGTCTCAATCTAGGGGTGATAGCTCTGTTACCCTTAATACCGAAATACAACAGTGTGTTTACATTGCTATTTGGTGGTAGATTTGGGTGATATCGAAAATTCCCTACTACCTACCAGTAAGTACATGGGACATGCATAATAATAAAATATGAACATCTTCATAATTTATGGTCAAGCAACACTGAATAATGTATAGTGTGATTATATTTTCAAATTAAACTCAAAAGTGCTAATAAATTGGAAGGGTGCCAACAATACAATAGTTTACATGTTATATACACGTACCTTGTCTGTGGTCAACAAGTTTACATGAAATATTAATATAACTATCGCGGCCTATCATAAAGGTGTCACTTTGAAGAGCAAAGGTTTTCATATAAGGATATATGACGAGCGTGTAGGGCTATCTCGGATCAATTTCATAAACTGCATGAGGTGTTGACGGTTGGCCTTCTCACGCACTGACAGCCCAGCAAGGAGATTGACATACGTGAATGCAACGCAAGAGTTATCTTTACCATCGGTAAATTTATCTATACAAGGACAGTCACTCAGAACCTTAAGTTCACCTCTAATTGACAGTGAATGTCCGAAGAAATCAATTACTTGTATTTGCACATACATGCAATAATACATAAGTAAAAATTGGAAGAGTTAGTATTATTTATAATAAATCATAAATTATTTACGATACAAATTTTACAAATTGTAAATAGCTTGAGTAAATAGGCACCTTCTAGACCAACACGTAACATCTTCGACCTCATCGTCACTTACCATCAGGTGAGATTGAGGTCAAGTGTTGGTCTATCTTCAATAAAAAAAAAACATTAAAAAATATGAATAAACACGTGATTACCTATTCATCCATTTATCGTAACCATGTCACATTCACTCTTGCTTGTTCCTACATAGTGTGTTGAAGAGAAATGTCAATTAAAAATAAATGTGACATGGTTCAAAAGTGGATACATATTTTTGTACTCGAGTGGAGTAGAGATGCCACTAAATGTCCAGGGAGTTATGTTTTAATGCATGTATTGTTCCACTTCATCGTCAAACTATACTTACTCGTATTTTGAAACCACGAAGTTTGAGCTTACTCATGAATGACAGTGATACTTGTCCGATGTTATGACGCCGCATTTGTTCTTAAAATCTAAGTCTCATTTATATAAATTTTAATACACTAATTAAAATTACAGTGTATAAAACTAGAAACCGTACTTACAAATAAAAACATATTCATATCATTTTTCAGTTTTTTTGGAAAATTGAGCCTCATTCTTGTTACCAAATCAGCAACAATGTGGCTGGCGTCAATGTCCAGCTTCATATGGCGTTACACTTCAAATGAGTATTTACTATTCATGTTGCGTTATTGAGCTAAAAATATATTACTGTGCACTGCACAACCGTTAATAACTTGCTGTAGGGCTCCAGTGTTTCTTAACTGATTTAAATCAGTAGATACGTATTTAATTTCGAACGTTGGTTCCAATCAACTCATCTTGTTCAATTGCCTTAATGATTAAGTCAAATTTGAAATTTCATCAAGTGTTTATAGGCTTTATATATATATGTATAGCTTTGTGTTTCGAAAAATAAATAAATATCTGGACAAATGCATGTCTAGCGCGTGCTTTGATTTAGTACAAATTATGTATCAAATCCACACGAATTATCAGATTTATTTTGATTTATTCCAAAGATAAACGACTTTGTTTGCTGAAATACGAGTATTTCTTAAAATTTTATGTATAAAATAACAGTGAAATAGTTACTTAACTTAATTAGTTGTCCAAAGCTGGGTGTCTGTGTGTAAATTCAAACTCACTGCTAATTATGTTGTTTTGTTGGTATCATTTTCTACTGACTTCAAAAAAGAAGGAGTTTATCAGATTTGGCAACCTTGTTGTAAAAGTTAGCCTAATTTAAGCTTTCTAAATCTAAAGTAAAAAATAAAGCATATCAAACTGGCCAATATCTATATATCAGATATACTCGTAGCATAGAGCAGGGTTGCGCTTCGTATGAAAGTTATTCATTTTATTAGGAGCAAAATTGACTATGACAAAGTTTGTCTCAATTGTGTTCTCTTATAAATATCGAAGTTTTTCTTGAATACACACAAAATTTGATTAACTTTTGCTGCTGCTATGCACATATATTCAATTTAATTGATCTATTTAGGTGTCAATTGGCTGTGAAAATGGCTACGAAATACGGTCAAAACGACAGAAGCATTAGACGACGAATTTATAAGGGTACGAGTAAACTTTCGTTATTTGGATTCGGGACGCTAAAAATCCCTGTAGTGGTAAAGAATATGTATGTATAAGTAGATAGAGTACGTTTATTATTTAAAAAAACTTTTCACTAGATCTGAATTTTTAAGATTAATAGGTATTTATGCGAATGTCAAAATAATTAGCCTCAGACTCGTCATTAAATTCGTAGAGAACTTACAGTAGAGAGGTAACCATTTATGAAATTTTGTTACTCGTTAACCATGACATAACTCTGTGGAAGGTGTCCGCTAATTTGACAAGTTGATTTCTCACCAAGTTACCGCATATGGCTACAGGTCATTACTCCCAAAATAATTCCATTGTTAGAGGGAAACTAGGGTGTGAACGATGATCCAATTATAAAACAAATTGCAGTTCAAAGTGTGAGATACTCTGCAAATTGTAAATTTATATAAAGTTCACTGAGAAAAGTGATTCATTACGACCATTAGTATGCACAATAGAGCATCTGCTGAGTTGATCAGTGGCGGTACAGTCGACGACAGAAGGCAATCAAGTTACTAACCATTAATTCTAAATTATATCTACAATTTTACCCGGTCTAAAAGAAAGAAATTATTAATTATTTACTTATTATTAGCAGTTATACAAATAAGAATTGGCTGATTAAAAAAGTTCTTAGCACAGATATTAGAAACATGTATGTAGCAAATTAGATTAGGTAAAGTACACCAAAGGTCCGACACTTGGCCGTCAATATGCAGTGGATGACATTGTTAGTTACACGTGTGTGTGTGTGTTTTTGTTGACCACACGCATTATTAGACAAGGTGGAATATATATATATTCTTTTAAATCCGTGTCTTTCATAGAATAGCGCCGAGTTTTTTTTACTGTTACGTCATACATATACAAAACGCTCAATACAAGGCGGGGTCCGTGACGTTACCGATTGCTATGGTTTGCTAAGTGCGGGAGTTGGTACGTACGACGTTGTCTATCACATATCACTGGCTCGGCAATGCCCACGGGTTCGGTACTAATATACGTCGCACTCGTCCACGGCTCTCGTCAACTGTCACTCACTGACACTCTGACACCGACGTTAAGCATACCAATCCATAGACACACGAGACAGTGAGTGTATGCTGTACCGCATACACTACAGGGAGGTTGAAATGTATAATACTATAAGTACACATGTGCTCTATGCTTGTATATATAACTCATTTGACAAGCCACAAAGATTAAAAATTAAATAGGAGATTCGAAAAGTAACGATTCATTTCGGAATTAAAAATAATTTAGCGTAACTCAGCGACTTTATATTCATTCTGTAATTTTTCCCTTTTTTCGCACCTTGAGCATACTAAGAACGAGAATAAATGAATCGTTTCAACTAGCCGATAACTTTTGTTCGTGATTATACGGCTACTTCATAATAAGTCACGACTTTGCTTACAACACCGATGATCCGAGCACTCGTTAAATCTGGTGTAAACCAGCCCTAGCTGCTTATTCTGGTGTTGAAATCCGCGACCAGTAGCATCTGTTTACGAAACCTTTGTGTACCTATTTTATATATGGGACTTTTTGAAAATCAGTGAAAAAGTGATGGGATAGGCAGGTCGTGCCGGGCCGTACCCCTAATACTCGTAGGTGGACCGACGACCTTGTTAAGGTTGTTAAGGGAGTCGCGGGATGCAATTGACTCAGGACCGATCAATGTGGCTTACCATGGAGGGATTTGTTAGACGTCTTCACTGAAATCGTTACTTGCTTGAGGTATATGTCCAGCAGTGGATATTTCCCGGCTGAAGATGATAACTTTAATTTACATCCGCAAATATTGTACGTCTTCAGGTAAGAAATAGAGATCGTAAGTATCACACTCAACACCATTGGTTCCACATATTTCTATAATAAAATATTCTGATTCTGATGATGAAGTTCCAATGGAAAACAGGCAGACAAGGAGATAAGCATGGGTGAAATTAAATTAAACATGTGTGGTTCATGTCTCAACAAAATGATATTTTCCCGGTAAAATATGGTGTTGGGCGACCACTAATAACGATAGATATGATATGCTTTTTCGAAATTGCACCCGAAAGAGGATGGAAAAGAGTAAGTTGTGTTTATGGGTCAAAAACTTCAGAATCATTCATTTTAAAATTTGTATTTATTTAGCGATTTTGAGAATTTAAAGATAAATGAAGGTATATACGCGTTGGCAAAGACACGGGCGATCTACTCATTTACTCATGAACATGTTCAGAAGTAGAGTATATTTATATATACATTGATATATATATTATCAGCCAGTCTGTCAAATTCTTAATACTTAGTTATTCAATTTTGCCTATGATTAAAAAAATTGGAGATTCAAATCTGAGTCTTTTATACTTATAAAAGTTCGAAATAGCCTCGTCAGACTCCATGAACGATTTGCTAAAACCACCACGCCTGGCAGGCTGATTGGTGCTCACAGTGAGACATGTTGTTAGGTAGGCGCATTTCCTCATCTCCTAAATATTGTTTCCCTTCGTGGCGAAGTATCCGCTTTCCCCTCCAGGTAGAGTGGTGATCAAATACATTGACACTTAGGTAGATGGTCATCTAAAACTTTCTATTTTTCACCTTACGACACTTAGGCATAGCTAGTAACCTATACAATTTAATAAACTACACAGGTTTAATAACACACACTACACAGGTTTAATTTAATAGCATTAAATTATAAATTAATTACGAAAAGGATTAATTAAAATACATTTGCTTTATCCACATGCATTTACCTTTAATGACACTAGGAGATGGACTGAGCAAAGACTTATGAGACAAAACATAGACATTGAAATAGTTTTTATAGAAAAACTAAACGTCCAAAAGCGTATTTTACGAAATGCTCTTCACTTGCGTTTTATTAATCCAATAACTAATTATGGTAAGAAAAATATATTGTATTTAGGAGCTAAATTATATAACAAAGTGCCTAATAGTATAAAAGAAAGTCAGTCACTCAGTGTCTTCAAAAATTTAATAGCAAATAAATAAATATAAAATCGGTATGTGTTATAAAAGTCGCAATGAGAATGCACCCTCACAGAATACCCGTCCGATTAGCCATTGTATAAACATGTTCAGTGGCTCTGTATACCCTCAACGTTACTTATTTATATGATTGTACGCACGGTGTTACCATTAGACTGCCCTACTTTTACTGTATATTGTATTTTATGTTTCTCGTGTAAGTGATTTATAATCTTAATGAGAAAATAAACGCTTAAAACCGTAAATGTAACTTTTAGACTGTAACATATTGCAAGGGGCTATGAAGTCTTTGATAGGTTCGAATCCCGTGATGGTTGTGCGCCGGCTTTCCCAACATTCTGTCAACAGTGAAGTTGAGTGAGACAGCAGCAATAACGGTGAAGTCGATAATGATTATCATCCGCAGACGTCGGCGCGTGGTCTTTTTGTAAATTGTATAATGATAGACAAACCAGGGGCGATGGTGCAACGAAATATCTTGAGGTAATAAAGCAATAATGGCCCCGACTCGGCCGGCACCTATTCAGTTCCAGTTGTGCGGTTTTCTTTATTCGCTAAAAGATGTACCGACTGCAAAAATAAGATATCGCAGAAATGTTATTAGGAACCATTATCGTAGCCGTTGGCACGGGTCTACTGTTGAACATCAGCTTCCCTCATAGATCGCTTCATTCGGGTTCTATGATTGGATTTGCCTAATCACCATGCCTGTCAGGCGCATCGGTAAGTAAGATGTTGTTATTACATAGGTAAATGCTGCTGCTTATCTGCTGAATAGTTTCCCTTAGTCGCCTTTTATGACACCCGCGGGATGACATGGGATGGTCCTGTTCCAAAGCCGAGATGGTAGATTTAGATGAGAACCTAGTTACTAATGGACGACACTTACGATTTAAGAAACTCACGAGCTGGCTGCAAACCAGATCGTACACTGATACTGAAGCTCTACTTCATTAAGTCGACATCAGTCACACAATCACATGCATACCATTAAAACGCACACGACACTCACACAAGTAAATACTTTAAAATACTAAACTATTAAAACACACCACACATTAGCACATATCACCCACATATACACTCCGTTCAATCTCACAACTACATCTTCATCTTACACTGTTTTCCATCACACAGCCTCGGCTAGTATGCGGTGCATTGCTCCATATAAGATTAACGATACTGCTATAGCTGTAGCGGGAGACGAGAAGAGTACCCAAAACTCAGGTTTACTCCTTCCTTGGGTATGATTCTCGTCTTCTCAGCTCTCACACCATACATGCACACATTTATGTAGTTTATAAGTGAAATGTATCAAATTTTTTGAAGAATAAATACTTGATTATTTTTATTATTCATTTACTTAGATGAGAACCTGCTCACCAATGCAAGGCACCTTACACGTGAACCTGCTTACAAACACGTGGATGTCCAAAAGGCCAGAGTGAATAAGCTAGATCTAGGCAAGTTAGTATCACCTTCAAATATATATATAGGTGAGATTGTGGTAGAAAGCGAACTCTATAGACCCCTGTTACAGGGAGTTTGTGTGTGTGAAATATAAATACACACTCTCTAATGTTCTCATTTAAGTTGCTGATAGCTTTCAGATCAAAGAAACATTTCATTTTAAGTAAAATATGTATCTAAAGTAAACAATCCTTTGCCCTCAATCTAGTAAAAAAACAACAGAAACCTCCCTCTGTGACATAATCAGTCTCGTTCGATCTACGTTTGAGTCTCGAATCCTAATGAGGCGACGTTTATAATCAGTACGCGTTTGCCGTCCCAAATCTTTTGCCTCATAAGTGCAGTAACATTGCCCGGGGCATGCCCTGCATTACATACACCGTGTGAGCAGTGTAATGAGCTGTCGTAATTTAGCGGTAAGTTGGATTATAATAAGCACGTCTAGGACATACATTACTTATTAACGGTAAGCACGAACTTATGAGAGGGCTTTAAAGCCAAAACTAAAACCAAGGAAGATAATAAATACCGTAAAAATGAATCGTGTCATCATCATACTAACGCATCCTTACTCATATTAGAAATGTCAAAGTTAATTTGTTTGTTCTTCTCTCCCGTCGCAACGGAAGGTCACAATGCGTTGATTTTTATGTATAGGGATAGTAGAAGGGCCGGATATAAGTTACTTTTTATCCTATGGGATACTTTTCAAAGTTCACGCGGACAAAGTTGTGGGTAAAAGTATTATTATTATAATAATTGCACAACAGGTTGCTTTAAATGATAGACTGGCACAGTGTCAAATAAATATTGTTTTATCGGCTTAGTGTAGTGTTAAGAGGATTTGCTGTTGTCAAAGCGCCCAAACAAACGTATTACCGTCATATTTTGAGTAATAAGCCATGAAAGTCAATGAAATTTTCAAGACACAATCTAGGACTAAATATCTGAGTCAGATTTTCGTTAAAGTATAAACTTTCAGAGTTACAGGGCATCAAAGTATTGTATTTTTCGGTAATAAAAAGCCCCAACTTTGAACCTGTTTTACAAGAATATGAATCAATTTAGAACAATTTGGAAATTTTATTGATATTGAAAAAGGCTACATAATATACTGTATCCTTCAAATGATCACGGGACTACGAAGCATCCAAATAACGGGTGGATAACTTCGCGTAGTGTATGCTGTCTCACCGTACGCGCTCGGGTAGGATAGGGCTCGGAGGGACAGCTACAAATCAATGCAAACTTGAACGCGGCCACGTGCTCTAAACAGACAATTCTCTGACATATAAATTTTAAAACATAAGATATGTTTTAAAAATGTCTTGTTCGCTAAGATTCTTAAAATAAAATGAAGAAAGGTTTCATTATGTACCACCATATATATCATCTAGCTCCATCTCAAACTAAAGGGCATCCAAATAAAATTTCAATTACTCGCTTCCACTCCTAGCTACTTGAATAATGTATGACATAGTTTGTCAGCTCCAACCTGACGTGGGCGGAGTAGTAAATCGTCACAGTGACAGTATAATGTCTCCAAATAAACTGGCTAGCATTAAATGGGAGGCTAAAATTTGTCTGTCATTACCAGCCTGTCATATTACCATACAATGAGCCTCCGGATCGCACGCCTGTTAGCCCGAAGGTCACAACGACATCTCGGAACCGATGATCTTATTTATCCGATTAAAAATGCTATAGTCTTTTGATGTATTATTTATTGAAAGCAATCTTGATGCCATTTGGCCGTGGCTATTCTGTTTTGGTTATTGGTTGCGACATGTCTATTCAATTGAAGATCAGATACAACTAGACGCATTGGTATGTCTAACGATGTGAGTGTTTTCGCTAGCTAATAACATTAGCTCTAAAGTGTTACAATCTGCAGAAACATAGAAAGAAAGCGCGCTGTTAGCTTCCGCATTCTCAACAACGATATGAAGAAATAGCACATTGGTTTATGAGGTATCAAAAGTCAAAATAAAGCTGGATGAATGTCATTTTAACTTAAGAGTAATAATATTAATAATATTATAATAAAAATAACTATAATAGTAGTAATGTAAAAGTTGCTTAAAACACACAGCGGGCGGGAATAGGGACGATGACAAAAAAAAATTATTCGCTCATTCGAGAGACCGTGTGAAAAGATAGCCTTGTCAAATATTTTTCGATATGACTTATAGTTTTCCTAATATAACCCGTCCAAAAATGATTTTAGTCACGCGGTGCAAAAACGCTCCATACAAATCGGTACCTAGGCGTGCCGTCATGGCTAAGTAGTGAAGTATAGATAATGTATGAAACGTTTAACAATATTTGAGTTATCTCGTAAAATAATGTTTTAATGTGACCACTCCCTTACTAACAAATATTCAAAATGTAATTACAAAGCAAAACGTAAAATAAAAAATTTTATACGAGCAAGTTGGTTTTTTGGAATTTTTGCGGGCTTTATAAGTGTAAAAGTCCAGAAAAAATTAAATAATATTAGATATTTTACATTTTATAGGAGCTTTATAATGCCCTTTATGGTTTAAAATACAATTTAGCCCCAATCTGATTTGGTGTCATCAAGCCTATTGGGCTGGCGCGGGAGACACGCGGGTCTAGCGCAGTTGTGTTCTATTAACTTCTAAGGAGGACTACACACTGAACGCGGGCGCGTGTTACGTGGCGGGCCCGTCCCGACCCGCTCCCGCCCGCCGTATGGGGTAAGCTTTAAACTCCTTCAAGATCGTTCTATGTAACTTCACCGTTGTACATGAGACTTTCTCATAGATCGCCACGTTAGGATTTCTATGAGGTAATTTGTCATAATCACCACATATTGTTGTTCAAGTTGATGGAAGAAAGTCTTCTTCTTTGCCTGGCCCTTTCCCATTTTATTTGGGGTCGGCCCTCCGTATCATGCGTCTCCAGGCAGCGCGGTCCTGGGTCGTCTCTATATTAAGTTGGGCTTCCTTAAGGTTCTTATTTACTACGGACATCCATGTGATTCGGGGTCTTCCTCGTGAATGATGGTGGTGATGATGGAAGAAAGTGTCGCCTTAGAAATATGCCGCTCGGCACATCCGCTATAGTCAAAGGATTTCCATTTACAACTCAAAGAATTAGTAAGGTGTATACCGGCTTGTGAATTTGGCATTTTATATCGTAGCATCGCAGTGAGGTTGTCTTTGTGATTTATAGGTGACTGCTGCTTGTACATGAATTTTTTATGTTTAAGTGTACGCTTCGTCCGTCGGTTAAATTATTTTAGAATATACCGTTCGGGTGTACTGACACTATTTAAGCAAACGGCCTACACATAGGTAGATGCTGCTGCCCGTCTCCTGAATATTTTCTCTTAGTTCCTCTATTAAATCATATGGGGATTTCCTGCCGAGAACTTAAGGCAAATTCTATAAATAAATCAATTAACAACTATTCAATTTAAAGTTTAAAACACCTAGTAACAAGTATCGAGCTTGTAACCTTTTATTTATCAAGATACAAGCGTCCGAATAGTTGTTTGTCCTCTTATTAATAATGATGCTAACTTACGGAAGTCATTTCTGATTAATGGCTTCAACTAAATTGTTTCAATGTCTCTAACCATCCAAGTCATTATTTGTTTTATTCTTTGGTTATTGCGTTAACTTTTTTGCGGCTTCGCTAATCTAATAAACTGAGATCAGCCCACGATCTACCTACAACTACCTTTTGTGAGCTGACGTCATTTCTAATTACAATGTCCATAAAGAAACTTAGATTAAATAATGATGTCATAAATCACAACACTGCTTTGATGTCAACACCAGGTCATCTGGAGGAGTAAACGCTGTAGCCATTGAAGTAATGCTCCGGGCAGCTAATCTAAGAAGGACTGGGGATGTGTCTTGTTGAGAGAAGTTGATAGCTCAGTCAAAGGTCAATCAACATTGGTTATGCGTGTGTTTAGTAGGTGTCAGAATGAATGATTGACTTTGTAGGAGGGCGCCAAAAGCTTCATAACGCTCCAGTGATCTGTTGTTATTAAAGTGACAATCTGCAGCTCAGTTTATAAGAGAACAGCTTAGCCTTTGAGAATTTTGTAAATTACTGGTATTATTGAACTAGCTCTTTCTGCTAATTCATCTCCGTGGACTTCGGCGGTTATCCCAAACGAACTACTTTCTCGGTCGGGATAAAATTAGACTATGTCCTTTTAGGGCCCTTCCACTATTCCTTATAAATCAAGTCATTCTGACCTTTCGTTTCGTCAATAAATATGGAAAAACAAACAAACTCACTTGTGCATTTATAATATCAGAATGGATGATGGTTTTGCACTTGTATTTCGTTTCACTATTGGTAAGTAACGATAAGGCAGTTGTATGGTAAGCGTGCGCACCCAGAAGCCTCAAACTAAAAAGGCGCTGGTTCTGCTACCTTACATACCGGAACACAATAGTTCTATTTAACGCTGCTATATTGTCGTTTGGATTTTGCCTTAGCGGCAGACTTATTAACGTGGAGGCGGAAATAGAAAATGACATTTTTTTTCGAAGGGGAAATTTTTAAAGATACCCGACTTCTTAAGAGAGAACTCTTTCGAACCATACGGGGGCCCCATAGAGCGCGATGGACCTCACGACACCCGCATAGAGACGGCGAATGTGTTCCTCAAAGTTCCAGCGCCCATCTAGCACCAACCAAACTGGGTACCAATAAGATAGGAGTACCCCCACTGGAAATCGAATCCGGGTCCTTCGGATTGTAAGCACCAGCGTGTAGCCATTAGGCCACGGAGGCAGTTAAATATGCGGTTATATTTTGATACGACGGATATGAAAGCAAATACTGTAGCTAATTGGTAAATCCGGAACACATTAGTTTCAGAGATGATGATGACTATTGTTTAAATGTTTCTCTTCCTTCTTTTAATTTGATTATACAATGATAGGAAACATGCTAAAATAAGATAGCAAGCAAGATCGTAATTTAAGCAATTAGAATCAGCAGTTCCGTACGTCATAGATACGGTTGTTTTAAAATTGCCAATCACTACACCATGTCCATTTGTACACAATATGTTTATATAGTGAAAATTACGTTATAAACTAGATACTCGTAAATTGAGCCCCCTCCGAGGTTTAGTGGCTACAGGAGGTCTCGGGGTTCTATTCCCAGTGTACGTACTTATCGGTACCTAGGTTGCTCATCGAGAATTTTTTGTCTGCCTGGCTAGCTACCACCATGCTACTTAAATCTGCCGCCAATTATCAGACTTAAAATCACTTTTGTGTTCCAGTATGAAAAGTGACCTAACCAGCGTCATTAGATTGAGGTTTCTAGGTGAAGGAACACACTTTACTGAGTGGCTGAGTAGATGGCTAAAAACAATTCCACTAAAATTTTGTGACTAAATAAATTTACACGGTTTTGGTCATCATTAACTACACGATTGAAATATCTGCACTGAGAACCATAAACACATCTCACGCGCTATTTAATTATCCTCAATTACTTTAATTTAATTTAGAATTCCATGATAAATCGAGCCACATTTCACGCTGCGTACGGGAACCGATAAAAAATCACCTGAGGCATTTGATCGACTAGCATTCACCTTGAATGTGTTTTTTATGGCATTGATTTAGTAAAAGTGAAGAAACCAGAAGTCGATCCGCATCTAAAGATGTAAACATAAAATAGAACCGACTCTGTGACCTTGGGTTGGAATGATGCACCGCGAGGTTGCGGGTTCGGTTCCCTCAAAGAGCTCTTCAACTACTTGCCTACCTATCTACACGTACTGCTACAATGATTTAGTTATATTGTGTTCCAGACAGATAGGTCACACACTGGGAATCAAACCCGGGACTTGTAAATCCAAGCGTGTAGCCGGCGGTTCCATGACCCAGACACATCATACTTTTACCGTTTAGAAATATCGAGCAAAAACGAGAAAAAATCATGTTTGTTGTATGGGAGCCTCGTTAAATATTTCAGATTTTTAGTATTTTATGTTATAGCGACACCAAAAATAAATCATCTGTGAAAATTTGAATTGTCTAGCTTCACGGTTCATGAGATACAGCTTGGTGACAGACGGACAGACAGACGGACTGACAGCGCAGTCTTAGTATAATAGGGTCCCGTTGATTACCCTTTGGGTACGGAGCCCTAAAAAGGTTGACTCAACGCCTCTAGCGCCCCTTTTTGTGCACTCTAACCCCTCAATCTACTTTAATGATCTAGGTGGCGCAATGACATGGTAGGGATAAATCTGTACAAGGTGTTACTTATGCCCCAATTACGAAGGTATTTTAAGAACGGATTGGCTCTGTGGGGTAAAGTATGTACTCGCGAGGTTTACAGAGCCACTAGTAATATTGGTATGTAGGTATGGATGGAGTCACTCGCATTTTCATCTGCCACAAATCGCCCTGCCCATGCTATCGATTGAACCGGTTCGATAATCGTGAAGGCTTTTCGTAGGCGTGCAAGACGAGACGAAATAAACAAGGAAACGAAACATAACACGATCCACTGCAAATTGGCAGTACATTTTTCATCGAGGAAAATAAATGGCAAATCCACTTACGAGATGCAGCTCTGGTATTTTTAAATACAATTAAAACTGGTTTTGTGGAATAATAAGTAATATTGATATGTTAATGGCACTGAAGTGGAAGTAAAAATTTTTCTTGTATACGACTCCTATTTCTAGAGATTTACATAATTAATCGAGATTAAAAACACGTTATCTCGGGATACAAGCGTCCCATATACAATACAGGTATTGACATATGTGGTACAGATTGGGTGGGTAGCCGTAAAATGATGACGGTGGTACACATGAGTTTCTTTTCCGTCTTTTATTTTAATTAATGATATGAATAAAACCTTAGTCTTAGAATCCTGCCATTTCAAAGTAAACTTCACACGAATATTAGAAACGCTTATCTATACATCTGTCTCTGTATTTTTGTCCGCCACACCAAAACAATTAAAATGATCTTATTGAAATTCTGCAGCTCACTTCGACGCAATCGGGGATGTAATGTAAATCGCATATAGTTTTTGATTTTTCTGGTGACAGTCTCTAGTAATTTTTTTGCCGCATTCGTCCGATCCTTGGGCGCTTTGGGGGTCCCAGTCGACTGAATTGTCTTAGCCTATGCCTAAGGCATAGAGGTAGAGAGAGATAATGGGTACTTTTTAATCCGGTAACGTTTTGTCGTTGATTAATTTCAGAAATCTACCTAGGCGTAGCGGGAAAAAACTCGTATAAAAATAGTAATGTGATTTAGAATTGAATATGCTACCCTGAAATTATAATGTATAGCCCACTCGGCCAAGATAAGCTCTGTCAAGTACATCTGATATTGAATGAAAATCCCACTCAAAGTAGCATCCATATTTCATGATGACATGTATAAATATTCATCTCTTGATAGCATTCGTCAGCTGTGACGGCTTAATTGACGCCGTAAAGTGGTCTCTGTGCGTATGTAAATAGCATTGTAGAAAAATACAATAATTCATCTGCTTGTAAAAGCTGTAACATCCTAGGCAGTTGAAGGTCTATTTATCAGAGTTGTTCTACCTAAATTTACTATGGACTTTTGTTAGGCACGATGGGTTGGCCTCAGCTTGCGTGTATGGCCTTAGTGATCTTTGTGTTTGGCCCAATACCGAGGTGTTCAAAGCACCTAGGAGTAGTGTAAGCCACTACCTGATTGGTAAGCAGATAGGTTTGATAGGCAGATATGTGGTGGACCGAACAAAACATCATTTGTAAACGAGAAAGAGAGAGAGCACATTTTCAAGCCACACAGATTTCTATTGACTACCTGTAATCCATTTGTAGTGTTCTTACTGTGATATGCATTACCAATGCATTACTATGATACACATCTCAGATACCGACAATTTGAAATATTACATAATCTATGTCAAATGTTTCAAATTTCTTTCGAAACAAACAAAATCTTCTTGATTTCGATAAATAAGGTAGTTCACACTTAGTTTCGGTCAATTCTTGTTTGAAAGGCTTTATATTTTATTACATGGTGGTAAATATTTATTATATTACCAATACCGCATCCAATATAGCAAGCACTTCAGCTATCAATACAGCACCTTAAATTTTCGTTTCAAAATCTGTCCGTCTAACATACTTTAGCAGCGTCATGTTGAAAGTAATTTTTGAGAACTCTATTTCAGTTTAAATATCATCAACACTGCTACGGTCATCAAGTTTGGGAAACAGATTAACGATCGCAGTGAAATGTTCATGATAGTTTAGAAAATTGTAATGTGTGTGCACTTGGCGTTCAGTGTGCTTCATGACAAGTGTCGATGAAGCTGTTGGATGGAACTTGTGTACACACAAGCCCTCTTTTCTTAGTCCTCCCTAACTAGCTACCACCCTTACCTAATTCTGTCACCAAACAGCAGTATTCAAATTCATAGCAGTGTCGTTTAGCGGTATGAAAGGTAGCAGATCCGGCATCAGGTTAGATAATGAATGTCATGTGCCTTCCAACCCATCATAAACATTTTAAAAAACCCAAAAATTGTATTTTAGAATAGCTAGTGAAGGCATTAACTTTTACGATCAATACGATGAGCTTATAAAATTATTTTAAAAAAATATTGGGACTGTGAGTCCATCGATGTTCGAAGTTTTCAAAATTATTAATAGACAAGTTTCAACACTTTCCTTTTAAAATTTACTTCATAGGTTAAGTTGTTTATTCCTTTCGTTTGAAACTGTTCTTAGTAAGATGTGTTAACAATTGATAAAGTCTATACAAGTATTACTTAACATACTTGTTATTTCAGTGAGTTTTATTTGCCTAAAAACGGCTAAAAAGTTAACCATTCGAATTATTACAAATGCGAAGGCTATTTCGTTTGTGTGTTCCTTCTGTCGTACCAGAGATTCAAAATAAATAGAGTTTTGTATAGAGATCGTGTAAGGATTAGGCTACACTTTATTACGATACAACTAGTACCGTGGGACAATTTTTGAAGTTCGCGGACAAAGCCTTAGGCAAAACCGGTCGTATAAATGCATTTCAAATGTGCATCCTCAATTTTTTTTAAATTTTATTTAGTCACTAAATAAACCAATTTCATGTCTATATTTTGTTTATACAGGCGATCTTTTAGACAGCTGTTTATTGAATTATAAACGTACAGTCCTGTGTGACTAGAAATTCCTGTTCAGTTTAACTATAAACGTTCATGTCTGCTTCTTTTTGTAGGTACTTCAGACGACTTTAAGTTCAGCTTCCGTAAACAAATATGATGCAAAGATTGTGACCGTCGTTTTTTACAGAAAAATCAGAAAAAAAACGTAATATAGCAACATCCACAGATTAATAAAACCGGTCACTCAAGTCCTATTTTTGAAAGCCTTCGCGTAAGAACTTTGCGTGAATTTCTTTTGTCCTACGGGAGCCAATTGTTTGATCAGAATATACGAGTAAATGAAGCTTATATTGTTTCCCAACCGAACAGCTACAATAATCAAGTCATTCGGACTCTCGGACATTACGACACTTGAAGGAAGGATAAACAAACAAATTCACTTCCGCAGTATGGATAATGTGTCATGCTTGTCTGCACCAGTAAGTGCTTCTGCCCCGTGCCCATAATCGGAATATTTCCGTAGACTTAATATCCATCTAAACCCGAGACCACACGCCTGACGATAACTGACTTATATCGGTGTAGTTACAAAAAACTAGCACTAGACATGTCTGCTAGACGTGCGGCATTTATTTTAAACGCATGTATAGTTTGTAGCTTGTCACGCCGACAGACCGTCCTTCTAAACACGATAAAGGTTGGTAATCAAATCAAATGTCATATACCTGCTTGTGCAGTGTGTCTCCATAATACAAAAACAAAAGAGCCCGTGTAGTGACAAGAGAAGTGCGCTATAGCAATTTAAAATATGACACTGTACTTACTAGTCTAGTCTAGTCTTACTGTATAAAAGGAAACAAGCTTTAAATGTAAATAATCGCCAATCCTTTTATTATTGCACATTTTGGAATTCGGTTCGTCCATACGTGTCATGGGTGCGCACTTAGGCTTCATCTCAAGTGATAGTCATCATCATCAACAGCCTATATATGTCCCCACTGGAGGGGCTCAGGCCTACTCTCCTACAGAGAGTGTATGGGCCATAGTCCACCACGCGGGCCCAGTGCGGAACGGCGGACTTCACATGCCTGTTTAAGACATGCAGGTTTCCTCACGATGTTTTCCTTCACCGTTAAGCAATCGGATAATGTACTTGAATTGAAAAACAACTCATAGGTACACGGCTGGATTCGAACCCGGTACCCTCAGATTGAGAGTCCGCGCCTTATCCATTGCGCCACCGACGCTTAAGTGATAGTAAGTGACGATAAGCTTGCTGGATGAAAAACTCATAAACTAAGATTAACAGTTTATATAAAGGAAATGTAAATTGGTTAACGTTGTTTTCTTAGAATGATATAAAATGGTATCTCATACATCTGTCCATATCATGTATCAAGAAAATGTAAGTTTAGTGTATAAAAAATCCAAGTACGTGTCGGGCCTCGCGCAGTGTAGGTTCCCTAGTTGCCCGTCACAATAAGTTCACGGCTTAACGCCGGCTTATCTCCTAGTATAAGATACACTTTGGTCAAGTATTACTCGTTAACCTGTAAAGCCCACTTTGTCGTGATAGTTTTCCTTTTAACTTCAGTATATATACTACTACTCGTAAGTACTTTACTCACAAACGGATCCCTATACCGATAAGTTGTGTGGGGATGCAGTGTTTTGGCATTTCCGTTGTCAGTATTGAATCTATAAATAAATGGTTTAAATAATATTAGTATCTACCTATGCACATCTCAGTGACAGATGGATGGACAGACAGCGGAACGTTAATAATAGGTTCTCGTCGCCATGATTGAGTACGGAACCCCAAAAAACCGGTGGAGTTATCATAAATTTCATTTTTTACACAACATGAAATGGAGCTACACTCCATATTAAATTAATTAGACTCGTGCATGTTTAAATGATCTAAATTAACCTTTGGATTTATAATTTACACCTTAATAGCAGCTGTAAATCTACAAAACTTGAAAAGCAAGTAAATTTGTTCAATTGCAATCATTTTAAGTAGTTCTTCATAGATCATTTTCGTCTCCGCAATCATACAAATCCAATTTGAGGATTGTAATTGCAAAGTCGATTTCGAGGGATAGATTACGATTTACGGTAATTAGGTAGTTTTCTAAATTACAAATTTTACAAAAGTTGGGATCAGCTGATTTGATTCATTACTGTAATATTTCTTACAGAATTCATGATTTTGACATCTTGTCAATGCTGTGAAAACAGGTGGCAAAGGAAATTATTACATTTCTCACATTACCACAACTAATATTTATATCATTACTTAATATAAATATTCGTTTGGTCTCGGCTTTAGGATATGATCACTAATACCACTTTTTGTGTGTCACACCCAAAAAGTGGGTTTTGACACTCTTTAGTTAAACTGTGTAAGTAATTTTAAACAAAGTCAAGGCGCATATTTCTATTTAATTGATGTTTGGTTGTTCATCTACTGTGAAATTCGTCTGCACCGGGCTTCAGAAACTAATCGACTCCGGATCCGAATCGAATTCGAATCCGGATTATGTTAAAACGTAGCATATGCTGTCCCGTATGGTGAATACGAAAAAAACAACCAGATAGAGCTACATTCGCACTTATAGGTACGCGTGATTTTTATTCGAGATTTTATGTGATTTTAACCATATTCTAAGCTTCAACACTGGTAATTAACTGACTTAATTATCTAAAAATTATACGCAGCTTGTTACTTCTACCCACTTGCGTTTTTGATTTGTCGCTTAAAAAACTTCTCAAATTTAAATATTACCTCTTTTACGTAATGACATGCTGTTTAATCGTGACTGATTAATTAATATTTTATGTCTATTAAAATAAACGCATACAGCAATAAACACGTAACGTTACATGTAGAAAGATAATTAACAACCTGTAACGTAAAGACATGAAGCTTTACATGACCTTCAAATTAATGAAGGAATCTTGAACCATCACACCTTTATTTACGTAAAAGAGTCTCGCAACTTTTCATCGAGCTATCGGTTATCACGACGCTTGGCGGTGCGCGTGCGCCTCGGACGAACAGTTGATGTTCGCGCGTTGAGAGGAAGACACATCCGCTAGCTTATGCTAGTGCGCGCCAGTGACTCAAGTGAACGAATAAATATACGAGTGGTTCGATAATAACATTACTTTGGAAAATAAGCCGGTGATTTTTATCAAACGGGTGCGTTGTGTTTCCTTTCTTGATTTAAATATGTGCATGGTTACCAGGTATGCTACGAGAACAGACGTTATCATGGACATATTTATTTATTCCATTATCTTTCTAAGTACTAATTTTAACGATACACTTTAAATAATTGCGGGTTTACGATGAACACAAGTTATAATGTAGGCATTTACTTTGACGTGTATGGTAATTGGCAATTAAAGTTCCCGACATTTGTAACAGTTCGGCGGCTCAATAAAATGAGTCTCCGTCGTATAATGAAAACATCTGCTTAAACATATTGTTCCAAAAAATTACGCAAGTTAAATTACGCGAGGTATAATAATAAGCTTTCTCTACATAACGAAATGAATATAAAAACGGATGGACTCGTTGCCCGTGACGGATATTTCACGTTTCATGCTACATGTGGTACAATCCCACACATATCGAGGATGAAGGAAGACCTGCACGTGTCAGATTTTAATGAAGACGCAGATCATGTTTTGTTGAAAGTGTTACAACTACCATACAGTGCACGCGTCGTTCATTGAATGTTAAGCTATGCATCTGTGCCATAGGTCACGAGCGGAGAATGTTTATAGTTTCCGCATGACAGATTACTTCAACTCAAGCTTTACGTCAAATTGTAGGAGCTCAAATATTTGTTTGCAGAGTTTGGGTCCACGAATTGACCAATTCAAAAACTTGTCATTTAAATATTGTAGGTCATTCATAGAGAGTGTTTTCAAATTTTAATTGAGTAGTAAAGTACTGATGCAGTGTAGTAGATTTGGGCGTGTATCATAAAATCTACTGTTATCCCTCTGAGCCTTGCTAAATAAGAATTCTTGCAATTCTGTTACTACATACGCGGAGCCTAGATACGTAGTTACATATGCAGACGTGGAAAAATTTCCGCAGACGACTTATCCTTTTCATTTGGTGTTTAGATGCATCATAACAAATAGCAGTTTTATAATTATGATTTCTTTCGTAGTAAACATTGTGAGTAGACTTGAAGCACAGGGAAAGATAAATAAAAATAATAGATTGAAAAGATTAGGATTGAGTTACGATATAGTTTGATCTTGTCATTCATGTTGTTATTCCACATTAGCAACAAGATTTAAGTTTGGTAATCAAATTATTACTACACGGTAAAAGGTCCACGATTTGTAATCTACATATATAATCAGCGTCCCTGACTGACTGACAGATATATCAACGCCCAACTCAAACCGCTTGATCTAGAAACTTGAAATTTGGAATACTTATTAAATATTGATAATACCACTTAGAAAGATTGTTAGATACTCCCCAACTAAACCGCTCGATTTGGAACCTCGAAATTTCTAACGTCGAAGTATTCGACGATTACGAGAGCCTCTAAGGAAGGATTTTTCACGCGATTGTGATTGATATAGTGAGTTTTCTTATTACTCAATTTTTTTTAAAGTTTCGAGTTCTCACTTCATGGCTGCTTAGAAGCTGACTTACTGAAAATATGGAACGACAGTTGCATTCACTTGTATACCACTGGTAATTGCAATCATCGACCAACCGACGCACTTGCTAACAACGTGAGCTTAAATTTACTAATGGAAATTCATGGAATTCATGGATGTATAAGAGAAGTTGATGTTCGCAGTGATCTAATCGAGCTGACAAAAAGGAAAATGAGAACGAAATTTTCGAAAGAACCTGGCCAAGGATGCTATCCAAACTCGCTCAATAGACTTTGAGGAATTTATAGTTGTAGTCTTTAGACCAAGATTATGTCTAAATTATTTATACAAAGCGTTATAATTAATAACTAGACCAAGGAGGTGATGCGTTCGCAATAACAAAGTTAAGCACATGTTCTACTTCAAATTGCATACTGTCTTACGTAAATAATAATTAAGATGTACTTGTGATAAAGTCATGTACACAATCATCGAATTTTTAAGGGAACCTGCTTTTTACTATTTTGATAAGTATCAACTCGAACATATGTCTTTTTTGTGGTACCGTAGAAAAACCCTGTTTAACGTTTACCAAGCGATTAAAATTTTAACGTTATTGTTCGACAAGATGATTTTAACCGACTTCAAAAAAGCAGGCGTAAAATTGGCAATTTTTGGACTTTTAAAAGCTTCATTGTTTGATCGAAATACATGACCTAATTCCACTGCCCCCTTTTTACAATCCGTCACCCACAAGAAAGTAATGGGACCTCCATTCCTACTTAGTTGACATTCTACCATTTCGCACGAAGCGTTTTGCTTCTTTATTTTTTGTACATACAGCTAAGGAGTGGAATTTCCTGCGTGCTTCTGTGTTTCCCGGGAGCTAAAACTTGGATGTCTTCAAGTCCCTGTGATTAGTTGATTTCTAGGCAACCGTGAACCATCTTATACCACATTATTGCAATACGTCATCATCATAATTTATTCATGAACAATTTAACATTGTGTCTTAAATAACATATATAAGTCAATAGTTAGTACGTTAAATATCTTAAAATTACACTTACAATATCAAGTGAGATTGTGCTCTAACGGAAGTACTAATAAATGTATAAGTTTAATTATTGTACAAATTACCACGCTGAAACAATCCACTTTCGTAGCATGAAAGAATGACAAAATAAGAAACACACTATCACTTTTTATATTTCACTTAGTGACGGTTATTACTATTATAAATAAGAGGTTAGTCTGAAAACTGCATTCAAAGAGCAAAATCTCAGCAAATACTGAGGCAAGTAAACACTCATTTACTATGTTATAATTGTAGGTACAATTAATTGAAAGTAATTAGAACTCTTTACGGAAGGATTGTTAAGTTATTTAACTTACTAAGCTTCCTTCCTATCAAAACAAGCTACATGCAACAATTGTTTCTTACTTGTAATAATTGTTTCTGACTCATTCGTCTGATATAAATACTTGTCGCTTATAGATTAATTGTAAACTTAGGGTTTCTGTCTTTGTGATATATATATTGCAGAGAACTCGAGATAACTCCTGGGTATCTTCGAAGGCTCATTTAACTGCGCCTCCGGTCTTTGTATCCATTTAAGTCTGGCAGCTCAATGCAAGTCACTTAAATTTGATTTGCCAAGACTTGGTCTATGTTATGGGGTCTTCCTGCTACCGCAAGTCCTACTTATTTATTGGGCCTTGGACTGTCACGTCGTTAAGTAAATTTCTCCGATTGAGGATTTGTTTGATTAACTTAGCCGGAAATGCAAATTTTTAGTGTAAATTTAGTACAACAAATATGAAAGTAATTTTTTTGTACTGAGGTAAGGAATCTAACTTTATTTATGCTGGTTATAATATGAGGGAAGAAATTTGACATCGCAACTCAGTTCATGGATTCTTGAGCTTTTCTGTGTTGTCCAAACTTTTAAAGGCCTCCGTGGCATAATGGCTATCGGTATTCGGTTTATTTGGTTGTAGGGAATTTTCTATGTCCATCTGGCTAGCTACCATCATGTTACCTAATTCTACCGCTAAACAGCAGCGTTAATAGCACTGTTGTGTTCCGGTATGAAATGTAGCAGAGTCTTCTGAGTGCGCACGCTTAAAATCTAACAGCCTTATCGTCCCTTACCATCACGTGATATGAAGGCCAAGTGCAAAACCATCAAACATAAAAAAAGGCAAAAGACTGGCAAAAAGGTTCAGCATTTAACATTCTTGTTTCATCAGATTAAATTACATTTCCAACGGCAAGGCCAAATATAGTCAGAGTGCGAAGATATGCATGATGTACCTACCTACCTATGTAATGCTGTTACTGTACATGTACATTATTATTTTGACAAATGTGTGTTTTGTACTACATCGTGGTGGTGGTTGCTGTACCAAAACGAGTGTGCCTACCCATGGGGAGCGACGAGATAAGAACGCAAACAAAAATATATTGCATTAGATTACACTCAGGTCACTTTTTAGACTGACACACTTCGGTGTATATAGTCTCAATTCAATTCAAAGAATTTATGTCAGATGTCTCCATAGTGTTAGCTACAATAAGTCATCTTACGTACTATGTTAATGGTAATAATAATAGCAGGGTATATAACTATTTACAATATACAAAGATAATAGAATAGAATATAATAGAATTAGTTTATTCGGCATACAGATTACAGTACAGTTCATACATTTATTTTAAATTTGCTCTGCTGCACTGCAACGCCGAAATGGACCTGTCTCAGCATATGCGCAGATTTTCATTAATACAGTAATAATACGTCATTTAGCGGTACGGTTGAACGGCACCACGTGAATTTTTGTGAAATGCCTGTTGATGGGTCCGTTTATCCTGTCCGCCACTGTGTTCAGGATTGCCGCATCAGGGATTTCGCGTTTAGAATAGATCTTTCTATGCGATGTGTTTGTGAGTAATAAAAGAGGTGAGCATCCTGGGACTGGACAGTAGCTATAAACATCCTTGACGACTGGATACATTCAAGTACTCGATTGCAAATATGTTATGGAAAGGTCTATTATACCTATATACCAGGAACACTTATAACGGTTGTGAAATATTACTTTTTAACCGAGAAAAAGGCACAAATGATTCGCCAATTAAATAAACGCTTGCATATAATAAGAACCGTACCCGTGGACTAATAGTTAAATGTCAGACTAAAAATCCAGAGGCCCTGGGTTCGGTTGTCAGTGGGTACCTATCGGTACTCGGTTTGGTTGGTGGTAGGGCATTTTATATAGCCGGCCTGGCTAACTACTTTGCCGCCAAACAGCAGTGTTAATAGCACTGTTGAGTTTCGGCATGAAAGGTAGCAGAGCCAGCGCCTCATTAGGTTGAGGCTTCTGGGTATACACGCTTACCATCTAACAGCCTTATCGTCACTTACCACCAGGTAAGTGCAAACCCATGATACATTTAAAAAACTTGAGAGGTGTCAAGGTACACCCGGATGGAACGAAGTTCCTTTCGATTAATTAGTGAAGGAATTGTAATAAAATTTTACAAATTTTCAATAAGGTTTGAACAGATTTTTAACATTATATTTTAAATATGGTTTTGTAGGTTTTTTTATTAGATTTTTTATGTACGTGATACGTTTTGTTTTTAGCGACATCTGTCATTGAGTAGCGGCAACTAATCAGAGCCATCTGTCGTCACATAGCTGTACTGTTGGTATCGTCTTACTACTACGTACGTCGTACTAACAGATGACGCTAACTTACTATAGCAAAAAGTGTCGGTGACAACTTTTCGTAAGAATTTTTTCCGTCTAGCCCTCTTTCACAACGCGCGATAAGGAACTTCGTTCCAAAAAATTGTAGATTTTTTGATCAGTCGTTGTATATTTAAGACTATTTTCGGCATTATTATTATTTTAGGCATTATTATGTCCCGTTTAAAATCAAATAAAGTTCATATCGTCTCACGTAACATGAATAAAACCTATTTGAGAGCAAATTTACAACGTTTTAATTTGAAGGTTTGTGATCACAGATAAGCCATACGAAAATTGCGTGTGGCCGTGAGAAGGATGATCATCAGATACGCTAAACACACCACGATAAACTTATGGTCTTTTTATTGTACTGCACATACAGTAATTATTAGGTTTTCGTACTTTGTTAATTCTTATTGTTTTTAACAACTGGCAAGCGACGTACATCCGTTTGAATCAATCAAAGATAGTATCTGTTTACGTACATACTTTTAATTGTGTATAAACGTCATTATAAGCTTTATTACTTTAACAATGTGATGATTGATTTACTACTTTAGTTTGAGAAATTATGCTTTGTAATATATGGGCACAGGTTAATGCTGCATATTTACATTTCCCTTTAGGTAGCAAGATTTAAACAGCCATGCTTATGTGCTTGTCACGAAACTTATTTTTCCCACAACACTAATTGCCATCAAAATATACTCCCGTATGAATCACGCTGTATACATATAGCCTGAAGAAAAGAATTGTCTTTGTAGAAACCTACACGCTACGCATACCTCATCATTCACCCCGTCTCGCCTTCCAATAACAACAGGACAGAAGAAAAAAGACGATAAGTTCGTGCAAGGTAAAGCAACTCTATATTGTCCATATGGTATACGTTGATCCTATAACATTGGTCAAAATCACAAGTAACTACGTTCAAAAAGAACTGGAAACCGACTTCAATTGCCCTAAAAGTCTACTTTTACTAAGGCAAATTTAAGATTTATATCATTTTCTCATGAATGCCGTTGCAGAACTGGAACAAATTTGGTTCCACCACCTTTCGAATAAAAAATAAAAAGAATCATCCAAATCGGTTCACCCAATCAAAAGTTATGAGGTAACAAACATTTAAAAAATACCCGTTGAATTAATGACCTCCTCCTTTTTTGAAGTCGGTTAAAACATCGGAGTCATAATCCATAGGAAAACGTATTCTTCCGCTTTGCGCCTTATTAGGTGGTAATTTGTTGTAAGTTACTTGATTAACGGGTAATGTAATTAATGTACTAGAACAAATGGTAGTAAGTAATCATAGAAAGCTATTTTATATAAGTGTAATATAAACAAAGTGTATCGCATACTGCAGTAGTACGGTAGGACACATTTAGTGTAACTTTAATTAAATAAACCATAAATGTATCTTAGCCGATTACCTGACTATAAATGTTATACACAAATCTTAATAAGTCCATAAAAACAACAACTATGTATTAAGTTTGTATAAAAAATAAACGACGCTCCGTGCAAGACGAGATTAATTCGATTTTATGAGTTTGTTTTAGTTACTAAATTGTTAAAATTCGGTCAGATATAGTTCAAATGAATACTAAAACTCTATGGGTGGGTAGTCAATAAGATATCCATAAAACCACTTCTGAACATGAACCTTCTTCAGAAATTACCAGAGTTCTGAATTAGCCACAATCGGCTCGCTCGGGTCGAAACGCGCACTGCAGGAGTATTTTTTCCCTTAGCACAGCCCTTAGTAATCCTAACTATTAGTTTTTCTGTAGTAAAAACCGAGTACAGTCAACATAATATTTTTCTAATAAACTTTTTAACGAAATTTTTCTTGATAGATTCCATTATTTGTACAATACAGATATTAAGTTTGCCTATTTGATTTCCATTCGAAGACTTCCAGGATATAGCTTTCAGAGTATACAGAATCGGGTACGTTATATCATATTTTCTTTGTAAGTATGCTAAATGTAGCATTGAAACGCTTGCTTGTATCTGTAGAAATATGGTTTGCATACAGGTGAAGAATACCAATATGTCTTGGTAAAATTCTGGTATTTATAATGTGATGCTTACTGTACACTCATGTTCCTAAATACTAAACCAAAATAGATTCTAGTTTTTTTACTCGATAAAATAGTTCCACGTTACGCGACAATTTCAAAGCATAAGAGCGCCTTTTTTAAAAATTTATGAAACAAACAGTCATCCAATATATTTGAAAACGAATATTATTATTAAATAGACCTAGAGTTTCAATATAATTACATATAATCTAAAACTATTACGTGTGGGCTGAGAAATTTAATTAGAAAAAGAACTAAACTTAAATAATAACACAACTAAATTATGTATATAAACTTTGTCTTAATAATAATGAGTAGTAGACGAGATTAATGTTTTTATAACCGCAAATCATGTAATATTTTTATTATTGTCGAGTGTGTTTGTGTTATATATTCACGCAGTCGCTTATTTGAATAACACAATAAAGTACATACAATTGAACAGTCATCGTGACAAATAAAAAAGAAATAAAACTCATCGTTACTATCACATTCGTTATCATAATCGCCTGCATGAGTCCACTGTTGGATATGGGCTCCTCACATAGACAGACACATTGGAGTTTTCAATAGGGGATTTGTCATAATCACTACGCTTGGCAGGCGGATTGTTTATCGTAATCACATATTCCTCACTCATATCCTCTTAATTTTGTTTCTTGCTAAAACTTTTTATTTTAACTTTCACGATTTTTTAAAATATAATTGTCATTATTATTATCATTTATGGTATGTCGTTTATTCCATTTCAATATAACTTAGGTAGGTTCGGATAAGAAGAACGGAATCTACTGGCACATGTGTTGTTATACTTACAAGGAGATTCCAACCTTGTACGCTGCTTTAGATAAGTTTTTAAAGAAATAAACAATTTTTCAATTTCAATGAGTCGTCTTTTAAGAAAGCAGGGGGATGCAATGGGGACCACACGGCCTATTCGTTATATTCCTGCTGAAAGATATTATTAGAATTCTATACACGAATACAACAAAGGCATAGACTCAGTACATTTTCTCAACAAATGTAAATCTGTATTCAATACCGCCAACAACGTCCATACAAGTCCTCTTGTCGGCCATATCTCTCCAACTGTCATTTGATTTCCTACTGCCTTTTACGGTGATCGGTGGGAAAGCTTTCCACTTCATCCATTATGATTCATTTACTATTTTAGTGCTAAGCATTAAGCAATACATTTCATATAAAACGAGGGCCGAAAGGTTAAAAAAATTAACGCAGGCTGAACTTTAAAGAGCGATTAGCTAGAATCGGGTGCAAAGTGTGTGGGAAATTGAAGTCGGCTGAATATTTACAGTATGCCATGTTATAAGCTTTTAAATATACAAAGGTTTAAGAAAAAACTTGTAACAATAATCTGATTAGGCATAAATTAGTAGTAGTGTTAAAACAACATGCTTAAAGTTCTGTAAACAATTACATACAGTTCAACCATATTGTTCAAATTTTTAACAATGTATTTTCATGCATAAATTTACTCATAAGTTCAGAATCAAGTTAATATTAGAATAATGCTTACTTACAGTTTTAGATGGCTGACATCGTGAGCACAAGGAATAGGGTTAAATAAATTACAAACGTATCATCCTACCTATAGATATGCTTGTGTAGCTCTAACAATAATGCAGAATATAAATAAAATACCCTAGGCTACCGAATAGGAGTAATTACACGTCTGGTTCCGCACTTTTATCACTCTTTTTTGTTGTTGTCCGCCATGGGAACCTAAACCATTTTTGTTTGTTGTACTCGTAATTTGTAACTTAATAGTTCACGCCTATTAAATAGCGGGCTCAGTAGCAGATATCCGAACCGTGGCTATTAAAGTGTCGAAATAGATCGAATATTGTTTAACATTTCAGAGACTCTGTTATAGAACTGTGCCGATATATTATACTCGTGCTACGATCTCAAATCTCATCTGATGGAAAGTAAGGTTCCTTTTTAACTTTGTATTTTTACTGCACTTTGTGAAAATACGAACGATGCCGGTAGGGCATCATACTTTTTGGAAAGTAAGTCGTTTCAAAAACGAGTCTATGAAGCTTGGATAACAGCAAAGTGTCTCAATACGTCACCGTCAGCAGCCATCACATTAATTAAAACAAAAGTTTAGTATTAAAATTTATTATTTAACGAAAACAAAGGAGTTGTTTGAATACCTATGTAGAGCATAAACTTTAAAAAATCGTTACATACACCTAATTAGATTTTTATAATACCGTGTCTGTATTACAAAAAAGTGAAGCAACGTACTAATTAATCAAAGTTAGAGCTAAATTGAATACAATTACAGCAATGTATTAGAAAAAAATAAAATTTTAGCAACGTACATGCAATTGGATTGTTTATCGCTATCAAAGTCATTAGAGTCAGTGTACGATGCTAAGAAATTTAGAACAAACGTAGTTTGGACACCGAGTGAGTCTGTGTGTAGCCAATTATAGAAAGAAAAGAAGATGAGTATCTGACATTAATTCTGCAATTATTTGGGACCGAGTTCAACATTGGACACTAGATACTCAGACGTATTAAGTCTAGTCACCCACTATTGCTCATCGATATACGAGTAGGTAGCCAAATGGCGGATAGGCAATTTAGGTACAAAATACACTACAAATACCAGACTATGGAGTAAGTACGAAACCGATATTAGTTTCATGAAGATGACAAACGTCAAGCTCAGTAAACGATGTAACATATCAATGCATTTAATAGGTTTCTTCATTGCTTTTCAGGTAAGAAACAACAAAAAATATTTAACACTCTCGTCTTAAAAATAAGTGCCGAATAGCCAAAACTAGCTAAATCACATTCTAACTAGTGTTCTTAATCTGTAGTTCATAGATATGGTTACAATTAGCTAGCTTACAAAAACGGGAAACTATATGGAAGCCGTAAAGGACCGAATCGGAAGCCTAGACTCATGTCTCCATGCATAATATTTCGTCATTGAACGTCACAAACTGATACGCATTTCAATGTCTTTACAGTTGCAAAAGATACTGAGTTCTTGGGGATCTTTTTTCTTTTTAGTTGAATGTTGCGCTGTGAAATCGGATATTGGTCAAATGTAATGTAGGGTTGACCTTCGTTCACTTACTTTTTAATCGGACACGTATGGTCAAATTTAAATATATGCATTTGTATTAGGTTTATGTGCGTAATTTATAAACTGTCGAAATCAATTTAATGAAATAATATTTGTCTAAATACAGTCTTTCTAAAATAAAAAGACCTTCTCAGGGGTATTATTTGAATCAATTTCTGAATGTTTGCATAATATCTTGTCCTTGAAAAGTATCTCTGTAGATCGCGTAAACATCAACAAAGCAGTAAGCTTTCAATTCGACTACAGTGTGTTTTTTGTGTACTCGTATGTTACCTCATAATTATGATTACTCAGTTGACTACTAAGGGTCACCGCGTTGCTAGACATGGCGAGTGTTACGTTGGTCTGAATGCTGGAGTTACTCTGACACCCATATTCTAAAACGTTTCTTCGAGTTTTCCTCGACTCATCAAAATATAGTACAATAATTACCAACGGCGAACCAATTTTAATGGATCTTTTTTTATTAAATAGGCTATCTCAGAAGCAGTCCTACTAAATTTTCATTCAACGTCTAATGAAAGTAATCGAATAAAATCAGGTTTACTTTGTAAATCTCCTTTACCGTTAGATTTTAATAATACTTGGGAACAGCCGATTTCAAAGGCTTTCGTAGGCAATTAAAGTCGGTTCCTAATCCTGAACGGTGTAAGAAAATAATTTAACATGTTTCCTTTCTGAACATGGAACTCTTTACATAGAGTAGTTAAGGTACAATTTATATTATTTCATGGATTTTTTAAAGATAATAATGTACATGTATTGTGGCCGTCCACCAATGGACACAGGTAAAGCTACGTTCGCCATTTTGAAATGAACAGATTCCACGTATCACCAGTGGAAATGCAATTTGTCTTGCAAATCTTGTTGCCTTTTAAAACTGTTGCTTTAAGAATTTCTAAGAATGACAAGCTCTTTAGTCAAGCATTTATCTTCCGCAAGGAGCTTTAATAGTATAATGAGCGTGTTGACATTATCTAATGAGTCCGACAGTTATGTGCAGTATCTGTTTGTTTCCCAGAGTGGCCGGCAATTGTTGGTTAGTTTGAAATCTTTACGTAATAATTGCTTTGCTCTCGGCTGTAGGTCTCAGTGGCCATGGACAGATGAAATTTTGCAAAATCTTAATACTCACATTTAGGATCACTTTGCGTTTCGTATATTTTGAGTTTACTTTAAAATGTTGATTATGGCAATTAGGTTACACTTCAAAATTATTAGCAACAATATCATAGACGTATTTTTAAATTGTAACTTTTTATTTTTGTAAATAATTATATACTTATTAACAAATAAACTAACCTAGTCTATAAAGACACGGTAGATCTTTGTAATTCTCGCAGACACAATGCAAATGAAGTTATTGATTCAGGAGGTTTTCATCAATTTTAAAGTCAATTTGGGCAGAACAGTTTGTATACTTGTGTCTTTACCTATTTTTCTTTATATCTTTCGACCTAGTGATTCATTAATTTGTCACTTAGTAGAGTAGCACACAGCTACCTAACCGGAGAACACGTAAATTAATTCACTGCGATGAAAACCAAATTGCAAATTCATCTGTCATGGTAAATGTTTCTGTCAAACTTTGTGGTCAGTTTTGATTTTGAGTAAAAATACGTTTTGAAATCATTCGTCCAAGAGGATGTGACAAATATCAGTTCCTATTAAACACTATTAAAAGTAGACGAGTTAATCGATCGGAGTCGAAATTCTGAAAATCTAAGTGAAATGTTATTTTTTCTGTACAAATTAACATTCACTTACATGAACTGGGGTGAACTCAATCTTGGCCTAACTGATCGATATCTCTAACAGAGTATACGTCATTCATTATTTTGATTTCTCTACGTAGATGAAGTATTATAATCTGTTCTATGCTATCTCGGGGTGAAATAAATCTTGACCTAACTGACCGAGATCTTAAGGGTGATACGTCATTCCTTGTTTTGTTTCCTTTATGTAGATGAAGTATTATCATCCGTTCTATGCTATGGGGTGAAATATATCTATCTTAACGGTGATATGCCATTCCTTGTTTTGATTCCTCTTTGTAGATGAAGTATTATCATCCGATATATCTTGGCCTAACAGACCGAGATCTCAACGGTCATACGTCACTCATTATTGTGACTATGATGACACTGTCATTATGATGAAGTATTATTATTCTATGTCGGGGGGAATCAATTCTTGGCCTAACTTACCGAGATCTCTGAGACGTCATACTTCATTCATTATTTTGACTTAATAAGTAGATGAAATATTATTATGTGTTCTATGTTTCTAGGTAAGTAATACGAGTACATGATTTTCGTTAAAAAAGGATTAATTTAAAAAATCTTATTATCATTATCATAGATATGAGAGGAAGTTTAACAGAAAATAAGAGGTCAAATAGGCAATAGGCAGCCAGTGAAGAAACACAAGAACGTAACATTCCAGTGCACTATAAATCATCGCGATTGCCAGAACAACATTTGGCATGTTTACTTCCATTCACAAAATTCACACCGAATCTCCCAACTCATCCGTGCCGTGACATTGTTTCGATAGTGAGTTAAGTGGGTAACACCAGATTACTTAACTCTGTGTAACAACTTGTTCTAATTCTTGCGTTGCCTATGTACCTACCATTATATGCTAATTGAAAGACGACACGCAAAATTGCTCAAACTTAGAAAGTACATTTTTGGACACTCTGCTTAGTAACAGTGTGTATCTTAGTGTTGAATCTGTATAGTCAATTGTTCTTCTTAAAGTACTGACATTTTTATATTCATCATCTCTCCTTTCTAATTTTAAGCGTCAAGGAATAGTAGCATGTAAAAGAGTTTTGAAAGGCTTTGTATTATTCTGTATGCCACTACAGTAGATAATTTGCTTGACTGTTTCTTCACATTTATTGAACTGATATCATCATCATTAGCCGGGAAACGTCCACTGCTGAACACAGGCCTCCCTCTATGGTATGCCACAACGACCGGTCCCGAGCCACTTGCATCCAGCGACTGGTTCATTTGTCTTCTGATCCGATTTTTTATGTCTCCTACCTTTTAACTAGCTCTGTATAAACAACTGAAGACACTCTGACTCTCCTTTGTGAACATATAAAAAAGAACGTTATAGCTATTTGAATTTCGGTAAACACACAAAAAAATAGTTTATCTGAATAATTTATTTTGCATGGAAGATTTTCCGATCTATAACTTTGTGAGAATGGGTTAAAAAGGGTTCAATTATTTCTCTTAATGCTTCTACTAATCGTGTGTACTATTTAACAGATAAGGAATCAATATAACTACTTATTAACTATTTCACGTCTGTGTTGTACCGATTTACTCAGCATTTAATTATTGTGGATCGAAGTTTGTCTCGTTAGTGTCGCTGATATTTTTGTGTTCTTGCTCTGATTTTAATGCAACAAAACCAAAGCTGTAATCGCTTGCAATGCATAATACGTAATTGCGTAACTTATTACTATAAAATGAAGAATGGACGCGCGGTGCATGTAAAGATGCGTATTGCAGTCCACAATACCGTCGTAATCGTTTATACTTTCATTGCACACTGTCTGAATTTTGAGGATAAATGACCCTATAAATTCAGGTGTTGCCCTCGTGAAAGTTGGCCAACTCTTCATTTTACAATAAGGCAATTTATTACATTTTGTGGTATCGCACGTTTTGTCGGTTTTCACAATACAATCGTGATAGGTTTGTGATGAGCTGCGGTCGGTGCTACCACGTAATTCTATTATTATTATAACACAAACAGTTTCCTACTCCTCAAAGTTATTTAGAGAATAAGCAAAACGCAGAATGCTAATTCATTTTCTATTGTATTTATATGTGTAGGAAGAATTATAATGCCAAAGTAGAAAAGTGAGAAAAATAATAATATTGGAATATAATAAACTAAAAATAATGTAATTCTGTAACTTGTTGAAATTGTAACTTGTTTTTATATCTTGCCGTTGCCGTTGTAGTAACTTATTCACAAAACTGAACTTTTATTTAAGGGTGGCTTCACAGCCAGAGCTCTGGGTGTAGCTTCATGATCTCACGTCACTTCGTTTGGGTATTCTGTTTAACAGTAAGTTTGGGTTAGATCCTGTGAAAACTCCACCGATGTGTCTTCAGGATGATTGTGAAGGCGATGGCCTGAGTTGATATAAGAGAGCAGACTTTCCCCTCGCCATCATGCTTCCAACGAAAACATCTGTAGAGATATGGTGTTAGTGAATCTTTTACGCACAATGGTCAAAACATGGCTAGTATCCTCAGGGCTAAGATTTTCATTTGCGAACTCGGTGTCTGGGCCTCCGCCTAAGAGAAATAGATTAGCTGTTATCTTCGTCACTATTCAACTCGGCAATGAGAGTGACATTTAGACTTTTGGTTCCTAGGTTAAGTTCCATTTTAAGCTTTATACCTATTAAAAAATAACCAAAATGAACCTAGGCTAAAAGGCGTGGTAACCTACACGTGGTAATTTGATCGGCCAATTTCGTTTGTAATTGGACCGTGACCCTACACGGCACACTCTGATTGGATACCGGTACGAAATTAGTTGATAAAATTTCCCAGTGTTTATTCTTAAAAGGGCTGTTAAAAAAGATTAACGTACATACTCTTATTTGCGTCTGCCGTACATATAAATAACTAGACAGTTACCGTTGCTTTGACCCTTATACGGTCTGTTGAAACTGCCAACAAAATGCTAATACTTTTGCAAGCAACACGCTCAACGTGTGGTAGCTCGGTAATAAATAATTTTCTTCTAATTACGTCTAGAGAAATGAGACGAGTCGACAGCCCGCAATTAGGTATTGTACGTGCTTGTCAGTCGTGGCCCAAGCATAAGTTAAATAATAAACATTCGTGATCGCGTACAATTCACGTAACTTATGCTCTCTGACCTCTATCGTTGAAGAAATCTTGTGTAACTGATACCCATAGGAAACTTAATCAAGAGGATTGTGTTCCCATCACAGCGGCGAAGACATTATTGTCTGGTCTGTCAACTGACCTTGCCAAATTATGTATGAAAAAATGTTGTGTCAACACCCACGAGAACGTCAAATCAAATATTAAGGCCTCCATCAAAGTTTCATACTAAATTTCTGTTGCCATAATCTTTTAAAATATAATAGCTGGATTTGTGTAGTAACCATCTAAAAATAGGATCAGATTGTGATGTCGCGAAATGAGTATCATTATACAACACACAACATATGTATTACTTACAACTTCATTTTCATTTTAAACACTTTTTTTCGATTATTGTTCAAAGCGCCATCAATGAACCATAGCTGCGTAACGGCTATTGTAGCTAACTATAAATTAATTATATTTATTTCGCGACACTATAATTTCCTCTCATATTTTTAGGTAATTACTTATCAAAGTATTAATATAAGAAATAGACAATACATGTATACATACTTATCAAAGCCATCTATTCTATTTTAAAAGATTATGGCAACAGAAATTTAGTATGGAAGCATTAGGAAAGGAATAACGTTAAAGACATGTCTACCTTTACGATTAGGCATTTAAATAATCCTTTACTTATGTATGTACTTGAATTTGTAAAAAAATACCTGTTAATGTATCAATAATGATCTTACAACTTTCAACTAAAGACGATTAAACTGAAGACCGCAAGTCATCACGCCCTCAGAACATTAAACAGTATTTCAACATCTGATGATTAGAAAATGATGCCGTCGCTCGTCGATTATAATGAGAAAGGTAACAATGCATGTTTTACAAACCATTTTGATTCCTAAAAAGGAGTCGCTGACATTATAGGGCTGTAATAACATGAACAACAATCACATTAAAATTACTGACCAAAAATGGTTATAACACACGATACTTTACTGATAATCATATTTAGAATATCTTCTCCATTACATAATCAATTATAATCTGAATATTATAGGTTTGGTTGTCGATAACGATCGTCAACTGCACGGGTGCGCGGGCGCACGATGACCGTGAACTCGGCGCGCGCGCTGCTAGCGGCTTGTACTGACTGTTTACATGTCCAATTAGTATCTTCCCGCTATTGTTTTCAATTTTAATTAGACATGTAAAAAGTTCAAGGCGATTATTACTCGCTTAATTCTTAATGGTTTTGTCATCTGTGTCATGACATTTTTACCTATTTTCTATTCTTGTTTATTCAATTAGATGCATGTTGTAATTAAATTTTACATTGTTCATAATTATAGCGCGATCGTTGTATGTATGGCCGGCACTGTTTGATCTTTTACCACCCGGGTATGTCAAATGTTTTAATACTTTTAAATTTTCTTTTCTGGAATCCCGTTTCGCTGGCTGAACATTTTTTTAAGATTTGAAGGTTATTAGCAGTTTACAGGTTACGTTTACACCTTTTCACATATTTACTTAATGAGAACCTAGAATTTACTTTAATTGAAGTTAATTGTTGCCTAATTTCTATGTTAGAAATTTTTTTGTTCTAGAGAAATATACCGAGATATTGAAAAAATTAAAACTATTCTTTGATAAAAATTATTTAAAATTATAATTGTATAAACTCAGGCTGGGGGTTACTTACATTCACCAAACTTATCTTTTTTTCCAATAATTATTTCATTAATTAGACAAAAATTACAAGCTGGGTGTACAATTGTACATAATTGCAGGATTCCAATTAGTAGAACTAGAGTAAGAAGCATAATAATGCAGATACATACTCGTAGTTCAGGTTTTGTTTGTAATGGCATTGAATCTTTTAAATTAATCTACCATGAGTTAGTTTCCTGCTTCTAGATTTGTTTGAAGATGGACACACTGTAATTGCTTCCTTGTTATTTTTTACTTGCTGTATTAATTACAGTGCTCCAGTAATACATGTGGGCTGAGACAATGGCTTGTAATAAAAAGAATATCTAACATAATGATATGTTTTTCATTGTTAAACTCATGGATAATAAATCTGTAGAAAATGTACGACATAGTTGTATGAATTTAATATAAAATATGCATGTATATAAACTAACGACTGACTTATGCAGATTCCATTTTCAAAAAGATTTACCGTATAAAATTATTATGATCGAAAGTAATTTTATTTTTCATTATCAAACGTCATGTGATAAGCAGAAAATATATCATGTGTGAAACTGAAAAACAAAGGAATGTGAATGAATGAATGAATGATTAGTCATAAATATACTGTATATCAAAACTACACTAAATCACTCAACGTAAACCAATTCAACTTTATGACATCCGTTATGATTGACAGTATAATGTTACAGAGGAAATGTTTAATGTAATTTTGAGACATTATGTTCTTCTTAATACGAATAATATCGATAAATCAAAACTGTAAACATTAATAATTATAAAACCGACGAAGTGTGTATCGGAACACTTTGAAAGCAGGGTTCTGCAGTCACTTCGAATATTATGCGATTTGAAAACTTTTACAGTCAGTAACTTAGTCATTGCAATAATTACCGGATATAATTATTAAAATTTCATAACGTAATTTTTGACCAGAAGTTTTTGAACTAAGAGCATTTTACGTCTTAAATGGAGGTACATATTAAGAAGAATAGGACTCTTTGAAATTTTCTCCTATATTCGAGTATATCTAATGGTTCAGAAGCTTAGGGAAAACTCTATTTGAGGGTAAGAAGGTCGCGCTGGTAGGTCAATGGTAGTTTGACTTACCAAGCATAAAAAACCTATTTTGCTCCGTTGCTGATATAAATTAGGACAAAACTACAAAAATTTTGTAATATTAGGTGTTTAAAAGTCGTCAAAATATACGACCTTATAGTAGTTTAAGATATTATGAAACATAAAACATCCACACAATTGATATAAATGCAAAAGTGAGTTTATTTCTTCTTCCTTCACGTGATGGACAGTCAGAATGACTTGATTTTTGGTACCGAGATAGGAAATGTGCTACTTTTATCGCAGTCTTTCAAGTAAATTAGGTAAATTTTGAAGTCCATACGGAAGAAGTCAGCTAGCAATAATGTAATAAGTCGATGCTATAATGGCTATAGACAAGTCTTGAATCAGTGCGTCCTACCCGTGCCGGAGACGATCCACAAATTTAAAGTCGCTCAACGGGCTATGGAATGGGCTATGCTCGGAGTCTCTCTGATGGATCGCATTCGAATCGAAGTGATCCGTCAGAGAATCAAAGTCAAACCGACATAGCTCAACGTATTAGCAAGCTGAAGTGGCAGTGGGCTGGTCATATTTGCCGAAGGACCGAATCCTTGAGAGGAGACGTCTCGGCAAACGTAGTGTAGGATTTCCCCTGGCTAGGTGGAAATATGACTTGCGTAGGGTAGCCAGACGTGAATGGATTAGGAGAGCAGAGGACCGAATTGAGTGGCACACGTTGGGAGGCCGGCTGTGATGATGATGAATGTAATAGGCATTTTTTGAAAGGCTACTAACGGCTACTTTCCTATTACCTACATTAACGATGCAGTAATTATATTTAAGGTCAATGTATGTGCATGACCTAAATTAAATATAATAAAATCAGACAATAAAAATGACATATCTAAGTTATGTTATTGATGAAGTAAAAGCTTATGTTTAACACCCTTATCGGGCAAGGTCAACTAGAACAGCGATAAGCTCATTTTGCATTTATTATAGGAGATGTTTAATATTAATTTTATAACAACGTTTCTCTTGCAACCTGCAACAATGTATTGCAAGGTTTTCAAGTTGTTGTGATAAATGCGTTTCGGTTTATTTATAAACTTATAAATAACAACGTCGCGCCTCGCTCAATATAATACTTCTCATCAGAAAAATCGAACCACCTTGAAAGTTTATGTTTTGTAAGGATTATCAGAAAAACCTATGAAAATTTAATTTAAATTTAGTACATTATCATTAGGATTTGAAAACCTTATATTATTTGACATATATTCCTAAATATATAAATTTTTCTTATAATCCTTACATAACATAAACTTGCAAGGTGTTTCGATTTTTCTGATGAGAAAAATAATATGTGGAAAAGAGGAGGCCTTTGCCCTACAATGGAGATGACCTTTAGGATTAGTCAAATGGACACGAAAAATTATATTTGAATGAAAATGACGTAATTATGGTAAAGATTATAAGTACAGTTAAAGGAAATATTACGTGTTTGATGTAAACATGAAATTATAACATACATTTAACACTAAACCTGCAGTTATGATTAATATAAATAGAATATAGAGGTAAATAAAATAATTTTTTGTGACGAAAAAAGAAAAGGTTTGTATCACTGTTTCAAAATTTTCTGCTGACGCAAATTTAGTATATTCATTGAAATTATTTTTTTGAGTACACGTACGCACTATTTGTTATACACATATTCTTGGTTGTGTCTATGCATTTAGTATCAACCTGAATCATATAACTTTTGAAGGCATTACAGTTAATAAGCCATTTAGATCTAGATTAGGCAAGCAATATAAAAGAGGCATTACTTGTAAGTAAGAAAAAACTTGGTCTTAAACCTGACTTCTAAGTTAGGTAGTGTGATTGTGTAAGGTATTTCACACCTTACCGATTGTTTCATTCCAACTAAGGTGTAGAATAGACGAGCCAACCTTGTCCCGTGGAGCCAATGACATCATTTTACAAATGAACGTTGTAACCACTGCCGTTATTCACCGAGCTAATATTAAAGCCATATATCTTGCTTTTAATGGTTTTTAGAATACTAGACGACTATTTGTAGTTGTTCAATTTGTAATGTCACCTCTGGTTGTTTTAAACGGGACAGGTGTAATTAGGATGATGAATTAGACACAATTACGTTTTGGGGGTGTCTGATGTAAGTTGAGGTGTTAAGTAGAAGTGTGAAGCATTTACAAAAGTATTAGTATCTCTCTCAAAAAAGTTACAAATGCTTTATGAGGTAGTCAAACTCATGAATTCAACCGTGTTTTCGTTATATTTTGTCTAGGATACTTTTAATGATTTTATTTGAACCCCAAATACTGGATCCTCTCATGGAAAAGCTGACGTACTGATTTATCTTACTTACCGACTTGCTGTCACTTTCCATTCGGAGAAAAAATTCAAAGTCTAAGGCGTATAAAATAGAAATAACATCACCAGACTATCGACGGCACAAAATACAACAAACCCTAAATTCAAAAATAGAACCCGATATCTGTAGGATGCTGTTTAGCACTACCTTTCCTGCACCTAACCTTGGAGAATAATGCAGGTGCAATAAAATGATTAATCAGCTGTCTAGTATTAAAATGGATATTGGGTAAGCTACAGAGAAAGGGCGTGTGTCGGAGACAGGCCCTTCCTTGTTGTAATGCTCTGAGCAACCCGTTGATTACGTGAGGTTACGTGCCAAACATGTGTGCCCGATGTATGTAGGTAACTTATAATGCAGCGAGGTGAACGTACGAAAGAACAGAAGTGTTTACATTTCTGTGATCTTTGCGATTTGCTTTAGTTGCGTAAGGATTCGTATGGACGGGAAACGGTAGCGTTCTCTTTACTTTTGTTTTATTTCGTATTTCATTCCAGATAAGATTAGATAAATGATCTCGTGCAATTTGTACGTGGTCATTTTAGGAACTAAATTTAAGAAAATACATTAAATCTTATTATTTAGGCTCCGACGTTTAAAATCTAGATTTGTACAGTAGCGCCGCTTTTCGTCGGCAGACTTCCGTGTATATATTTTGTGTTTTCTTGCAGTAATAACAATTACTATAAGATTTTGTATTATGCAAAGCACAATGTTGAACATATTCCTATTCCTATAGCCGGCGGTGACTACTACTCACTTTGTTATTCATGTGATTAATCGCATTAAATTCAGAATTCAAATAATATTTTAAAATTTTTGTATAGAGACGTGTGACCAATGAGTGAGAGATAAAAATATGATTTTACCCTTCACCTACTCGGAAAGTATATATTTACTTGTTTGAAAACGAGGTGGAGTATGTCATTACTGTCGTTGAAATATGCGGGCAGAAAAAGTATATGGAAATGCATTGTTAACGCGCTGAGCGGTAGGAAACATTATGTGAAAATCAATTATCAACAAAATGCCAAAATAAAAAAAAATATGACCAAATTCGCTAAATGATACTAGCCACTACATTTTCCCTGCATGATTTTAAAATGCGCGTGAGCCACCATCTTTTGTTTAATGGGAAATGACAATATACAAAAAATTAATAGCTACTCAAATTGGCACTAGGAGTGATAGTGAAGATTTGTTGATGCCTGTTTTCCTCGTAAGTGTAGTCAAAAAAAGTACTCCTCCTCCCAATACAAACTCGTTCGTAATTGGTCATTTTCTTCCCTCGGTGAACAATGTATTTATTGACGTCATCGAGATATCAGTATTTTTATATGTGATTCTTAAAAGTGTACTAGGACTCCCTACAGTTAGAGCCTATAATAGATTCTACAGAATGGTCACGTCACCACCATTGGGTAACTCGACCACGGGCGAGTGGGTCGGACGAATTTGCATTACAAGTCCTGACTAATGCTGTACTTTGTTATTTGACACATTGTCAAGGCACCGAGCCAAGGAGACAAGCAATTATACCGCTTCCTCGCGTTAAGCACGCGCATTGAATGCCACACAAGCTCACATCAGTCTTATTGTAACGGGTTTACGTTTATTCTCCTTTGTATCAATAGATATATCGAGGAGAGACCTGAAGAGTGAATACATTAATGCTGGAATGTCGTCGAGAAAACAATGCATTCGTTATTATTTGCGATAAGCAGTTACATGAACAATAAACATCTTCATCATGGAAACTAGTTGAAATGTTGTATCTTGCGCTTGTATCTGTATATTTCAGTTTACAATACCCTTGGAATGCCTTCAAGTGATCCTATTGTAATGCCGTGATCACACGGATCTTTATACGTATTATTGAATAAATATTGCTTAATATTAATAGTTGTCAGGATTTTTGTGTGTGATGTGTTTGCATTTGGCCTTCATCTCACCTTCAATGGATTGTATCGCTCACATAGATTTGCATTTAATTTGATTTTAGATGTTAAAGCATGCTTCTATTTCCAAGCAAAGACCTCGTTTTACTTGTGTCTTTAATTTCTTTCATTGTGCTATTTTCGTTTATGATTTTTGTATTGTTTTACACTTGTCACTTAACACCGGTTCCATTATTAGTTTTCAAAATCATTTCACTAATTTATCACAAAAATAGAAATAACGTAAACACAGAATTCAGATTTGGTAAATTAATGATTTTTTCAAGTACTATAGTATGATTTAAAAGCGACTGTACATTGCCTATTACAGATGTAAACGATAAGCATTGATATCCAGGAAAATTTATGAGTTGTAAAAGCACTGAGCTCGCAGCAAAAAAATGGCCAAGTGTGAGTCAGACTTGCGCACCAAAGGTTTCAAACCATAGAAAGAAATTGCTATATTATTTACCTCGATTTAAAATTCATTTTCCGACTGCATAATAACGTCATGTTCAGGTTTTACTGAAATGTTAAACAAACACTTTCGTAATATTTTGACGTCTTGTCAGATAAGAATGCATTATTTTACGAATAATTATTTCACATGAAGCATCACCTATACCAAATTTCAAGTCAATAGGTATATTAGGTATTCTGTGATGGACGGATAGACAGACAACAGAATGAATTTATACAGTTTTTTTCTTTTCTTTGGACGTTCGGAACCCTAAAAAACATATTGCAACAACGAAGCAAAAACACGGCTGCGTTCTTGATTTATTGCTAAGTCTCGTCGGTTGAAGGAATGCCGTACAAGTCGATTTATGACAAATTCCCCCTTACATTTAGGGAAATCATACTCTTAAATTGGAAATAAACAGCGTCTAGCGCATGTAATTCGATTTATTACATCTTGTCGCACCAATGACGTTCGACTTCAAGCTGCGAGGCAAGTTGCTAGCACGCATAATTTGATACTGGATTCCTGCAATTAAACTAACAAATTTTAGTAATCTACATACATACCATGATAATGGTTGTTGCGTGTGATTATAATTGTCGATTCATATTACTGCCTAATGATACGCCTCGTACCTTGGCCTTTTTCATATGAAGCAGAAGATCAGGTATTCTTGTTTGATACTATGATATCATCCTATATACGTCCCCACTGCAGGGGCTCAGGCCTATTCTCATACAGAGAGTGTATGGGCCATAGTCCACCACGCAGGCCTAGTGTGGATTGGTAGACTTCACACACACCTTTGAATTTCTTCTCAGGTGTGTACAGGTTATCTCACGACGTTTTCCTTCACCGTTAAGCAATCGGATAATGTACTTGAATTGAAAAACAACTCATTGTTACACGGCTGTATTCGAACCCAGAACCCTCAGATTGAAAGTCCGCGCCTTATCCACTGCGCAGACGCCACATGATACACTCGTACCGCAGGATAATTTGTTATTTTTCATCATAGTAATATGAATCCAGCGACTCCCCGATACTTTAACTAGGTCTTCGGTACATCTAGTAAAGAGACGGCCACTTGCTCATTGACTCGTCGAGCTATATCAGTGACTTTAGTTCATCTACAGATTTCCTCATTCCGGATTTTATCTCGTAGAGAAATTTGGAGCATAGCTCGTTCCATAGCTTGTGACTTTGAGCTTGTTTATACGCCATTTGTTATTAAAGGAAGGGCCCACGCCATTTCCGATGTCCTCCCGGTATCGGGGCAAGACAGCCAGAGCCCTTATTCGGAGTGTCTCCGGCCATACTAGGAATAATGTAAATCACCACTTTCGTATCGTTAAATTCCAGTGAAATCGCCTCATAAAGAGCCTGTATGCCGATAGCTCATAATAATATTCCGTAATAGCAACTGACTAAAAAATAAAGTCATTGAGACTGCACTCTTGAAAATTTGGTATAAATTACAATTTGTTTATTTACTAAAAGAAAAGGGTTCTTGACAGATAGATAGACAGACGCACGGTTAGCAAAGTCTTAGTGATCCTATAAGGTTTCGTTTTTTTTCCTTTTGAGGCAAGGAACCTTAAACAAGAAGGTCGAATACTATTGTTTTATTATTGGTATTTGGCTCATCAAACTAGTTGTAAGCCCAATCGAAGCTGCGAAAATGTTTCCCAAGTTGCTTCGTTTATACTTCAATAAACTGTATAACAAACTGAATCACTCTTACAAGACGCTGACCGCGTCTTACCAAATTTTCGAAGCACGTGATCTAGTAATTGTTTGCTTAACAATTGACTTAACAACCGTTTCAGGTTGAAGTTCATTGCTTTATAGTGTAGGCGTAGACTAAAGCCATGAGCGAAGCGATTTTGACGCTTAGCGACATAGTATAAATTGTCAAACCAAAGTTTATTGACAGGTTTTAGATAAAATATGTTCTAAAATACTGTTCAATATAGTTAGGTAGTATAAATATAGTTTAAAGTTTATTGTCATAATTAATTTCATAACTGTACATGCGCCTCCCATAGATCGCCGCGTTGTACTTTCCATGATTTATCATAATAATCTCGCTTGGCAGGCGGCTTGGTCATCGCAGTAAGTTGTTTGTTGGTAGATGTTGCTGACAATCTTCTGAATAGTTTTTCCCTTAGTCGCCTATTACGTTAATTCTTCAAACGTAATCTACTTTATCATAAATCAAATAGTTACATATTTTTAATTGAATCGGCAGTATTATATATCTCAATTATGTCACAAATAAATTTGTCCACAAGTAAATCATAATGTACAAAAGTCATATCAAAAGGTGAAACCGAATTTGCCAATAAATCTTATAAGATGTTTCACTTCGAAGAATATTTCGCTTCGCTCTTTACTATGGCCACTACCGCGACAAATACCGGATCGAAAGATCTTATGATCCGATGCGATGTGCAATTGTTATTTTTTTAAAACGTAACAATGTTAAGTAAATATTTCTTCGTAGAAAATTATGATATGCGTGAAATACAGGCTAATGTCTCAATATTAAGTTTTCGCTCAGGTACTTTGGATTTGGGTCTTTAGATTTAGGAGATGTCAAATAGAGCCACCGCATGTGTTCCTGAAGGTTAAGGGCAGAATAACCCGACTGTGCACTAGATACATCATTGCCAAGCGCGGTGAGTATGGCAAAAAAGTCTGGTTAAAGAGAAAAAGACTAGCGATTTGAATGGAAAAGTTCATTGAGGAATTCTTCGTGCCACAGCAATTTCCTCCAGTAACAGATAGTTAAATGTTCAGACGTAATACATAATTGTCACTATATGAGCAACTTGAGATATTACATAACGAATACTCTTTATTGCTCTATCGTGTCAATTATTTATCGATATTTGTGTAAAAGCTACGCAACCAAACAATTTTGTAACTGGGTACTAGGAAGTACGTTCATTGCTTAGACTAAATGAAAACTGAAAGAACGCAGACACAACCGATGCTGACAATTTTGTAAAGTTATATTAAACTGGTTATGTGGACAATGGAACAATCACGCTGAGTTGCCAGAAAGTATATGTCTTGACTGCTAGCTTCGACATTATATCATTGGATTTGTCAAGGAAGTAAAGTTAGACATGTCTTTTGACGTCACATTCAATATCTAGTTAGTCCAGTTGGTAGGTAAATCAAAATTGCAACTCAAAAATTATTATACTAATTCCCATTGTATTTTTCAATTGACTTCAAAAGGACTTCTCAATTCAAATTTCTATGTGTATTAAAAAATGAATCATTTCGTTATCCGTCTGTCAATACCCTTTTTGTGAGAAACTCGTGGAGGTATCAAATAATCTTAGTCCCTTTGATCTATGAAAAAGTCAAACTTTTAAGTAAACGAAATGAAAAAGATGTGACCGTTTATGTTGCTCATTTGGACCATTTCTCTTGAAAAGCCATCAAAACCTGTAGGGTTCTTCCCATTGATCTAGAATCCAGAAATTTGGCAAGAAACAAGGTCTTACAGCACAAGTATAGGAATAAATATGAAAAGTATGATGTTTTAACTATGAAACGTTAAAATCGCCGCTTCAAGGTACCAGTAACACAATTATATAATGCTAACAAACATTGCTCGTTGATTCCTTCAGGCGCTCATATTATTTATGATTTTCAGTTTGTTAATTATTCGTATTCTGTACGAAACCTTCGGTGCACTAGTATGACACGCACTTGGACGTTTTTTTAAATGTTATATTGTTCATATCATAGTCGGTTCTGAAGCGATTCTAAAAATGGCTTTAAATATATATGTAAATATATTGAATTGTCTTAATATATCAAATCTAGTCCCATTCAAATATGCTCTCAATTGGTGGTGTTGACGACGCCGAACTTCTTGGTTTAACATTCTATTTTGTCTTTGAAGCTTTTATTTTTTTGTTTTTTACGTTTCGTTTTGTTTTTATGTAGTACATAGATGGAACCCAAAATGGTTGTTTAATTTTATCTTTTATCGCATGTAAATAAAAGGTGCGATATTGTTAGTTTTGTATGATTAACTTTTGATATCTATACTAATAGCATTAATGATAAAGTGAGTGTTTTTACGCTGTTTGTCCTTCCTTCACATTGTAACGGAGAGTCTTAATGACGTATGTTTTGTTGATGGATAGTAATTGACAATAAAGTAATTACCATAGATGCATACCTTGTAGATAATCATAATGACTTTGGTATTTATGCAACTTGTTATGTAAATGAATCAACTATCTTTCAACAACAGATCTGCCCGCAACTTGTGTGACACAAATGTGTGTCATCCGAAACCATGAGGTGTTACAAAATGGATCACAGAACTGGCTCCGTTATCATCTAGCTAGTAGCATTTGTTGTTGAAATGTCAAGCTCTATTTACCTAGTGCATTGTGATGTGTGAGCAAGATTGTCTACGCGTTCACCTTTCTTCCTTCGCCGGTTTCGTAATAATACAGCCATGAGCCAATGTTATTAATGTACATTACTTGTAAATAATGACGCCTATAAACATCGTTAAGGCACTTACTGATAATTTAAGGTATTAAAGAAACTTTTTCATTGAATGAATCATTAATTCAAAACCCAGTGACTTTCAGATTATTGCTCAAAAAGTCTGTAATTGCGGCAATTTGCCACCTGGTGATATCCTTAATGTTGCCAAAAGAAACCAGCCAACCGCAGAGGTATTTAATTTTGTGAATTTATAATGTACCTTCAGCAACGTTAAGCTGTATTTAAATATAGTGGCTGTTGTTTTTTGCGACGCAAAATTTAAATCAATAAATTTGTCTTTTGTTTCAGATAAAACATTCGCATGTCAAGGTAGTCCACTACGCTGTGAAGTTACAAACATGAGATTCTCGGCCCGATTACAGGTAAATGTTTAAAATATGTAATGAGGTGGAAGAAACAACAAAGTCACTATAAACTGTAGCATGTCACCATGGAGCTTATTATTTGTAATATATATTTTTAAATGTTTTATTTGCTTCGGTATGCGTGTGCGAGCATTAATGAGAAGCGGGAACCAACCTGTATGTACAATCGTAAATGGCCACAGCTGCGTCAGAAGTTGGGCTCGACAACGTACTTTGCGCAATACCAACATCTATTTTGTGCCTGAAAAGGCGTCAAAAGAAAAATTATAGTAGACTGGGAGCAGCGTATAGCAACATATCATTAATATTTTACTGCGAACACAATTCCTGGCTATTATTAGCAAATCACCCATACATGGATGACCATCATGGAAATATATGTTGGTTGAAGACTAACTTATGTCCAGCGGTGGGCGTATACAGATCTTAGTGAATGAAACACGAATAAGTTGTATAAGTGGAAATATAGTTGCCAATTCTCAGATAATCAGAGAATTCCACTACACAATTCTATAGGTTCATAATAATTTTGGTGCACGCCTATATCTTTTACCGCCCTTGGGTAACACGCTGCCGTTTCGCCTGTTGCTAAACGTTAAACCGTAACGCATTAGATAAAACAAAACAATTCCAAGTCACTTAGATACGTTAATAAATCGCAGAGATGTTCAGATAAATGCTGCTCGCATACGTTTTAAAAGCGTTTGAAATTCAAATGGATTACAAAATTGTATGTGCTAACAATATATAAACAATGGTGAACCGTAACATGGACTGCAACTTACAAACTAATAGATAAAAAGTGCAAAACTAGCACTTATTTGTATGTAAGATGCTAACGTGGGAAAGAGACAACTGCCTCAAGGTTAGTACGTTTGATCTTGATTGGATTTTTTAAATTAATTATAAATCAGTCGACGGAAAACGGGCGGTTTTGTCGGGCTGGGAATGTGCTTTCGTAACATATTCAAGGGGACTATTATCTCGTTTGTTTTGTTGCAAAACGTAATGTGTCAGTTCCTCTGATTAAATTTTTATGGGTGGTCCCTCCTATTTTCGTGTAATCTGCTAATTGGTTTCCCGGCAGTAAAGTGAAAATTATGTATGTAAAAGGAACTTACGATAGAGTTATGAGAGCTACGAGTATTGAATGGACATGGAAATGAAACTCAAAGTACTTTATACCAAATACTATTAAATATGCACTTGTTTATTGACTTCTTTCATATTAAAGTATTGAAATTGACATCAATATGACAAAACGCTCAGATACTCACATATTTTTAATAATTATCGCACCTATGACGGATCTTCTGAAACCCACCGTTGTCTTTGTATGCTGCACCAACATGATGACATATATACACGGTTGGCTAGTTTTTAATATGTACTTCTCCTTAATTTTCTAATATATATTAAGTAACACGTAAAGTTAAATTAGTAAGTGCCAAATAAACTTTTCTTTCTTTCCTTATAAAAGTGAATTAGTTTATTGGTATTATTATACATCTGGAAAGTAGATATGTTAAACCTATACCTGTCACATCTTTTGAATTAATATTTAAAATACACAAAGTGTATTCACAAATTCCTGACAACGTGAAATATGCGGACTTTGATAATTATAAATGCAAAGTATCCTTGTCATCAAGCTATGCGATTCACGGTCAAACTAAAACCATGTTTTGTCATAAAAATTTGGATAATTAATCCACTAGCACATGTGCAGTTGTGTGAAAACCAAATACCCTTCCATCTTGCCTAAAGAGATGTACTAATGAGAACCTATCAAGGCAAATCGAACGAGCGCAAATACGATGCGTACATCATGGATAGCTTAGGAGTTCCCATGGCTACCTTCTTTAGCATTAGATTACTTCGATGATACCATAACATTGCATTGTCACCGAACTTACATAATCTTTGACACAAAATTTCAGTTCAATTGGTTGGGCGGTAATGCTTCACAATTTAGTTGCAAAAATGTCAATAATCTAGTAAAAATTGCATTTTCAAGTACATTATATTGTTAGAAATAAGAGTACGCTCATTGTGTCTTATAATGTGAGCAACATGTGTACGAGATTACTCGTGAATTCGTAAGGGGTTTACATGACGATTTTTATCTTTATCATGTCGCAATCAGTTTCTCCGTCCTACAGTTTGTAAGGTAAACCATTGTCATCAAAATTCTAAGGTACCATATTATGGACTATTTACACTTAGGTAAAACAAAACTGTTTCATATAAAATGTATTTTCCATCTATAAAAAGAAAATAGCTGATTTGGTACAAACATTATACAAAATACATCATAAAATTGCCATCTCAACCAATGAAGAACAATAACGCAAAACTTCATCTTGAATTACAATTATCATTTATATTTTCAACCGACTTCAAAAAAGCAGGAGGTTCTTAATTCGACGCGTATTTTTTTTTTGTGTGTTACGCGATAAATCCGCCAATAGTAAACCAATTTTTATAATTCTTTTTTTGTTTAGTAGAGCAAACGAGCATACTTCAGGGGTGTATTTTATCAAAATCGATTGATTGCTCTCAGAGAAATGTTTTATGGCAATTGAAGTCGGTTTTTAGTACTTTTTGAACGCGTTAATTATGTTGTAAGTTGATGGAATTTTGTTTGTTAGGAGGGGCTTTTGCTTTTTCATCGTAAAAGTGTAATAACAAATCATTTACCGGTATGATATTTTGGTCCTAATTATTTTAACTAACTGTAAAATATGGTGTAAATTATTATCAATGAAACTGTTATTTTTTATTCGCTTTATCATAACTACTGTGCTGAATTACGACCGACAACTGCTAGAAGGATAGGACGTGGTTACAAAATTAAATAGTAATTGATGTCTGCGGGTACATAATTTTGGCGTGACTAATAACATAAGAATAAGGATGTTTCCATCGTGGATGGTTTGGTTAGTCGTTAGAAAGATACGTAAATTGTACCTCGGTACAGTGAGGTATTTTTTTAAAGAATACTTGTAACAAGGTTTATATCAATGGAGCCTAAATTGAATCTCGGGCGAATAAAATGAAGTTTTTAGGTAAAAAGTTAAGTGACAAACATCATATACGCTTTCGTGGTGATTTGTAGTAAACACTGGAGTAGTAGGCGAGTTAGTAATCTCATTGTGATGTATTAGTTACGCAGGTGCGCACTGCAGCCTGTTGAGGTATTGTTGCTTTTATTCTAAAGCTGCAACAAAGCTTTTAATCACATATGTGGCTTTATATCAGAAGTCCCGGGTTCGATACCCAGTGGGGATAGCTATAAGTTGTTTGGTTGGATATTTTTGGTTGATGTTAGGACATCCGTTTTGTTTCCATGTACTATGTTATAAAAACTATAGTATATTGTAAAAGCGTGGGCTGAAAAGCAGGTCTGTCGGCGGCTTGCCAACGGTAGAACTGAGCCCATCGGCCGTTTTGTTCCGATAGTTTTTAGTAAGATCTACCTATTGTATACCGTGAAACAAGGAGAAACAAATAAAAGTATTTTTATTTTATGTTTAGCTACCTTCATACAACGCAAGTCGGCCTCCAAGCGGCAGTGTTAAAAACACATTGTGTTTTGATATAAAAAGTAGCTAAACTAGCGTCTCGATAGCTCGAGGCTTCTGGGTGTGAACGCATTCATCCTTCCATACAAAAATCTTACCACTTACCATCATGTCAGGTAAAGGTAAAACGCTAAGTCGAGATAGACATGCAAGCTTACACACACACACCCTCTCTATGTAAGTAGCAAGTGCCTGCATCTACACGTACATAATTATTTATTTTATTGTGATCCAGTTGCTGACTTGCCTGATGGTGTACGCTTCTAGCGCACACGCGATCATGGTAAAGTTCGGCACGAAGGGTGGGCCCATCGAGCCGCCGCCGCCGGAGCCTGCGCTGCCGCCGCCGCAGCCCTACCGTGCTCCCGCGCCCGTCTGGGAGGAACGAGCCAACGACTCACCCGACCCCAATGCTCAATGGTAACACTTAGAAAATTAAAACTCAAACTTTGTTGTTTTTAGAACAGATTTTTCGTCTCAACAATTATTATAAATGCAAAAGTAACTGTATGTATGTCTGATTTAGATCGAAACGATCCTAGTTTTTTATTCACACGTAGACAAAGATATCGAAATTGACACCAGCTCTACGAATAAATTTTAAGCACCAGCTACAATTCTATCCTGATAAAAATTCCCGGTTAGTATAATTATAAATATAAAATAATGATACTCGTAGCTGAACGTAGAACAGGCCACGGGTAAAATCTGGTAGAAAACTGGAACAAAATACGAGTATGTTCACCTCGAGATTTTCATCCTGCTTGGCAAGTGACGATAAGTCCTCAAAAATGATACTTTTCTGTTTCCCATTTAGTTTGTTTTATTTAGGTGTCAATATTTAGTCATCATTGTCATCATCAATAGCCCATCTTATGTCCCCACTGCAGGGGCTCAGGCCTACTCTCTTACAGAGAGTGTATGGGCAATAGTCCACCACGCGGGCCCAGTGCGGATTCGTAGACTTCACATACACCTTTGAATTTCTTCTCAGGAGTGTGCAGGTTTCCTCACGATGGTTTCTTTCATTGAAAAACCAATACCAATGATTTTTTCATTCGTACATAAATTCCAAATAGTAAATTGGAACTCATTGACACGAGCGGAACGAACTCAGACCTCGATTGTTCAAGGACTGACGCTCTACCCAACTGAGCTACCATCCACTTTAGTATTATGTGTTACAGTTTAAATAGGTAAATCGTTGCAATACTAACAAAGTTGAAAACGCAGTACCAATCATGCCAATTACATCTTGTGTCTAACAAATATTCACAAATGTAACATAAGTTTTCCTGCAAATTAAATAAATATGAATAGAGAAGTTGGCTATTAGGCGAGTATTTAAGCGCTGTACTTTAAAAAATGTAAAATAGATTAGACTTTTGGCCTTCATCTCACTTGATAGTCAGTGACGGTAAGGTTCTTGTATGGAAAGAGTGGTAATATAGTGGTAGCTAGCAAGGCGGACGTAGAAAATTCCTTATCTCAGATAGGAATAGAACCGTTGGGAATCAAACCTCGGGGACTTCTGAGTCTGAATGTGTAGCCATTAAGATACATAAAATCGTGTTAGTAACCCAAACATAGATTGCTTCCAACTATGCCAAAAACCTCGTATTCCGTACACCCGGGAATCGAACTTGCTACCTGGTATCTGTATTACCATTCAAATCAATCATATAACCATTATAGCCTGAAGGCGGTGTTCAGTTCGATCATGTAGACGGTTTCCTAGTAATTACTTTACTGATATTGGTTTTTAATGTTCGACCCCAATAGCCCATGGTAAATACTAGTTGAACATAATTTAAACAGGGAAGTTATTGATTGAGTGGTAAAGTTGATTGAAATACATCAATATTAATTAATAGGTATATTACAAGTTTCCGATTACAAGTAAAAAAATAAAACAAAATACTTTTGCAGTAAGTTGAGCATAGTCTATTTGAGTTTTGGTATTTTTGAGTTTTTTGTCGTTGAAATATCTACTGCATTAGATTGGTAATATATGTTTAGTTTAATAACCGTTCGTTATTTCAGTTTCTGTATTATTCATTTTAATTCAATAATAATTTATAATATTTTGATATTCCATTTTTCTTCGCAATATTATTTCGTTAAGACAGACAATACCTTTTGTTCATTTAAAAAAAAATCTCGCTTTTAAATCAATTCAATTTCAAAACATAAGCATACATGAAGGCACTATTGCTAGGATTGTCTAAGAAATTTCAAATTACAAACAAAACTTACTACGTACTCTGATCCTGTATCCATAACCACTTTCATATACGCGTTATATGGGGAAGCAAATCCTTTAAAAAACTGAATGAGGTCAAATCTATGAAAAGGATGTTGTGTTACTTCCATGAATACATATTCATCGTTTGAGAAAGGCCTATTGACATTTTGATCGTAATTATTACATTAAATTCTATTTACATTAGGTAGATGTGACCTCTTTCATAGACAAACACAGCCGGCATTTTTGAAAAAGCGAATACAAAACGATAATTTATTTAAAAATTTACATACAAAATTTGGGAGTAATGACTGTTCCATATAGTCTAAATTCTAAATCGATGACCACTGAAACGATACCTTTATCCGCAGGCGACCCCAGCTCTTCGTACCGCAGCCGAGATACACACATGTGGCCTACAACTTGCCTACAACCCCGGAACCTATCAACAATGCTCAGAAATTCGCAAACTCCTACATACCGAGACACCAACCGGTTCAAATCCAGCCAATCACGAACTACTTCACACCGTCTCAAATACTCAGCTCTCAGTCACTTCCTGGCTACGGCATCAGGTACTTCGTGCCTGCGTACCTGAATGATCTTCAAGCTAGGAAGGATCAGTTGAGACAAGAAGATGCGAGACATAATGAAATTGAGACGAACGACATCGCTGGAGCGAGCTCTGACGCAGCTAGCGACGCCCAGTGGAAGTATGAGAAGGATACCAAGAGGACTATTAGACATACACTGGAAGTAAGTACTTTAAAAATAAAAATATTTGGCATGAAGCTATTTCAGCCAGAGCAGGGAAGCATTTAGAGATTGACCTAAGCCATGTTTATGTTTAAAACTGATGCAATAAAAGGCGGTAAGTACTGTGGCAAAATGGTTTATACATATATTTTTATATATTTATATATACACAATTTCATTAATTAAAAAATATCAAAAATGTTTATTTCATTCACAACCTAAATATAGATACAGTGCGAGGAGGCTCTCCTTTTAAGTATAGATTGTATAGATTGTATTAGGAGGCCCTACTCTCAATCTTTAGATCTCACAATCAGTAGATTTAGTTTGTTATGTATAAAATACTCATTCATTCAGCTAACTAAACCCAAGGCTTTGGCATTGGTATAAAAAATAATGTATAGACTGATTGGGAAAAACTGTACTACCTTCCCACGGAATACGCTACTGAAACCGTTATTGTTTCCATAATTAAAGTAATCATTTTTGCTTTACAGGCAAGCCCCTACCCTTACCAGTGGCCAGCGTACGTCCCTCCAAGACATCAGTAATTCCTATCATAGAAAACTTAATAAAATCATCACAGTTCTGTAAATACCACCTGAATGTAAACTTGTAAAGCAACAATACACTGTGATGTCGCTAGATAGTATTGTAGTTTAAGATAAAAGTGCCAGATGATAATATTTTTATGTCGTAAATTAAATCATTGTAGGTCTTGATAAATTGAGATAAATGGCGACTGCCATAAATAAAACTGAGCGTAACCAATACCTTAAAAGCTCATACAGTTTTAAAAACAAACGTGAATGAATGATGCATAATGCAATGTTTTAAGGTGATATAACGGCGGGGCTTAGATTATTGACGGTAAACAAAAGCCTGTCAGTTTATGCAATTCTTTTCAGTCACTAGCTTTCTGAAGAGGTTTCGTATTTGGGTCTATTGTGTATTCTATTGACACGTTGGCATAAGAGGAATATTAATTGACCGACAGACTATAGGATTATCATCCTATGATGGAAAATAAAACGATGACAGTTGCTGCAATTCTTTTCAATCAGTATCTTTTTGACGAGGTTTCGTATAAGCGTCTTTTGTGTTCCCTTTATGCGTTCACGTAAGAGAAAAATTAATCAGACGATATAATGTAGGAGTATTTTCAATTGATGGAGTTTAGACAGTTATAATTTAATTACAATGAAGGGTTCCACTGCAACTAAATGGCACTGTAAAACATTGTGGCACACTCAATGGCACTGTAAAACACAACAACAACACAAACACAAATACAGGCAAATGAAAATTTATATGCCTTTTATTATACAGTTCCGTTTATCGATTTATCGCTTCTTTTGATTTTTAAAAAATATGTCACGAAAAAAATTTTTTTTTTCAAGTACCTGATTTCTGAAAATGTTTTATGTTTAGCAATTTTGTGTAACAATGCCATAAAAATATAATTAACAATCAACTGACTGTAAAGTAATTAATATTTCAATGAACATATGATTGAATCTAAGCCTCTCCGTTATTTTATGTTTGACGCAATGCATTTCAAGAGAGTGTGAAGAATAAATTGTTGAAATAAAACGGTAGGCCTTCTTTACCTACTAAAATAGGTATTTCGAAGTGTGATATACTTCTTTAAATAATATTATGCACTATACAGTTCCTTTTGAATTCAGGAATTAAATTAAGACGCTAAAAAGTAATTATTATGTTCAAAATTTTAGGCATATCAAATAAGGTAAAGTTATGATAAATACATATGTCAGTTTCACTTGGTCATTAGAAAGGCATTAAGTTCTCTTAAAGTTGTGTGGCGAAAGATAAAGGATTAAAGAAACAATATGAGTCTAAATTGTATTGAAATTTATGGATATTTAAGCGTAAATAATCGGATTTTGTCAATTATGTGATTGTCGAAAGCGAGTTAATTTTACGTCGATATTTCACTGTCAAATCAGATGGTATCGCTTTTATTGTGTCGCCTTACCTTTGCATGAATATTGTCAAAAAGTGATCTTTTTAGATGAATAAATATTATAAACTTAATATCGCTATTGTCATTTATGGCAATTTTTTAAATTCAATTTTAATAATGTCTGTTGAGAGTCCGCATTTAAACAAAGAGTTTAGTGAAGAAGTTAACCAGTATGGTTACAAAACAGAGCTAGGCCGTTTTTTAATGAATATAAATGAAACAAACACACTAATATTAAAAACGTGAAACGTAATATGTTTGTTACCTGTTGGTGCCTCAACTGCACAACTTGGTATGGATCCGCCACTTTTTATTCTGGACTGTTAAATGGTTACCGTGACATAATTTTGGTAGTCTTCGCAGCCAAAGTCGCGGATAACATTATTACAGGTCATAACTGCGTCTGTTCCTGAGGTAAACTCACCCTCCCGTACCACTCCTGCAACTCAGGAACAGACTGAACTATGCGTTAGACCTGTAGTTTAAAATATATACGTATCAATAACATAGTTTACAAAATCTTACATTCTTTTACCACACATCTTTAAATCGAACAAATGAAAATAGAGAGAATAATAATGAAGCTAGTTTTAAACAAAACCCGTATTTCTTAATGACTAACTGTTTCAACTGTCCACTTAGCGTGACGTCTTTTTGTCCTACGGTCTATTGTAGGCACACTAATTTTCTAAAAATGAAACGTCATTAACTTTCTCTATCGACGGAAAACAAAGCTTTCTTGTTTTCATAATGAATACTTTAAGTATTGTCTCTTTGTTGTTCTTTCAGATACAGTTCCCATTGTAACGATAGGGTCATATCCTAGAACACATTATCGTCGATCTAATTTTACTTTTTCTTTACAATCTCTGAGAAGAACAATCCACATTATTGTTTCGTAATTTAGCTGTACGTATAATGCTTGTAAATATGTAAAATAAACAATTTTATAATATCTTTGTGTTTCATTTTTTTGAGTATTCGATTTACTTGTGTAATTAAAATGTACGTGTAAAAATATTTCTCCAAACTATTTTAAAAATTTAGCGTTCTGGAATTTACTTATTTTGTGTAGCATTTTTGTCACAAATTCATTTTAAATCTTCATCAACGAATATTAATTGATTTCAGGTCATAGAGACCATAGAGTTGCATGATATACTTGTAATTTTTTTTGGACTTATTCTTTTTTTACATAGTATAGATCAACGCTTGGCCACGATCTCACCTGATGGTAAGCGACGATGTGGCCTACGATGGTGCGCGTTGGTCTAGAAGGTGCCAGTTCACCCTCGACTTGAAGACATCCAAGTTATAGTTTTCAGGGAATACGGACGCGGGCAGCGCGTTCCACTCCCAGGCTGTACGCATGATAAAATTAGAAGCAAAGCGCTTAGTGTGGATTCTACCGATATCCTCTTTTAAATCTATTAGTAATACATCCGAAGTAAATTTGATGTAAAATTCATTTTCATTAATATTATTTGCTATACTGCAGCGGACGAACCGGTAAGGAAAGATTCCGAGACTAAAGTGCTCCCACAACCCTTCAAGGGTCTAATATCCTGTCTTAAAGAAAAGACTACAAAACAACACTAAACACTGATCATGTCTATAAGAATGTCGCCAAGCGATGGAGACCACTCCAGCGCTGTATATCGTTGCGGCTGTCACGCGCCTTTCTCAGTCTGAATAGAAAATCCCGCGAAGAATAGAAGGGGAGCTACAAAAGAGCTATAAAACGGCAACGATCCAAGACAATCCAGGATAACCCCAGGCAGGCAGGCATTAGGCACTACATGAAATTCTTGAAGAAAATTGGCTTTCTTTAATAGCCAGCTACACTTACACTCACGTACAATGGCTTAACTATGGCTGAGTAATATTTCATATCATACAGTAAATAATTGTATATATTCTACAGCAAGGATTCATATTTATTTTTAAAAAAAATATGAGAATCAAGCGTCACTATTCTCAATATGACTAAACAAAAGCTTATTAAGCTCAACGTTAGTGAACTTCTCGCAGAAATTACTTGTATTTCGTTATTAATCCCTTTTACTTCGTAATTACGTAGAAATGACCCGTAACTACAGGCTGGCTATAAACTCAGTAAATGCCAGATTAAACCAGCCAATGGTTGTTATGAAACTTTTGTACAAATGCGTTGCAGTTCCTTCTTAATTGCCCTTTTATTCAGACTCGAATTGTAGGGCAGGAACTAAGACTTAACTAATTTGTTTTAGGTAATAATAACTGCCTCCGTAGACTAGTGGCTACATGCTCGGACTCACAGCCTGTAGGTCCGAGTTAGATTCCCAGTGAGGGCACCTTTCGGTACCATGATATCCTGACTTACCACCAAGTTATCTAAGTCTGCCGCCAAACAGCAGTGTTATTAACACTGTTGTGATCCGGTATGGAAGGTAGCACAGCCAGCCGCCTCATAAGCTTTAGCCTTTTGGGTGAGTACGCATTCCATTTATAGCAACCAAGGCTTTATCGACACTTGCCATAAGGTGAGAAGAAAGTCAACTCCAACATTCAATAAAAAAAATAGTCCATTACCCATAGTTTTCAACCGACTTTAAAAAAGGAGGAGGTTCTCAATTCAACGCGTATGTTTTTAAGTATGTATGTTACGTGATAAATCCGCCAATAGTGAACCAATTTTGATAATTCTTTTTTTGTTGGTAGAAAATAATTCAGAGGTGGTCCCATTTAAATTTTATCGAAATTGATGGATCGCTCTTTGATAAAATCAACAAAAACCAAATATTCCTTTGAACGCGTTAATTATACTTCACAATTTCTTTTAGAATAAGATTATTTATTTAAAATGATTCTTAACAATTTTATTGCCAATTCATACATAAGCTAGGGCTTGAAAAAGTTTTATAACTATTTAACGTTTTCATGTTCAGCATTTGACACATATCATTTATGTAGAAAAATTATGAAGAACAAATATTTTTAACAAAAAAGTGTTGATACATAAAACCATCAACTGCCTATAAAAATTAATACAATACTGCTATAAGTTCAAAGTGCTCAGTTATTTTCATTCGTTATGTCGTTAAGCACAAATTGTGCGCCTTCAATAGTCCAGGAATTACGGTTTATTAACAGAATACTTGGAATTATTTGCGAGAGTGGTGATACTACTAAGTTGCATTAAAACGCAATGCTATGGTCATACGCTTAATTGGCCTACATTTCTTAAGTATTTAGAATCCCGTGATAAATTACACGTGGGAACACTGATTAGTGCTAATGATTAATCAGGTTTAAGATTTTTAATGTTTTTTAAATGACATCTAATGAAAATAAGTAAAATTCCTTAAGTTTAGTTAACACAAAATTAATCTATAATAATTTTCATTTTGGAAACCAAATGCTAAGTGTAATAATAAGAGTTCTCATTTCCCTAAAGCATTTGTAATACTATAGATCCGTCCTCAAAGTGAAGGAATATCGATCCGAATATCACGCCATCCCTACTCATAATGCAAGGGCTTATCGCAACTATCCGCACATTCTCCGATCTTTTCATCTCGAAGCGCCAGCCCTAAGAAGAAGTCGGGCCATAGCGGCCGCCCTAAGGCTAGTTGCTAGCGCAATCTAGTGCTCAGGTTTGTCCATTAGCTCCTGGAACATTTCCCATAGGGATATTCAATGGTATTTATACCGTTTATTTCTACTATTTTTAAAACACGCTTTTTAGCTACAGATAAAAGTTGAGCTAAGAGCATGCTTGTTAAATAATCTAGGACCAATCGATGTATCTAAATTACCCCTGGGTGTATATGTTTTAGGAGCACCAGATGTACTAACCGCTAAGTGCCTTCCACTTTTGTATTGACAATATTATTATGCAGGACTGAAAACACTAAATACATCGCTACATTTTTGGCTATTTCATTTCTCGTTCTGTATAACCGTTTATTTATTAGATGTCTGTCAAATTTTGTACATTTACATAGTATTTTGGTTATGGTAATTTTTTGGTAATGTTTTTGAATGTGTCTCATAAACCCAAACATTTAGTATGGCATGAGTCGTTATAGAAAAGAGTCTTAAATAGCCACGTTGAAATTTCCATGAGGAAACCTGCCACAATCACCCACGCTTGGCAGGCGGACTGGTAATCGCAGTAAAATGTTGTTGTCACATAATATATAGATGCCCCAGGCCCCCCCCCCCCCCACCCATATTTCCCGTTGGTCACCTTTTACGACACCCTCATGGGTATTTGGGGGAATCACAATAAAGCCGCGACCAAACGGCCAATATTTGCCAAAACTTGCGCTTTGTCCCAGAACTCAAAAATTGCGCGAGTAACTTGTCCAACTTGTTAAAAAACTGTCCGCGAGTATACTGTGCAATATTATACAAACACGTCCTTTTCGGACACCTATACACTACTACCAGTAATTCTTACTTGATGATTTACTTTATTACCATACCTACCAAGCCTACACAAATGTTCACTACCGAAAATACATTTAAACGATTGCTAGTGCTTCATTGCTTTCCGCACTGACAAGCATGTATGAATTGTCTCCAAAATACGATCATCAAAAATCAGAATTTTGGATATTTACTCACCCACTAACAGATTAAGAGGCTATGTTGGTAAGACCACGTGGCCGCATTTAAGGTTGCATTGTTTTGTAGCTGTCCCTATCCGAGCCCTATCCTACCCGAGCGCGTACGGTGAGACAGCATACACTTCGCGAAGTTATCCACCCGTTATTTGGATGTTTCGTAGTCCAAGGATCATTTGAAGGATACAGTATATTATGTAACCATTTTTTTAATACAGTATACAAATGAAATTTCAGATGTCGGTAGTTTTTCCAAACTGTTCTAAATTGATTAATACTCTTGTAAATCAGGTTCAAAGTTGGGGCTTTTTATTACCGTAAAATACAATTCTTGGACGCCCTGTAACTCTGGAAGTATATATTTAAATGAAAATCTGACTCACCACCGACACAGATATTTGTTTCTATATTGTGTCTTGAAAATTTCATAGATTTTCATAGCTTAATACTCAAAATATGACTGGACTACGTTTGTATGGGCGCTTTGACAACAGCGTACCCTCTTAACAGTGGGCACATCCATCAGACCTTTAGCAAGAGATTCATATAGTATTATCACAGCACATACAGTATTACTTACCAGTATCACTATAACAATTTAAACAATATGTAATGAAGAACTTTCTGTGTAGAGCAATAATATTTTTTTAAATTTTTTTATTTTATTCTTGTGTTGTCGAGTACTTGTTATTTGTTTAAAATGTATCTGTGACAAGGAGGGAGGGAGTTCCACTCAATAAATTAAACAGGCAAATTATCGGAATACATATTTACAATTTCCACTTGAAACGTTAATTCGAATGCCCTGCCCTATTTATTATGTAAATGTTGCTTGTATACCTTTATTCATAACGAATCCACAATCCGTTGAAAATTATTTGCGCCGATTTGATAAACAGACTATTGGTAAACTAATTTTGTGACACAATAATGATATAAAAGTACAATTTAATCACATTATACTATGATTTGTGAACGTATGCGTTTGTAATTGAATGAAAATTTACCGTCAAAATTATAAATAAAAAATCGCTATCATAACAAATACGACATAAATTTCTAAAAATCTACCTAATTTCTTTAAAAAAAGAAAAAAATTAGAAAATTATCACTGCTCATTTTACGATAGGTGACTGCGTTTAAAAAAAGTAATGAATGTCATGTTTAAGTGATAGTCACCAGGAAAGGTATATTTCGTATAAATATAAATTTGGGAAATTAAATTCCGGATTTCATTTAAAAATTGAAAAGGACCAATTATTAGTCGCTTTCATTTGCAACGAATTAGTTAAAAAATAGTTATTTCACACCCCCAAAATGCCATAGCTATGAAACTATCATAATTTATTATTTAATTTACAAAACGTTAACAAAATCACGCTTTGCAGCACATAAACAACAACTGAAGACTGATTTATGAAATGAAAATTAACATATGCCGGCCGGTACCATGTGAACAGTAAATGATTTCACGCATGAAATGTCACAGATCAATGAAGTTCGATAACATTGCTACAGACTTCCGGGCTGTTTTGTGAAAAATGTAGTGAAACTAGTTTTCATGTTGTTGCAATTAAAAACCTGTTCAGTTTTTACTGTAATTAATTTTTTGCAATGATTTGAAATCAAATCACGCGAAGGAAGAAGGAATTATCAAGTGCACATTGTTTATGAAACATCTTCGTGCAATTTCGTCTAATTCCCACGCATACTATAGAGTTGGATTCCGTCAAGCGTGAACTATTAGTCATTTTAGGACAAATTTTCTCATGTTACAATCAGTTTTTGATTAAGTGTACTTGTTTCGTGTATATAAACTCTATCTATCGTGTTATGGCGTCTTATCTCTCAGTGAAGCGAGAGCTTACGCCAGCCGAAATAGTGACGTATTCTTAGATTCACTTTCTCACGTTCACTTTCAACGAAAGTGCAAGTGATACTAACCTACCGTAATATGACGCGGATGACGTTGAAGTGACGTAGAACGTCACTTTCACGTCAGTTCTTTCAATGAAAGCAAGTGTGGATCGAAACTAAAACCGTATCACCTGCTGTAATACTTTCTTCTTTTTTACACTGACCGGACTATTTTGCCGTCTGGCCTACGATGATTCATGTGTCATTCAGTGCGTATTATCAGTTTTTAATGTCTACTAACCAATCGTTATCGATCAAGGAATTAAAAGATTCAATTTCATTTGCATAAGTCTCGCCAAACTGCCTTTCAAATGCAGTTTTCTTCACAGTTCAAAGACTCCGACGGATTTTCTTATTTGATGACTTAATCATATGTAAATAGGTAGCAGAACCATTAGTTGATGCCCTGAGTTTGTCAATTTGGAAGGTATGCCTTTCGCAATCTAGGTCGAGTTGTATTATTTACGATCAAAGAGCCATCAGTTAGAGCATGTTGATGATCACGAAGACCATCTAGTCAGCCGCTATATACAATAGAAAAGAGCACAAGGTCCGATGCGGCGAGCTGTCATTGGATAAGTTGCATAATTAGGCGACACACGGGACATAAAAGGACCGTTGATGGGCTTGAGAAGCAATAATTAATGCGAACGTCCGGCTAACACGTGCTAATTGCATACTAAATTGTTTATATCTTTTATCAAAGTCTTTTTATGTATGACTATAGATTTCAAGGTTGCTCTATCTAAACATCAACTGTGTATAAAAATAGTCCGAAATAAATTAAACGAAAAATATTATCATGAGGTATATTTTTAGGGTTTTGTACCCGTAGGGTAAAAACGGGACCCTATTACTGAGACGCCGCTGTCCAGTTGTCACCAGGCTGTATCTAATGAACCGTGATAGCAAGGCAGTGGAAACTTTCACAAATGATGTATTTAGGCTGCCGCTATAACAACAAGTACTAAACATTAGAATAAAACAAATATTTAAGGGGGCTTCCATACAATAAACATAATATTTCTTAACGGCAACAGGTAGCTGCTTGAAATGTACACAGAATATTTAATTATATACTAACTTTAAAAATAAATAATTAAACTAAAATAAACAAATATTTATGGGGGGCTTTAAGACATGATTTTTTGTTATAGATGATGGTAGGGTTCCCCTTTGCACGCGAGTCCGACTCTCACTTGACGGTTTTTTTTAATTTATAAAAGATAGATCAACGCTTGACCTCAATCTCACCTGATGTTAAGTGACGATGAGGTCGACGATGTTATGCGCGCTAGAAGGTGCCTATTTACTCTTCGTTTGTAGTTTTCGGGGAGCACGGAAACCGGTGACTGACCAGTTAGCACGACCCTGAGTGCAATTATTGTTTGTGATAATTGATAACTAATTGAAATCTACAATTAGACGTTGTCTAAAGGCCTATACCGGGCGCGGCTTCACCTTAATCATTTCTTCTTTAACAATTTATTGGTAGCTTTTTCCTTAGGTCTACATCAATATAATATGTGTATTTTTAAGACTTTTCATGAAGAAGCTTATTCAAGAGTAAGTTTGTTACTCTGTTTTATTTTCTTCCTAAGTATATAACTCCCATACTTCTAGGTTACTTGGTCGCAAGATTCCCAAGCTACGCAGCTTGTAACGCCTGCGCCCAAACCGGTTGCGGTCAAGCGAAGCAATGTTATATTTATAGCTTATTGCTTGTACTGCGACGTCTCTACAACCTTTACACCTTCGTGTAATGTTGTTTTATTAATGACTAAATATATTGCAAGGTTGTTTTGAAAAAACATTTGCCAGCTCGCATATACTCTTATTATCAGGTGTGCAAAGAAGTGCATTCAGTACTTTAGCTCTAGCTTACTAATTTACTCCATTTTTGCCACTTACAGTGTGAACAGAAAATTGATCCGCTGTACGTATAATTTTCTCAAACAATTCAAAGGTTTCGATCCTAACACGTTTTAGGTCAAATTCCTTTTTGATTCGTGTTTTGCTTGGTGAATAAAGCCAATGTCTAGCGTTGACTTCTGATCTTTACGAGTATCAAGTAGGCTTGGCTTGTTTACTATTGATTAATAAATAATATCCTATTAATCACAGATCTCTTTATTTTGGGTTGTACTTGTTAATAGGAGATACTAGTTCCTATATTAATTAAGAAAGAATACATGATATTGTAGATTTCAAGTTCACACTGGACACAGGTACGTAGAGTTGGGAAGGCAGGTTAAAAAGTGGTTGCTTTTTTTAGTTTTAAAATTATCTCATATTATTAATCTTTAACTCCCTAAAACAATTAGACTTAAGAATTCAATCTATAGACGATTCGGAGGCCTTTATAGTTTAAAAAAAACTTTGGCCATGTTTTTTGTCTTCACTTTTTTGTTGCGACTCTAGACTAGTTTCTTTCAGACTCTTAATATTGTTGGTAAGCGGCATAACTTTTATTGCGTCTTCAACAGATTTCATGTTCTCTTGGAGATCTTGTCTACTAATTTGCATTAACTAAAATTAGGTGAACAATTCTACAATTAAGCTCAAGTCCTTATATGTCTAAAGGATACATTTATGCGTTACATCAGTGTGTGGCAACGTAACAGATTGATCAAACGCTTGCAGCGACTGGTTTGATCGACAGCGACACGATAAACCACCGTTGCCTTCTAGTAGATGAGTCTGATATGCTTACAGGTACGTCGCAAGTCATACTCCCTTGAGAAATTTAGGCACGCCACCAAAGAAACGGAACCTCTTACCTTGTGTGTATTTTTAATCATTCAATTATTAAAATTAAGTTATTCCGTCCATGCCTCATTAGCTTGAGGCTGCTGGGTGCGCACGCTTACCATACAAACGGTCTTACCGTCACTTACCAGCAGACATCTAAAAAAATCCGTTTAGAATGTAACAAGATTAATAAGGTGCACCGAGTCCCGCAGGATCAAATCTTGACATAACCAATGTAGTAATTGAAAGAAAGAAAAAATTTATTTGCCAAGTACATAGTTTTATTACACGGTGTTTAGATCGTAATTTGTTCGATGTACTTAACCTGTGCACAGGTGTGAAAATATTATAAACATATCTAATAAGGAATTAGTATGTTTTAGTTTCATTTTGTAAGAATACTAGAATTTTCCAGCCATTTCACCCACGTGGACTTCATAAATTATCCCACAGGAACTACTTCAATCGAGATAAAAAGTTGCCTATGTCTTTAACCAGCTTTTCAAATATCCCTTTAAAAAAAATGAAGTCATTATGACTCTCCGGTACGACGTGAAAGAAGCACCAAACAAACTCACAAAAACACATTTATGACTTTCGTATACATTTTTAATTTTAGAGTATCCAAGCAAATATACTGACTGAACATCTTCAACAATTCAACGTCCTCGGCGGGTCTCGACAATTTACCAAACTCTCGGTCTATTTAGTAAGGAAGGACTTGCCTGGAAAACGTTTCCCAGTAAAGCGTTCATCACTCGAGATATCATCCAAAGCAACTTACAAGCAAGGAACAACTTAAAGCAAGGAGTAAACCAATACATGTAACTAGCTTATCCGCCATGCTCAGCATTTTGTAATAAACTGTGGTCTTTAGAGCTATTTTAAAACCAGCATGACATCTACAAGGCATTGATCTAAATAAATAACCAAAACAATTTTAATATTACTATGCAGTATTCAAATTAATGTCGGTAGCGGGAGCGATTGAATCTGTGGTTAAAGATATTTATTCTCAAAAGAAATAAAATTACATTTCACTTAATGAGAACTTAGAACTAGAGCAAATAGATTAACAGTAGATAATATTCTTAATATTAGTGGGTAGGTACATACACAAAAAAATAAACAAGACGCAAAATAAAACAGTCGGCGGGTATTAATTAGCGCGGGCATTGCATAGCAGCGGCTAGTTGAACATATATAACTAATGTTGACTTTGATTAGATTGTCCCTATATTTAAATCTTTTTTGTCCCGGCTTTAATGAAATTACTTTATCGTAACATAATAACAAGATGTTGACGTCATATATTATAAACAAAAGCCTTAGATTAAGTCTTAAAAAGTGTGTCATCACCACCTCAGGCCATGTTTCACTGAACACGTATGGGGAACTAGGTCAGACACGTTCGTTTGTTGTACACAAGGCACACGCAGCAAAAGTACACCAAAGGTCAGACACACGGCCGTCAATATGCAGCGCACGTTATCGTCAGGTATACGTGTGTGATTTTTGTTGATCTCACGAATTATTAGAAGGGGTGGAATCCGTAAATTCCTTACAAATCCGTGGTAAAAATATTATTTAAAGATGCAATAAAAATGAAATGAGCAAAGTTTTTTTACTTAGGATGCATTTGGAGTATCATCTTATATACACAATTTGTTTGCTGCCGTTTTATCTCATGTGATAACTATATTGTTCCTATCATCAGGCGGGAAACGTCCACTGCTGGACATAGGCCAGGTATGTCTGACTCCCCGAGATGCGATGGAAAAATAAAATACGGACATAACACGAAAGCGTACTCTCTTAGAAGACTGAAGTAAATATCTACCCCCAAAATTAATTATGTGTCGCCTCTGGTTTGGAGGGATTCACCTCATCTCATGCCGAGGGTATCGGTAGAAAAAAATCAATTTATGAGTACATCAATCCAACGATCACCAATCGATCGTCGAGTCGTATTTCGTTGGTTCTTCATGGAACTGCTTTAATTCCTCCTTCCCCACTGGAAATGAGGGTAGCTCATGCCCAACAGAACATTACATTTATGTACTTATTACTATTCAAATTCGAAGTACATTTTCAATTCAAGGTCTCGGTCTTAATTACTCGTACTGGTTCTATTTCATTTGAACAGCAGTTTTAATACAATTCTTCTAAATTTGAATGATCGACGTTGGCCGAAATTTTAATAAACAGCGTGGTAGAGAACTGACACAAAGTTATGTAAAAATATTAATTTTGATTTAAATCTGTAAATAATGTTCATCGAATAGAATAGTTAAGCTTAAGTGGTGGCACGTTTGCAAGTTAATCCCTGTTACTATTAACATGTACACTAGCTTTAGCCCGCGACTACGTTCACGTGGACTTCAGGAATTTTCCCACGGGAACTACTTTTCCGATCGGGATAAAAAAATCCTATGTCCATTTCCGTCGCTTCAACTAACCCTAACAAGTCATCATCAACCCCAAAGGAATGACAACTAAGCACACATACAAACTCACTTGCACATAATACAAATCCACTTGGAAATAAGCCGACCCTTACGACTAATGACAGTCCTTATACATAGACTGAAATTCCAAGTCAGTGTTTTGTACAAGAAAATACAAACAAATTAATAACAACACTTTCTCATTTAAAATATTATTATAATGCGATAAAGTGGGTTGATCATTATTATGCTAATAATAATGCTAAAATTATTCATAACTTCAAATAACTTTTATTTGTAACATCTCGGCATGGCTCAAGGACCTCAATTTCATAACGAACTCAAATGTTATTCGTAGCGATGCAATTTAATTACAGTGCAATTAATTATCGCCTCACACTTTTTTCTCTATTTCATTTTATGAAAGAAATATTACATGCACAATATATATGCCTGTCATATACAGTAATATATGTACTATCTTGTATATATGAATACGCAGTAATTGTCTAGTCTTTAACAAGCTTTATGCAAGCGACTCCAAAAAGGTCTGTCATTAACACCATTTAAAAATCTGAACCTCATTTTTCAAGTCTGATATGAACGCTTCATTTGGAAGAACGGTCTCCACAAAGAAAGACTTCGTCGCAAATTAGTAGGTAGCATGCTTGAATTTTTTCTTCTTGAGGTTAACACTATGTATTTTTCTAAGGTTCTACATCTATAAACAGGTAGATAGAATATAATACGTGTTATATAATACAACGGTAAACGACCTAGAGGCCGGATATTACACGAAGACTTTGAAAATGGGTGATATAAAAGCAGCACAGTTTCGACTCGTAAATTGACTAACCACTTTGGAATAAATATGTATTAATAGCCGCCTCCGTGGCCTATTGACTACACGATTGGACTAGCAATGTGGAGTTCCCGGCTTCGAATCCCAGTAGGGAAACCTATCGGTATTCTAGTTGGTGGTAGTGCCGCTAAAAAGCAGAGCTAACAGCACTGATATTCTGGTATGAAAGGTAGGAGAGACAGCGACTCATTAGGTACAGCTTCTGGGTGAGCACGCTGTCCATCGAACCAACCAAACCGAGTACCGATAGGTATCCCCACTGGGAATCGAACCTGGAACTAGATAATTACTTCTTTTACTTAAAAAAATACTTAGTCTTGTTTATATTCTTATATTACAGTAACATATTGCTTACTCTTGCTAATCGCTGGCTAATCTTTTCATTTTTATTGAAATGAAATGAAAAATTTATTTGCAATAAATATGGTGAAAGGGGCTTATTAATAGTTCTCACATTTAACTCGAGTAAGGGCATGCAAATATTGCGTATTGTTTTAACTATAACGAATACTATTTTATCAGAATGTATTTACTTACAATGTCAAAATTAAAAAGTCTAAAAATGGCAATTATTTTATAAAAATTATTTTCTTTTGACCATGTCATTATTTTCGCTTAAGTAATACAAATGATAATAATTTGATGTCATCTGGTAGAAATTTTAACAAACATGTAATTACATTGTTTCGTAATTACAAGTTTGTGCCGATTTTCCCGAGATCCCGAAGATTTTTTATAAGAGATATTTATAAGAACCTATTTTATAAGGATAGTTAAAATTATAATTTAGGACAGCTCAGGACAACCTAGAACCGATTTACAGTTCAGTATATTTCCAGTGTCCATAGGTCACCTAACTCAGTTTACATAAGTAGGAACTGCCCAGAAAGCGGTCAACGAAATAACGTTTAACTACTGCGCGGAATTTTCCTCTCGATTATACATCACACTCACATACAGATGTACAATAGGTACAGAAGACGGATACAATAATTACCCTCGTTTTGTTTGTTGTGACCGGGTAAAACAAGATAATAAATAACTAACGCACAGTGCTATTTTAAGTCCAGTTTAACAGGCTTGATGCTTTGTAGAACATTGTTCTAAAAGGAATTGTTATTTTTGTCTGTAGATTATATTGTAGAACTAATTAATCAATAAAAATGTTTATTCACTTTAACGGAAGAAAGAACTAGTCATATTATTGTCATCAATTTAATATAAATTAAAGATCGGCACGACTACACTGAAATGATTGCAATGAGTTGGGAATCGTATCGTATCGTCGCGTTGTCGTCAATTATATCACTATCGATATTATGAGATCTTTACGATTTTTTAAAAGCTATCTATCTAAACGAATCTTATAAAATCTATTGTTTCAATTGACTTCAAAAGGGAAGGTTATCAAGTTCATCGATTGTTTACTTGTATTATTTTCATCGGAACACTGTGCCACGAAACAGAAGTGTAGCATTATTTTCGCTTGTACAGAGTGTTTCATAGTACACAAGAGAACATTTTCTCGACTGTATGTACTAGTAAATGTTTATTTGACTTTTACTGATACACCTAATGATATACATGATACACATACAATATAGTTTTCGGAAAAAGTTCAATGTTTAATGAAACATCCCCTGATGAGTACATTTTACTTGATTTGATTATTTTTGATTATATTATATTTATTGATTTGATTGGTTTGATTCGTTGAATAATTTGAAAGACTTCATGTGCCTACTACGAGTAGTTAAAAATAAATTCGTTTACATATCATGTCATACATAATTATGACTTAACATTGATGAATGGATTTTTAACAGACTGGCCTGTACTGAACACACTGAAAGTGTAAGTACATTTTATTTTATTGCGACCGTATCATTACTTACCACCAGACATAAAGAAAGGTCAAGTACAAGCCCAATGTGGGTAAAAAAATTCTTAAATACGTACTTTACAAGCAGGCGACATGGCATCGCCGATGCCTCAGTAAGAACGGCGACGGGTGTGTTTCGGTTGCTTTAAATAAATACTGATACACCCGTTATGGTAACAGAATATAAGAAAGAGAAATTAGCATCAAGTGGCCTTAAATTAATAAAAGATATTCTGTTCAGATCGAGTTGTGTCCGATGCAAATCTTAGCAAAAAGGGACCTAAGTAGCTAAGAGTAGTATTAGAAGATGATGCTATCTGAGTTTGATTTCCTTAGCCCAAATAGTATAAGTTCTAAGTAACGCTTTAGAAAAGTTTTAGCCAGCTGTACGGCCACTCACTATCTGCAGGTCTGGTGGTTATCTGAGATACCGCACCCGTGACTTGGAATATAGCTGTACAGTACCATCACACAACACGCACACGAGTTCATATGGATTCAGTAATTGTAAATCCGAATAAATATTTGTTATTTTATTTTGTGTTTCACAGCTGTTATTTCGTTTTCTTCGTATTATATGTTAGTCACTAAACAATATATTTGAATATTATTATAGCTTTGGTTTGTTGTACGAATAGATATATATTCGGTTTAAAATATAATACAATTTTTAAAAATAATTTGGAGGCATTTACAACTAAAACGAAATTTTTATACTCTTAGGGGGTTGTGTTAATAAACGCTATTGTAGTTTATATTAAGTAGATATTTCTAAGTCATGTTATTTCAATGTACCGCATTAGCAATAACGAACACACCTCACGACTAACGGATTCCCTTTACTTTAATAAATGAAGTTTCTTCATACTTTTGTAAGTAGTCCACTTCATTATTTCGTAATCAGAAGCGGAACTCAAGAAATAACTAGGTATTTTATTTTAAGAAAAATTTCAGACTGAATTAAGTAGAATTAGATTGAGACACGTTATATTTAAACCGGAAAAGAATTTGAACGAATAGTCATCGTTATTTTGTTTCATTAAAAAAAGCTAATGGGCAGAAGTATGCTACCGTTTTCAGATTTCTTATTTATTACTTTTTAATCGCACGTTTTATGATTCCTTTGGAGATCTCCTTAGGAAAGGGAATATGTCTGACTTAAAAGGGTTTCTGCTGTAAATGTGGATGTCAGAATGTTTTTATGATTCAAACGTACCCCGTCGATTTGGATTTTATTTTTGTCCGTTATAAATTAAAGCCTTATAAGTTTACTTATACAATCATCACTTTTCATTTACAATTTCATTAAATTTAAATTCATTGAAAGGTTTAGAAATCGAAACATATTTAGATAACTTTTTATGGGAACTAAAACTAATGAAATCAATACACAGTAGTATTCTAGTAACGAGATAAAAATTGAAAAAGCTGAAACAATATGAATCGTTGAAATATTATACTGATCTGTTATTTCTTTGTTTTTCTTTTAAGAGGACTACTAAGAGAACTTCGAACACGACGACGCAGATTTTTAGTAGGTTCAGTTACGAGGGAATGTCCCATTACTGGTTCGTACAAGTTCCTAAAAAGTAACTTGTATTGAATGACATTCAGTCGGAATAAACATGCATGAAGTAATGCGTTTTGAATATTGCGTCACCTGCCATAATATGGGCGTTTCTTACCGACAACGTAGGCATCATGAATTTTTATGACTGTGGCCCTGTACGGAAGAAGTACATGCCTATAATTGCCTATTTATAGTAAGCACGGACAGTAAACAAGGCTCATATTACACACTGAAAAAGGAGTCACAATAAAGAGATCAATTATCAATGAGAAGGTGAGTTTGATTGTTACCACTGCAGTATAGACGCCTTAGTGTGACAACCAGTCGATGGATACTTGTACCCTTTATCATGGCGAAAGATATACGAGTATGAGAGAGACGAAGGTGCAGTAAAAGCTAGTTGTGACTATGGATAATGCATCTCAGTGCTAGAGTTATTCGTAGCCATGGAGGCTTAAATCTATCAAGTTGAAGTCATCACATAACATCAGGTGAAATTCAGTATGAAAGCATAAATACCAAAATTAATGTGGAACAGTAAGGCACACAAAATGACGGCCTAATTCGTATATGAATATATAGGTATATTATATCCAAACAGTGACTATTCTAAAGCTAGATTTTCCCTTTAACGTGCAAAGCCACATCAATTACAAACCTTTCTAGGAACTGTCTCAATATTGCAATTCTAAAAACCAATTTCCATTAATTCAATTGGATGTTATATGTTTGAACGAGTTCTTGAAGGTATTTTCAATTTAGGATTTCGCAGATACGGAAACTTCTAGGAGAATATTCTATGTTTTGCAATACCTTTATACGTTAACTATCTAAAAAACTTCACGTGTTTGGTGTGTACCAGATTCAGGGATTCTTGTCAACTTTTGGGCAGTAACCTAATCTGAAAAATGTCATCTGATGTGATTTCTTGTAGCACACGACGCTATCGGTTAAGCATCTCCTGCTCAGGGATAAAATAATCTGAATAACGCATGCTCGGCGACCATCGTAACTCATGGTGATATCCAAAATGCAAGGCAGTCACATTGTCGCCCACTATTTTACCAGGTGGTAGACTATATGGCCAACGATGGTGTGCCTGCAGTGCGACTGACTGTACGCATGATACAGTAAGAAGCGATACGCAACACCACTTAAACGTAAACTATGTACTGGTAGAGCCCTGCTACTGGTCAGATTGGTACTTAAGTGTCGATTGCAGAATAAGAAGAATATCACTTGCCTGCACTCTTCAAAATATATCCTGTGAAATATCCTGCTACAATACCTACAGGTAGGCATTGTGATGCTTTTATTCGGAAGTAATACCACGGCTATTAAGTACATTTCTTTGCTAATTATTTTTAAATAATTCAATTCCTTAACAATTAAGGGAGTACAAAAGAAGCCATTCGTCATCGTACTGTAATCATTTTAATTTAAATTTTTTGCACCAGTATGGAGTTGTTTTTATTTTGCACAAAATAGCACCAAGTAAAATCCCGTCGTCCTTTATTTGGCATTTGAATTTGAGAATCAAGTTATAGACTTAACTACTTAGAACTTACAAGTGAATAAAGAGTGGGCTTTTTCGTAGTGTACCTCTATATAATTATGATGATTTTTTATTGATCTACTTCTACTTACTTTAAGTTATCACTTTGAATAGCTGTGCACAATTAACATAATGTTATGTTTAGAGGTTACAGGTATTGATCAAAACAATCCTTGAATTGAAAGACGGTATACATACTCGTAAATACTTGTAGGTTAATTGTGGTCTCTTCCGCAAATATTACGTGATTACGTAATACAATCCATGACAAAAAAATATAAACATTTTTTAAATATGAAGACTGTTTTTTTAAAGATTAAACACATTTTGTAACTGTAACTAACCGACAATAGAAATGATAATTATTTTAACATGTTTTGGGATAATAAACATACTTTTATTATTATAAATTATATCTAAGCAGCATTAGGGATTCATTGTAAAATATAAATTTGATAGGCTAAGTACTGAATGGTTCATATCTTTAGTATGAAATAAAAAGAGCAATAAAATTTCATTTCAAAGAATAAACCAGCCCCGTATACAACTCGCTCACCAAGTGTTCCGATGGAATGTTAGATATGTTATTAGTTCACAATAAGGGTCGTTTAAGGACCACAAAATAAAATACGTTTGTAAAATTATCGCTAACTTAAAAAAATTAACACCTAGTCCTAATTTTCCTAATCACACTTGAATAATTCTCGTCCAGACGAGATCGCGGGAAGACATCTTGTCTTATTTTGTTGTTGATTGTAGGTAAATGACCTTTATATTTCCTATTACATACATAATATATTATGATATCTAAGAGAGTAGAATTAACTACTTCGAAATTATATGATATTAACTGTCTAAACAAGCGGTTTCCTCACCGTTCCAAAACTATAATTAAACTGATAATGCACCGCATTAACTTAACATTGTTACGATTAAATGTAACAATTATGACACTATCGATTTACATGCACTTTCATTAATAATTCATAACACATTTGCCATGTCAATTATATCGCATTATTATGCACCGTTAGTGACATTGTAATCTCGAGATAGAGTACTGGATATCAGTTGATATGTATGTACTATAATTGAATCGTTCGCGTATTTGACATAAATTAACTGTTCTAATTGACCAAATATGCAAATACTTGGAGATCATTTCGGAGAATGTGCGATTCCATCACACAACTAAATTCCACCGTCTCTTTCTAACTCGTACACCCATACTTGGTTGATGTTCCTACATTTCAAACGAAGCGTTTGGGTTTGTTATTTACTAAGCATACAGCTAAAGAGTGGAATTCCCTGCCGGCGTATGTGCTCCCGCGCGCTACAATCTGGATATTTTCAAGGCCAGTGAGAATAGTCTATTTCTAGGCAACCGTAAACCATCCTAGACAAAATCGTCGCTTATATATTAGGTAAGATTGTGGTCAAACGGAGGCCTATCTAATATTTAAAATACATAAATATATGCAAATATTTGCAAAAGTAGTTCAATTTAAGACTGAAAAAGTCGGTCTCGCGCACTAAGAGTTTTGTGGTACACATACACACTCGACTCACAATATGGTACACATACATTTTGAAATTAATAGGAAAGGTAAATAACCGAACATTGATCAAACGAAAATGTAATTGGAGGAGGAGGAGGATTGATTGGAGGACCAACTTAATTTTCACTAGGAAAAAGTTCCCCCATATAAGGGTCTAAATCAAGGTGAAGCACAAGTAAAATACTATTTATCCCAGTAAAATTTTTCCGTGGGAATTATAAAGAAGTTCACGCATACAGCGCAGCGCCCTCTGTTTTGAAGTGTCTGATACTGATTGTAGTTAGTTTTATAAGGCTCAGTGATTTGTTGGATGTAGAAAGCCTCGATGCAAGGTTCAAGCGCAAGAGTGTCTAAGTAAAAACACTGCAACGTTTGTGGTACGGATCATTATTGTTAGATGGCGCTGTTTTGTAGTTCAACAAGAGTTTTTAGGGTTCCGTACCCAAATTGTAACCAACGGGTCCCTATTACTAAAACTTCGATGTCCGCCCGTCCGACTGTCTGTCTTTCTGTCTCTCCGTCTGTCACCAAGCTGTATCTCATGAACCGTGATAGTTAGACAATTGAAATTTACACAGGTGATGTATTTATGTTGCCGCTATAACAACAAATACTAAAAAACAAATAAAAATAAAAGTTTTAGGAGGCTCCCATAGAACAATCGCTCGTTTTTTTGCTCGATATTGATAACGGCAACAAGTAGATGCTTGAAATATTCACATAATATTTATTTATATATTCACTTTAAAAATAAATAATGAAATTAAAATAAAACAAATTTAATACCATACCTGCCAATACCATACCCATACAATAAACGTGATTTTGCCCTTTTTATAGATATTATAATATATTATTATATTTTATGGTACGGAACCCTTCGTGCGCGTATCCGACTCGCACTTAGCCAGTTTTTTATTCTGACTTTTGATATATGAATGTCCGAAAGAACAATTTTCATACACAGTATTATTTTACGTTTTACGTTTTCATTACACAATACAAAATACACAAGTTGTGTATTTAAATAAAGAATCCGTTTCATGACACATTCTTAGTGTATATTTTAACTATGAACTAGTTGTTAATTATCATGTACCGTGTGAAACCTCCTCCTTTGGTGTTGCCCTACATTCAGTAAGTGTTAACTAACTCAAACGAAACTCTATAAATACTTGTTTACATTTTGTTTGTAGTTTCCCAAATGGATTGCTGAAATTAAACATTGGATTGTTAGGTTAGGTAAGGTTCAATGTAATATGTGTGATAAAAAAACAGCATTTTGAAAAACTGTAACAAGTTTGCACTGGTGGAACTGGAAGAAAATAAAAACGAATAACAATTCCTTTCCACATAATATATTTTCAAAATATTTAGGACTTTAACCGCTTGAACTACACAGCTGCTATCGTGATTCGGAGGTCCTGGGTTCGATTTCCAGCGGAGGTACGTATCGTTGAGGTTTGATTGGTGCTAAGGCATTTCTTATCCGCCTGGTTCGCTAGCACGATGCTAGAGCTGCCTGCCGCTAAACAGCCCTATTAAAATCATTGTTGTGCTCTGGTACAGAATAGAGTTAGCAAGCTTTTTATATAACGGCCCAATCATCTTTTACCATCAGGTGAGATGAGACCCTTTTACATAAAATAAATATTCTCAAATTAGCCTATCAAGTGTCAAGCCTCCATAGAGAGCCATTTGACGTAGAGATCTAGAGAGCCTTATATTAATTATGTACTCATGTGTGAGTGTATAATGAATGTAACAGAGAAACATTGGTGGCGCAGTGGATAAGGCGCGGACTTTCAATATGAGGGTTCCGGGTTCGAATCCAGACGTGTACCTATGAGTTGTTTTTCAATTCAAGTACATTATCCGATTGCTTAACGGTGAAGAAAAACATCGTGAGGAAACCTGCATACTCCTGAGAAGAAATTCAAAGGTGTATGTGAAGTCTTCCAATCCGCAATGGGCCATACACTCTCTACCCTGTAGGAGAGTAGGCCTGAGCCCCTGCAGTGGAGACGTATATAGACTGTTGATGGTGATGTTTGAGTATCTGCACCTTACGGTATATGGATGTAAGATGATGGACAATTCACCAAATATTTATTAAGTGTACTTATTGTATAATGTAACTGAATGCAACTTTTTGCTCCTATTGAACACAATGGAACGTCCACAACAGTCGTCAGTGTCACAGGTACAAAAAAACGTAAATAACATTACACAGCCAAATAACAAGAAATATAACTGTTTTTTGCTTTACCCAGTTGTGATATTGGTACTACCACTTGGTGAGTTGTGAACGAAATCAGCGAGGACGTGTTTATTATCTGGTTTTTGCCGATGTGGGACGATTTTTTTAAATGAATCTTAAGTATGATTTTGCAATATTGCGAGTATTTGGAGTTTTATCTTGAAGGTGTAGTTAATTTTACAATATAATTGTGTCATATCTGTCCAATAGAATCAGTGTGTTTTCCGCTTTAGGTCCTTATTAAATTTAATAAAACAATTTTATATCAAGATTTTTTGGCCTGACAGGTCTATAGGTCAGGTATAGTTTTTCTATATGTTGCCGAGTAAATTTTCAAAGTAGAATTAAATAGATGCTTCAAACATTGCCTCAGATTGGTTCTTAATTTGGTGAACTGGGGACGGTGGCTAAGGTAAAGTGAGGGAATGGGCACAAATATATTAATCAACAGGTGTGAGCAGTTGATGTCGGGTGATGACGACAAAGACGCCTGATAAAATTCATTTATCAGACACGTGAAAATAGTGTTCATACGTTAACAAATACAAATCATGGAAACATTATTGAATTAATTCCGGCAAAGTGTCAGTAAATCTGATGATAAGTGTCGATAAGGCCGTTGTATGGAAAGGCTTTTAGAAGCAAACTTAGGTAATATGGAAGTAGCTATCCAGGCGTCCATAGATATTGCCCTACCACCAAACGAACCGACACCAATAATTGGTAAACCCGCTGTGAATCGAACCCAGGTCCTCCGGATTGTGAGTACGAGTGTATATCAACTCGGCTAGGGAGTCCGTTGACTGTAGAAGAATATTTTTTATTTGACCTTTGTACCACATGGTCATTGAAGTGTGCCTTGTTTTTATCTCCAATTTCATTTAGATCTGCGGTTTGATCATTACACTACTCAGCAAATAACCAGTACAGTTTTTTAATGCCTCATGTATACAATTATTTAATCTAGTCAAGGTAGTGTTATTTATATTCAATTTTATTTAATTCTATTCAATGTAAACGTAACAGTCTCCCTTTGATCCCGGTATTAATATAGAATCATCCCATTCCTTTCAATGGGCGTTGTAAAAAGCGACTAAAAGATAATTTCCAGGAGATGGGCACGACCAGTCCAGGCATAAACTTTTTAAAAAAAATCTTGATGTCTTCTTGAAATCTGCATCTATACCCGCTGGGGAAAATCTAGTATGACAAATTCAGTTATCATCAACAGCCTATATACATCCCAACAGGAGGTGCTCACTGCTCAGACCTATTCTCCTACAGAGATACAAATTCAGCACCTCATTAAATTGACTTTACTGGGACACTTCTACTCTTCTATGATTCAATGAATTTATCATCTTGTACTAAGATGACCAAGTGCATACACGTCCTCCATCATCAGGCACCCCGTCATAATGAAAGATGGCCAAAATGAACAGGATTTGCATCAGTGGATTAGTTATACTTACCTCAATCCGGGCTAAAACCTACTGTGTATACCAATGATTCGGAAGCAACTTTTCTACACGGGTATATCGGTTTGAATTTCGTACAATGTACTAAGCTGGAACCTTATTTACCGGTCAATTTTGATGTTGTTGTTTACAGATATTTACAGATACAATTACATGAATTGTAAACCACTTTAAGAGTCATAGAAGGCCTGGGTTTCACACACAAATCAAAATAACACAAAAAGTGTTTCAAAAAGCATAGATTTACTATTTACGTTTTGTAATAAAAATGTCGCCGTGTATTATATACGACGAAAAATCGAGGTAACTGTTCAAACGGATATATCCTTCATTTTAGTTTAGATGCTATTACCCAATATTCAATATTTTAGAACGATTCCAAAATGGTTGCCAGGATAATAATCGATCGTCGATCACCAATTATGGAGTTCTTTGTTCTTATCATCGACTGGTCTAATGAGGGGTTTGGGCAAACACGACTGTTGCTGCAACGCTGCCTTGTGCTAATTCCGCAACCAGAATATTGGCGATTTATATCGGATCTTCAGTAATTAGCCGCATTCCTCACTTCCAGGTCTGAAAACTATTATTTAAGTTGAATTTATCAACAACATTATCCGCAAAAGAATTATGTTTATAATTATTTTAATATTGTATTTTGTAATTTTTGTATTGCTATATTTGTATGCCTTTGAATAAATGATAACTATAATTATTATGTCGAGCTATGACATAATAGCTCAGACACATAGCTCGACGAGTTAGGGAGCTGAAGTGGCAATGGGCAGGCCACATCGCTCGAAGAACCGATAACCGGTGGGGAGTAAAGGTTCTCGAGTGGCGACCACGTACCGGGAAACGTCTACCAGGCCGTCCCCCTACTAGATGGACCGACGACCCGGTTAGAGTCGCGGGGAGTCGCTGGATGCAGGTGGCTTGGGACCGGTCAATGTGGCGTACCATGAGGGAGGCCTATGTCCAGCAGTGGACGTTTCCCGGCTGATGATGATGATGATGATAATTATTATTATTTAGTGTAATAGGTCATCCGTGGCTATTTACACGCAGGAATTACATCCTTTTCCACCCATGTAACAAGTTAGAGAATAAAGTCGTAAATGAATCGATGTTATAAATTAAAAGCCCATAAAAACCCTAAATCTAAATACCATACTTTCATACTAATATTTTTAATGTGAAAGTGAAATTGTTTTTACGTTAGTATGTCCTTCTGTCACGTATTAACGAATACGCAGAATTGACTTGAATGTTTGCAACAGTTGAAGGCTTGTAAAAGAATTTAGGTATAACTTCTGCAGTCCACGTGGAAGATGTCTCAGGAGAATCTGGCTTGGTAAATGTAAATCTATCATATTCATGATGTGGAAAAGTTCTTCAGATGGGTAAAGTCCACTGCTGAACATAGGCTTGTTCCATGGTACACCGGACCAGTCTCTGCCCATATTTTAGGTGTACGGCCCGGTCCACGTAATTATGGATAATTTTGTCATCATCGTGCAATCATTAAGGTATTAGTGGACTCGTGCGGTTGATAATGATGTTGGATGAATTGTATTTTCTAATATTCTACTCCCACAGTTCGGAACACCTACGCAAAGCTACAGGCTAAATAAGACGTAACTGATTATCTGCTTATGGAAAAACAATTGCTTCTAGAAAAGGATGGTACGGCCGTGACGCTTTTTTGCTCAACTTGGTGGGGGCACTGCCGTGCCCCCAGATTAAGTTGTTATATTACGGTTCCACAAATTTATTTTAGTGAGTGTTTTAATATTGTAATATACTACATGAGATTTGTTGATGGGTTGGCACCTTAAAAAACATATTTTTTTGCCTTTTCGGTGTTTGTGGTTTCGTCTACAGTTGTTCTATTGATTATCACTAATAATTATCTGCTGCGTAAGTTACTTATAAGGAACCTATCTAACAGATAGCTAGATCTGACTGGCCCTGAGAGTGATTGGCATCATCACCATTTTCTCTCTCCTCGCTCTATCTTCTAGACTTTATTACATGTCGCCTTTTACGAACACAACGGGATGCCATTGGGTAATTCATGTATAAAGCTGTGACCACAAGTTTAATCCGTTTAATATACGACAGTAAATAAAGATTTATCAGCCTTCGTGTCCTAATAGCTACAAGATTGGACTGACAATCTAGAAGTCTCAGTACTGGGTTTGGCTGGTTGTAAGGCATTTCCGCCTAGTAAGCTAACTATGACTATGTTATATAAGTCTGCCGCCAAACAGTAGCACTATTGTGTTCCGGTATGGAAGCTAGCATAGCCAGCGCCTCATTAGCTGGATTAGCGGCTTGTAGGTGCGCACACTTACCATAGAACGGCCTTATCATCATTTACCATCACATGAGATGAAGGGAAAGTGCAAACCCGTCATGCCAAAAAAATATTTCAAAACGGTGGGAACAATTTATTTATTACTAATTGAGTTTTAGTGAACAAAATTCACATAATTTTGAATCTTTTGATCTTTATTGAGGTATTGACACAGCTTTTGTTTTTGTTTTTCAGCTGAACCATTTCACTGCTGAACATTAACCTCCCCTGCCACCACTACGACACAGCTTTACATTGAGAAATTTGCCAAAATCGCTACGCTTTGAAGTCAACTCGATTTTGAACCACGCACAGGAAGATTTCAGCGAAAGGACACTGACAGGCGGAAACCTTCCCTGGAACAATCTCTTAGATAAACTTCAAGAGAACATAGTCAGTCGCTTTTTTGACATAGCCCTGAATAATTAACAAGAGGTACGACAAAATGAACCTATAGGTAAACTACTGAATCATTTACCTATTTTTAAACAATCGACGCATAAAGCTGTCAAATGCTGACAGCTATTTGTGACCACAAAGAACAGTTAACCATTCGTCATTAGAGTGCAGTGAACGTTAAAGTGCATAGAATTGACAAACCTTGAATTTTACGGTTTATGTATATCTTTCATGGCTCGACGGAATTAATCGCTTCAGTTGAAACGAGACAAAATTGTATCGTGACTTGGTTTATTAATAGAAAGGTCAGTAAAACACCGCAGCGATCAAATCTGACGTTGTGGAATGTAGATGCTTTACTTATTAACCGACTTCAAAAAAGGAAGAAGTTATCAAAGCGACGAGTATTTTTTTTCTTTGTTTTTTAATGTTTGTTACCTCAGAACTTTTGACTGAGTGAACCGATTTGGATGATTCTTTTTTTTATTTGAAAATTGGTGCTTTACGTGCGGTCCCATTTCAATTTGGTTTAGTTATGACAATGAGATACATGAGAAAACTATATAAATCTTAAATTTGCCTTAAAAATAGACTTTTACAGCAATTGCAGTCGGTCTCCAGTTCTTTTTGAACGCATTTACTTGTTTAATTGAATATTCTTAGATAATGTTCAAGTATCGCGAATCTGTCAATTTTATTAGTCGATTCTTGGAAATTTGGTATAGGATTACAGTGGTAACTTTGCCTGCAATAAAATCATCATCATTGGATTTTTAATCTCGTATTAAAATAAGTTCAGCACATCCATTACACAAGTACATAAAGGCAAACAAGCATATCGCATATCATATCAAGAATCTGATGTATAGGTAAATAATGTATGCCGTGGACTGTACTGTTTCATTCCCAGCTTCATATAATGTAACAACTTTATTATTCCAGATCATTTAATGGGAGACACAAACATTCTTTTCGAAAAACGTGATGAAACTGACTGATGACTGTGCATGTTCTATTAGCTGACAAATATAGTTAAAGAAAACATTTAAATAATTTAATATGAGCCCATAATGATCCATCATCATCATCATATATTTGTCCCCACTGCAGGGGCTCAGGCGTACTCTCCTACACAGTGCGGATTGGTCGACTTCACAAACACCTTTTGAATTACTTCTCAGGAGTGTGCAGGTCGATATTTTACTGAAACGCTAATGGTATTGATTTTATCATTTGTACATAAATTCCAAATAACAAATTTAAAGTCATTTTCACAGACCTCGATTGTTCAAGGGCTCTACCCAAATGAGCTACTACGAATATGGCTTGTTGTCATAATGATTATTCAAAGTGAATTTAAATTTTGACATGCCGTTTGAAGTCTTTCTCTATAAACTACAGTTAACCATTTGTAAAATCCATTTTCATTCTAAATAGTATACAATCCTACGTATAACAGTTACCTTCAAACCAGGTATATTGGACATATTACCCCACTTATTAGAAATACCATTTTAAAGTACCCAATAAATACCAAAGTTATATTACAGTTGTTTCGAAACTCATCGTGGTTCAACTGAATCAAACTTCGGTGCTCGTACGTGGATTATATTGTTGACGTGTACTAGCCTCTCTATTGGGTGATCAATTATCTCAAGAGATTTCCCAACACGACCGTACTTCATTCCACTCTCGACACAAAAGAGAAACAAAAGATGTCAGTGAGAGTGCTACCCGTTACCTAAAATTTAGGGTTCCGTACCTCTAAAGTAAAAAAGGAACCCTTATTGGATCACGTTGTTGTCCGTCTTTCTGTCTATCAAGACTTTTTTTCTCAAGAACGCGTAGAGATATCAAGTTGAGATTAATATCAACTACTCAAATCTACTGCACCTTGGATCTGTGAAAAAAATAATCAAACTTATAGGTTAACGCTATAAATAGTTATAGCCGTATTTTATACAATTTCCATACAAATACAAAGGCACCAAAACCTATAGGGTATTTCCCGTTGACATAGAATCCTGAAAATTGGCAAGAAGCAAGGGCTTACAGCACAACCTTGGGAATATATAGTAAAAATATATAATATAATAAAAGCGTCGGTGGCGAAAAGCGTCGGTGGCGCAATGGATAAGGCGCAGACTCTCAATCTGAGGGTACCGGGTTCGAATCCAGCCGTGTACCTATGAGTTGTTTTTCAATTCAAGTACATTATCCGATTGCTTAACGGTGAAGGAAAACATCGTGAGGAAACCTGCATGTCTTGAAGAGGCATGTGAAGTCCGCCAATCCGCACTGGGCCCGCGTGGTGGACTATGGCCCATACACTCTCTATAGGAGAGTAGGCCTGAGCCCCTCCAGTGGGGACATATATAGGCTGTTGATGATTGATGATAGTAAAAAATGGCTTCCTTGACCGGTTTTTTCCATTCTGTGACAATCAAAGTGAGCATGGAATGATTACCACTAATCTAAACCAGAGACTATAACGTCGCCCTACTATGATGTACTTGTTTTGTTATAATTTTCAGTTTGGTCTCGGCTTTAGAATAAGAACACACGTCATCCCGTGGGTAACTCTAAAAGCTAATAAGAGAAAAATAGCTGCACCTAACTACGAATGTATCAACGAAGCCTGACTGCGGTGTTGATTATGGAAAATCGTCTCCTGAAAAACCCAACATTTCGATCTCGGGGTGAGGCTCAGGTCAAATATGAAACAAGAAAGCGTTATCAGTGTTATTGAAAGAATATACTTACAATGAATTAGATTAACAGTAATAGGGCAAAGTTTTAATGAAGTAACAAGTAAGAATATGACAATAATTAAACTGATTACTAAATTTAATCAGACTTTTACACCATGACCATATTATCACTCAAAAAATCTATTTAAGTTACATTTCAATTGCATGTAACTAAATAACGCACAGTTGCGCAACTTCGTGTTAACAATGCTAATATATTGAGAGTAACGCAACTTTGCTCCTAGCGCCACCAGCTGTACAGAGGTATGTTTCATTAATTAACTATTTTAGATTTGAGTACTTACAAACTTGAAGCCAGAGGCTAAATAATTACATTCGTATTGTCAGTGTTAAATCAACCACATGTCGAAGTACTCATTGTTGAAATTGGAACGAATTTCTTAGATTGTTCATCAAATTACATGTGTATTTTATTGGTTTGGTTTTATTAAAACAGATCTTGAGTTGTGAATCGCAATATAATAGCTAAGTAATCGAGAAAACCGTTGTAATATTAATGTTAAAAGTTTTTGAGTGGCGACCGCTTACCGGGAAAGGTGTACCGAGCCGTCCCCTTACTAGATGGACCGACGACCTAGTAAAAGTCGCGAGAATCGTTGAATGCAACTGGTGGCTTACCATGTAGGTGGCCTATGTCCAGCAGTGTACGTATCCTCTTTCAGCCTTATTGTCACTTACCGTCAGTTGAGATTAATTCCAATCTGATTAAGCATGCTCATGGTTCTGACGGAAGATCATGACTAAACCGCCACCGTGGCGTAATGTCTACTACACTAACAATTCAGAGGTCCAGGGTTGAATTCCCAGTGGGGACCTATTGGTACTCGATTTGGTTGGTTTTAGGGCATTTTTAACCATGTTACCTAAGTCTGCCGTCAAACAGCATTGTTAACAGCACTGTTGTGTTCCGGTATGGGACAAACCCATTATAAGCACATAATACATAATATGTTATAAGGTACATGATAAAACATCTTTAAATACATTATCACTGTGTAATAATTTACGTTTGTCTTTAGCTGTATGTGGGGTGGATTATTGGAAATACACCTGTATGTCTGAAATGTAATTTTCATAAAATATAGCCTTCTATCTACCGCAACACAGAATTGCATTTTTATAACACGGTGTCCTAATTCTTGTACTAACCATCAATATCTATTATTGAATACTACAATCTGTATTTCTAAACCCTATGTCATTCACTACGCTGAAACGTTTTTATTTTGGATTCGCCAATTTAACTCAACCTGACAATCGTTACATTAAATTTATGAAATTAATTTCATTCCTATCTGGTTTAAGTAGTAAATTGGCGTTTTCACAATTGAGTAATTCTACAATAGATTTCGTTGGATTACACTAAGTGTTCTTTGCCAGAAAGTTACAAGTACCACAATGATATAATTGCGTTAATTGAATTGGTAATTTAATAGACATATTGACATAGTCCCAACATTGTATGTCGTATCCCATCATATTCCATTTTTAACCGCCTCAATGGCTTTATGTGAAGAAAACATCGTGAGGAAACCTGCACACTCCTGAGAAGAAATTCAAAGAGAAGAACTACTGATCCGGGCTGGGCTCGCGTGGTGGACAATGGCCCATACACTCTCTGTAGGATAGTAGATCTAAGCCCCTGCAGTGGGGACATATATAGGTTGATGACAATGGCACTCACAATCTGGAAGTCCTGGGTTAAAGACAGCCTTATTGTCACACATCAGCTGAGGTTTATAGATGTTACATATAAAGTTTAATTCAATTCACGCCCTTCAACTCATCTTTCTCACTTTTAAATCTTCATCATCAAATCATCTCTGCACAATGCTTTGATAATTATGTTTTCATTATTTTTTGTGACTTCGTATAGACTCTAGAACTTAACAATCTCAAGGTTATGTCATAGGTAACATCCATGCGTAACAAATACCATCAAGATCTGTTAATCCGGTAACCAGTGATAAAGCAACATACAGACACATGTATTTGATGAAAATTTCATACTAGAATAGTAGTCACAGCGTTTAAATATTTCATCACAAGTTTTACATACTGCTAGAAATAATGAACCATTACTAACTTAAAAACCAGCCAAGTGCGATTCGGATTCGTCCACCGAGAGTTCCGTACAGTATATGAATAATTAACATACTGAAAATTATAAATATTATGTGAGGTCAACGAAAAATGCTCTAACAAAAATTTAAGCTTGATTGAATCATAAAAGCGATTTTAATGTCATAACTTTTTAAAATATGATTTTCAGATTTATTCATACACTTGTGCTGTAGAACTTGCTTCTTGCCACATTTCAGGATTCTAGCGATATAGGTTTTTTAAAAGATCGAAGGGATTACAGGCTGAAGTATTTGATTTTAATTTTATCTTGATACCTCCACTTGTTTCTCAGAAAAAGGGTCTTGGCAGAGAGACAGAAACGATATTGTCATGTCATGTAAAACTTATTGTTTATTAGAATCGCCTAAACAGAACGAACAAAATTTCATAAATTACCAAAATGTCGTATAACGTTATAACCATGATCGGCAGGTAAGTGAATCATGATCGCATTAATATGTCGGTGGCAGATTGGAAGACGTTGTTAACAACTTCATCAACATCTTGCCCTATAGCGTCTAATTAACATTAAATAACTTAAAAACACTTAAGTACGTTTTTGATGACAATCAGTCAAGTTTATGCTTAGGTGTGTTTGTAGCCGGCTGTTAGCCATTGATAGCTATCTAAAGGACTTGATCCACTTTTCCCAACTTAACAGTAACAGTTTCATAATAAACTTTGTCGCTTTATGCACAGACTCCCTGTCTTACCTAAAGCTATTGCCTCAGTGAACTACCCAACATCTAGTTTTGTCTACTAAATGTGCTTTCTAAACTATATCTATCAAACATTCTATTTACTTACATTCTCAAACGATAGCGACTTTTTAGGACGACGGTTTAGGACAAAAAGTTTGAGTTGATTAGTGATAGTCTACAAAAATCTTTGCTATCCTTCCTTTTAGTATGTACAAGTCGAAAAATGTGCCTTTTGTACAATGTCATTTTCACCCTTGTTTATATCCACTGTCATGGTGTTGATGGAAATGTCAATAACAGGTGCTACGTAGTAGTCCAGGAAAATTAGGATTTCACCTCGGAATGAGAGATAGTCAGAAGAAGATAGATAGAAGCGACAACACGCGCCTGTTTCTTTTATGTCGATATGGGTTATTTTTACCTGACAGCGTATATGTGTGCCCATTTCTTTGTGACGCCCTACAGCCCAGATGGCTGAACGGTTTTTGACATATGAGGTGTTGTTGAGTTCGTCAGAAGTGTGTTAGTATCATTTTAAACAGTCGGTTTTTTATACAGTTCCATCCTACAACCATACTGTCACACGCATCTGGTGTGATAAGGTTAAGAAAGCCCGCTTTAGATATTTCTATTTTGACAATATTTTAATAATTGTTATAGTTTGTATTTTTGTGACTATTTTCATGCATTAACGTTTAAATGGGTTTGGATAAAATTGAGGACACAGAATAGGTATCGAAATGTGCGGACTTAGTTGTAGGGAAAAGCTACTGTGAAATAAAACTGTTACATTTGAGTTATTGATTAAAAAACTGGACAGCAATACTGATGAACTGAAGATTATTGGAATATGCGAGCTAATGATAAAATCCGATTTCAATATACAATTCAATCCAATCAAATCGTTTTGTGTAAGGGTTTTCCCAATTAGTATGGCACACGGTCAGCCACAATGAGTCAAAATTCGGTTACAATGATTTAACGCATTTCACAATCTATGAATGTTTCATTTTCACATACGGTTTATCGAAAGCTATCAAGAACAATGACATCAACAATGAACTCTAAGAGCAACCACATTTGACATTGAAGCCTTGTGTGTATTGTTGCCCTAAGAACACTGATAGGCATTTTTTTGCCTACGGAATCATAGCAAGCGAGAAACAAACATAGGCACGCGCTAAGAAGGTGGTGCAACCATCCATGCTCGTTATAAATAGGCTGCATTGGCTGCTACTGCATCAGTGTCAGTTCTCCTGTCGGCCAGCCTGAAGAGGACGAAAGTGACCAAGTGATATAAATAGCAAACTAGTAGTAAATAAAAATGCGTGCTCTCCAAGTAAGTGTTGTGTGTGTGTTTTTAAGTATTCGGATGACAGCATCAGTAATAACATTCAAAAAATTTAAATTTGCATTGATTGGTGTTTTCAAAGTTTGTGTAAATGAAATTCATGTTGGACTTGTTTGTTTAAAAAAATATTTGTAACTCATAAAAGTAAAATAGCCGTTGTGTTGTTAACATTAACTAGCATATACAAGCTCCATAAGTTTTTAAATTTGACAGAAACAGTGAAACTTAATGTCAAGATTTTATTATAGCTGGCAAAGTTTTATCATATCTTAATGAAATCTCTACATGTATTTCATATACCGCATCATTTACTGCAAGGTTTTAGACCTATCAACGTTTAAGTATGGAGTAAATATTAGAAAACAAATGAAATAATATAGAGACACAGGTAGTACATTGATATATACGAGTATAACAAAAGTTCAATCAATATCAACAATCAGTAATCTGGTTTTATTATATTATAATGTAATTTAAAAAGTCACAGTTTACAAATGTTTACTGTAATCAAACAACAGGATTATTTTCCCAAATATTGTAACTAATATAAAATCAAGAGCATTTATTACCTTTGCGTTTTGAATTACTTTTCCTTTATAAGTTACAAAACCACCCTTTTGTCTTTCATACGGAAATAAACTCACGCTGTTTCTAGTACATCTTTTGAAATCAAAAACTATTTATTACCAATCGCAAGTTTTAGTAAATTGATCGTAAAATGTCAAGTTATGTCACACCTTGATTTGCTAAGGTCAGCATGCAATTTTCCACTGACTTTATCGAAACATTTATCTCCTAGTCAAAAATGTTTGTGTATGTCGTAAAAAAGACCAATACTATTATATCATCTGTCATTGATATATTATGAATTTATTTTCTATATTGTATTTTAGTCTTAATTTAATGTATAAAAGGGCTATCAAAAATATCTCATTTGCATATTTACTTAATCTTCCTTTCAATTAACAGTAATTCTAATTTCAATGTCTATCAAAAGTTGTCTTTAAGAATCTTTAGCTACGCTCTTTACAACGTGATGTTCCCTACAAAATTTAATAATATTTGTTTCATATATAACTTTTAATATTAACCGCGTCCACGGCCTAATGGCTAATCGTTGAGCTAAAAATCCGGAGGTCCCGGCTTCGATTCTCAGTGAGGATACCTATAGGTACTTGTTTGGTTGGTGGTAGGGGTTCTAATCCGCCTGGCTCTCTGCCACCATTTTACCTAAGTCTGCGGCCAAAAACATTGTTATGATATAACACTGTTATGTTATGGTATGAAAGGTATCAGAGCCAGCGCCTCATTAGCCAGAGTGCGCACTCGTCACTTACCATCAGGTTATATGAAGGCAAAGTGTAAACCCAGCATACACCTGGGCAAAAATCTGGTAATGAGGAAGCCTGGCAACATATTATGTTTGACGTGGTCTGTTTGAGGAGTAATTAATACAAAGAATGAATAATATGGGCCCTAGCATGTTGCCTTGTGGTACTTCTTCAGTTTCAGATTAGATTTGTTTTTTATCTGTCTTCATGTTATGTCAGTGTGTCGGCGATTTTGGAGAGAATGTTTTATAACATATATCGTGTCCGATCTTAATATGCCTAAACAATTAAATAGTCCTAGATACATATCAATCAAATCAATCCTTGGTTACATTTCAAAACCTTTTACTGACAACCTGACCAACATATCTAAACGTAATGTGTAATAAGCAATCCCTTTAAGAGTTTAGAATGCCATAATCGTAACAACCGCAAGTAACTGTCACAACGCTTACAACTAAATACACCATTTATTATGAATGAACGTAATCACAAACCGTCAATCAACAATATTGCAACAAGAGTACGACAAATCATGCACTCAATTCAATCCTTTCTCAATAACGACAATAAAATCATATTGCACTTGGCTTGGTTGTAGCCCGTTAAAAATAAATTTCAAACTTCAAATATATTCATCATAATAATTGACTACGTAAGTCCACTGCTGGACATGGACTTCATTTCATTCGTTCGAGGGACAGATTGGTGAATGCAGTAGTTTGTCGTTATTACAAAGGTAGACGATACTGCCCAAAAGTTTCTATTTTTCAGTAAAGATCGTACGTCATTTTTTTCTAAAATGTGGACAGAATGGTTTTCACCAGGACGCTTCAACATCTTTGTAAATCGTAAACAAAACTTAGCACTATATTAATAAAGACAACTTGTTTTTATGTAACAGCTAATCTAAATGTGTGAACCAAATGAAACATACGCGTTACATAGTCCATACCCACAATAAGTCCTCCTAAAGGTCACGAGGGAATCTCTGGATGCAATGGGCTCTGGACTGATCATTATGGCGTACCATGGGGGAAGACTTTGTTCAGCAGTGGACATTTCCCGGATGCTGCTGAAACTAACGAATAAGATTTGATTTGACTTGTTACATATAGCATTAAACTGTTGATGTAAAACGGTATGGGAAATTGATACGGACGGAAACACTGCGGAATTACTGACTTTAGTTTCCTGTCTTTGTTTGAACATCATTGTTCTAATTCCTACACGAATGGGATCAATAACTGACATATGTATGTTGTATGTTACGTAGTTTCAAGAATGATTCACAGTCGTCGACCTCAGCGTTATCTGTCGGACAATTTGGTATTTGTATGGTAATTTTCATTGTTATGAAGTCAAGGCTTCTAGTATGAATATTTGCATCTAGAACATTTTTAATAAGTATTTGTATTTTGATCTCTCGTGTGAAGGTGGTCAAAGAACTCCTATGAAATATCTATGTACTTTTGTTTTGTTTAATATTATCTATCAGTCATCTATCAGAAGGATGAGACCATCAAAATAAAAGAAGTGTCATAAAAAAAGATGTAACGAATTTGATAAAGTAAAAGTGATTGTTTCTTCTTATTTTCTGAATTACAGAGAAATTGACTAAAATTTGTAAAAAGCAGCGTTAACAGTATTTTTATAGTATTCACATTACAAAAGACTTTGGAAACAATGGAGAATTTAATGCCTCCGAAAGAATAATCATCAGTTTAAAAATATCATTTTGTGAAATTCAAATATCGAATCAATTCCCCTTTTCAAGGGGATTCAATTACTAATTGTACAATGTGTCTACGAGTAATAAGAAATAATTACATGATGAAATTTTATTGCTTTCAGGTATTGGGATTTGTTACCGTTTGCGCCGCGGCTAACGCTGGCTATGTTGGTGGCTATGGTGGTTATGGAGGCCAGGCCATTGCTGGCTACGGAGGCCAGGTTGTTGCTGGCTACGGCGGTCAAGGTGTAGCAGACTACGGAGGTCAAGGATACGCTGGCTACGACGGTGGCTACGATGGAGCTGGCCATGGAGATTACTATGTAAGCTATTACAACTTTTTGTGTAAACTTCTTTCGATGTTATTATTTGCGTGAGTGGTTCACGAGTAATCATGGTTGGTAGGTCAAGGAGTTGGTCATGGGTTTATTTCAATGTGAATAATTAATTGGAGCACATGAAGTTTCTTATACTGTAATTAAAAATCAAATTGGTACAGCCTTTGTAATTATTTTTTGGACTGCTCGGTACCATTGAAATATATCACGTCAAAAACATGTCGGGTAAGAATGTTAATTGTATTGTCTTTTTGTCTGGGTCCTTTTTACACTTAACTAATTACCGACCACAATTTGATTAGTGTTGAAAACATTAAAATATAATTAAAATGAACTAAAATATAATATTACAGAAGTAATAGTAATAACTCAATGATGATTATTGATAGTTAAATGCTTTATAATATTGTGTGTAAGTTAAAAGTTTGTGTTTTGCCACCCACCCAAGACTTAACTAAATATACTTTTACCTTCATGTGTGTGTGTGTGTGTGTGTGTGTGTGTGTGTGTGTGTGTGTGTGTGTGTGTGTGTGTGTGTGTGTGTGTGTGTGTGTGTGTGTGTGTTCATGTTCATTCGGACCACTAACTAAGATTAAATGAATTGAAAACTATAATGTAAAGTCCTAACAACGTGGTTTGTATAAAAAGTTCAATACTAGAGACACAGTTTAAATATTACGAGAACAAGTATGAACCGTGACGGACGTGTCTAACCACCGTTACGTCCTTAATTCTCGTCGTTCGGTCGTAAGGTTCGGTAATCATGGTGGTAGACTGGGTAATTCATGTGTGTACTAACTTGTCGCAAGCTCGGATATATGGGTGGTGTGCACATTTGGTTGCGATACAAGCCAATTATTATGCAATTTTAAATTCATTATAAAATAGTCCCTTAATTTTAGTCCCTACAGACAATATGAAAACACTGGCGCTACCGCGAATAAAATATGTTTTATAGTTGGTAGTTTTTAGTCACGAGAAACTGGAAACCTAAATTCTACTCTACATTCTTCCATATTTTGAAGAAAAAAAAGTCTTAACGGAACAGTAGTAATTTTATCTTATGAAATTTATTTTAAAAATAAAACAGTATGAATATATTTTATATCACCTACACTCTTAGGTTTTTGTGATTAAATTAATCGTAGTCGGATGAAATGAAAATTCTTACACACTAATAAAAAATTCACCTAGGGAAAAATTATGTACATTTTATATCTGAGGGGAAAATTAAAAACTCAAGTAACACTGCAGTATGTTTTTTGGGATAATGCAATTTGACACAATTTTATTTAAACTTTTTCAATGTGATTAAAGGTTTAGACTGCGCTTTTTCTTCATCTCACCTGATGGTAAAGTGACGCTAAGATCTTATGGTGAAATATTGGCTCTGAAACCTTGAAGCATTCTACAATATTCATTTTGGGTAGTGTGCGCTCTAACTGATTCCGCTGTTTCTCTTGTTAAAATCGTGGTACCAGAGATAAGTTGGTGTTTCACCCATTCTTGGTTGACATTCCACTAATTCAACTTTTGTTCATTAGTATCCTTACTGCTATGGAGTGGAATTTTCTGCTTTTTCTGTGTTTGTTTTTCCTAACTGGTTTTTGTATGCCAGATTGAATAATTTATTTCATTAAGACTAAGAACAAGATTAAGCAAAAATTTAGAAAAATTCTTACAAACTCTCTAACGAACCTCTGGTCGTTTTCGCTTTCACTACTGGAATACCATAGTGATATCACTACTATTTGCCGTCAAACGTATATAACATGATAGAACAGCTGTTGAATAGTTGCACATGAGCTTCATATCATAAATTACTTTTAGTAAGCACGTTGGTGTTCAAATTAAGACCTAAATCAAGTTGACACTCCCAGTCCCTTGAAATGATTATTTTATCATCTTAATTACATGACTCTCACGGGATGGTTCATAATTCTATGGCTAGCGCCACGCAAGCAAAGTCTAGAAATACGTACAATATTAGTCATAGCATTTATTTCAGTTGTCTAAATCGTTGATTTTTGTTTTCGATTGTATATTTGTACTTTGTCCAAAAAAAATTATAAGCTTAAAGTAAACATAAATTTAATGACGTAAACCAAAACTGACCGCTAGCGCGTTGATGTCTTTTATATGAATTAACTTGAGAGGGTAAGAACTGTTCGTTCAGGCTTCAAACAAATTTATTTATTTCTCCATAAAGTATTTCCGTAGTAAATGTATTTTTACGACAACAATTTAATAAGTGGAGTCGAACTAGTGGAATATGATAATTTTTGTAGTGGCACAGTGGACATATTTTTCCTAGATTATTGTATATACACAGAGTACTAATACTGTCGTATGTATATATGTAAATTGTTTCTGTAGAGCTCAAGATAATTTGTTTTTCTTCTCCAGTTTGATTCCCTGTTCGCTTTTCCAGACAGAATTTGTTTTATTTAAGAATTTATTGACAAAAACATAAGGACCAAAATGGACTATAATTGGTAAGAATACCATGATAGTTAAAATTGTTTTTTGCACAGATAAAAAACTAAGTCTTGAAAATATTTTCAGGACTGACATACGACAGGTTTCGCTAACCTTGATGTCTTTTGATCACGTGGCTTTACATTAAATGTTTTACAATTTCAGGCGTATCCCAAGTACGCGTTCGACTACTCAGTGAAGGACCCCCACACAGGCGACTACAAGAACCAGTGGGAGACAAGAGACGGTGATGTTGTGAAAGGTATATGTGTATATAATTACTACGCTTGGCAGGTGGACTGGTGATCGAAAAACTGTATTTTTTGCTGAACAATAGGGTTTAGATTTGCCCTTATCTCGCCGTTGTAAGTTTTGATGAGGCCGTTGGGTGGAATGCGTGCTCGCTATCCTAAATTACTGGGTTTGTATATCATTCGTTCAATACTGGAGCACAGCAGTGCTATTAGCACTGTAATTTGGTGGCACAACATGGTCAAAGCAATCCAAACTGACTAAGAAAAATGCCGTCTAAATCGAGAGATATGCGAATACAGTTAATTTATTCATGATTCCGAATACGGGATATATCCCACAATTGATTTATAATGATATGTATCTTAAGATTATCTTAATATTAACATAACACTAAAAACAGCGCTAGTAAACAACTAAACAAAAGCTGAGCTATGAGCTTTAGTCAGAGTTTACAATACTATTTTATAGCGCCATCTGTACATATATACTGATACTCAGTAAACTTACATTTCAGGTTCATACTCTCTCGCTGAGCCTGATGGCACAACCCGTATTGTTGAGTACACCGCCGACAAGATCCACGGATTCAATGCTGTGGTCAAGCGCATCGGTCACGCCCAACACCCACAAGTTTACGGCGGACAATACGAAGCTGCTGGTTACAATGGATACCACTAGATGGCGCTAAACCACTGAATTAGTAATAGTTACTGCCTCGACCGTGAGATGGCATTGTATATAGTATTTAGCTTGAAATGGCGCTAAAGTAATTTTCTTCTCTGTGATTTATTTATGCTATTTTTACTTGATGGATTAATGTGTAAAGTATGATTTAATCGTACTTAAATTTTATAGTTTTTGAATATTTTCTATGTGAACGAGCCAATGATTTTAAACCTAATATGTATGAATGGTGATTGTTTTGTTCGAAAACTTTAGTTTCTACTTCTATTAATTTCTTAATGAATTAGTTCTAAGATTCTCGTGTACGCTAATTCGTTGTTATTTTGATACGAAACAAAACCAAAATAAAATTATGAAAACAATTAGTCCAACTTTTTTTCCACCCATGAGCGCACAATTCTTCATTCAAATACCTAAACGACAGTTTGAAAGTCTACGCAATAAATTAATACAATTTCCTAAGAAATTGATCATTATGATTAAACCAGTTCATGCATGAAACTGTGTTCAATTGTCATTTATTCAAAACACGCAGTTAGTCATTTAGAAGGCTAGGTTGATGCTATTAATTTTATTTACTAACCAATTAATGGTAATTAAAATTAATGTGTCGAAAATAGTAACAGTAACATCTGAAGCACGAAGAGGGTGGTTTAGGCGTGGACAAGAGATTTGATGTGGAAAAAACTCTGGGCTAATAAGAACGGCACACCCTTCTTGCTTGCACTTGCCCTTCATCCCACTTTATGGTGACTTTAAGACCGTTGGATGGCACGCGTGCGCACTCAGATGCCTCAACCTAATGAGTCTCTGGTTCTGATATATTTCACACTTGAACACAACTGTGCTGTTAAAACTGATGCAATTTAGTACGAAATTTTAATTTTAACCACTTCAAGTACATTATACGATTTGATCGACTATTACTCGTTAACCTGTAAAGCCACTTTAGTCGTGATAGATTTCCTTTGAAGTTCAGTGTACGTACTACTAATTTTTTCAGATTTTTGAAAGCAATAGTTTAGCAGAATAAGGGGGGGACGCTCGGGCTTAATTTTGTTGCGGGAAAAGTTGTTTTGGTAGACTCTCAATATTTTGGTAGACCTACTCAAAAATAACACACACAATGGGGAAAATGCAAAAAAATTTCAGTCTCCAATTACGTGTATGTGATGTGAGCCACCTTAAAAAATATATTTTAAAAAGTTGTTTTGTCGACGTAATTAATATGTATACCGGTACCAAATTACAGATTTCTTGTAGTAAGGGTCTCTGCGCAAAGCCGCGGACGGACAGACGAACAGAGCGAAACTATAAGGGTTCCTTTTTTGACTACGGAACCATAAGAAATGATGTAATAAGTTCAGTCCTGATTTTAAACGATTCTTTTGATATTTTTCGCCGTCATATACCAATTACGAGTAACAACGTCGTAGAAATCACTAGTTTGAAGTAAGAAATCGATTACCAATAAATATATGCTAAGGTGAAAGCTTATAATTATTATCAGTCATAGGATGACATATTCAGATGTATCAATACCACTTTGGTGTTATACCTCCCCGCTATATTGTCTCTTTAAGAACATGTTTGCTTCAGTGGAGATCAATACTCCATAAAAATGATTATCTAATCTCTACTAACCAACTAATACCAAGAGTTGTTAGCGGCTTTATTTCTCTAACGGTAATTGTTTTAAACTTGTTGAGGAACCTGATTGCCACAAAAGACATTTAAAGGAGAAAGTAAACAATTGTCTTTGAAAGACATAGCTGTTGGTTAATACATCCGTAAATAGTAAAAATGATTTTTTTCTGAATAGATAGCGATCGAAATTCCATTTACAGTGTTACGGTTGTTTCTTGTGCATTGTGTTAGCTAATCTGTAATGTTTAATCTTTTGCTATTCCGGGGCTATAACAAATGGTAACAAGTGAAAATTTATAATACACGCAAAAACACGTTTAACTAAGTGAAATTCTGTGAACTTTTAAAGCATTGTTTAGAAAAAGTATTTTGTATGAAATGATATGTTCTAAAACATACATTTTTTGATAAATGAAACTTTTCACAGATATTACTCTCACTTGTTTTCATTATATCCGAAATAACAATTTCCAATTTTCGAAGTTCAACTTTATTTAACGTCTTGGGACCGGCCAATTTGGCGTTTCATGGTGAGGCCTAAGTTAAGAGGCCTATTATTAACCTCAGGTTATCATTATTATTCCTTTTAAGTACGGTACCCTAAAAAGATAAAACTATTTGTTCATTCTTATTGGATTAATGTAATAAATGTTATTGGCTGTCAAAGTGTTTGTTATACTCGTACTTATTATGTTAAATTAGCGGGGTAAAAAGTGTCGTTTGTTGTTTAAATACATTACTGTCAGTTTTTATACCTAAGGGTAAAAAACAGAGAAGAATTTGTAACTGACAACTAGTGTTTTGAAGTCTTAATAGTCAGCTGTTTAGAAAATCAAATCACCTTTGATTTATAAAAAAAGAAACGCATCTTGATATTTTGTTACGTAAAACCACAAAGTGTGTTCATCATCGGCCAGGAAGCGTCCACTGCTGGACATAGGCCTCCTTTATGGTACGCCACATCGACCGGTCCCGAGCCACCAGCATCCATCCTATCGTTTACAATATTAAAAATATATAAACACAACCAAAAATAAAACTTATTCGTGTGCTATTTAATTTTCTGCGATTCAGTTTCTCAGAGAATATAGTTTTTAATTGTTTGATGTTAATAAATTCAAAGAAGTACTCTTTCACAAAAGAGTATGATTGCGTTTTCTGTCTTTTAATTTTGCTTACTGGTGTTAGGTAGAAACCACACGTTGCTTGATAAATCTGCTATCTAAATTGTATGATATTCAATTCCGTTTAATCTATGAATGAATGAGCGGGAAGTAGCATAGCAATTATTAAGTGCGTCCGCGATACACCTGTGATTAAGTGCAAGTGCATCCTAGATGATATATCGCCTGTGAGTGTGTGTTCCTTTTACGTATTCGAACGTCCCCGGGAAATGCGTCTGTGAGCGTTTATAAATAGGCAAGTGATGGCTGACGTATATCGTCTTCATACAGCCCCGACCTTGGCAATGGACACATTGTTTTCTTTACCTTATATGTGAAATTTATTCATTTAATAATACCTAATAAATATCACTTAATAACAAGCTCAAATTTGTTTCTAAATATCCTCGAATTCAACACAGTGTAATGGTTTAAACTTCAGTGACAGTGTGAAAGTTTAACAATCCATGGTGGAAATCTAGAATTATGGATAAAATATTTGCGTTATTGGTAAGTCGATAAACTAACTTATCAAAGCTACTTTTCTAATAAATAATTCTACAAAAATTATTATCGGTTCAATGTTTCAGGCAAAAGATATATTAATTTAAAAAAAGAACTAGATAAAAACTTGGAGATAGATTAAATTTCAATAAAATTTTATTCTGCGCTTTCTAGTTACTAGGTATGGAATAGTTGCGTTATGTTTCTACCAGTAGTTAAACCAGTAAATTATTTTAACCGTTCACCTGTAAGGAAAAATAATGTTGATTCCAGGACCCATTTCCTTAAGCAAAAAAATAATTAGAAAGTTCCAAGAGTCAGAAAGTTACTGTTTAATCATAAGAACATCTATTGTTTATCTACCAATTTTATGTTTATTTAATTGCAATTTCACAACAGAGTTTTAGTACTTAGTCATAAAATGCTACCGGTTTTATAATTAAAAACGCGAGTATTTTGTTCCTCAATTAATGTTATGTATATTTACAACACTAGATCAGTACGTTGAATATGTCGTCTCACTCTCCAGGTCCTCTTGGCAAATGTGCTGGTAGTGAAATGTCAAGAGGAAGAACTGATAGAAGAAAATGCCGAATTCGATACATCCACAGTAAGTATTATTGTATTAATTATAACAAATGGATGGATAGTTAAGAGGTTGGATAAGGGTATAGGATATTTTTATTTCCAATCAAACCTTCTCATAAAAGTAACCCAATACAAACCTGGGGCAAGGTAGTGGCCACGCCAAGACGAGCCAAGCGAAGCCTTTTTTCTAAGCGCCTCGTCGTTTTTTGAACTTTCATATCTTGAGTTTGGATTGTAGTAGATAATCAAAATAATCAGGATATTATATCGATAGTAACATATAAAGTTTCCATTTCATAGTTATTATACTTTATATTTTATTGATATCCTTAAAACCCCTGACTCACTGATGATCATCAGAATTCTTGAGGTACTTGCGAAAGCTAAAAAATGGTACGTAATCTTGTACTAACTAAAAAAGCAAAATTCTAAAACTTGGAACTGAAAGTTACTCTTCTGTTGAGTATTTCCTCTAAGATGCTTGACAATAATTGTTATTGACTTTTATTTATGACATGTAATTCTGTGACATATTTACAAATTTTTATTTTGACATAAAATACTATGACATTTTTATATTTTAAAAGACATAATCAAATATGTGTTTGTACCTAGGTACAGTTATATTTGAACACTATACAAACACAATAGAGCTCAAAAATTAAACAAATCTGAGGTAGTTACCGTGCTGTTCAGCTCTCGGATCATAGTTGCCACACCTACCATCTTGGTCATGAAAGAGACGACTATCTCAGAGTGGCATTGAAAGGGTTGGACATCACCGATGCCCTAATTCCACTCCATATGTTCCAAGCAACCATCGGTGCGCGACTTCATCTTGCACTTTTTCGGATTTAATGAATGATATTGCAGAATTTCATTCACTTAATATATTCCATTTATATTTTTTCTGCCTTACTAAGAGATACGCAATCTAATTGACGATGCAAAACACGATCAAGATCATAGCTCTCCCGCATTCGTTATGTCACTCATTATTAAATCCGCTCGGCATGCGATTTTCACTGCCCGAGGCAATTCATCTTCAATGTTGCACAGATTTCTCACGTCAACCGCAGTGCTAAAGTGATAATTACTAGATAAATTTGCAACAATTTGTGAAAAGAATACAATAGATACATAAGTGTTTCACTAATATTATAAATACAAAGTAGAGATTTTTAACGTTTAGTTTGTAGTAGTTGCGTGCGATTGTCTCTGTATTTTTGTGCCTTTTTCATGACTTAACATCTGCATCGATTGTAATGAAATTTGGCACATCCGCTGATTATGGCATTTAAAGATACATAGCCTAGTGGCTTGCCTATAAAATAGAACCACCGCGTGACTTCCAATTGGTTGCATTTCTCAAAAACTATACTCGATAGAGACATCGCTTAAGTTTTTCTGTAAAATTTAAACATAGTACTGTCTTTTATGACTATTAAAAAACTTCATAAATAGAGGAGCGGGGACTGATATTTTTACACTCATTTTTCATGATAAGTGCAAAAGTATTCAGCAAAAAATCTCTTTCAGAATGCAAAAATAAAGCCGTTTTTTGTTCACTTTGAAATTTAGATTCCCTCTATTTTTTACACTCTTCAAATAAAAATATTTAATTAATTATTTCACTTGCGGCAGATGTGGGTCACCGTCTTAAAGATATTTCCAAATTTCAAGTCGGTAGCATTAGTAGTTGCTGGGATAATCAGCTGTGACAGAAGACAGACAGGCAGACATCAAAATGTTACTGTCCCGCCGGGCGATAATATTTTGGGGCCCAAACCTATAAATTGTACAATCGATTTTAACATAATTAATTACAAAATAGTAATGCAATATGTATCGAAGAAAATTTCCTACAATCAAGCGGGTTTGATGTGTGGACTAGACAAGCTCTCCATATTTAGTCGCGTGCGCAATTACAAAACCTAATTAAGCTTCCACAAGACTTGTAAAGTGAGGAGGAAATTAGCATACCGCCGCCACATTTTATCATATTGACGAAACCCAATAACATGAAGTATACAAAATGCTTATCGAAAGTGGTCACCGCGTGTTGAAACGATATTGCTCCCAGCCAGTATTGGTTGTTCACCCACTTCACTCCATAGCGACAAGTGACACAACCCGTTTTGAGTCAAAGTATTCGGTCCGAACTAGATCATTTCGTGTACTAAAATGCATACGGTTGCAGTTTTGAAAATGAAATCTTACCTCATTACGATATACCGCACTGAATCAAATTGCATTCTGCTGTTTCAAAATATGACGAGGTTCATCAAAGTAATCGACAAAGACAAGGCAAGGTAAAACTGAAGCGGTTTTTTAAATATTAAAAACTCATCTGTGATTTAAAACCCTGTAACGTCTCAGTAGATTGACGTATCAGTTTGTATAAGAACTAAAACACTATATTTAACACTGCTTATACTGTAATCAGTCAATTGCTTCTTCTCGAACTTATTAAAAAAATTTCTCTTTAGTAGTAATTTACTGAACGTTGGAATCTCTTTAAGTCTACTTTTTCATTTATAATGTAATTGTAATGTAATTTTTAAAGTAACTAAAGCGTCAACTAAATCAATTGTGATCCACTCTAAATCACAGCTAAGAATCATTAGCGTTATATAAGAATCAAGCAAGCGGAAACCAACGAAAGTGAACAGTCTGTCATTGACATTGAGCAGCGGAGCGCAATGCGCCGGCGCACACCGGCTCATCTTGAACTTGGCGAGACGGGCAGCAAGTGACATTTAGACTATCGCATCGCATGAACTCAGTAAATGTGAATGATCTTTGTACATATAAAGTTAAAATTACGAATGAATCTCTGATACATATGCTTTTACCAAAAATTGTAACATCAATGAAAAGTGTGAATATGAAAAGCCCTTCATTGAGAGTTTGCTTTTGTGATTAGGTTAACTGAGCATGTATTTTAGAATGAATAGGTAAGTTTGCAGCTTAGATTGTAAGTAGAAAGAAGATGTTTACTTACTACATTTTAAACAAACAATGAGTCAGTTAGCATTCAGCTTACAATTGCTACAGTTACGTGTTGTAGATCTGTATTGAGCAATGGCAGTGAATCGCGATCGGGAGTGATAAATGCTTCACGCGTTGCACACACTTCACCGAGACGGCAGACATGACACCACTCACCTCCAATGGCAATTAACTCGATACCGACGTACCAGAACTACAGATACTATTTAAGTGTTCATTACCTATTCAGAATAATAAAGTATAATCGGCGGGCATGCGATGAAATGTCGCTATGAGTAAAATACCGAATTGAAACACGCAAGCTATCGCCTCATACATTCCCTGACAGTTTTTACTCGCTAAGCCATTACATCGTAATTGAAGTGCGTAAAAAACGTAATCGTCAGAATTAATGGACGTACGCACCGATTTATTTGTTTCAGGGAAATCCAAATTACTCGTTCAGTTACGGAGTGTCTGACGTCCGGACTGGGGATATGAAAGCTGTATGGGAAGCCAAGGAAGGTGACACTGTTACGGGTAAGAATAATTTTACAACATCTGATAAAGAAAGTCTAGTGAATTTGACTGTGATTTACGTATTAACGATAAGTTGTATTACAATCCCAATCATGATTTTTTACGGATCGATCTAAACAAGTCAAATTTTTAATAACAACATTATTCACCAAGATTTCGATAACTGATCGCAAATTCAAGTTGAGTTATTGATATTTAAAATATAATGCAATTTGTTTATAATACCGACTTAATGTGTATCAATTACTACACCACCTACTTGTTTACCAATTTAACATTAAACCACTGAATTGTTACAGGTCATTACAGTATTCTGGAGCCAGATGGTACAACAAGAACTGTAGATTACTCAGCAAGTCCAAATACTGGATTCACAGCAGTAGTTAACAACGATGGAGAACAAGTTGAGCCGATTGTACAGGATACAATTGAGAGAAAGGTTCAAAAAGAATACGGCAAGTATTTTGATTTCTCCGAAGACGCTGAAGAAGATTATTTTCCGACAAGTGAAAGGAAAAGGCATAAACACCCATTTGACACCGTATTCAAAGATTATTCTGCTAAAAAACGTCCAAAATATCCGGCAGATCTAGAGCCTAGTGATTTTTCTCACAGTATTACAATAAAACATCCTACTGATAACACCGCTGCTGAAAGTGGAGCACATTCTCACAGTCATTTTGGTATAGATGTTGATCCAAACTGTAAAAATAAACACAAGAAAGGGGCAAACAGCAATTTGTACACTAACGTAGTAGAATTTACACCACCAAAACATCCATTGTTTTCTCCAGATTCATTTAATGAAGAGTTTGAGAAATTTGAAGCTTCTAACTATGATTTTGAAAAGATTAATCCATACGCCGGTGGAAGGCCTCCAAAAATTTCGCCATCAGATATAGATTTTGATAAATTCCCAGGATTCTACGGTTCAAGTGGGAAGTATCCTAAATTCGACGACTATAATTTTAGGCCATCTAAATATCCATTCGTGCCCGATATGCCACCAGCTGAAAATTTATTTCCCGACGATTTACCACTGCGACCCAAGAAGAAACGTAGGCCGTACAAGAAGCCACCGTTTTCTCCTGACGTCCATTATCCAGTAGAAGATCTGGACGATTACTTATGGGTACCAAAGAAGAAAAAGAAGAACCCTCCAAGATTTGACCCCAGTGCATATCTACCTGATAACGATGACGAATATGACCATCCTCGCTATCCAAGTGATTTTGATGACGACGATCGACCACACCGGGACCCTCCAAGGGGAACAGGTGCGAAGAAAGAAATAGTCAAGAAAATTGTAAAGAAACGAAAACCCGGTTTTAATTTATTAGATATTTTGGATATTTAGATATAAATAAAATGATACAAATGTGTGATGTCGAACTTTTAGCGTAAGATGCTGCAATATTGTTTTATTTATTGTTATTTAATTTTAGTTTAGTTGTTAAGATTTAATAATTTAAAATAACTTCACTTTGGAATATACAAATCAAAATTTGCTTGACACCGTTAGGATGTCAAAATATAATTTAAACTGTGTTTAAGATCGATAAACAATAAAATACCAATTGATTTTGTGGCCGTGTTTTGATTTTTAAATTAAGGCCTGAATTCCCTGAGCCAGAAACATTTGAATCCTCATAAATTATGAATAAACTATGAAATTTGTAGACGTGCAAAAAAATTAATTATGAATGTTGATGATATTGTGTTGGATAACATATAAGACAGACACGGATACATGGTTTACAATACTCAACTCGATACAATTAAATCCCAAAGTAACCTCCAATACGGGAATATGTGTAACTTTATTTACACTAAGTGAAATTTCGTGAAAATTGGTTGGGAAATTAACCAAAGTATTTTTTTGAGAATTTATTTAGCTGGTGCATGTAATTTTAACTTAATTGAGACAAAAAGCTGAATAGAGTGTCTAATATGGGGCGCAGTTGCTTACAATTTCACTCTTATGTGCTATGATTAGTGGAGAAGTGCGGCCGAAATCCGAATTTCTTATGGGTCGGGGAACAGCCTTAATAACAATTCTTATTGCAAATCGCTCTTTGAGAAAAAATAACATGGTTAAAGTGGGTTATCAAGTAGTGACCATTAAATGCACAGCAAGGCAGCCTTATCTTTAATGATCATTACATAAATGGAATATGTTTTATGGAGTGATAAGCTTTAACAAAAATTGGGCCAAGAATGAGAGATCGTATATCTTGCTCGCTTTTGTTGTCAATGCCAACAACAACTTTTTGTTTTATTGAACTACTATAACGAAAAAAGTAGCTCCACAAAAAATTTAAACGACATGCTCCGTTTAACAATGCATCTGTTGAGTTATACTGAAAGCGAAAGATGAATATTGGTAATTGGTAGATTGGTAATCGAACACGTTACTTAGCACTGTGATGATTTAACTACCTAGTACAGACGCGCGTCAAATGAGAGATCGTGATATTATGATTATAGAACATCATTTGTTTCTCAGTTACTAATTACTTTCAGATAAAATTGTATCAGATACTCGTATTATGTATGCATGCACGGTGGGGTTGCGCAAAACGAATTACAATGATAGTGAAAGTGCAAAAGTTGCAGAAACTGGAGCGAGTGGGTGCGCCGATATTACTTCACAAGGACGTTTAGGTTGTTTTTATGGCTGCTGTTTCATATTCATTTTCCACGAACTGAAAAAATGGGGACAACATTCGGCATTAAATGAGTGCTGGTCCAGCAAGGCCTATATTTTTGTGCTATTTTTCTTTTATTATTTACTTGAATATGTTTTCGCCAATTAGCGAACGGTGTGCAGCTCTAATGACGGAAGGCCTTTCAGCCATTCAAAGGCGTCGTCATTTAATTTGTGGACCTTGTCCAGTCCTCTTTGAATGGACCACGTCAGGCAGTGCTCCACAAGGTGCTTCATAGTTTGAGCTCAATAAATTTAGATTCGTTCAAGAAAATAAATTTAGGCCATACCATTTAAAAATAAACTGTCGCTGTGTATTAATGGACTGCATATTAAAATAATGTGAAACTATTTCAAGTGTTGTCTGTGAACAAATTGTACTGACCCACAAAGCTAGAACTCACATTTTAGAATGATATATGACACTCGAGCTGCAGCTTTTGGTACGAAATAGTAGACAGATATGGCACGTCGAATATGATCCGAAGATATAGTAAATGTCCTACGATTTACTAGCGTTATGCCTCGTTTAGTCGTTATTGTGGTGTCTAAGTTAAGAGTACTTTAGCATAAGTTTAAAACAAACAAGTTAAATTACAAAATATAATCATCATACATAGTAAGATAGACGTTTAAAATAACTGAAGTACTGAAAACGCCGAGGCTACGGTAATTTATTTTAACAATCCATCTATGTATGATTATTTGCTTCAATGTTGTTGAATTAGTATTTAAGCTATATTCTTGCAGAGTAAATAGGTTCGGCAATGGTGCTATTTTCTGGGTATATGTTTTCTTAAGTGAGGTTCACGTTCAGTAGCTGGCTAAGCAAAAGAATTTCCGTGTCTGACAAATTATACATATAAAATTTATGTATATGTATTATTAGTTAGTTATGTATTACTAGTTATGTGATTTTAGAATTCTTTTGAATGAAAATAATTAATTTTTTGAAATTTGAAAATTGAAATAATTGAATTATCACGAATATAAAGCTAAATTTTTTCTTGGTGAAATTGTCTAACTCAATATTTCGACAAAATGTTCCCGTAAAAGTCAACACTGTCATAATATGAAAAATAAAATAAAATAAAATCGTTTGTGTCTTTCAAAACTTATTTAAAGCAGCATACATGGTTGGAATCTCCTTTTTATTATAACATAAATTATATTTGTATAAATATCTTCTCACCGAAAACGAAACACCTTGCAAGTTTTATGTTTTGTAAGAATTATCAGAAAAATGTGTATATTTAGGAATATATGTCAAATGTCGCTCAATAGTGAATAATATGAGGTTTTCAAATCCTAATATTAATGTTCTAAATTTAAATTAAATTTTCATAGATTTTTCTGATAATCCTTACAAAACATAAACTAATAAAAATGGTTAAAATTTTAAATATATATTTCCTAGCTAGATCAATGCAAAGTAACGCACACCTAGTGCTATGTTTTATTCAAGCGTCGCACGCGTGTTGGACATTCACCGGTGGGCGCGGCCATGACACGGGCGGCATTGTCGCAACGCGCGCGGCTCGCGTCATGGTGCGTGCGCGCACTCCACTCTCACTCGCATACAAACCTGTTCCGATGATCGATGGTCCGATCATCTCAGGATGTTTGCTCAAACAATGAATCTTAATAATTTGGCATGTTGATAATGTATTCTTCGCTTTATTTGTTCGATTATTTTCAATCTTTTTTTGGCAAATACGATTTCTGCGACTTTTTTCATTTTCTTTTTGTAAATTATGGATATAACATAGAATAAATGTCATTTATTTTAATATTTAATCAAATTATTTTATGTCATGTTATCTTTACAAGTGTCAATATCATTAAAAAGATAAGTTTAAAAATATACATTTGAATTTTTGTAATTAATTTGTTTTCAGAATTTGTTACTCTTACAAAATGCAAAATAAAAGTGATAAGATGTTATTCTCCTTAATGCAAGAGAGTATGCTCAACGTAATTTATTTTAAAAATCAGCCATTTGCGTGTTGAACTGGGGCATCGATGGTTCCGTACAAAATTTATGAATAATTAACATACTGAAAATTATAAATTATAATAGGTAAAGTAACAACCACCTAATAAAGCTCCAACGCCTGACAAATATATACGCACAATTTTTTAATTTAATCATTAAAAGTAATATTCTTATTTTCGCGCTAGCAACTATATTAAAGTGGCGATTATAATGTGATATAGTTAAATAATGTTTAAATTTATGTTTATTTATATATATTTGTTACTATTTTTTGTTAGTTTAAAATTTCAACGTTATACCTATTACGGATTATGAGATATAGCACGATAACAGACCAATGGACATTGGACAGTCTGACGGCCGGACAGCCGAACAGCGGAGACTTAGTAATTGTTAGTGATTTAGGTGCGGAACCATAGAAATGGGTGCGATTTGGTTGTTGACATGTATCAAAAATAGCCCTCGAACAAATAAACTTCAAGATAAATAATAATTCATCAACGATTATATTTTTAAAATGTGTACGCACGTACTTAGTAAATTTTTTTTAAATAAAAAAAAATTCTTTCATCGTCTATTAAAATTAATATAAAGTTTAGGGTCTCCTAATACAAGCTATCTTTAGCTCAAAATGAGTATGTACTTAGTTAATTTAATCGTCATGTTCCCTCATTATTTAAAAATACTATACAAAGTCAGAAGCCCTTGACGGGCTCCATAAAAAAGGGAAGTAAGTACAAACGGCTTACAACCTTGATCGCGTTTTGGCTACGGCCCAATTTAAACGATAATTATCTTACGTAAGTTATGCAATGCTGAACAGAATTGCATTAAAGAGAAATGAACATTTTATTTTTATTATTTGCAAATAAATCGAACAAAACTAATAACGTACGAGTACAATCGTTTGTTGTGGCGTATAATTCTATACCACCGTAAGGAACCTGGGCTTAGGCGACAGAGAAATTGCCCTAATATTAACCAAACCGAATATAGGTAACCCCACTGGGACTCGAACCCGGGACCTCTGAAATCCTCTGAGTCGAACTGTGCTGTATAGTTGTTTAAGTATCATCAGCCCATGTCATCCCTTGAATGTCGTAAAAGGTGACAAATATTTAGGGGATAGATGTCAGGATCTATGCAGCAACAACATCTCAATGCGATCCCCAATCCGCCTGTCAAGCGTGCTGATTATAAGTAGCTTATCCTGTCATGGAAAGTCAGACGTACCGATCTATAGAGGAGGCTTATGTCCAACGATGGACTTATAAAAAGATTATGTAATGTACTAAGTTTGCTGAAAAGAGACAGTTATAAACTTGTTTATATAAATACTCGTATTACCATTATGAGCTGCACTGTCTATCTAATTAGAGTAGATGTTCTTTTGTTTTTCCATCAAAATATATACCGTAATCGCCACATTTAAAAGGCTAATCGGTGAACGCAGTTAAGTAAGATGCATGGTGTAACTTATTTGTATTTATGTGCTTGTAATGAAGTCAATTCATTGAAGATGAATAGGGGAAACAAATCCCAGTAGTTTGACAAGTAAAATTTGTTTTCAATGCAAAACGCGGTAAACTGGAACACGGTAGGAAAAGCGTAGACGCTCTAGGAATACGAAATGTTTTACTAGTATTGTGGAGTACAGGCTTCCTCTCGTTAAAGCAGTACACCTGTCGTTTGAATACGTAACCAGTGGCTAGGTTTTATAGTTGTGACTATAACAATACATTTTGTACCGTGTTGACTTCCGTGACGTTTTCTATCTTGCATTAATACAACGTAAATAAAGAACGAAATCATAGTGAAGTGAAGAATGTGACATTTAGACTAAGGAAGATTCATCGAATTTGGCTCTACTAAACACACTACACAGGGCGGCTAACTATGTGCGAATAGCTAAGGCTAGTTTTTGTCGTATATTCGAATTGAGAAAATCGATTTCCGTCCAAACTGTAAACCAACAAACAGGCCTGCTTTTACAGTCAGTGTTCACATTTGGTTGACATAGTTTCTATTAAAGCATCAAACCAGTCATAATAATATTATATACGCTAAAGAGTTTGATTGTTTCTCCTTCCTTTACGTTCTAACGTGCATAAGAATTGTTGAAGAGTCAGATAAGAACATCGGCAACTTTTTAACAGGATTTAGTTAGTAGTTCTCTTCTAATTTCTGAAGTCCCCGTGAATTAAGTCGCGAGAAAAACAGTAGCTAAGAATTTATTCTTAATTTTTTCCCCACCATTTTCTATTTTGAATCGTTGCGAGCATTGTAGATCAGCAAATTGCTGCCTGCGTAAGATGATGAAGTAAATTTGCTCTTCATGAAAAAGTGAGCAAAACTTTTTCCTTGCCTATGTTTTTCTCATTTTCACTAACACAACCCACCTATTAAACTTCTTACAAATCGCAATAAATCAATGTTACATACAAGAGCTAACGTAAAGTACCAGGGCTGCATGACACTAACTGCGTTCATGTATATTAGACTAATGCATGTAGGCAATTTATTGATACGTTATTTTAGATAGTTGATAATCTAACGTGTATCAGATATAATATTAAAGTGGCAGGCAGGTATCAATAAATCTTTACATTACTATCTGTTTGTTATATGGTTGTTTTCAATTTCGGAAAAAACTTTATTTTTTAAAAAAGTTACTCCAGCCATGATAATACAAATTAATTAAAATTGCAAACCAATTTTAGAAATACTTTTGCAAGAATGTTTCTGGTATTTCATGATACTATTATGAGTGATTGAAACTGATTTCAACTAGCGTTTGCCCGCGAACTCGTTTGCTTGGACTTCATAAAATTTCCCATAATAACTACGTATTCGATCGGAAAAACAATTAGACTACCTCCTTTTCCGACCCTTCAACTATTCCTATACAACAATCTAGTCATTCTATGACCCTATGAGTTTAAATAAAACAAACGAACTCACTTTCGTTTGTACAATTTTGGACTGAATACAATTTTTTAGGGTAATAATATAGGTCTTTGGATTTTCATTACAAAAACGGACGAAATTCATAGAGGCTATTCTGTTTTTCGGAATAAACTTCCACATTTGACATGAATGTTGAAATACAAATCAATCAATGTGATATTCGCAACATAACATTATATTTTATTAGTATTGCCTGTAATTAGTTTCAGATAAGAAATTCATTGGAATGCAGTCTGTTGTTTGTGTTTGGTTCTTGATGTGTATCCTTGTATAGTCGTGGGCGGGAATGAATGTAGAGTTAAACACGATGGTTGCTAATTCAATTAACAACACAAAATTATGCAGCAATCAATGTGTATTTGAATAAGCCTACATTAGCTAAGGAGGAGGTGGCTTCGACTGATGAAGACGATAATAATAAAGCTTCAAAATCAACGATGCATAAAACTTTAAAATAGTAAATATATAAGGTTTACCGATACTCACCTACATTCCATAGTTTATTGAAGAACAGGCCATTCAATCTTTGATTAACGATTTTTTTCTAAATCACTGAAGGGGGTTGAATCTGTAACCTCCGAATTAACGTAACAACGTTGTACATTAAATATTTTTGCGTTTTAACCTGACACCTTACTTTGAAGTTTGTGGAACAGTTGATGATGATGTTGATGTTGAAGTAGAACGAAGCAATATTGTACAAAACCAGGTAGATTTGGGCGCCTGCAACAACATTTCCATACACAGATAACACGTAAGTGAGCTGAAGTGGCAATGGCCAGGGCACATCGCTCGAAGAACCGATAACCGATGGGGAGTACGAGTTTTCGAGTGGCGACCACGTACTGGGGAACATCTACCGGGTCGTCCCCCTACTAGATATACTGACGACCTGGTTTTAAGGTCGCAGGGAGTCGTTGGATGCAAGTGGCTCGGGAACGGTCAGTGTGTCTCTTTTCCTGACTTTTTTATTTTATTTATTTTTATTTAAACAGTTTATTGTACACGGAAACATTACATAACTTAACACAAGAAACAGAAAAAAATATATACAAAAGGAACAGCTTATTTCTAAAAGAAATTTCTTCCAGCAGTCCTAGGTCAAGGAGAAATATTAAAGAAAGGAGGGCAGTTAGGCGTGTACGATATAATAAATATAATAGACGATTACATAAATACGATATACAAAAACAAACTAATATATATCAATAATAATACATACATACTTTACATACTATAATTATATATTAACTTATAGTGATAGAAAATGTTCCTTGACGTTTTTCTTAAAGGCGGAAACAGTTTTGCTGTCGCGTACAGTGTGAGGCAACGAGTTCCACAATCTGGCTGCATGAACCGTGAATGAGTAGGAATAGAAATCGGAGTGATGGGAAGGGATGGACAGGATTGTCCTAATGTGAGCTCGACAAGGTTGGTCAATAGGATGCGAGTATGTAAATCGCTCACTTAGGTAGCTAGGATAAGAAGGGTCGTTTTATTTGTCGTTCGGTCTTTTCTTTTTAATAATTGTCACAATGTATAATAAATAAAATAAAACGTATCCCGACTGATGATGATGAGCAACATTTCAGCACTTCCGAATACCGAGGAAGCCAAAAACGTAAAAAAGTGTTAAACGGAGATAGTAAAAACATAAATATGTAACTGGATTTTAAATGCAAACATAACTATAAGCAATAAAAACAAAAACGTCAGTTATGTACATTTGCATCGGCAAGTTACAAGATCGTAATTACACAGCTGTAAACAAGTTTCACCGAATAAGCAGCGAGCTATCGTGGACAGAGGGTAATGACATCGTGTAGATGAGTCACAGCCGGCTGTCATCGGAGACTACGAGGTAGACCGCTTAAGGCTACGTTAGTCAAATTATATACGAACAATTTTAACGGTCTGCAGGTCTAACTTAAATTACATTCAGAGAAGATTCATGAGAAACGTGATAAATGAACTGCTGGCTTCCACGGAAATTCCATGGTTCCACGGTATCTAATAATAACAGCCCAGCCTAAGTCTAAGGAGTCCAATATAGTTACAAAATTGCCCTTACTAAAAACATCTAAAGCCTAACCTGATTTTATGTGATTAAAACACCTTAATTCACTATACTCAAATATTTACCATAGGAATATGGCCCAAAAGTACAAACTCGGGTACAAAAATATGTATCCGCTTTTGAACCATGACACATTCAATTTTGCTTGTTCCTATGTAGTGTTTTGCGAGAAATGTCACGGTGAACGTGACAAGGTTGAAATGTGGATACATATTTTTGTACTCCAGTATACACGTAATTAATTTAAGATAATAATAATAATAACACTTTGACATATGATACATATTTTTTTCCAGAATCACGATGGATTTTCCAGAAAGTATGAACTGGCTTTACTAACTAAACAAACATGTATAGACATAGTCCTTAAAGAAAAGCCTGCGGTTTCATTCAAATAGATCTAATTTTGTATGACTGGTATAACCGGATCGGATGTTCATTATCTGGGTATCTGGAGCGAGTATCAATGACACTTCGTTTGTGATACTCATATCACGATGTCTTATTTTACTTTCTATTAACACTTTTACTTAATTTGGCTGAGATTTACTCGCTTCTATACTCTCTTTATTTTTTAGTAGAGTTTGACCACAAAGCTTCGTGTGAATATATGGACTGAGACAGTACAACCTTGCCTATTTAAGCCTCTTTTGACGGGATTCAGTTTGTATCGCAGAAAGTACCGATTCTTCTTCTGCAGATATTTTCAGACCGCTCGTAGTGTGCTCGTAATGATAAGAAAAGGAAAACTGTAAGTTTAGTCGATTGATTAAAAGTTAACTTCTTGCTATATTTTTTGCAATATATTTTTATAAATAAAATAACCTACGTTGCCTAGTGGCTAAACCTTAGGACTCACACTGCAGAGGTCCAGGGTTAGATTACCAGCTGGGTTACCGATCGGGAGCTGTCATCGTGCTGTCTAACTCTGCCGCCAACATAACACTTGTGCTCCTGTATGAAATACAGCATAGCTACCACCTCGTTAGCTTGAAGCTTCTGGATCAGCACGCTTTCCATCTTACAGCTTAACAGCTTAATCGCCACTTAACATCAGGTGAGATGAAGCCTTATATATAATTTTTCATTTTAACCGACTTCAAAAACGGAGGAGGTTTTATGTTCCACTGTATTTTTTATCAAACTAAAATCATTATTATTATAATTTTCCTTTTGTGTATATTTAAATGTAAATAAATCACTATCCTGTTAAATTTGAATGGTCTATCTTATAACAATATATGAGTATAAATAATTCCTTACAAGATATCTTAACATGATATCTGCTATTACCTACCTACCTTATTGTGGGGGCGTGAAGAATGCGAGTAACGTATTATCTGCGCAAGAGCACGCATTGTTATGGTAATTATCTCCCTATCAAGGTACGGGTTTCACACCATGTATGACGAGTGCCATGTTCGAAGAGAGTTTTAAAAGGGTAAGTCTACCACGTCTTTTTGCTTACCTTCGGTATTTAAATTCAGGATACTATTAACAAAACAAAGGTACACTCGAGTACAAAAATATGTATCCACTTTGGAACTATGTCATATTCACTTTAGCTTGTTCCAATGAAGTGTGTTGAGGGAAATATTACGTAACGGTGAATGTGACAAGGTCCAAAAGTACTCGAATATACATACTTTAAATTAATTTCACTTTATCTCCTTGACCTTTCATCTTTGATCCGGAATCTTTTTAGAAGACATGTTTGGATAAATGTTAAGTCGAATAGCAATAATTGTCAAAAATATTTTGTAGATATTTTTAAAGTTTAAGATTTATTAAAATTTTGCAATAATTTCTAATCAAATCTTTTCATCATTAAAATGTGGGGCTTTTGCTGTTAATTCAATCTTACATTTCTTGGGACCAATAACATGTTTTTTCTCCCTTAAACTATACATGAAATAGAATAGGACCTACCCATAGTACCCATGTCATTCCGCGATTGTCGTACAAAGCGACTAAGAAAAACAAACATACCAAGAAACATAATTGCGAATTTTTTGTTAACGATTTTTTTTTCTTTCAGAAACTAAATTCTTTTAAAGCTCCTATCATGCATTTTTTTGATACCTTATACTACCTTATAGTGATACTTGGCAAGTTTGTAGATGGACCTATGACCCAGTTTAGGTCGCAAGGAGTCGCTGGATGCAAGTGGTTCGGGAGCGGTCATTGTGGCGAGCCATGTAGCAGTACTACAGTAACTTTGATGCCACTCATGCTACGCCTGATGGTTTATTGACTTGTTGACAAAAACTCTAGACTAGAATTAATTCAGATATATAAATGAATAAAGACTTCAATATATTTATTATCTCACGATTTATCCTTGACATAATTAGAGGCGGAACAATACCCGTTCTACCGCAACGGAGCTATTAATAAAGAGAGTTTATTGTCCTTAGACCTTAAATGAACTGTACCAGGTTAATTTATTCCAAATTTTATATCTATACACAGCTACATACACGCGGGTAAATATTTATAATGCAGAGCAATTCTTAGCTGATGTATATGTCGCGGTTACCTAATGTGGACAAGACGAACTAGGCATTTTTAAACGTTATATGATTTAAACGTTTAATCGACGCCAAGTAATCGAAAGTACAACATTTCACCGATTGGTAATTCGATCAAAAGATCAAATTGGTGACAGTACATTTCACTGATCCAAATATATATTTTTAAATCATATAAATAAGGAAATATATTCAAACAAAACTAAAGGCACTTCGCCTCAAGTGTTGCCAATATAACTTGAAATGTTTAACTTTATCCATTTCCCCCAGAAAAATAAAACCTGTTATAAATAAATAAAATATTGTTAGAAATTTGTAAAACTACAAATTGAAATCAACTCTATTTTTATCACTCGCTTGAATTGATAAAACCGGTAATTCACGCATGCAACGGAACGCAAAGTTCATAGAACTGTAGGAACTGTCAATGTCAATCAGTGTAATGTCAGTGTTCGACGATGACGTTTAGTCTATCGCTCACCTCCAGCAAAGAGTGGTCAAGACCATTCATTGCAGAAGTACGATTGAAAAATATCAAATTTTTAGTTTTAAGTCGAACGAAAATCAGTAGAGATCGAGTGCTCATGGCGCGTAGAACGAATTAAAAATAGAGCTCCCGGATGGACAAAGAAGACACGTATCACTAAAATAATTTTTCACAAATTATGACAGACCGAATGAATACATTCTACATGATAAACAATGGTTGAAGGCATGACGTATAATTAGTAAAATAGGTATAATTATAAATTAAAACATGAGTATTAATTAATTAATTTATATTATTTATTTAGAATAACAAAACAAAATAAAAAGCATTTTCACTCATTAGATTCGTGGATTGGTGATACGAGACACTGCTCCTCATCTCTATACAATCATATTCTAACTAATTCTTACGTCACAAATGATATAAATATATAATCTGAATTCTTTTAAATTAGGTTAATGTGAGTGTATCCATACTAATCCAGTGATCTAGTTCTATCGCAGGCAGCGCCCACTAACTCTATAGACATAGGTACATTTTCCTGCGCCGGGCGGACCCTGTGCCTGTACCTATAGGACATACAGCCTCTATAAAAGCACCGGTTATCGTACAATTTGGCACACAACAAGTCCTAGTGCTTAGAGTGAAGTACTTTGTACCTAGAAACAGATTAGGAAAATGTTCGCCAAGGTAAATGTGGTTTGAAGTGGAGTTCTTATTCGTGTAAATTGTGTTTTGTGATTTGTATCCGGTGGTGTTGCTAGTATTTAGGTTTAAAGTCTGGAAATTTAGAAGTATTTTATACCTTGAGTGATATCGTGATCGCACGTTCAAGTTGGCTTAGTTAACTGAAATCAATTTTAAAACTATAACCGTTTCATTATCAAACGGCAACGGCAACATTATTTTTATTGTTTGTGAATTAGCTTCTATGTTATTTTGTCAAAATTGAAATTTATTAAAATATGCACATGAGTCAAGCCTAGTATAACACGGCGCTTCTGTATTATTTATTAAGTTTTGAGAGACAGTTCTTAAAATATACGCCGAAATAGTTATTATACTCGTAATATTGTTTGAGATTAAGTTTATATACGATCCAGTATCAAACTACGAGTATATGTTTCTCTGAAAACATTTATCACGTATTAGACTTTCAAGAGACTAATCAATTTAATAGTTTGTATTGTAATTGTTTTAGGCGTTCGTAGTTTGTGCACTGGTGTCGATGTCGAGCGGGGGGCTGATCGCAGGCCCTCACGGCGCCCTCTCTGCTCAGAGCCTGGTCCTAGGAGGGGGCTATGGAGGATATGGAGGTTACGGAGGCTACGGTCCAGCCCTTGGGGCGCCAGCTTTAGCCGCACCTGCTTTAGGATATGGGCTAGGTATTTATCATATACGGATTTTTTTTCGGACAGTCAAGTATACCAAATAATAAGCTGATTAAGAGAGTTAGGTTTAGGATAAACATGGCCTTGACTAACATTTATCGGCCACATATCATCATCCAGGATATATCGTCGCTGTATGGTGTCTCGGGACCGGTCAATGTGGTGTGTCATTTTAATTGAATTTTTACAAACATTTTATCCATACTAATCTACGAATAATAGATACTCATATTAGAAATGTTAAGTGAGTTTGTTTGTTGCTTTGTCCTTCCTCTACGTCGTAACGGAAATAGAATAACTTGATTTCTCGTTTAAGCATAGTTAGAGAGTCGGAAAAGGATAAGGGTTACTTTCAACAAGGCCAACTGAAATTCATGGTGATTCTTTCACCATGTCCACCGTTCTATTAAAACTTAAATTAAAACCACATGAAAAATACAAATACAAAAAAGCGGCCAAGTGCGAGTTGGACTCGCCCATGAAGGGTTCCGTAGCAGCAAGAAACATTATATAAAAGTTCTTGTAGTTCGTTGTATAATAGTGTTTTTTATATATATATTTGAGTTGATTGAATGAAAGGTATTTTTTAAAACTTTGTAAGTGTCTCTCGCGCAAACTATTCAGTTTAGAAAAAATGATATTAGAAACCTCAATATTGAGGTTTCTAATATCATTTTTGGAGACCTACCCATAGGTAAACCCCACATGTATGAGTTTTATGAAAAATAATAATCATGAGGAAAATTTACTGTATTTTTTATATTTTTGTGTAAAAATCTTAATGCGGTTCACAGAATCATCTACTTACCAAGTTTCAACAGTATAAGTTCTTATAGTTTCGGAAAAAAGTGTCTGTGACATACGGACGGACAGACAGACATGACGAATCCAAAAGGGTTCCGTTTTTTGCCAATTGTCTAGGGAACCCTAAAAAGACGTCATTTTCAATCTGTTCAACTAGATGATGATATATCAATATTATGTAGCTATCCCTTCAGTAAATATATGCAGTTTCCATTACGTGCTAAAGGCCAACCATGAAAATATACACACTTATATTACAATTAAGTATAGCTAAAATTACAAAGTGATTGTAGCTTGTAAAGATTATTATGTGCACGAACATACTTTGAAGATTCTGCGTCTGATAGTGAGGATGTTACTAATAGTAAATCAAATTGTTCCAATTCATTTGTTAAATTAATTACAATTATTGCACGCTATAACGCAGCAATACAACGTTAAGCTAAATAGCTTAAATAGCTTAGAGTGTAAACAGCTGCATGATAAAAGTATTTTGTTCGTTTATACTAGAACAGTGACAAAATTGAATAAAATTGTCTTGATGGGCAACTAAGAGGCTGAGAGATGGAGCGATACAGAGACAGATAGAGTTACGTCGAATCATCATCATCAGCCTATATATGTCCCAACTGCATGGGCACAGGCCTACCCTACAGAGAGTGTATGGGCCGTAGTCCCAGTGCGGATTGTCAGACTTCACATGTCTGTTCAAGACATGCAGGTTTCCTCACGATGTTTCCCTTCATCGTTAAGCAATCGGATAATGTACTTGAATTGAAAAAACAACTCATAGGTACACGGCTGGATTCGAACCCGGACCCTCAAATTGAGAGTCCGCGCCTTATCCACGGCGCCACCGACACTTCGTTACGTCGAATATATTTTCTTATTTATTACTTGAAACCTTTCTACGAAATTAAATATTACATTTGTGCTCCTTATATATTAATTTAAATTTATCATCTTCGTAATCATCGTAAACTGCATAAATACACATGAACGTAATTCGTTCTTACAGCACCATGTCATGGGAATTCTACACGTGGAAGAATGATAAATTAATGACTTAAATTATCAGGAGTATTTTAAGATTTTATGTTAATTGCAATTCTGACGCAATACCATTACTACGTCATTCATTATTTTGATTGGAACTATATAGGACCTTAGCAATTTTATATCATTCGTACCTTGTCCCTATGACATCTCAGTTAATACACGTTGTTGAGGGCGATTACAATGGTAATACTGCTCGAGTTCAAGCATAAGTTCAAGATAGCACGGTTGCAGGTTCCGGCGCGGTCGTTGCGCACGCGGCGCCGCTCCTGCGCGCGCCGATCGCGCACGCCGCTGCCCCTGTTGAGATTTATGTAAGTTTGCTCACTGTTCTGTTTATCATTTTGTTTCTTGATTTCAGTTTTTTTAGGTCAAATTGTACAAATGAATATCCGTTCGCTTGTTCGTATGTCAAAGCTCATTCTACAGAAACAGAAATTCTAATAATTTATAATAGTTGTATTTTTTAAAGGAAACAATGTAGAATGTACTTCAAAATTCAATTTCAATTTCAAAAAACATTTACCACGATAGATTCTACTATCATTTATCAAATAATTGCATATAAATTATAGTTCCATTACAGGAATTTTATTAAATTCACTATTATTTAAATAAAATAATAAGCTTAAAATGAGAATGAAATGCTTAGACTGAAAGAATATTCCATAAATAAATATACAATACATTTTAACCACAACCGTATTATGGCAGTAGTAGATCTCAAGTAACAATCGACAAATTTTATATTTCTACGTCGTGTCCAATTAGTCCATCCATTTCTAGATGTCTCTTTTGAATATATTATCTGCATTTTGTGTACCAGTCAGTCTTTTATTTCCTCTAAAATATAGAGTATAGATTTTAGTTAATTGATAGTCAGTAGTTCACATTTTCACATAATTTATTATAAGTAACAAAAATAACTTAATTAATTTATACCAGTCAAAGTACAAGTAACTTTTAAATGTATTTATTTTTCTGAAACTACTGTTGCGCATATCCCACTGGATGCATGTGTTCAATGTGGCGTATCGTGTAGGAGGCCTATGTCTAGCAGTGGACGTGTCCTGGCTGATTATGATATCTCAAGACAATATTAATAACACACATTTGTGTTTCAGTCCCACCCCCGCTACCAGTTCAACTATGGAGTGGCTGACGGCCACACCGGTGACCAGAAGAGTCAATGGGAAGCTCGCGACGGTGACGTGGTAAAGGGACAGTACTCGCTGGTCGAGCCCGACGGTACAGTCCGCACCGTCAACTATTCTGCTGATGACCACAACGGGTAAACACTATTTCTCCTCCTCAGACCACAAGCCGGACAATTCTATAAGTGTCGCTATATCCTATTCCCTTACATCGAACGGATGACGTTTTTATATACGCGTGAGTGAATACTGCCGGCCCCTGAACCGGTCATTTTCTTTCGGGGCGAGGTAAGGTATCGCGAACCGGTGGGAGGCGGTGAACGTCCGTTTTGTATGTAGCACTATATTAACGCTGTTCCTGTGTTATTTTTGTGATACATTTCTAGAGAGAACCACGTAATATTATCCTAAGAGTTGAATTTTTACATATTGGCTCAGTTCTGATGATATCGAGTTGGTCTGATGATGGAGACGGAAAGTAATCGTAGAACCCCACATATTTTACCTGATAAACCCGTCTTGAATCGGCTCATTTGATTGGTCATTTGGGGTACTTTTAAGTAAATCCGATGATAATCATGCAATTATTAAGTACCGTCAACCACAAAAAAAAATTGTTCAAGTTATTGGGCCTTGATCACTAGAAGATATGTAAATTGTACAGCTGTGTTATTCGATACATCTGACTAGACTTTCTTATTCGTTTCTTACCCATAATGAATTTTATTGCAGTTTCAACGCGGTCGTGAGTAGGACAGGCCACGCTGCCCACCCAGCCGTTGCTCCAGCCCCTATTATAGCTGGGCCAGCGCTGGCGCATGGACACCTCCTTGGATAAATCACCCTCACTTCACCCAACGACGACGTCTATTTATTGCCTAATACATAGCCTAAGACGGACGGAATGTGACAACGACAGTTTGGTTGCGGATCGAGAAATGTCTTCAAGACTACGCTTAGAGGCTCAGCGTTTCATAAAGTGTATCGGGACTTATGGCCCAAATTAGTTAATCGTAATACTCATTTCCTATTTCAAATTGTATCTAGTTTTACTTTTGTATCATAACTTTCGTTTAGTTTGTAAGTCTTATCACTTCGTTTTCAATCTTTAAAGTTTTGTACAAAATACGTTTCATTAAATACACAATTATGAAACGTTTTATATCATATGCCTAAGGGGTGCTGTGCAAAGGCTTCGGTTTTTGTGACTGATAATAAGAGTATGTTAAATAATATAGAAGGTACATTCAAATAATACTTCGCATTTTCTTTTGAAAGTTTCCTCGGCTCGATTTAGTAACATTGTCAGCTATTATTTCAAAGTTGGAAAACAAAACCTTCCTAAACACACACAAAAACATTAGATTTGGTCATTTCGCAACAGATGCGATTGTAACTAACGACAGAAACAAAAGAGTTTCTTTCAGTAATCATCCGAAACTAATGAAGATGTTGTACTACTCTAAATATATATATGTCCAAACAATAGCCCGCTTTCTGAATAATACAATAGACTACGCCTACGCACATCTTTTTTGGAATAATGAATGAGAATATATACAGTATAATAATGGAATGTATACAATAATCGAATATAAACAACATCGTGAGTGTATATTCATTCATTACTTTGCAAAATACTATATAGCCATTGTTATGTTTCTGTTCCTCAAATTTAGATTTTTCTTTCCTTATTTCAGTTTCTTGAATAGTGCAGATATAGATACGCCGAGAAGTGACAGTTTATAAGATTTACAGTGTAGCAGCTGGAAATAAAAATATCCCAAAGCCAAGCATGCTGAACAAATCAGTCTTGGTATTTTGCGACTTTTTAAAAAGAGTTGTTCATGGACCGCCATGTTTCATTGACAGTGATACGAGTATATTGTTCAGACATGACAGCGAAATGTAATTTGTGGTAGTTAGATAGATAGATTAATAAAACAATAAGAATTCAAAGCAACTAAAAGGTAAATTGCACTACTTATAATTTATGAAATTTAATAATCGTAGAACTAACATGTCACTCATTCATACATAAATTATTACACTTATCAACATAGGAACATTTAAACATTTATATTTTAAACAATAGTAAGCGTGAAAGGTATCATTGGTCGAACGTGTAACTAATCGTTTATTCATGGCGTTGAGGAGCAATCTGGGCGTGCGGGAGTGAGTGCTTGTTTGCTATGAAACTGCAAAAAAGATTGGATCAAAACACATACGAGCATGTCGAGCTATCTTTGGAATTTCTCTACTTAAAAAAATGAGGAGTGGAGATGAGGAATGCGGAGGAGGAGGATGACTCGACGAGTCAGTGGTCTGATGTGGCAATGGGTAGGCCACATCGCTCGAATAACGGATAACCGATGGGGGAACTGTGTACCGGGACGTTCCCCTACGAGATGGACCGAACCCCTAGTAACGGTCGCGGGGAACGCTGGATGCAGGTGACTCGAAACCGGTCAATGTGGCATACCATGGAGGAGGCCTATGTCCAGAAGTGAACGTATCCCGGCTGATTATGATGATGACTTACGAATATAAACCCTTTATTAATTAACAAAATCTATAGAAAGAAAAAATATTTTCTTAAACCTTTAAATTTTTCAATAACATCTCACCCGCTGTGTTTGCTAGCAATATACTCAACGATGTGAACTGATCCATCCGCTTCGTGGAGCGAGTAGACTCCCTTTACGACGTTGTTGCCATCGCGGAACTCATGTTGGGGCTTATAGTCATCAGCCTCATGCACTTTATAAACAAACTCGTACTTTGGGTTTCCCTAAAAAATTCACACGTCCTTCAAAAGCTTGTATATACATTTTAGGAAATAAAATCTGATTCAGCAATAGCAAATGCTGGGTGAACTCACATGATGATGTTCTTCAACACGGTCCACGTGATTACGGCTATCATCAATGACCTTTGCAACAATTTGGTGGACCGGTATATGATGGACCAGGGGCAATGCATTATGTATAAAAGGGATAGCGTGATGAGCTAAAGACACTTCATGGTGGATTACGGGAATTGCATGATAAACTAAAGGAGTTAAATGTTGGTCCATAGGAGTATCAGTGTGATAACTGACAGGTTTGTATCCACTTTCATGGTGAGCATTATTGTCATAGTTGTAGGTAAGCACATGATGATTTATTTCTTGGTTTTTATATTTTTGGTCTCTAATTTGGTTGTTGCCAAAAACTCTGTGCAGTGCTATGGACTGGGAGGGAGTACTATGTCTGTGCTCGTTTTTTACAGCAAGAACTGATGATAAGACAACGCTGACGATTACGATCTGTAAGAAATCAAATTGTATTAAGGTATCATATTCTTGATGAGTGGTGAAGATTTTTACTTTTTAAAATGTACTTACTTTGTAAATCATTGCTTGTGTGTTGTTGCTTTGTTAAATGATACCTTTTCAGATTCAATGTAGCTTTTTATACTTAATAAATTAATATAAAAAAATTTTCATAAAGAAGCTTTTATTTAAATGCTCTAAAAAGAAGAAAATAAACTTTAAATTAAATCAAACCCATCAATTGATTACATTGAACAATTTATATGCTATAAAAGCTTGTCGCGTGATTTTAATAAAATTGTATTGATGTCGATGTGGCGTACCATGAAGGAGGCCTGTGTGTCGATGAACTAGAATACAAGAATTATGTAAACTGATCTAGAGAAAAAGTATGTATTGTATAAAATAGATAAATCTACATACATCTACACTAGTAAATCACGCGACAAGCTTTTATAGCATATAAATTGTTCAATGTAATCAATTGATGGGTTTGATTTAATTTAAAGTTTATTTTCTTCTTTTTAGAGCATTTAAATAAAAGCTTCTTTATGAAAATTTTTTTATATTAATTTATTTTTTATTTTTTAGTTATCGACGTGTTTCTTAAGACTAAAAAAGTCTAGTTAAGTTACTGAATCTATTTCAATTTTAAAAAGCATTGAAGTGCAAGTTAGGCCCACCCAGGACGATGTAAAGTAATTTTGATTGGAATTTGTACGGAACTTTCATTATGGCACCTCGAAGTCTATTTTATAATTTAGTCGACTATTACCCATTCACCTGCAAAGCCAGCTTAGTCTTGATAGTTTTTCTTATAAGTTCAGTGTACATACTATTGTGAAGTATTCAGATTTTTAAAAGCAATAGTTTAAAAGATATACGGGGGGAAACGCGAAACTAGTTTCGAACGTCATTTTTTAATAATACATTTGCGAAAAAATATAACAATAGTAAAATTATGATGAAGATGATTGTGTTCCGGTTAGCACAGAAAGCATACCTAAGTAACGTTTCTAGGTGAGAACGCTTCCATTTGTTGACTTTAATCACTTAACATCGGTTGATATGAAGACGAAAGTACCAGGACCTCATACCTAAGATGGAGTCTAACTACAACTTCAAAGAGAGAAAAATAGATATATAATACCTTGGCATAAGGTCTCTGTCATCCCCATAAAATTAAATGAAATCATTATCAACATTCGAATTTAAATATGTATATTTAAAAAGCGAAGGCCCGCGTTCCTTTTTCAAAAACACTCGAACTGAAGCCAATCCTCTTGGAGCATGTGAATGCAGCAAAAAGTATCTAATTAAACAGACCCCGATCTTTTTTCGGAGGTTAGTGCGGAACAGTTGTCTTACACGCTCTCTGACACTTATGTCAACCTGGTAGTCTATTATTGAGATTGTGGCCAAGAGTGTGTTGCAAATACTGCCCAGTGACTCGGCAAAAATACTAGTATTGATTTTTGAATGAAAAACATTCCTTCAGTTAATAAGAAAAACGCACGTTTGCCTAGCGTTTTTAAGACAAGCTTCTGAAATCACGAACTTTTAGCACGCCAAACAGCTACAAAACGTATCACTTTCTGAGCACAAGTATTAGAAAAGCTATATATATTATTCCCAAGTTACGTGTATGGGAGCCACCCTTAAAAATATGTTTTGCAAGATTTTGTTCTACTACTTTGTCGGCGTGATTAATATGTATACCCGTACTAAATTACACCTTTCTAGTAGTAAGGGTCTCTAAGCAAAGCCGCGGACTGACAGACGGACCGACTAACAGAGCGAAATTAAAAGGGTTCGTAGTTTTACTGCGGAACCCTAAAAACAGAAGTGACAGAAGTTGAGCGTTCTCATTTCAAAATATAAGTTTTACTCAAACCCGCGCGGAATATGTCATTAACTTCTTCTGGTTCTGATAACCTAGTAGTTCAAATGATTTTTCAATAGTTTGGTAGGAAATTAACCTGCGCTACAAAAACGATATTGCACGCTCCGGTGCACTTATGTCAACGTGGTATTCTGGAATTAAGATGAGCCCGTATTTGAGGGACCATTGAAAAGTTCTTCTTTATTTCTCCTGGCTCCAGCATCAGACCAGGACCGATGACCTAGTTAATCTCGCGAGTAGTCACTGGATGCAAGTGGCTCGGCCCTATCACCGTGCATGTGTGGGCGCGCCATAACAGGGAGACTCATGTCCAACAGTGGACTTCTGCAGCCGATGATTATTGCATACGCTGCCTTGTCCAGCCTCAATTGAGTGACACTATCTTGTCTTAAATTTATTTAGAAAACCATTGCCAAACTAACATAAACACACGCTTTTTAGCTGTATTTTTGGCATTTATGCATGACATTCAGCATTTACACAGAGGATATAATCACAGACTTTGCACAGACTAGGTACTGATATAATGCACAATCACGACTTGTTTTGATTATGTGGTTACTCTTTCATTCCCTTGGGCCAAAAAGAGACAAATAGCATTTTGAATCTAAAACACTTCAACTAAAGTCTAAAGTTAATGAATCTATTTAGATTTAAAAAAAAAGAAGTGACAGAAGCTACGCGTTCTCTTTAGTAGAATAAACCGCGCGTAATATGTCATGTGAGCTAAATCAAAACTACTTCTGTTTCTGCTAACCTGGTACTTCAAATGATTTTAAGTAGTTTGTTAGGAATTAACCTGCGCTACGATACGATATATAGAAACGATATAGCACGCTCCCTTGCACTTATGTCAGCCTGGTATTCTGATTTTGAGATGAGCCCGAATTCGAGGGGCCTATTGAAGAGTTTCTCTTTATTCCTCCTGACTCCAGCATCAGACCAGCTCGCTGGTACCAGAAAAACGCATTGTCATCGGAACTGAACCAACGTGCAAAATTTCAACTCCCTAGGTTAAGAGGAAGTGCTTCTAATTCAGCTTGCAAGATTTGACCCGAACATACATACATACATACATACATACTTACATACATACATACATACATACATACAAACATTGCAAGTTAAATAAAAGCTTTTAAAAATGTTCTAGATCCTGTCCAGGGTACCAAGTCAAGTGATTTCACGGATATCAGGCTAACGAACCGGTTTTCGTGAACACAAAATTAACTGGTACTTGACCTTTCAGTTCATAAATCGTACAAAATTTTGCGCCAGATGATAGTAATATTCTTTTCTTAAAGTTTCTTACTCGTAGATATCTTGTAGATATTTTTAATTTTCTTCGAATATTACTTGTAAATTTTCGACTGGTAACGAACCATAGGCGACAATAACTTTTCATCGGATGAATGGAACGAATACGTACATACATATAGTTAATTAATTGTAATTTAAAAACAAGTCTCGTCACATCGAACTACATTTCAAAAACCAGTTTTCGACGAGATTTGAAGTGTTGATGTTTTGAGTGTCACGGTCGATGCATTTAATTGAATAAATTCCTTATACACGGCACATTTGAGTAAATATTATTGTTATTTATAATATTGTATGCTTCTATAGTACAAGTTCCTTAAATCAAGCGACTACAGTAATCCTTCTAGATAAGTACCTCGTAACTTTAAAACCATACTATTAATGGATTTAAAATTTTGCGTATGGATTCATCAAATATATTATTTACATAATTATGATACCTGAATGAACCGTAACTCATATTAGGGTCAGATTGTCTTACAGTAGATCTCATGAAAATACACTATTTGCACAAAAATTACAATGAACCACGCGTATTGATATATATATAGATGTATTGATATATATATAGATGTATAGGTATAGTAAATCAAGCAAGGAAGTTAATGACAACTATGTAAGTATAACATGCATTTGGAACGGAAGATTTTGTAAATTACTTTCCAATTGTGTAACGTAAAGCTTAAAGTGAAAAATGCTTGCATTATGACTTTCGGAGTGAATCGAGATTCTTTATCTTGCGTGGAACAATATATGTGTGTACTCTTCTTATTCTTATTGTTACGTTTACTATGGTAACTAGTACATGACCGTTTTAAAAGGTGAGTGCGTAACGCTGATGTTTTTTTGGCAATTGGGTTGAATTTAAATGCCAATTGTTCTTCCGCTAATAAATTGCATTCTTGCGAAAACTAAATGCCCGCACATCCAATTACTGTTGCATTTAGTTGGACTTATTTCTTACAGAATTTTTTTTTCGTATAATGTGTTTGCCTTTAGTGATAATTACAGATATTTCGTCTGTGTTGTTGATTATCATGTCAGGGGTGTACAGAGGTAATATGACATACAACTAATAGGAATTTCTAGAAAACTGTCAGAAGTATCCACCGGGCTAACGTTGTCATCTAACTGCGATCGATGTCTTCGCAGCTAAACCAGGTTATAATGACAAATTACGTCATAAAATAACAATTGCATGGTGCGTTTGTTTAACAATGTTATTACGGTGTATTTGTTACTTCGGCACGGTGTTAATGATGAGTTTCTCTCGTGGCGATCTATGGGGGCCGATGACTTTTTCATCGAATAAAGAAACCGATTATTATAAAACAGTCATAATATGTTTTTGCATCATTGGCCGTGCTACATTTGTATGATACTGAATTCATGATAATATGTTTTTGGATAACCAGCGTCCAGGATATTTGTGAGGTAAGGATAAAATAAAATCAGGATATCATTTGAAGTAGTTAATTAAATAATACTTTATTTACACATCTAGCAACAATAATAGCGCAAAACAGTCTTCAAGGCTAACTTTTAATGGTTGTGATGGCTGTGGGCCTCGTAGTGTTGTCCTGGGGCTGAGTGCTTTACTATAGCGTTGAAACTGTAATTAAATAAATTAACATTAAAAATCGTACCAATATTCGTAAGTACTATTATGGTGGCACTTCTGGCTCCGAATCATCTGCGTTTATTTCGGGTTGAATGTGATTGTGGATGGAAATGAAGGGCAGACCATTCCGTTCCGTTGGTGACGTAAAAGGTGGCTGCGGAAAATGTCCAGGAGATAGGCAACAAAATCTGCGATCACCAATCCACTTGGTTAGTACGTAGCCTAGCTTAATCTGTCACCAAAACAGTAGTGTTAATATCACTGTTGTGTTCCGATATGAAAGATAGCAGAGCCAATACCTCCTTAGCGCAAGGCTTATGGGTGCTCATTACATTCCAACTGCCTTATTGTCACTTACCATCAGGTGAGATTAAGGCCAAGTAAAAGTACACATTTAAAAAAGCTCATTCGATGAACCAATCTATGACGGTCATATCCAACGGTATACCCAGGTACATACCTGACTATAACGAATGATATTGTAATATTATTACAGACCAAATACAAAGGAAACGACATAAATAGATTAATTAAGTTACAAACGAAAAGATATACGATTAATTAGTTTGAAACCTGTTAATGAATGATTGTATCACCTCCATTCATCATCAACTCACCCACTGTGCTTATCGGATGTGTATTCAACAGTTCTGACAGATCCATCAGCCTCGACCAACGAATACACTCCTTTCACAACATCTCCGTCCCGGGTCTCGTGTTGGTATTTGTTGTCACCTGTGTGTGGGTCCTCCACTTTGTATTCATATTGATACTTCGGATAGGCCTGAAATAACAATTGCTTAGTTATACGTTAACATGCTATTCGTATATGATCTCGCTCGTGCGTGATTAAGGTAACTGTGATTCGAATAAATGTCCGAGTCTAAGTAGAAAGTTGCTATAAATCGGGAGACGGATGTCCGCAGTCGCAATAGAGAAATGTGAATATTAAATAAACTTACGTAATAGTCTACAGGCTCTTCGTGGGAGTGGGAATCACTCTCATGATGGGCGGGGGCTTGGTATAGCTGGGCACCTTGGTGTAGCTGGGAACCTTGGTGTAGCTGGGCACCTTGGTGGAAGTTCAAGGCGGCATGACTGTGAGCTTGATCATCGTGGGCAGATGAATGGGTGGGAGTAGAGACGTGAAGAGCTTGGATTGTATGGTGTACCGGATGAGCAGGAGCCGCGTGATGAGAAGGCTCTTCGTGAGCTTGAACGTATTGATAATACGGAGCGTATTCTTCTTCTGACTTCTGGGCCTCATGATGACCAACATTTCCATAATGAATCACGCTTTGCGACGACACTCCTTGGCCGTGTCCGTGATGCCCATGAGCATCAACTTCAGCTGATTGGTATTCTTCTTGAATTGGTGCTGGCTCGTGGTGACTATTCAAAGGGCTGTGCTCTGAGTGGTGATGGCTATACTCTTGGTGGGGTTGAATATGATGATGATGCTCTTGAGGGTGTTCATGTTGGACTAGAGTCTTGAGGATGTAAGCGTGCTCTTGACAACACGCTGATGTTACAGCTACGAAGAAAACAAGAATCTGAAAAGTAAATTCAGTTACTGTCTGTTATTCTTCGAACACTAAACCACTTCAACAACACTATCACATGATTAGGATGCGTACTTTGGCTAACATTTTGCTCCTCGATCTTTCTCCTATGACTTCCGCAGTAGAACTGGTGTGTTCGCATAGGTTATTAGCTCAATATATACCGGAGACGTTACGAGAGAGAATTGAATCATGTTTGCAACGCGCGCCGTGGCTGTCTTTGTGTGATGTAATTTACGTAACCAATGTGAAGGTTGTTAGTTTGCTTGCCGTGGTGCGTTCCTTATCATCTTAAAGACTAGATCTAGATCCTGTCATCCTGGGGCACGTTGATTGACATTCGTGCCTTCATATGCAGTAGCTTCCGTAATGAGATAACATGAATTGGTTATTCCTGATGCTGACTGCACCTTATTCTAGTTTATAGTCTTTAACAGCGTACTTACTTTTTATTACATGAATCTCCTCTTGAAATGAAATCGAAGCAATTAAAGTTCATTGTAACATGGTTTGTTAAATGCACTTCCCTATATGCATTTATATGATCATTTTTTTATTTCCTCCTTTTACGCATGCAATCATTATTACAAATATTTTCAACAATCCCAATGTAAGTTTATGTCATAATCGTAACAACAGTATTCAAATCAGTTCGCTAAGATATCAAAATCTTACATAACAAATCTAATTGTTGGTTACTTGTTACAAATTTTAATTTGTACCTATTGAATGCGAACCTATGTAGATTATAAGATAGTAAGACCCGTCAATCGAATTTGCTTACGTACCTTTATTGAAGAATGTGATGATTATTTAAAGAAGTAATCTTATTGTCTTCTACATCGTATCAATATAGAACAGGAAACTATGCTAATAATTACAAGGATGCTTCTCTGTTATTATTAATCTGCAAAACTGTATATTTAACACGCTCATTAAAACCGTTTGATCTACACCGTGCCAGAATATACAATGATAAAAATAAATATCGATACGTCGTCGTGACTATGGAAAGTGACCTTAACTTTATGTCAATGCTAATGTTCTTTTTGTCCAAAACCAGGTGAGTGAAATAGTTTACGCGTTGATTCTTTGATTAAGCCATGAACCACATTTTTTTCTAAATTTTGCAATCTCATTTGCGTATCGCTTCATTGATTCTTTACAGCACATCATGAATTTTAAATATTAAATCTTGCTTTATATTTATGTCTAGATAGAATAATTTTCATAGATTTAAGCTTCATTTGAATTTTCCTTTTTTAAACAAAAGTTGTTTTTGTATGTAACCACAGCGCTTTTTCTTCTTCTTCATTAAATAAGGGTTTAGTAAATTCGGGTACATTCGGCCATCGGCCTCTTATGATTATGTGGTATGAGTCCAAGTGGTCCATGTTAGAGATGTTTCCCCAAAAAATTGGTGCGGGATTTTGGTGTTTAGGTAGTTTAACCTTTCCATGTTAAACGAGCAATGTCCGTATTAACTCCGTTTGCAACTGTATATCTATGTACGTCAGGGTTCTCAGTATTTTGTCAATTAAAATGCACCCGGTTTGTGTAAGACAATTCTTCGATTTCATGTCCTTATCAATAAGAATCTAGAACAGCAGCTTTTTTGTATTAACATGATGCGGCTAATACTGAGACATTAGCAGCTTTACCCGGACAGTTTGGCAAGTACTGACAGCAACTTAAATCTTACAAATATTATTATTATCTTAACTTTTTTGTAGAAAAAATAACATTGTCTTCTTCTTCACAATGACTTGTTAAAGGATCCTCTCGATGTTTGAAATATAGCAAGGGTTCTAAGACTACTAGATAAGAAACCCTGCTTTCAATATTCTTGTCACATCTTACTTCAATTTAGTTCAATGAAAGTGTCAAATACATTTCACATAACTTAACACTTTATGCGGAAACAGGATTTCCTTATATTAAATTATATGACTTGACTCTGAGTTATGGTAATTATTTCAAAATCATGAACTATTCCAAAGACTAGTGCAATTTTTTTTTGTTTAACAGTAAGAAGTGTGTTTGATGAGGTTTAATGATAATGTTAATCTACTATATTTCGATTGATTGCCGAAATAAAATGAACAAATATACTGAAATGAAGCATATAAATATATTTACAACACTTACAAACCTAATGAACAAAACATTTTTAACTAGGACTAGATCAGTGATGATTGTGTGATTCTGTATGATGTGTTTTTTCTGCCTTCTTTACAACAGCGTTGAAACTGAAACAAAAATTATTACATTATTATTTTGAAGAAAATGCATAGAAATCGATTTGCCAAAACGGACGAGGGTTGTGTAAAAATGTAACAATTTGCGATTAAATGAACGAATGAAGTAATGTTTTAATAGTCATACTTACATACAGAATATTAATTTTTCCATTTAGTTTATAAATTATTCAACTCATTTTTTGCAAGTCAATGGCATTGGAAAGCCAGCCACAAATCAAATTTATAAATTGAAATTCTTTTTATCCCGCGCAACTTCCGAGCGATGCTTAATGACAACTGTGTAACACTGACTTACTGCGATCACCAACCCACCTGCTAAGCATGTAGTTTTGGCACATATCTCGATAGACAGCAAGTTGGGCGTGGCAGTCTATGTGGTCAAATGTTTAGCTGTAGAGTTTACCCACGCGTCACAAATACAAGTAAAATGATAAAATCTTACCCAGAATGATTATCGGCGGTGTATTCAACGACACGAAGACTGCCGTCTGAGTCATGGATCGTGTATGCTCCCTTTACGGCGTCTCCATCGCGAACCTCATGGTGTACCTTATAGTCACCAGTGTGTGGGTCCTTTATTTTGTAATGATACTCATATTTGGGATAGGCCTAGAAAGTAAAGATACGTTGAAAATACTCATTTGTGTAAGTTTAAGCAAGCAAAGCAGTGACTGTAACAGTTTTGGTACTCTGAACGACGTGTATAAATCGTTGTCGGAGTCAATTCAATAAAGGAACTCGTAGAGAAGTTTCGGTTTGATTCTTATGTACGTGGGAAGTAATTTTCGTGATCCTACTCTGAGATAACAGTAGTAAGGTTCCAATTGGTCGATGCTTTTCGTTAGCGGGGCCCAATTGACAATACTTAGCATTGATACAGTAATTTGCTTTTATAATATTGAGGTACGATATAGGATTGAAATGTACCAGGCATATAAATTCAAAAAGAAAAAAAGTCAACTAAAATTTTACACGTGACAGAAATAATATGAAAATGAAACTATAATAAAAACTTACGTAATGATTTTCGTGGTGGTACAATGACTGTTCATGTTGAGATTGTCCAGTATGTGAGTCGGTGTGATGATATTTGTGATGGGATTCGTCATGTTGTAATCCGCCATGATAATATTCTTTAGAAGAAAGCGATCCGTAATGATATCTACTGTTTGGTTCACCAAAGGATAATCCATGCGTCGGTTTCTCATAAGTATATCCTTCATGTTTAGATTCGGTATGATGGGATTCCTCGTGATGAGATTCTCCTTTATTAGACTGTACCTGGTGGCTCTCTTCGTGGTGTGATTCATCATGATGGGAGCCCTCTTGACTAGCACCCCCAAAAGAAAAAGAACTTCCCAGTATAGACCCTCCAAAACTATAATCATCTAAATGAGATTTCCCATGACTAGATGCTAAGGAATCGTCATGATGAGATTCTAAATGGACTACATTTTCATGTTTGCTCTCAACATGTTGAGTTTTTTTGTGATGAACATCGAATTCAAAACTGCCATGATACGATTTATCATTAGAATCTCCTACACTAGACTCGCTTTGGTGGTACGCATCGTGGTGAGATTCATCATGAGTAGTATGATGTTGACTTTCTTGCTGATTTTTATGGGACTTCTCATGTTCGATGCTTCCAAAATTATAACTAATAATGTTTGAACCACCGAAACTAGATCCACTATGGAGCGATTCTTCGTGATTTTCTTTGTGGAAAGCATCTCCTTGAACCGATAAAGCGTGGTTGTGATGGGTGGCTTCATGAATAGATTCGCCTAAACTAAAACCACTAAATATTTCACCCAAAAGAGATCCTCCAAAGTCAGAGCTATGAGTTTCTCCGTGATGAGCATTTCCACTCTCGACATGATGTTCATGATCACTTGACTCTATGTGATGAGTTTCTTCATGTGGAAAATTGCCGTAATCAGCAGTTGATTCTTCTTGGCTAGATCCGTAGTGAGTGTCAACACGGTTTACGTTATTATGAGAATCTTTATGGTATGATTGCACATTCTGACTTCCTTCATGCTGGGACTTTTTATGATGCACTCCGAATTCATAGCCCCCATGATAAGAATGTCCTTGAGAAATATCATGATTAGACTCACTGCGAAGTATAGAAGCTTCATTAGATTTCTCTTCGGGAGCTACATTGACATGGGACTCTTGTTGTACCTGTATGATGTCATGTTTGCTTTTTTGAGTTTCCCCAATAATGCTTTCTCCTAATTTAAATCCACTACTATACGAATTTTCGTGACTAGCTATTTCAGTTTGAGTCTCTGTCTTTTGAGATTCTCTATAATGAGACAGTCCTTGAGAAGCTTGAGACCCTGACTTAGCAATAGATATCACTTGAAACTTTTTTCTATCTTCGATCTGAACGACGGGATACTTAATTGAAGTATGGAAAACAGGAGCCGGCATTGAATTAGTTTCCTCATACACTGGAGGTGGTTCAATATGGGCAGGACGTGGGTAGGGACTTACAATTTTGGGTAAAGATTGGATGTCAATCAGAGAGATAGGAGATGGCGCTTTATTATATATAATGTGTTTTTGCGGCGCAGCTGCCGGTACAAAATAGAAAGGTTGAGCGGGGCGAGGATATGAATAACTTTGACCTTCAGAACTAGTTCCACTTGAACTAGCCTGCACATGAGAAGAATCTGAAGATGTAGCGGAAGAAGTTTGAACGTTACTACTCTCGTGCTTAGTAACAGTTTGGGAAGATGAAGCATGACCGTGATGATGAGATTCAATTTGAGATGAGGTCCCTGAAGATTGTGCATTACCATGCGAAAAACCGGGGCTAACTGACACTTGAGAAGACACTTTGTGAGGAACTTGAACTATGACATGTTCAGTTTTGTGATGAATGATAGATTGAGAAGATACAGCGTGACCATGAGAATCAGAACTCCCATGTGCGGCAGACTCGTGATGGAGTTCTGCGTGGTGGGATCCTTCATTGTCAGATATTCCAGATGAAAATAATCCATGGTGAAACTCATCGTGTTTAGAATCTCCGAAGTCAAAAGCTCCGAAGTTAGATTCACCTTGGGACTTTTCGTTATGAGAGTTTTCCTGGTTAGATTCTTGGCTCAGTGATCCACCAAAGTCAAAAACATGGTGAGAATCTTCGTAGTGTGATTCTTGTGATTTTTCATGATGTGTGTTCTCGTGATGAGATTGCTCGTGATTATCTCCATTAAGGAAGGAAACAGTCTCAAACCTGAATCCATTGTGACCGGACGCACTATTACCTATACCTTGTGACACCTCGGAGAGGTCGTGGGAGTGAGGAGTAGAATGTGTCTGATGACCCGTGTCAGCTTGTAAACTTGATGATTCTTGATGAGGAATTTGATGATACTCCGTCTTCTTTGGAATTTCATGCTTGATGACCGTAGAAATTGAGTAGTGCTTGTGTCCTGCGCTGTTCACCACAGCTATTAGAGCCGCAAGGCCCAAAACCTGCAACAATTAAATTAATATTAATCAATTTCAGATTAGCCATCATTACATCCCTTTATTACAGGCTTCCTTAACTGATTGACATACTATCAACGCCCCGACAGACAGTTTGAGTTAAGTACTTGAAATTTGGAACAGTCCTTTGAGTACGTATGTATGTATGACACAAAACCGCGGATGACCTAATATTTCATATATAATTGTAATAATCAATTCAGTTGAAAATCAAAATCAAACCCGCCGTTTGTAAGAGTCAAACTCAATTTACATTACCTTCAAAAGCATAATTATGTACTACTGCTGTCTTTACAATATCTGTCTCGAATGTGACACAACCAACCAAAACTTTGGATTTTATACATCGAAAAAATTATGTGCCAAAAACTGGTTTTGGTTTTACAGAGCCGAGTGCGTCGGTGACACACCTCGTGGATAATCTGGACCACGTGTGCAATTATAAAAATTTTCGGTCGTATACCGCTTGACATACCAACTTTGCGTAATGCACGTAAGTGTTTCTTAATTAAAACTACTTAACTTAAGGCCAAGGGTTGAGTGGGGCAGTAAGTACAGTTAGAATGTTTACGAGGAAAATGTCACGTGAAACCACAATAAAGGGTGAAAAGAACAGATCATTCGTCATAACCTGTCTCCAGCCACCAAATCATGTTTTACTAAATGTTGATTCTGGTAGAGTCATGAAAACAAACAGTAAAGAAAAGTGCAGTGACGACTGAAGCTCTGAAGAGAAGGCCGTTATAAATATATATAAATTTATGTTATTTTAATTTCTTATTTATTTAATATTGTTCATTATGTCTCTAAATATATTATTAATTAGTGTTGCGTGTATAAGTATCTGTAAGTTAATTATATTTGTGTAGCGCTGCGTGCAAGTTGTTAAAATCTTGTTAGAATAGGGGCTGGCTGAACATCAGTGTTGTGCAGCATGCTGCATAACGGGTACTGAGACAGCTCCTGCCACAGAACCTTCTCATTTTAATGTGTATTAATCGTAATGTTATAAATGTATGAATTAGTTTTATATATGCGTGTGTGTGTTTGTATGTGTAATTTGTCTGTGGCAAATAAATGGTTTAAATAAAAGTAGCAGACCATCGCCTCAGTGAAAGGGTCTGTAAACCCCACTCTGAGTCATACCTGGCTCAACGTATCTCTTTGGTAATCCAGTGTGACAATGCTGCCAGCATCATAGGAATGTTTCAGCCAGGTACAAGTTGGGCTGGTTTATTTAATTATTTTCCATACTGTCAACATTAACTTTGTTCACTGCTGAAGATGTCCCTCATAAATCGCCACTGTGATCGAGGTTTCTATGAAGTAATTTGTCATATTTCGCCAGTCGGGCTCTTGGACCCTTTAAATGTCTACGGTACGACACCCACAATATGAGTTCTTTTTTAAGCCGAAACCACATATGTACTTACTAGTCGTTTATTTTATCTTCGGTTTGATTCCAATACCATATGAGCTAAGAAATATTGTGTTACTTTTATTTAAAATTACACAATGTACAATTCTATTTTATTAGCATTAAATCGATTATATTACACCCTCTCAGTTCCAACACGGAAAGCGCATCAGTTTTTCTAAATTCTGTATCAAAGAAATTATGCAAGACAAGATAGTAGTAGTAGTAGTTTAATTCTCCCGAATGGGAAGGCAATGGAACAAAGCCATACAGCCTACTCTGAACATATCTTTTCTTCAGTTTTCTCAATAAAATGTATACTGTGTACATTTTATCCCTTGTTTTGACGATTCTTGACGAGAATTTCAAAGGCCAGCCTTGGTTTCAACATAATTCGAAAGAATCCACATGCCGAATATACTCGACATGATAAACCCTTTCGATCGCGTCGAAACCCTCGCAATTTTGCGTAATCGATACTATAACACCGTCCTTGACACTTTTTGCACTATAACACAAAAAACACACGTAACAGTATTATTAACGAATTACGAAAAATTGCAATTAACCACCATTATTCAAGTTCGCGCCAAGAATCACAACATGGTAATAAGATATTCCATAGAATATAAATTAATCAAATAAGCTTTTTTTAAATGAATGTAAATCCTAGACTACATATAACTTTGTAATATGCTTGAAACTGCGACTAAGTTTATAACGTTACGTGTCTAGCGTTCATTAACAAATTGTATCGGCGTATTAATTAATGTGCTAAAATTAATCTCGATTTGTTCTAGATTTCTTAATCCGTTCCTTGATAACAAATGTAAATAACAATAATGGTAATAGCTAGAAACTTCGAGGGCAACCGTCGTAATTAGCTTTTCTGGACATAGGCAGTTGGGTAACTTCGCCATCAGATAGGCCATTTTTTCTATAGGTACAGATTTGTATCAATACAACACAAGAGACACTTGCATAATTTGCTGATAAGTAACTGTAGCAATGTCACACTGCCAAGTGTAGGAGGCATGTCAACCAAACGTTTTTTACGAAATTATTGCAGCCACTGCATATTTTACTTGGTCGATAATTCTAACAACCTATAATTGGCAGTGAAATCAATATTGCCTTGGTCAAACTTTTATACCACTATAAAAGACGTGGGTGGAAGTCAATGGGTATCAGTTCACTTCTGGTGTTAGAAACATTAGCTCAACAGCTAAACGGAAAACGTACGAAATGATATCTAAGGTAAAAACAGTTTTAGTGTCAATTGTTAGACTAAGGTACTCTCAGTTGGATGTGACAAATAAGTGTTTTGTAGTTTATAAAAATAGTTTGCTAAAATTTATTAAAAGTCCTATTTTTCTTTACTTAAGAAATATAATGAAGAAATAAAACTGAAAATGGTGGATTCTAAATAAGTGTCATAAAGGAAAATGCTCTAAGATCAACATAGGTTTCAACTGATCCTAAACTCACAAATTACATAAAAACTACATAAATCCAAAATTTGAAATATTCAAGTGTATTTGAAAAGTGTATTGCATAAAATAATACTTTAGGGCATACGCTGAAACCTAAACCTAACTGCAACTAAAACGAAGAACTTAATCAAATGTGCTTCTCAGGTGCTTTGCATTGCTGTCTTCGTTGCCGCAGTGGCCGCTCAGTATGGCCACGACCATCACGGACATCATGCATTCTCGTCGCAACACATCAACCGTTACGATGGTCCCGCCCATGAAGTGCATGTCCCGTCCCATGGCCACCACGGTCATGGCCACGGGCACGGCCATGCCATCGACTACTATGTAAGTTGATGAACTCTGGTAACAGGTTTTTGTAAAGCTGTATAGTTTTAACGGTGGAATGGTCATTGGATATATTTGTATTTATAGCAAGAGACACGATATGACAATAATGCAAAAAGTAATTTATTTAAAGTTATGAATGATAGAAGTTACGATATTGTTTTAGGGGATAATAATGTCTAACGAAAATTTAAATAATTTAAGTTTTTTGACGAGATAAAATCTAGATTAACGTTTTCGTAGTCAGGTGAAGTTCAACTTGGCTAATACGTGTGATTTAGAAAAATTCAAACTAGAATTGTTCCACTAAAGTGATAGTTTTGATATATGTTTCAATATAGTCTTTATACTATTATAATCAAAATAATAAAATACACATATAACTCATCTAAGTGCCCTCACATTTGGCAAATCATTTGACCCAGACTTCTGTAAAAGTTCGCTCTGAAATAAGTTTTTCCAAGTACATATTTTTGATTTGTAGAATTGTGTGTTTTTGTGGACACAAAATCAACGGATAAAGCTGTTCCAGCTGCTTGCCTGTCTTTTAAGAATAATGATGTAAAATAAATAAATAAAGTATACAAAATTTCTCTTAAGAACCGAGTAATACTTAGGCAAAGAAGAAGGCAAGCTAAGTCTTCCAATTACAATCTTAGACACATATATACGGCAATCAAAACGAGCTAAAGTTTATGTTTGTTTAATGGATATATAATTTTTTTTCTTCAAAATAAAATAAAATGAATTCCTAATGCGTAAACCAGTACGGTTCATGAAATTAATTTATTACATATGTTAAGCTATGAAAAATATTTTTGACCTAACAGATAACTGTGAAATATTTAAAACATAACATTGGTAATAGTAAACACATTTAACTATACTATAGTTACTATAGTGATTTAATTTGACTCCGCAGGCGTACCCCAAATACGACTTCGCATACAAAGTAGACGACCACCACACCGGCGACCACAAGACCCAGCACGAGTCCCGGGACGGCGACCACGTGAAGGGATACTACTCGCTGCATCAGCCTGACGGTTCCATCAGACATGTTGACTATCATGGCGACAAGCACTCCGGGTAAGATACTATTTAAGTTCATTCTTGTAGAAACATGCTTTTATTGACAATCCAGAATGAAAATGAGAGCTGGAATAGCTGTAGCTTTTGTATATGAGTATCACTCTTAGATCCTCACATCGAAGTTTTTTTATTAATTATTCCACATGTGAGAACCTAATATTAATAAATTTGCACTTTGTGTATCAATTTTGTGGCAAAGTTCTGAAATTCTTAACCACAAACGCAAGTAGCTCAAATTTCTTCCAACTTTTTCTTATTTAGCATATGTAAATACATCTACTAATTCTAGAGGTACTGTCACTAGGGATCGTTCTCTGACCTCCGACATTGACCTCCCCATGGAAAGCGATAATGATTGGCGTCGAATAGTAGATGCAGCACATTTCAAAATATTTCTTTCTCATATCATTATTTTGTTTAAGTTTTTCATGAATCCTTAATACAAAATCGTCGTACGAATTCATTAGGAATGCTAATAATTTTACAATTTTGTTGTTTTGTTTGTGTTACTTTTATTCATATATTTACCTCTTTCGTTTCAGTTTCCACGCTAACGTGAAGCACAGCACTCATCACATCGTACCTCATCACCATCATCATTAGGGCTTACGTCAATGATAATGCGCTGACTACTCTTGTACCTAATACTGTGATCTGTTCTATGTTCGTTGATTTTGATATGTTTTGTACTTCCTTACCAAAAAGTAAATTTTATAAATTTTATTTGTGCTTTTTATTTTTATCAAGTGTTAGAGATTGTTCTTTCGTTATTACTTGGATAAGTCCAACGCTGGACATAAGCTTCCCTCATGAATTGACAAATTGGGATTTAAATAATGGGCAATTGTCCGTCCCCTTCTAGAAATCACGACCCTACTTTTCTTTATGTTTTTTTTTTCCAAGATACTAAATATAATTTTTTAAATAATCGTTGATATTACTGACATGAAAACCATTAACACTTATGTTTTTGATAAATAAAACATTATTAAGAAGGTTGAAATTAAAACTATAACTGTCCTTGTCATGAAAATCTTCACCCATTTTTCAAATTATAAAATCCTCATGTTTATTCAAGTACAAGGTTTAATATTCAATTATATATATGGGTGCAAGTAGCTCAAGGCCTATCGTAGTGGCACAATGTACAGCCAATGTTCTGTAGTGAATAATTCCCAGCTGAAGACGATTTATGAAATAGGTTTGTGGTCATTTCAAAGAAAAAATGATTGAAATAAAATATAAATTCGACCATATCCTTTTTTATACTCATCCCTGTTATCCAACTCGTTTAATTATTTTTTTCAATAATAATTTACATTCTTAACTTCACATATACTAATGGCTAATAACCACCAGGTTTGGGTCATTTCATTTTTTTAAAACTTGATACAGTTCGTGACTGGTTCCATAAATTGTTTTCCTTTATTTATTGTATGTTTTTTGTTAAAGTTTTTTTGTCAGTTCTCGTAACATAAATTTCGAAACGTTTGTCACAATGTTGTCATATCAGCATATCTAATAATAGAACAAAAATTTTAAGATAAACAGTTTTCAAATTTGTAGCTATATATTACTATCATTATTATCGTACGACCTATTAAGTACCTGCTTATTTAAAGTTTAATTAGTTTAGTCTTTAGCCAGTCTACAGCCTGAGATCTAGTAAACGCTGATTGAGTTCCTCACGACCTCCAGAAAATCGTCTGTCAGGGCTCTCCACCACGATATGTGAGACTGATTGTTACGGACAGACACAGTGGCATGCTGGCAGACCCCGCTAGTGAAGGCGGTAATTGCAGCGGTCACCCCAATTCGGATTCGATTTAGCGTCGTCCAAACCATTCGTCTGGTCTTGAACCCAGACAACTGGACGATAAGATCTTGGACTAGGCTTCCCGCACTTTTTGATGCTGCACTGATGGCTATTGTCAGAACACACCATTGCCATAAAATTCTAGCTTAGAAACAGTTTACAGTAATTACTAGCTTCAGCTACTGTTGGATCGTAAAACTAACGGTCATTGTCGCTAGATTATACCTTCATTTAAAAAATCGGATTTCTTAGTAAAAATAACCTAAAAGGCTTTTATTTTTCTTCTAATGCTAATCTTAATTAACACCTTTCTCGAATGTTACTAAAGTTCAAAGAAAAAATTGCAATAAAATAAAAATCAAATTAAACAGCTTTGACGTAACGATGCATCATTCATGCGTAACGACATATCTATTACACGCACGATTAACATGCCGACCACTACTGTAAGTGAACTCATCCGACGATATGAGGATAAGGCCGAGGAAGTTGTCTATTTACTGTATCCTTCAAGATGGCTCGTAACTGTGATCTGAAATCAAAGAAACCTTCAGGAAACAAGACTGTTCCGTACACGTATAATTAAAACTGATTACTGTAATCGCAGTTTGATATTTTGTACCTCATTAAGTGGGCATTGAACCTATGTCTATAAGCAGATTGATTCACAGAGTTATCTTAGACCACATTAATTATACATCAAGTGGGATAGTGGTCAAACGAGAGGTTATTTATGAACAACTAGTTTTGCACACGACTCTTGTTTTAATGTACGATGGGTTTGTCTCAATTGATGGTGACGAAAATGCCGTTGGATGATAAACGTGCGCTAATACGCGGTAACGTATCAGCCGTGACGTGCGTCGCGTGCCTCGTACGAAATTTATTTACGGTGCGTATTTTGAGTAGCGGTATGGAGAGCATGCGGTAAAGTCGTGACGTCACTGCGATTCGGTGCCGGCAGCATATTTTGAGCAGCGGGCATGCGATAAAAACAGTACCTCTAGTGTGCGTTTACCGATACGTAAGTATACTGAGTTTACGTAACGTATCACGTTAACGAAACTGTGATTTGTCATACAAATACTCTGACGTAAAGGCAAACGCGATCGTATCGGTATACTCATACTAGAGGCACAGCACGTATACGATGCGTCACTGTGATTCCGTACCGTCTCCTTATTTTAAGTAGCTGTGTAGTCGAACCTTAAATATAATATAATAAAATAAAATTTATGGTGACGCAAGGACGTCACCCATTTCTGAACAAATTAGTTTTTATTTCATGTCTTGTGAATGTTTGTTTTAATTTATGTTGGACCGAAGAACAAAATTTTAGTACTTTTAAAAAACCTTACCGAGTGTTCCGTACATAATATAAATAATTCACATACTGATCAATATGAAAATCATATGTAGGTAAAGCAATATGCACCAAAAATTCCCTTACGAATGCGCCTAATGAAAGCAACGAGCAATTCCTAACAAAAAAGCATTAAGAATATAACGACTGGCACTGGAACAGCATGTAATCATAAAGAGGCGATTTTAGTGTGATATAATTAAAACATTATACTATTCAGATTTATTGCTATACTTGTTCTATACCTCGTTTTTCAGATACGGAACCCTAAAAATTGCCATAAATCATTTCAGCATGAAATACAGTTTGATTACAGTTACTATACAAAAGCTCCAAGTTATTTGTTATTATTTATTATCACACTTCGCTCAGTGCAAATAAACGAAAATTGATTGATTATGTCCAAACTTACTCTGCAAAGGTTGCACCTACATGAGTAAGATACTGTACATGAATTCGGATATCATTACGAAAATTGCTATTTTTGTTTGTGGATTTAAAAATAAACTACTAAGGAAATAATTTACTGTTTAATAGAGAGAAATCAATCAATGTTGCCTTGGTTCAAACCTTGTTATACTTAGATATAAAAGACGTAGGTTCTGACTGATGTGTATCAGTTCTTTAGCAGGCTTAGAATCATTAGGTCTACAAGAAGTAGTAATAATAATTACAAAATGATCTCTAAGGTAAATAAAAATGGAGATATTTGTTCGTCGTACTTGAACTGATGCTCCGGTTTAAATTTACTTTATATTGCTTTGTTTGTATTATTAAGTGCTTTTTGTGAATTATTTCTATTACCAACAAAATGTTTTAGAATCAATATTCAATTATTATCTAAAAGATGTAGACTAAAAATGTATGGGTCTAACCAAGAACATATTACACCTAATCTAAATAAGTGATGCTTTTTATATGTGTGATTGATTTAGTTGCCAATGAAAAATTCTTAAAACTTCGATGTGTCCATAATTATGAAATACTCAAATATTGGAAATTTAATTTAATTATTATTCCAGACTTTCTCGAGGTATCCATCCATCCGAATTTGGGTTATAAAAGAATTAAAATAAGTGTGTCAATAACAGATTTGTATTCTACTGCTGATGCAGCTCCGGTAATAAATATTTTGAGACGGGGTGTAGCGTCTATTTGCATAGACAGAAGGCTCACCTGTGACTTATTTATTCAGCTGACGATATAATGTAGTTTTCTAGGCAATACAGATGAATATCGAATGACGTCAGGAAATAAACCCTTGAGCCGTGATTTTGTTAGACTAAAGACAAACTCTTTAGTGAATAACGCCCCTGTTTGTTTGTGACATTGAATCCCTAAAACAGTTGTATCAATTTCCTTGCGGTTTACTTACTCGTGGATTGAAAATCGACACCTGTTTTCCTTCTTCCTTACCACGTGTAGGATTAGCAATTCAATCAATTATCACTTCGCAAGTTAATTTTTTTAACGTTATTTTATAGGCACTCTTCCTAGCTGCTCTAGTGAGCGTTGTGACGTCACACCACGACCACGGCCACCACCACGCCTCGTCGGAGCAGTATGTCAAACGTCACGACGGTCCCGTACATGAAGTCAAGATCCCGGTTCATGACAAACATGGACACGAGCATATCGTCATCGATTACCATGTACGTATATTCATCTTTTTTAAGAATATGTAGTTTGGTATGAAAGGCCAGCAGCAGTAACATCAGTAACATTTTACTGCGATCACAAACCCACCTCCCAAGTGACTGCCATAGAGAATCCCCCAGTTGACCGTTTCTTATTTGTATTGAATATTAATTTTTAAAGGTAGTCATCTGATAAATTAAAATGACCCGCGACTCTAAAATTTCGATGGAAGGGATAAATGTAATAACATTGTCCTTAACAGGAATTCGCTCGGAATGCTTCAATACCAAATTTCTTGTACCATAATCATTTAAAAAAGAGCAGCTGGCGTTGATAACTAAAATAGGACATCGGATTATAATGTCTGGAAATAAATTTTACTTAGTTAAGTACAACCTTATTCTTAGCTACAATAACCGTTACGCAACTAATGTCCCTAGATAGCGTTTAACAATAACTCAAAAAGTGTGTAAAAATTAAAATGGTTATCATTATGAAGTTGTACATATGTCAATGGTACTCATTTCCAGATATAATAATTCAATGTCCTAAATCCAGCCACTGTATACTATTTTAAACGATTCTGTTACTAGAAATTTAGTATAAAAATGTCATGGTCAAAATGGCTCTCAGGTAAAGTCATAAACTCCAATACGAGTAAATAACATCTATTGATTGTTCAGGCTCACCCAAAGTATGACTTTGGCTACAAAATCGAGGACAAGCACACTGGCGACATCAAGTCCCAGCATGAGACCCGCGACGGTGACGTCGTCAAAGGATCGTACTCCCTGCACGAGCCCGACGGTTCTGAGAGAATCGTGGAGTACTACGCCGACAAGACTGGGTAAGAAGAAATTTTGTTGTTATTGTGATATACTCGTATACTCGCTCGCCTACGTGCCTGCATAACTACAAACTGCTAGACAGTTGAATCAATGTTGTCAATGCGTGAGTTAGGCGCGTCTGGCGATTGCAGAGGACCTGCTCTCTGAATAATGACCCAGTACTAAACAGACAATACTAGTAGGGCTAAATTGACAAAAATCCAAGTGCAGATCATTGTTGTTGTTTGTTGTTCAGTCCTCGTTGTTGTTGTTGTTTCTTCGTTAAATTATATTAGAATAACTTAACAATATAACTATATGGACACAATGTTGCAGTCAAGTGTACAATGACGTGTTTTATTTTCAACCGACTTCAAAAATGGAGGAGGTTATCAATTCGACGCATATGTTGTTGTTTTTATGTATTTTACGCTGTAACTCCAACAATAGTGAACCTATTTTGATAATTCTTTTTTGTTTAGCAGAACATACGAGTACTTACATACTGGTCCCATATAAATTTTATCTAAATTGATTGATCGCTCTTTGAGTAAATCAACAAAAACCATATTTTTCTGACAATTGAAGTCGGTTTTTAGTTCTTCTTGAACGCGTTGTTTCAAAATAAAGTAATTTCAAAAATATGTAGTTGATGCCTAATTAGTAAACGCTGCCAATAAATAAGCTCCTGTTTCTCCGTACCCTTTCGTGACCCCCGGGACGATAAGAGATGGTTCTGTCTAAAGCTTTAGTTTCGGCTGTAGAACGCTACATGGTTTGTGATTGTCTATAATTGGATCTTCTTTCTATTTCAGCTTCCACCCAACAGTGAAGCATATCGTCCATCATCATCATCATGACATCCATCATTGAAAATACAAACGTCCTTTCGAAGTCTGACCACGTACCTGTGATTACCTAGAGCTATCTACTTATACTATATAGTTTTATACTTTTTACTTACCAAAAATTATCGCAGTTTACAATGTGCAATGAATATGAAAAATCGTTCCTCTTAC